>OX457028.1:66488071-67088071 GCA_949752745.1 Protula sp. h YS-2021 | reverse complement strand
AGGTTGGGTTTTGACGATTCACGTATTTACCGACATTTACACAATTTTACAAAATTTTTAAAATTCCACCATTTCTGCATTTTTTGTCATTTCCGAAAAAATGCAAAGTCCAGGTGGAGAAGCACCTAAGAAACTTTCGATTAAAATTTCATAACTATTTGAAAAAGACTGAGAGAAATGAATGCTTTGACAATTCCGTTATTTACTACCATTTATTCCAGTTTTTGCCAAACTTCAAAGTTCCGCCATTTCGGCAGTTTTTGGCGAACCGCGAAAAAAAATAATATCCAGGTAGGCGAACCCATGGGGAACATCCCTGTATAACATCTAAACGACTGGAGTAAAACTATAGGAGGAACAGCATTTTTAAAATGGGTCAAAACGGGCACAAAAAGTGCCGCCATTTTCTCAGTTTTGCGTCAATCGTCAAAAAAACTAATAGCCAGGTGGGGGATAACCCAGGGAACATTCCTGCGTAATATCAAAACGATCGGACCACAACTGTAGGAGGAGTAGCATTTTAAAGAAAAGTTTAACATACGCACATACGCACACACATTCAAGCCCCCTGTAGTGATACGACAAAGTCGGCTGGGTTAATAAAAGAATAAACAAGTTTGTCCAAGGACAAAGTCCCAGCTTACGAAAAGCAATAAGACCCATTCCAGCGTGCATGGGCGAAGGAATTTCCCTGAAATATCAAGCTTCAAAAGATGAGACGGCAAAGAGCTAGCTCAATAATTAATTTAGCACCGGACCAGAACATAGACCAATAAATGCATACAAAGATTTCTTTCCCAGAAAAATGGGGAACAGATTTTTTGTATATCTGGTAGACTGGATAGTTTGCCATAGATACCTTCAAACAACGCTCGCATTTCGGACCAGTGCGCATATTTATGTAACTTGCCTCGATGCGCGGTTCTAATTCAGACAAGTGCGCATGTTTATTTAATTTGCGTTGATGCGCGGCTCTCATTTTGGAACAGTGCACATGTTTATTTAACTTAATAAAGATTAATGCGCGGTTCTTATTCCAGGCCAATGCGCATGTTTATTTTACTTTCGTACTTATTTTGGACAAGTGCACAAGTTTCCTTAGGTTGTCTTGATGCGCGGTTCGCATTTCGGAAGAGTTTGCATGTTTATCTAACTTGCACGGTGCTTATTTTGGACGTGTGTATATGTTTATTTAACTTGCGTTGGTGCGCGGTTTGCATTTATGACCAGTGCGCATGTTTATTCAACTTGCATTGATGAGCAGTTCGAATTTCGGACCATTGCGCATGTTTATTTGACTTGCGTTGACGCGCGGTTCGAATATCGGACCAGTGCGCACGTTTATTTAACTTGCATTGATGCGCGGTTCTTATTCTGGACCAGTACAAATGTTTGTTTAACTTGCGTTGGCGCGTGGTTAACATTTCGAACCACTCCACACGTATATTTAAGTGGCGTTGATGCGCGGTTCGAATTTCGGACCAGTGCGCATGTTTATTTAACTTGCGTTGATGTGCTGTTGGCATTTCGGATCAGTGTGCATGTTTATTTACTTGTGTTGATGTGCGGTTCTTATTTCGGATCAGTGCGCATGTTTATTTACATTGTGTTGATGTGCGGTTCTTTTTTCGGACCAGTGCGCATGTTTATTTAACCCGAAAATTACAACTTTCTTGCACTATCGCCCAATGTTCCCTGTTATCGACCATCCGAAAAATATCATATCTTCGGGTCACAGAATTGATTCCTGCACTTTTAAAGCTAAAATTACAATTTTCTTACATTATCGCCCAATATTCCCTATTATCGCCTACCCGAAAAATATCACATTTATCATATTTTCGGGTCATAGAATTGATTCCTGCACTTTTAAAGCGAAAATTACAACTTTCTTGCATTATCGCCCAATGTTCCCTATTATCGCCCATCCAAAAAATATCATATTTATCATATTTTCGGGACACAGAATTGATCCCTGCACTTTTAAAGCGAAAATTACAACTTTCTTGCATTATCGCCCAATATTCCCTATTATCGCCCATCCGAAAAATATCATATTTATCATATTTTCGGGTTATAGGATTAATTCCAGCTCTTTTAAAGCGAAAATTACAACTTTCTTACATTATCGTCCAATGTTCCCTATTATCGCCCACCCGTAAAATATCACATTGATCATATTTTCGGGTCACAGAATTGATTCCTGCACTTTTAAAGCGAAAATTACAACTTTCTTGCATTATCGCCCAATGTTCCCTATTATCGCCCACCCGGATAGTATCACATTTATCATATTTTCGGGTCATAGAATTGATTCCTGCAATTTTAAAGCGAAAATTACAGCTTTCTTACATTATCGCCCAATGTTCCCTATTATCGCCCACCCGAAAAATATTATATTTATCATATTTTCGGGTCCTAGAATTGTTTACTGCACTTTTAAAGCGAAAATTACAACTTTCTTGCAGTATCGCCCAATATTCCCTATTATCGACCATCCGAAAAATATCATATTTCTCATATTTTCCGGTCACAGAATATATTCTTGCACTTTTAAAGCGAAAATTACAATCTTCTTACATTATCGCCCAATATTCCCCATTATCGCATACCTGAAAAATATCACATTTATCATATTTTCGGTTCATAGAATTGATTCCTGCACTTTAAAAGCGAAAATTACAACTTTCTTGCATTATCGCCCAATGTTCCCTATTATTGCCCACCCGAAAAATATTATATTTATCATATTTTCGGGTCCCAGAATTGTTTCCTGCACTTTTAAAGCGAAAATTACAACTTTCTTGCATTATCGCCCAATGTTCCCTATTATCGCCCACAAGAAAAATGTTATGTTTATCATATTTTCGGGACATAGAATTGATTCCTGCACTTTTAAAGCGAAAATTACAATTTTCTTACATTATCGCCCAATATTCCCTATTATCGCCTACCCGAAAAATATCAAATTTATCATATTTTCGGGTCAAGAATTGATCCCTGCACTTTTAAAGCGAAAATTACAATTTTCTTACATTATCGCCCAATATTCCCTATTATCGTCTACCCGAAAAATATCACATTTATCATATTTTCGGGTCATAGAATTGATTCCTGCAATTTTAAAGCGAAAATTACAGCTTTCTTACATTATCGCCCAATATTCCCTATTATCGCCCACCCGAAAAATATTATATTTATCATATTTTCGGGACAAAGAATTGATTCCTGCACTTTTAAAGCGATAATTACAATTTTCTTACATTATCGCCCAATATTCCCTATTATCGTCTACCCGAAAAATATCACATTTATCATATTTCGGGTCATAGAATTGATCCCTGCACTTTTAAAGCGAAAATTGCAACTTTCTTGCATTATCGCCCAATGTTCCCTATTATCGCCCACACGAAAAATATCACATTTATCATATTTTCGGGTCACAGAATTGATTCCTGCACTTTTAAAGCGAAAATTACAACTTTCTTGCATTATCGCCCAATGTTTCCTATTATTGCCCACAGGAAAAATATCACATTTATCATATTTTCGGGTCATAGAATTGATTCCTGCACTTTTAAAGCGAAAATTACAGCTTTCTTACATTATCGCCCTCCCGAAAAATATTATATTTATCATATTTTCGGGATCTAGAATTGTATCCTGCACTTTTAAAGCGAAAATTACAACTTTCTTGCAGTATCGACCAATATTCCCTATTATCGCCCACCCGAAAAATATCATATTTCTCATATTTTCCGGTCACAGAATTTATTCTTGCACTTTTAAAGCGAAAATTACAATCTTCTTACATTATCGCCCAATATTCCCTATTATCGCCTACCCGAAAAATATCACATTTATCATATTTTCGGTTCATAGAATTGATTCCTGCACTTTAAAAGCGAAAATTACAACTTTCTTGCATTATCGCCCAATGTTCCCTATTATTGCCCACCCGAAAAATATTATATTTATCATATTTTTGGGTCCCAGAATTGTTTCCTGCACTTTTAAAGCGAAAATTACAACTTTCTTGGTTTTTCGCCCAATATTCCCTGATATCGCCCACCCAAAAAAATATCACATTAATCATATTTTCGGATCACAGAATTGATTCCTGCACTTTCAAAGCGAAAGTTACAACTTTCTTGCATTATCGCCCAATGTTCCCTATTATCGCCCACACGAAAAATATCATATTTATCATATTTTCGGGTCCTAGAATTGTTTACTGCACTTTTAAAGCAAAAATTACAACTTTCTTGCATTATCGCCCAATGTTCCCTATTATCGCCCACCCGGAAAGTATCACATTTATCATATTTTCGGGTCATAGAATTGATTCCTGCAATTTTAAAGCGAAAATTACAGCTTTCTTACATTATCGCCCAATGTTCCCTATTATCGCCCACCCGAAAAATATTATATTTATCATATTTTCGGGTCCTAGAATTGTTTACTGCACTTTTAAAGCGAAAATTACAACTTTCTTGCATTATCGCCCAATGCTCCCTATTATCGCCCATCCGAAAAATATTATATTTATCATATTTTCGGGTCATAGAATTGTTTCCTGCACTTTTAAAGCGAAAATTACAACTTTCTTGCATTATCGCCCAATGTTCCCTATTATCGCCTACACGAAAAATATCGTATTTATCATATTTTCGGGTCATAGAATTTATTCCTGCACTTTTAAAGCGAAAATTACAACTTTCTTGCATTATCGCCCAATATTCCCTATTATCGCCCACCCGAAGAATATCATATTTATCATATTTTCGGGACATAGATTTGATTCCTGCACATTTAAAGCGAAAATTACAATCTTCTTACATTATCGCCCAATATTCCCTATTATCGCCTACCCGAAAAATATCACATTTATCATATTTTCGGGTCATAGAATTGATCCCTGCACATTTAAAGCGAAAATTACAACTTTCTTGCATTATCGCCCAATGTTCCCTATTATCGCCCACCCGGAAAGTATCACATTTATCATATTTTCGGGTCATAGAATTGATTCCTGCAATTTTAAAGCGAAAATTACAATTTTCTTACATTATCGCCCAATATTCCCTATTATCGCCTACCCGAAAAATATCATATTTATCATATTTTCGGGTCATAGAATTGATCCCTGCACTTTTAAAGCGAAAATTACAACTTTCTTGCATTATCGCCCAATGCTCCCTATTATCGCCCACACGAAAAATATCACATTTATCATATTTTCGGGTCACAGAATTGTTTCCTGCACTTTTAAAGCGAAAATTACAACTTTCTTGCATTACCGCCCAATGTTCTCTATTATCGCCCATCCGAAAAATATTATATTTATCATATTTTCGGGTCATAGAATTGTTTCCTGCACTTTGAAAGCGAAAATTACAACTTTCTTGCTTTATCGCCCCATATTCCCTGTTATCGCCTACCCGTTAAATATCACATTGATCATATTTTCGGGTCACAGAATTGATTCCTGCACTTTTAAAGCGAAAATTACCATTTTCTTGCATTATCGCCCAATGTTTCCTATTATCGCCCACAGGAAAAATATTATATTTATCATATTTTCGGGACACAGAATTGATTCCTGCACTTTAAAAGCGAAAATTACAACTTTCTTGCATTATCGCCCAATGTTCCCTATTATTGCCCACCCGAAAAATATTATATTTATCATATTTTCGGGTCCGAGAATTGTTTCCTGCACTTTAAAAGTGAAAATTACAATTTTCTTGCTTTTTCGCCCAATATTCCCTGATATGGCCCACCCGAAAAATATCACAT
This sequence comes from Protula sp. h YS-2021, assembly GCA_949752745.1. Taxonomy (NCBI): domain Eukaryota; kingdom Metazoa; phylum Annelida; class Polychaeta; order Sabellida; family Serpulidae; genus Protula; species Protula sp. h YS-2021. Next base: position 67,082,272 of record OX457028.1, on the reverse strand, counting down.
TTATCATATTTTCGGGTCACAGAATTGATTCCTGCACTTTTAAAGCGAAAATTACAACTTTTTTGCATTATCGCCCAATGTTCCCTATTATCGCCTACACGAAAAATATCGTATTTATCATATTTTCGGGTCACAGAATATATTCTTGCACTTTTAAAGCGAAAATTACAACTTTCTTGCATTATCGCCCAATGTTCCCTATTATCGCCCACCCGAAAAATATTATATTTATCATATTTTCGGGACATAGAATTGATTCCTGCACATTTAAATCGAAAATTACAATCTTCTTACATTATCGCCCAATATTCCCTATTATCGCCTACCCGAAAAATATCACATTTATCATATTTTCGGGTCATAGAATTGATCCCTGCACATTTAAAGCGAAAATTACAACTTTCTTGCATTATCGCCCAATGTTCCCTATTATCGCCCACCCGGAAAGTATCACATTTATCATATTTTCGGGTCATAGAATTGATTCCTGCACTTTTAAAGCGAAAATTACAGCTTTCTTACATTATCGCAAAATATTCCCTATTATCGCCCACCCGAAAAATATTATATTTATCATATTTTCGGGTCCTAGAATTGTTTCCTGCACATTTAAAGCGAAAATTACAACTTTCTTGCAGTATCGACCAATATTCCCTATTATCGCCCATCTGAAAAATATCATATTTATCATATTTTCGGGACATAGAATTGATCCCTGCACTTTTAAAGCGAAAATTACAACTTTCTTGCTTTATCGCCTAATGTTCCCTATTATCGCCCACTTGAAAATATCATAGAAATGACCCACTGACAACAAAATTACTGAAAAGTCCAACCAGAAGTACTTGCATGTAACATATTGTGCCCCTCTGCAAATTGAAACTTTGCTTTTTTAAGAAGAAAAATGGAAATTTCCAATTTTTTAAAAGCTGCAAACTTCGAAGCTCAGTAGATTCAAAAATAAGGCGAAATTCAAAAATCGGAAAATGTACTTTTTTCACCCCTTAGTTCTAGTTTCTTCATAAAAAATTTCGGAATCTTCCGATGAGAAATGAGGGACTAGATAGATTTTTTCGGATTTTGCCCAAATTGGCAATAAAATCGCTAAAAATGGTTTAAACCAATAAATAAAAAAAATTCCTAATGCAGTAGAAGGTTAAAAACTCGCGTTTAAAATTTGGTACGAATCGGATGAAAAATAAAAAAGATATTCCACTTTAACTACTTTGTTAAGAAAAAAAAATTGGAAATTTGCCAATTTTTAGAAGTTGCAAACTTCGAAGTTCAGTAGATTCAAAAATAAGCCGAAATTCAAAAATCGAAAAAAGTACTTTTTTTACCCCTTAGTCCTAGTTTCTTCATAAAAAATTTCGGAATCTTCCGATGAAAAATGAGGGACTAGATAGGTTTTTTCGTATTTTGCCCAAATTGGCAATAAAATCGCCAAAAATAAAAATATTTCCTAATGCAGTAAAGGGTTAGGAACTCGTGTTTAAAATTTGGTAAGAATCGGATAAAAAATAAAAAAGTTATTCCACTTTTAACGGTCGCGGGACGGACAGACGGACGGACGGACGACACTTGCCCCCATCTGTATAGCCCTGTTGGCTAAAAAGCCAACTGGGCTAAAAAAAAAGACATCGGATCAAAAATGTAGGACGAGATACCTTTTAAATTTTTTTCTTCAAAAATTCCCCAAAAATTAAAAAATCACCCGATCGACTAGAAAAGCACAAGCCGTATGCACGACACTTTAGAGGTGCCTCATACCAAAAATAAATCACATCGGGTCAAAAATGTAGGAGGAGACACATTTTAAATTTTTTTCTTTAAAAATTCCCCTAAAATTCAAAAATCACCCGATCGACTAAAAAAGCACAAGCCGTATGCACGACTCCTTAGGGATGCCTCACACCAAAAATAAATGACATCGAATCAAAATTGTAGGAGTAGATGCATTTTGAATTATTTTCGAAATTTTTGCTTTAAAAATTCCCCAAAAATAAAAAAATTGCGCGATCGACTAAAAAAGCACAAGCCGTATGCATGACCCTTTAGGGGTGCCTCATACCAAAAATAAATGACATCGGGTCAAAAATGTAGGAGGAGATACATTTTAAAATTTTTTCTTTAAAAATTCGCCAAAAATTAAAAAATCACCCGATCGACTAGAAAAGCACAAGCCGTATGCATGACCCCTCAGGGATGCCTCACACCAAAAATAAATGACATCGGATAAAAATTGTAGGAGGAGATGCATTTTGAACCAAAGTTTACTAAATAAACAACTAACTAACTAACTAACTAACTAACTAACTAACTAACTAACTAACTAACTAACTAACGGACACCGCCCGCAAACCGATAGGAATACCCCAGCTTACGTGTAACGTAAGCTGGGCTAAAAAGGGTGGAGTATTTTCATAAATGCAGTCATTTCTAAAATGTACTAACAGTAACAGAGGCATATGAAAACCAACGAACAGCAGCGTAACTCATAACGCGTCACCCAACTAAGCATACAGAGTGAGCGAACTATTTGTTACAAAAATATCCCTGAAGTGAGACATATAATAAAAGTAATACTTTATTCTATGTGTGTAGAATGTTATTTTTTGCATTTATGCTATCGGCACGTACGACAAAAAAAAAGAAAAAAAATATTTGCATATATAGAAGTGTTACTTTTATACACAACAGACCGAACCGCCGTAGCGGTTGGCTGTTGCACAACAACGGCACTCTCGTATAAAGAAATGATTAGCCAATACGCTACGAAACCCTTTTTACTCTACCAAACAGAAGCAGGGATCGCGTTGGCGGGGTTTTTGTCCACTTTTTGGGCATTTTTTACGAAATGACTAACTTTTTCAGAACCCACCGAGTCTTCTGAACCCAACTGAGTCACACTTTCCTTTTTTTGACTCACTTTCCTGAGAACCCAGCGCGAACCCTGAAAAGGTGCTTTTCGACTCACAGGTGACGATACATTACTGTGGCATAATCTAACAGGGATAAAAAAATTACTTGGCCTTCATTTGGCTACCTGCAACATATTTTGTGTTAAAATAGCATTACATCATGGGCCTGGTGTGCGGTGCGTTCAAACGACGCCGGCCTGAATCCAGTACAAAGGGCCCAGCCCCACGCTCTATCCCCGTATTACGGGGAGCTGCTATCTGTAACGTCTTACCACGACCATGCTTCACCGGGGTTTTTTTTTCTCTTTTTTTTTTTTTTTTTTTTTTTTTGCCGGGGAGGGGGCGCGATGGGGCTACACATTAATGTTCTTTGCTTTTTTAGTTTTCACTGGAAAACGCTTTTTGAAAAAAGGTTTTGGCGCAACGGAGACAGGCAACGGGAAAATGAAGCAGTAAATATCATCACGGACCACTTTGATCGATGACATTCAGTGCCATTTGGTGCCCATCCTTCCTCTATCAAAGCACAGGAAATCAAGCAATTACGGTACAGCTGCAAACAGCCACACAAACACAGCAGCATGACCCAGATAATCAAATAATTACAGTCAAAGAGTGAAACCCACCACGTTACGAAATGGCAGCATTTTTTTTTAGCTATTTCGTGAAATGGCAAAAAATTGCAAGGCTTCATTACACAGTTTGACAAATACAATTAGGCAATCTATGAATCCGTTTTGTCGGTCTTTTATTTATTATATCAAGGGATCTTTGGCCCCCCTTTCAACACAAATTACCCAGATATTAAGCATCTATATTGTACCTAACGAATTACTAGGTTAACTGCAATTGCTCTAACATCCTAAAACTGCAATGGCAATCTACAGCAGATAATATGAAGTACTTTGGAAATAATTCAGATTTGCAGCTTAGTTAATTTTTACTGGACACACAAGTTAACCCATCTACTTCGGCAATTCATCTTCTACTAATCAAATTACCGACTCGGGACAAGTACGGTAACTTTCTACTTGACAAATTACCAACTCGGGACATGCACGCCAGCTTATTATTGGTCAATTTGCCGACTCTGGACATGCACATCAGCTTCCTATTGGTCAAATTAGCAACTCCGGACATGCACGTCGGCTTCCTATTGGTCAAATTAGCAACTCCGGACATGCACGTCAGCTGCCGATTGGTCAAATTAGCAACTCCGGACATGCACGTCAGCTGCCTATTGGTCAAATTAGCAACTCCGGACATGCACGTCGGCTTCCTATTGCTCAAATTAGCAACTCCGGACATGCACGTCAGCTGCCTATTGGTCAAATTAGCAACTCCGGACATGCACGTCGGCTTCCTATTGCTCAAATTAGCAACGCCGGACATGCACGTCAGCTGCCTATTGGTCAAATTAGCAACTCCGGACATGCACGTCGGCTTCCTATTGGTCAAATTAGCAACTCCGGACATGCACGTCAGCTTCCTATTGGTCAAACTACCCTTCTCCGGAAACGTAAAGGTTTCCCGGAGCACACTAAAATATCTATAAATACCCTTACCATTGTGCGACATAAATAGCAAATAAAAAAATGACAAAGTAAAAAAGTAATTAATAAAAAACTCGGAACAAAGCCAAAAAAAAAAAAAACTAAAAGCAATTAAATAATTTAAAAAATATGCAAAACTTTAAAATTGAAAATTTTGATGTTTTTGTTTCTACTTTCAGTTATGAGATTATGCACTGCGGCGATGTGGGAAGAAAACAAAAACTTTTCTAATATATGCCTACCAAGGATACCTATGACGCAGTCCAACGTGCCCAAGACGCAACTTTACATTGGGGTCGTGATCGCATGATTAAACAAAATAAGCAATAAATACGCAAAAACTAATCGCGATGCTGTCGAGCTTTGTAAGTCTTACTGCGAAGAATGTCGGAAAAAACGAAAACGCCCAATCAAAAAAGGTATAGTAGTTTGTCCAATAATAACGAACGATACGCAATCTATGGCTCAGAAAACATTTAAATGGATACTCATTTATCAAGATCACGTGACAAGGTTCGTTGTTCTACGCGCGCTAACCTCACAATGTGTTGCTGAAGTTGTTCACCACTTGTTAATATCTTTCTTTTGCTGGGTGCCCGTTCTATTTTATCATTTCTATTATTTTATGTTACTCCATTCTCAAAACGAAATCGATAAAATTTGTCACACATTGACACATTTAAGAATCCCCGAAAAAGCTTAAGTGAGGTTGGAAGACTCCGTAGAAACCTTCTGGCGAGTTTAGAGACATACTATGTATGCTAAAAGCACAACAAATGATTTGTGTGTGGGTAAACATATTCAATTTCATAACTCCAGGCGAAGATATATTAAACAGCCTCAAACTCACTGAAATGTTCTGCCGTTTTCAAAGAAATCGATACCAATTCACAAAACGTAGGCTATTTTAAGAAATCTGAAAAAATCAGCACAAAGCCGTGTTGTATAAATCAGAACAAAACAACAGGAGATTCGAAATATGATCAGCCAAACATTAGAATCATAAATATGCAATTAGCAGTCTGATATATGAAATAGGAAGAGCCTATCTACAGTATGAGGTCTACGTAAGCAACATCAGTGTTTATGTGAATGTGGCAGTGGTCTAACATGACAACATCTGCCACCTGCGACCACTCTTAAAGGAAGCCGCCCCCGCACCATTCTATAAATAGACATGCAAGTGTTTGGCTCACTGAGCTGCGGAGCCTGATAGAATTAGGTTAGTTTAACAAAGAAATGAACCAGCACGGTCATTCAGCACATCGGAAATTATGAAAAAGTTCTTTCTTTTTAGGAGGGTTATTAGTCTACCGATTAATCTTCGTAAGCTCAAAACTTCACTTACTCAATACCTCCACCCCCCTCCCCCGCCCCACAATCACTTGCCGCACTTCCTTTTCCTCGTTACATGCCACAACCCTCAATGTGTAACGCCCTGTCACGCCCAGATCAGGGTTGGCCTTTTCCCAAGACTAAATTTTTTTTTCAGGTCAGTGGAAAAAAACCAGCAAAATGAAAAAAAAAGTGGCAGAAACGGAAACAGTGGCTGAAGTTTACTTCAAATATTATTGGTTGACTTTGTAATATTATCCACACGTAAATACGGCGAAACTGCCATAGTGTTTCGGAACAAAAACACACTCGGCTACTGATTAACAGATTGGAAAATGAAGTAATATTTAGGCACCTTTGTGGATTCATGGCAAGGAAAGCATTTTAACCTTTCAAAATTGTTTGCGACTGGCTATTAAGCACTACTTATTTGACCAATTAAAAACGGGTCGGAGAACAGTGACAGCCAAGACAAGGGTGCTCACTCAAGATTCACTACCGTTCAGCTTGTAGCATGTTAGGATGCATAATTGTAAGATTTACACAAACAGAGCCGAATCTGAAATCACGTTATGATGTTGCGTCAATTTCACCAACATATAGCAGCCTAACACAGGGCATAATCTCACCAAGTTTGATGTAAACACCAAATACAATATGAACTGTCAGGCCGACCCACATTCCTACCCAGTTTGAAGCCGACCCTTCGTTCTTTAGTTACAATGATGACGCATTCTACACCTTTTGACGTCATATAACGTAAAGCGCTGTCCAATACGTCAAATACAACAGCAACCGACGGGTCTATCCAAGGGAGAGTCCCACTAAGTTTGAAGCTGATCCGACGTTTTGTTCTAGAGTTATCGTATGAACAAAATCAAGTGTCTACAAAAGACGCAAACACTACACACACATACCCAAACATCCTCTAACACACACAGAAAGCACAAAAACAAAATGTTTTAAGGTGAAAACACAAAAACAAACAAAGTAAGAAAATCGTAGTGATACTGGAACGATGATTCTCTCATTCATTAAACTGACACACTGATTCGAAACAGCAGTTTCGGACAAAATACAAGTAATAATTCAATATTTTCCCCGACCATTTTGAACTTCCTCGAATTGATAATACAGTCTTTGGGGGAAAAAACAACAAGGCAACAAAGTGAAAATCAGAAAATCTTGGTATTAGTAAGAAAAAAAGAAATTGCTAAACACGATTTCTTTTTCTCAGCCGACATGATTGATCGCTGTTTCATTCAGATATTCCTGTTGCAGGCGACAAGCGAGCAAAATTAAATACAATGACAACAGAAATATGTAAAAATGGTTCTTATTTCAATATCTCAACCGATGCTGACTAGACCTTAGTCTCTGAGCGTTGAATTTCTCAGCTGAAGTGTGCATGCCATAATCCACGCCTATGGCAATATTAAATTTATCACATATATATATATACTGTAACACGCTTTAGCACCCACTGGGATTCTCAAAGCACGCACTGAAATTTTTAGAATGAAATCACTAAACCTTGGACGCGAGGGCTGAAATCAGTAGGCCTCAGGACATCGTTACCCCCACCGCCAGCTCCCTCAACCACACTAATTTCAAGCTCTACTGTACCCAAAACCTGGACGCAGCACTGCAGCTGTATTCAGTCTACTTGCTTTCATCTTTTTTTCAATGTTTTTCTTGGGTCATACTTACAGAATATTTACAGGTCTCGTTGATGATAATCCGGCTTGAAAAGCTTTCGTTTTTGGCTTCTATAAGCAGAGTTCGTTTCTTTCGGTCCAGTGCGTTCTTCTGTATGAACACGACGTGCTCAACGCCTGCGATCTGTCAACGCAAAAACACAAAACGAATTCCGGGGACACTGAAGCCAGATTTCAAGTTATACACTGGTAGTACGTATTGGAAGCCGTTTGATTACCAACGTACTATGGGGGTTACTGGCATTGGTTAGCTTACTTCGACGTGTTTATAGATCAGACTTTACAGTAGTAAAGCTGATACTGTATGTCTATATATTTCTCAGTAAATGTGCAGCAAGACTTCTTTCCAGCCGTTTGCCTTTTCTCTCGACTCACAACCCAACTTCTCACAATTCAGATGCAGAACACACAAGCATGGGATCGAAAAAACAGATTGGTATCACCAGATCTTACGAATAATCGTTCTAAAAAAAGGAACGCTCAAAATAAAATTAGCTTTCACATTTGCCACGTATGTATCCACCTCAGATTCTCAAAGAGCCTACAATACAGTTAAGAAACTATCACCTTCAAAAGAAGCGATATCCATGGCGATTGGCTTAAGTGGGCTTTGCATTATGGACTCAAGAATAGCTAACAAGGCATCCTTGCACGTTCCGATATAATAACAAAATAAATTTTTTCATCCACCCCAATGTAGGGTCACCAACCATTTCTATTTAAATCAAAACGTAGTTAATACGCAAAGTCATTAATCCGAAATAATTTAAACATAATATTAGGTGTTTTTTCAATACCCAATAACTTCAAAAATATCTACAGCTCAACGGAATTTACTTTTCGCCACAATATCGTAATCTTTGTTTAGGCAGTAATAAAATAAGTAGCCAGTGTAGTTTGTTTCTTTTTTCTTTTCTTTTTTTTTCTTCTTACGAGGGGACTTTCCATGACTTAATAACGGCTCTAACTTTGCACGTGCTATGCGTGAGGGGATTTCCTTCCAACAAATGTGTGTTGTCTCCGGAGCCAAAATTGAAAGAAAACTGAAAGTACTGTTCCTCAGGGGACAGCAGTGACCTTACCTTTTTGAGCAGATAGGGCACGTCGATGTTAAGCCTACAGCGGCGCTCTATGATGTGAATGGCGCGGTCGTCACTCTGGTATTCAGATATGATATCACTACCCAAGAACACAGGGATCATTGGACAAGTTGGAAATCTCTTCTCATAAGCCTATATGAACAGTAAAAAGATGGACACAACTGATCTGTAGTTCTACTATGCACATTCTGCTTTCGATAGCTTTTTCCCATATCTTGACAAAGTAATAGCTATGTAACTTTTAAACGCCGAGTAAAGTGTATATTTCTGGTTAATATGACACTATATATCTAGATGTTGGGTGTTAAATTGCGGTTAGGTTAGGCGTTGAAAGCTCAGTGCATTGTTCCAAGGTAAGGGAGAAGGGGGCTGTCTACACCAGCACTTCTGGTAAAAGACAAAATTAAAAATGCAGTGTAATTTTATCCTGACAACCACCAGGCCATCGGCATTTTAAAACATTTATTTACCGAATTCCTTAGTTCACAGCAAAATGGCACAGAGAACCCAATAAGGTGAAAAAGCAATGATTAAAGCTATTGATGTATTATTATATAATACCAAAGCTAAAATACTGTCGTCAGATCTGTTCGAATATGTCACTGGAATGCTACAAGGTGGCATACTCGCTCCTTATCTAATTATATACGCGTTGATTATGCACTGCGACGGATTTTTGCGGTACTTGCTTCGTCATTTCTTTCATGCTTACCCAGTTCGTTTGTATTCGAAATGCAAAACTTTGGCGCATTTTATTCGAGCCATCCCAAGTGCGATTAGGCTTACACTGGCAATGGCCCAATGTTCAAACTATTGGCAAAACAGAAACTGCGTGCTTTTCCTCTCTAAGCTGCAGTATTCTTTTTATTGTATCGCCTACAATATGCGTGTTTGCTGAAAAGGCACAGGAAACTCGCAGGACTGCAGTGGAGAAAAAAATAGAAAAAAAAAAAACAAACAAGAAAAATACACTCAGAGGTGATTTTCTATAAAATGTCAAAACTTTATTGGAGTGTGGGAAATTTTATTTATGACATTGTTTTAGTGGTATTCTAGGACAAAAGGAGCGTTATATCTATTTCAAAGTAATTTTGATGTATTTCTAGATTGGCTTCAACGTTATTAATTTTTGTGCTTCTATGTTTATCTCTAAAAAAACTGGAGTACTGTTTTGTATAAATCTCGTACGAGGGAGAGGAGAAAGAATTGGTTAGAGTACATCGCAATTAGTAACAACAAAGTGTTCACTTCTTACTTAACACACCGGACAGGGTTGGGAAAAAAATCCAATTTCTTTTTTAAATCATGAATTTTTTTATTCAAATCGGAGGTTTGTATTTAAATCAAACTCAAAAAAATAAAAGCAGAAAAATGTAAAAAAAAAACAAACTTTTAACAGTTTATTGCAAACGTCATAAGACTGTCTTGTAAGGCATTCCTAAGTACACTTATATTTGACAGTATTTACAATAACTATCCGCAAATTCTTACGTTGATTCCTTTGGGATTTTTGCTTTTTGAAATGTCTCTACCAAAGTATCTCCACACAGGAGCAAGACGTCTCCAAGATACTTTGGAGTTTTCAGTGATTTTTTTTTTGTCAGATTCTCAATTAACAACAGAAGAAGCTGTCGTTTAGAGGGGTTCAAATACACACTGCACGACGCACAACACCAATACTGTACGTTGATTGCAAGCACACGGGATAAAGACATGCTTGACCGGCACCGGAGTAGTTGCAGCTACCGGCACATGCCCCCTCCTATCCTTATGCCCACTGCTAACCTCCCCCCCCCCCCGCCCCCCCCCCCCAAAGGGGTTGACGATTCTTGAATGTCTTTACCGCACACAAAGGCTTAATGACAAACGATTTAAAAAAAAATAAAAATCATGATTTTTTTTATGTTGATTTAAATCAGGGCTGGTATGAAATATTTCGAATGAAATATTTCTTGAAATATTTCATGAAATATTTCACTGTAAAAATTTCAAAAATTTCACATGTTTTGAAATTTTTTAAATAAGAAATAAGTTGGACATCAAGAATACCAAATACTGACGGATAACTATCAACGGGCATTCATCTTAAGTTGTCAGTTGACACACTGCGTTGGCATAACTCTACCAGCAAACAATGCATCCACCAAAAATCCTGCGTAGTCTTTGACTTTTGAGTAACAAAGCTAGCAGCTGCTGGCCTATAGCACCGCTGACACGGTAACTGGTCAACTGGGCGCCAGGTCAACTGGGCGACAGTCAACTGGGTGACAAAAAAGTCAACTGGGCGACAACTCTGGGGTCAACTGGGCGACAAAAAATGTCCAAATGGGCGACAAAAAAAATCAACTGGGCGACAGTAGAAGTCAACTAATGAATTAGACATCAGTGGAAACGTTTGAAAACATCACAGCCGGCACTCCAACACCCCGATTACTCTCGTTAATTGCAATTTATGTGAAATCCTTTTTAACCCAGCCGACTTTCTCGGACTGGGTTAGTCGTATCACCGTAGGGGGCTTGCATGTATGTGCGAATGTTAAACTTTTTCTTTAAGATGCTATTGCTCTCACAGTTTTGCTCCCATGGTTTTGATATCACTCAGGAATTTTCCCTGGGTGGTCCCCCACCAGGCTATTACTTTTTTGACGATTGACGAAAATCTGACAAAATGGCGGCACTTTTTGTGCCCGTTTTGACCCATTTAACCGAGGCTATTACTTTTATTTGCGGTGCGCCAGAAACTGCCGAAATGGTGGAACTTTGAAGTTTGGCAAAAACTAGAATAAATGCCAGTAAATAACTGAATTGTCAAACCATTCATTTCTCTCAGTCTTTTTCAAATAGTTATAAAATTTTAATCGAAAGTTTCTTAGGTCTTCTCCGCCTGGACTTTGCTTTTTTCACAAATGACCGAAAAAAAGGCCGAAATGGTGGAATTTTCAAAATTTTGTAAAATTGTGTAAATGTCGGTAAATACGTGAATCGCCAAAACTCAACCTCTCCAACATACCTTTTCGGGTAGCTTCCACCCGGGAAAACTGTTTTTGTGTATTAAAATCATGAAAAAGTTACGTTCAGAAACAAAGTTTTTCTTTTTTTTTTGGCCTAACAGTATTCGTTTCAGAGTTTTTGTCTCTTTCCTTGTTTGGTAACTCGGCTGGTCATGTCCCTGGACATGCTTGTAATTGCAATGCATGTGAACTCCTTTTAATTGCAATGGCAACATCTACGCCCCACGAATGTAAATTCATTTTTACTGTTTAAATTCAGGAATTGTGAGAATCCATTGCAATTGCAATTACTTGTAAAAGCTTCATTTGTGGGTATTGTGATTTGAATTGCAATCATGTTTCGAGTCCTGTATTTCAGAGAATTGCAATTATCGAACTGCTGTAGATGTCGGATTTGTTATGAGTAATTTATGTAAACGCTTCGAATTATGATTAGTGATTTTAAGTGTGTAATTGAATTTCAGTTGATCTTAAGTTCTGTGATTAAAATTGAAAATGTTTCAGAGAATGGCAATTAAACATGCATTAAGTTCAATGTTTGAGACGGATTAGAACTCACTTTCATCCCTGTTTGTACACGCTTGAGTCTACTGAAATAGAGTTTGTTCGTAACAGAGACAGAATTTTTTTGTAATTGAAATTTCATAATTTCCTGATCTTTAAAAATAACCATTTTGCATGAAGTCCAAAATGTAAAACATAAGATTTTTTCTTGTCGCCTAGTTGACTTCTACTGTTGCCCAGTTGACTTTTTTTTGTCGTCCAGTTGACCCTAGAGTTGTCGCCCAGTTGACTAGGAACCTACTCCGGGTATCCGAGCGGGTGTTTCTAAGAGGTGGGGAGAGAGGCAGGAGGGTTTATAATAACTGCTGACAGAAGGCTCACTGTTAACAGCACAGAGAAAAGAGGTCGGATATGTACACAATAGGTCAAAAATATAGCAGACAATATGTTAGCTGAACAAACAGGGGGCAACTCACGCCCGTGAGCGAGTTTGCTTCTAGTTTAGCGCTGTTTGAATAGTTACCCCTAATTCTGCAATTATAATGTTTCCCGTTTAAACGAGAAAAATCTTTGCCTTTATCCGGTTTTACGATAAAGCGGTATGCAATTATCCCATTAAACATACATAATTTTATGCACTCAACCGGTATGCGATTCAGTCATTTTATCTGTCTATGCTTTTTGACCGTGGTATTTGTTAAATTAAACCAACAGATATTACGCATAGCCTGGAAATGTGGTTTTTTTCTAACGTGCTTTGCAAGATTTCAAAAATTTCAATATTTCTGAAATATTTCAAAAATTTCAAATTTCATGAAATTTTTAAAAATTTCGAAATTTTTACCAGCCCTGATTTAAATGCCCTGATGCCAGATGCACATTACTTGGCTCCAAGAATTCTGCAACTACAAACTATTTTAGTTTTTACCTTACAAATAAACTATAACGCCTTTATTTAAACGTTTGGTCACTTAACTTACGTAACGTGACATTTAAAGGCCGAAATGTAAACAAACATTTGACAGGTGAGTGCGGAAGCTAATTTTTCTGCACTTTTATAAAGAAATAAAGATACACGGCTCACTAAAAACTGTATTTGTTTTACAAAAATGGTATACAGTATTAAGCATGAACTTTCTGTAAATATTTGAAGAATAGCGACTGGTATGCAGGATTCGTGCCTCAAAATATATGAAGTTGATCCCTCTTAGCGGAACAATGGAAGGCTTCGTAGCTCAGATAGTGAAATATACGATGCTTACACAAGTCAGAGCTGACTCAGAGCTACCCCCCCCCCCCTACACGAATTTTGCAGAAAAGTTTTGCGTTTCGACTGCATTCATTTGTGATAAAGATATAAAAATGATAGCAAACACTGGCAAAAATCAACATTCCAATTTGCCGGAAACACATTCACATGTTGGACATTAGTCCCAGTGGACCCTTTCTGTCTTCCTAGGTCAGAAAGGGTCACAGTTCCTATAATAGAAATCACCATTGATCTCAATTTTCGCGGCTCTAGATCTTTCGGCGCATGTTCTAGGAAACCGAGGTTCGGAGTGGCATGCCTTTTCTTAAAAAGTACACTGAGAAGTATCCTGGCGCACTAATTTCGACCTCGTCCAAACTACCAAAGTGGAGTAAAGAGTGGTTTTACAACTGCAGATTCATTGTTGTTGTGGGCGGTAATGGGAGATTCTATTTTCTGATCTGAAGAAAAAATTCATTTTTCTAATTATAAAATTGTTATTTGACCATAAAAATTGAGCGCCATAATTTATAATTGGGTTATTTATGTCATGCACCCTTTCTAAAATAACGCCATTAGCCTCAGTCGTGCGCCGAGATTGGAAAATTGAGATCAATGACAAGTTATATTATAGGAACTATGACTCTTGCTGGGAAGCAAGAGTCATCTAGGACTTGTTGGCCATTAAAAGGGCTGAATAATAAGCCAATCACAGTTTGGGCGTTCCGAACAAAATGTGCCAAAATGCCGCATTTCGAATACAAACTGGGTAAAAAAAAGAACCCATAGGGAGATTTCTCCCCCATGTCAAATTTACCCTGCAAGAAAGAGCAAATCGCATGCTATTATTAGGTACGAGTGTAAGTTTTAACAAATAGTTTTAAATTTCAATTTCTGTGTTCCGAGTATGACCTGTTTTTCCCATATTTCTTCTACATTTTGCTATTATTTTTTACCCGGGTCCCTTGCAGTCGAAATTTAAAATTCTTGCGCATTTCATTCGAAACACCCAAAATGTCATCCGACTTATAGCGGGTGTAAAAATAGTTTCAAAAGATCATATGGCCTTTTAAATTCGAAATTGTGCATGTTGCAAGAAAGTTAGAATTTTTACGTTTCTTCTTATCATTTCTTAATTTATCCAAAAATAATTGCAGCCAAAACGACACCTCCATTGGAAAGATCCGAAAGTACGAACTGGCTTATTTCGAAATTACTCACGATATATCTAACATTACGTACCGCCATGACCAGTTCAAAAGGATATTTATACACCCTCACGGGTGACTGGTATTGTTGGACCATCGTTATCTATATTTTACAGTCAATTTCTTGCTTGGTAAGCATGATTTTTTACATAACAGTGCCCTTCCAACATTTGTTCAGGTGCGGCTATTTGCTTCTGCAATGGAAAGGCTATTTGGTGGTAAGAAAAATCATTAACGCTTACCGGAAGTAACGTCATGAAGCGACGTCATCATGTGCCCCTCCCCCTCTGTACATAATGTATCTAGAACATATGGTATAAATGACAGAAAAAAACTTTGTGTATGTCATTATGGACACTGTGCGTGCGCTCTTAAGACGTCATAGAGTTTCGTCCTAAAGTTTCGTCACTGAGGTTAGTTATAGCGTTTCGTAATAAAAGAGCATTTCCGTTTTATGCTTCAAAAGCAGATTTTTTCGTCATTGTTGACACTGTGTGCGCGGTCTAAAAACGTCATAGAAATATCGTCATAAAGGTAGAGTCATGACGTCATTGACGACGACATTTACTAAAAATTTTAAACAAGCATTACTTTAAAACTATTAGGTTGGTTTTAACCATCTTTTCAGCAAAGTATTCAGCAAGACTTTAAATTTTGACGTCATTGAAATTGCCCCTGTTTGTTATTGTTATTGCCATTATTGTGTTTGCCGTTGTTGTTGTTGTTGTTGCCATTGTTGTTGTCGTTGTTTTTGTTGTTGTTGCCGTTGTTGTTGCGACTGCTGTTGTTACCATCGTTGTTATCATTGTCGTTGTTGTTGCTGCTGCTATTTTTGTTGTTGCCGTTGTTGTTGTTGTTGCCGCTGCTGTCGTTGTTGTTGACATATATATATTTATGTTCAAAGACTTTTTCATCATTTGATGAATGGATGTGGAATCGAAAAGATGTGTCAATGTAACATTTGTCCGAAATCTAATCATTGACCACAAAGTCTTAACAGACACTTAAAGCATGCACACACTTCAGAAGTGAATGAGGGCGAGCGTGTAGAAGGAGAATGGGAGGTAGAGATAGAAAACCCCATGAAAGGCCTATCATTGAAATTTTAGATGAGTCCTCTATGTAACGTCGAAGAGTCAACATGGCTGAAAATAATGCACATGCTTGTTTGTTTGCTGAATATGTTCTGTCTGGTAATGTGACCATGTGACGTAATAACCAGAATGGCTCAGATGTAAATAAAGGCTTCAACATAAATCTAGTCGCATCATTCAGTAACAAAAAATGGGCGCAGCGGTGACCACACTGAAAGAGATATGTAGGACTAGTGATGCAGCTCACTTGCAAATTTATTGCACTCAACGCCACAAACAGAAGAAATGTTAACAAACGCAATTCCCGCCCCTCAAACGTTCGATTTCAAGAAGCCAGAGGAGTGGGGCCGATGGCATACTCGTTTTGAGCGGTATCTAGCTAATGCCAAAATAACTGATGATGACGAAAAAGTAAACACCCTAGTGTACTGCATGGGTATCGAAGCGGAAGACATTTCAGCCAGTTTCCAATTATCCAGTGATGAGATGAAATCGTACCAGACGGTGAAAAACAGATTTGAATCTCACTTCAGTGGGAAGAAAAACTTGGTGTGTGCACGTGTCAAATTTAGTAATCGTTGTCAAGGCATTGATGAAACGGTAGACAACTTCATAAAAGACTTGTGGATCCAGATTGAAAAGTGTAATTAAGGCGCCATGATAGAAGAACTGATCGCATTGTTGCTGGAATCAGAGACAAAAAGTTATCAGAACACTTGCAGAGTGAGAAAGATCTGAAAGTTCAACACGCCATAGACAAGGGACGAACGCGGGAAGCCGTCCAAAGACAGTCTGCTCACTTAAACACATTCAATCCCGCTCAAGCCAATATGGCCATTCCATAGGAACTCAAAGACACAAAAACCAGTAAAAACCAATCACCAATCGCGTGCAGCGCCAAGACGTCATCAGCAACAACAACAAGCGCCATGCCACTGGTGTGGTAAAAACACATTCCAAACAAGATTGCCCCGCGAAATATTCTACGTGCAGCTTCTGCAAGAAAAAGGGGCACTGGGCGGTTGTCTGCAGAACCAAGCAACAGAAACGCATTCACGAAGTGAGGGATGAAGACCACTTTCAGGACATCGACCCAGTTCCATTCCATGTACAGGGCAGTGGACAGCAGTTCTTAGGGGCTGTTCATATCAAGGACAATGACGATAAGTTTTTGTTAGATGTAACGGTAAATCAACATCCGGTTTTGTTCAAAATAGACACCGGAGCAGATGTATCGGTAATCAGTTTTGATTTATGCAATCGAGTAGCTAAACAAGTTCCCCTGGATCCCCAGAACAGGGTCTGATAGGTGCAAATTCTGAGCCCATACAAGTACTTGGTCGGTTCAATGTGCGATGTTTCACTAAATCAAACAAGGCTTGTTCAGAAAATTTTTTGTCAAAAATTTGGACACACCCTTACTGGGCAAAGCTGCAATCAGTAAATTGCAACTTGTCAGCATTGCGAGTACAATAACTTCATCCGATTTTAAACAAAATGTTCTGGAAAAGTTCCCAAAATTATTTTTAGGATTAGGGATGATAAAAAATTTCGAGTACAAAATACAAATCGAACCGGATGCGCAGCCATTTGCAATAAATACACCAAGAAGGGTTGTTCATCCATCCACAGCGTTAGATCACATGGTACAGATGACTGAGGAATCGCAGGGGCTAACTCAATTCATCACACCAGGCTTTTTACGCCTTCCATGTGGTATTTCGAGTGGGTCAGAGGTATTCCAGGAGGTTATACATGATATTGTGGGACAACCACAAGTCAATATTCAAATTGACGATATATTGGTTGACAGCAAAGACATTGCGTGACACCAACAAACCCTATTTCCGGTTTTGGAGAAGTTACAAAATGCCGAAATCACTCTAAACCCAAGTAAGAGTGAATTCCTCAACACAGAGGTAAGTTTTGTAGGACATAAAATCGATCCCAGTGGTATTTTGCAGCAAGACAGCAAGACAGCAAGATAAAGGCTATCACACATGTCTGCCCCCACAAATATAACAGAGCTACGTGATTTTCTAGGAATGGCAAACCAGTTAGGTAAGGTTATCCCAGATCTCGCCAACATGACCCAGCCATTGCATGAACTCCTAAAAAAGGAAAACGATTGGTCATGGGGTAAGCAACAACAAAAAGCTCTGGAGAAAATCAAAGAGGAACTCAGTTCTCCAAACACTCTGAAGACATACAGTGTCAAACGCGAAACAAGAATCATGGCTGACAGCTCATCATTTGGGATAGGTGCAGTTCTTCTGCAAAAAGAGCCAACTACAGGTGAATTTAGACCTGTCTCATACGCGAGTAGAAGTCTAACAGACTGTGAGCGACGGTATGCACAGATTGAAAAAGAGGCTTTTCCTTGACCTGGGGTTGTGAAAAATTTGCTGAGTATGTCTTAGGCTTAGATTTCACGTTAGTCACTGACCATAAGCCGTTGGTGCCTATACTTACCAAAAAGAGGCTCGACGAAATACCCCCTAGGATAACTCGATTCAAAATCAGGCTCATGCGGTTCAGATTCAACATACAACATTTACCAGGTAAGGAAATGAACACTCCGGATACTCTGAGTCGGGCTCCATTGTCCACAACAGAAGAAGTCATAACGAATTTAGCTGAGGAAACGGAAGCATTTGTTAAGCAGGTAATTGAAGTTCTTCCCATCACTGAAAGAAAGTTAGAACAAATTCGCGAACTTCAACATGAAGATGAAGTGTGCACAAGAAAAATGTTGTACACCCAGGATGGTTGGTCTGATAAAAGTCAAGTTCCAGCTATTTTACTTCCTTATATGCAATTTGCTGCGGAGTACTCCATTCAAGATGGCCTCCTACTGAAGGACAGCAGAATCGTTATTCCGTCCTCAATGCGTCTTGAAATTTTAGATCGCATACACGACGGCCATCTTGGCATTACTAAATGCCGAGAAAGAGCAAGAACTTCAGTTTGATGGATTGGCCTATCAAAACAGATTGAAGACATGGTCAAAAATTGCCCGACATGTATTAGGCAGCTGCCTAAAACTGTGGAGCCATTGGAACCAGCCCCACTTCCGGACAGATCTTGGCAGAAGGTAGCTTGCGATTTATGTGAGCTTCGAGGTAAGACCTACTTATTAGTGGTAGATTACTATTCCAGGTATTTGGAAATTGCTCTACTTAAAGATGGTCAAAATGCAGGCGCTATAATAAATCACCTCAAATCAATTTTTGCCAGACATGGAATCCAGGAAATTTTAATTTCCGACGATGGTGGACAATTACAAAACAGTGCAATGGCGAAATTCAATATGGAGTACAATTTTCTCCATTTAACATCTTCGCCAACTCACGCGGGTGTGCAGAAATAGCGATAAAACATTCAAAAACCTCATGAAGAAAAATAACGATCCGCACATAGCACTTCTCAATTATAGGTCAACTCTCATTAATAACAGATATAGCCCTGCTGAACTTTTATTCGGCAGACGGCTGAGAACAACATTTCCAGCAGGCCCACACCTGCTGACACCCCGCTCGCAGCCGCAGGACATGCGCAGAAAAAGAAGAAGTTCACAAGCAGAATATGAAATTCTTTCATGACAGAAAACACAATGCTAAACCCCTCTCACAGCTCGTTCCAGGTCAACTAGTACGTATTAGAGATAATGGAAAGAAGGGGGTAATCTCAGAACAGCTTCCAGAGAATCAAAGATCTTATAAGGTAAAAGTCAGTTGCCCATCCCCACTTAGGGACACCCTTCGTAGAAACAGAAACGCATTAATTGCCCTTCCTCTTCCCAATCAAAACAGTGAAAAAACTTCGGGTGAGTAAGTGCAAAATCAGACCAGCCCGTGTAAGAGCTCAGATAGTTCTCAGGTTAATCAAAACCAAAACATTAAAAAACTGTTGGATAAGAAAAACATTGCACCTAATACTGGTACCAAAGATAACGGAGAGAAAATATCGTTCACTACGAGGTAAGGAAGGAGAACGAAGAGACCCGATAAGTTGAACTGGTAAACAAATTTTGAACTATCGAATGGACTCTGGAAAATACAGTTGGATATTAATCGCTTGCGTAAATAATTCTCTTAGTCAGTGATTGATATCCAGTTCGCATATAGGTATTTTGTTTATTTATTTTTTATAAATCTAGTGTTTTAAACAAGTTAGTTCATATTGTATATATTGTCATAGCTATTGTCTCCCACTTTTTAGACTCATCACACAACCGACAACGGAAGTAAAAAGCAGGATATGAGTCAAAATTGAGTAAAGTATTTTCCCATGCTTATGCTTCTTAATATTCTTTCTACCATTATGTTTCTTTTTTATCTTTAACAGAAATGTGCTTTATGTTACCATTCAGCAACAGTTACTCATTTTTTTACTCATTTATCGCTCTTAGCGGAAAATATTTATTGTGTAAAATTCAAACCAGTAAAATGCTTAAAAAGTATTGAAAGTTTAGTAAGTATTCTTCGCATGAAACAAAGTCGTGTATTGTTTCAGTAAAGCAGTATCTAATGCTTTTTTGCTTAAGAAAAGGAGATGTAATATTATTGATAGTGTTACAACTATCCACCGTTGGGTATTGTTTACTGAATATGTTCTATCTGGTCATGTGACCATGTGAAGGAATAACCAGAATGGCTCAGATGTAAATAAAGGTTTCAACATAAATCTAGTCGCATCAGTCAACAACACAACAATGCTAGTATAAAATATGGTGCGTTATACAACAGCGTAGAAGCTTATTTCAAACATATGAAGCATTGCCGTGAGATGACAGCAGTTCGGAGAGTGAATAAGAAACAGACTCTGTTTGGCATGATAAGGTCCAAGAAGTGTATGATGACCATGATGACAAATTTCAAGAAAATATTTTGGAATATGAAGAACAAGGGTTTGAAGATGCGCGCGAAAGAGCAAGTGATGATATTCGACCCGTTTATAAGCGTTGACTAAAACAGCTGTTGATGAGGTTATTCAAATATACCCAGCGTCTAGATCAAAGCTAACATTATCAAAACATTTTAGAAGACTCTAATTACTTTGTTGATGAAAAAGATTACGAGCATTCAAAGGCACAAAGGCAGCTATAAGAAAAAACGATGCATTCTTTGAAGATCTTCTAGTTGAGGTGGAGAATGATGAAAACAGCGACGAAGAAAATAACGTGGTTGAGGAAAGTGAGGTGGAACATAGTGAAATAGATGAAGAACAATAGATTTATTAACAGGACTTTATAATAAAGACTTTATAAATCAACAAATGTTGTAATCTTGCTGCTGATTTAAGCGCTGTCTTTGAAGTGCATTAACAAAACTATTCAATAGATGTCTTTTTAATATACAAAAGCAGTTTCAACATTCTTCACACATGAAATTGCAACGTTCAGTTTACTCTCCTTCAAAGACAAAGTCGCGCTGAGCACTATGCTGAAAAACAGATTGAAATTGGTCCAACAATTTTGAAGTAAAATGTGCTGTTGAAGTTGTCATGTATGCTTTATATATCACTCTATAGTGTCACTGATCAAGTCATTGATCACTTCAGCGGTGATGCCATCAATAGAAAAGATAAATTCTTACTGAATCCTTTGCTGTAAAAATGGTTGAAATCGACCCAATAGTTTTAAAGTTATGCTCTTTTGAAATTATTTAGTACATGACGTCATCAATGACGTCATTCTAGCATCATCAAAAAAAAACTTAAAGTCTTACTGATTACTTTGCTGAAAACATAATTAAACTCGACCTAATAGTTTTAAAGTTGTGCTCGTTTGAAATTTTTAGTAAATGAACTCATCAATGACGTCATCACTGACACCATCAATAAAAATTTAAAGTCTTAATGAATACTTTGCTGAAAACATGGTTGAAATCGGTTCAGTAGTTTTTTTTAGAAGGAAACTCTGTGATGTCTTTAGACCGCGCATACAGTGTCCACAATGACGACAAAAAACTGTTTAATAAGCATAAAACGGAAACGTTCTTTTATTATGAAACGCTGTGGCGATTCTCAGTGACGAAACTCTTGGACGAAACTCTTTGAGAATTTTAGAACGCACGCACAGTGTTTATGACGTCATACACGAGTGCATTCCGATCCAGAGTTTTTACTATCATTTATACCAACCGTATCCAGAACATACATGCATGTTCTATATACATCACATACAGAGGGAGGCACATAATGACGACACTTCATGACGTCACTTCCGGTGAGCGATAATAGCAGTTTTTTCCTATAACCTATACCAACAGTATCCAGAACAGTCATGTATGTTCATGATACGTATCCAGAAGAGACACCTAGTCTACTCTGGTTATTGAACATATTTTAAAAAGTGGTTCCTCTCACAAAAAAAACCGAATCACCGCAGAGGCTGGCTGTTCTACAACAACTGTAAACCAGCAATTTTATATGAATAATTGTACATGATAGTTTCAACTGATTCAGCTACACAATTCCTAAAGGTCTATGGCCATCCCTTGTTTTATCCAGAAGAAAGGTGGAGACAGATGGACAGTCAGAACTCTTTGCGCAGGAATTGTTGGAAGGTGTCAACGAGGCAGCTAGGTTGAAGTCGCAGGATGCGTTGATGCGCAAGGATTTGACCCCACATAGCAGCAGGTCTAGGCAGCGACAGTCAATAGTACCTTGTTCGCCAACAGCTAAGGAGAGATCAGGTTCAGCATCCACTCCGCAAGTCAAGACGCCCAAGGTAGGCACTAAAAAGCAAGCTGTCTCTCCAAAGCAGAGGTAGCTGCCAATTAAAGTATCCAGTCGATTTCGCACGTAGATCACAATCAGATACTTTAAATATTTGCAAAGAATTGGTTTCTCCACTGCATAAATGTGCCCATAGGAGGAAGGCTAAAGAATTTTGGCAAGCTTGCCCAGCGTTATGAGCTTCCAAACCATAGTCCGTTAGTTGCGTTTGGAGTATCCTACATGCGAGTGTGACCTGAGTGTGTTACGGGTCGCTGCTGTCCCGGGGTGTCACTTCTATTATGTGTATGCAACAGGTTTTCATTGCTAAAGGTTGAAAGCGTTCGAAAAGTGATAAGTTGTCGGCCCGACAACAGACTGCATCACCAGCAGGCATGATTGCCGTTGAAAAATCGGATATAGACGTGTCAATTAAGTCAAGGAAACTTAGACTCAAACCCATGCAATCTTCATTGCCTGCGGTCACCATTTCGTCGCCAGGGGTTTACCTGGTTAACCCTTATCATTTGGACGTTACATCGGCAATGGAGACGCTGTGCATGCGCTCATTCAGTCTGTGATATTGATTCCCGAGTCTTTCTATCCGTTATACAGTAAATTTATAATAAAAACGAACACTACTGTGCATGACGTTAGTAACGCGGAAGTAACTATACTTGCCGGAGTCTGAGTCTCATATCACCCCCTCTTATTTTGCCAAGAAGTTTGCTATAAATTTGAATCTCTACCGTGAGAGATTGCTTTACGTGTCTCAAGCGGAACTCAAAGTACTTCGTTGGCTCGCTCCTAAAGCTGGGTCGTTCGCTTGGGCTACATCGCAACCGTTCCTACAGCCACCGTCACCATGAACCTAAGCTCACCCAATCGAGCGCAACCACCTTCTCTCCCTTTGGTGGCCCCGATATAGTCAGTCACGGTGGAAAAGTAACAATTGGTAGAAGAGTCGGTATACGATTCGTCTTTGGTCGCTACAAGCAGCGAAGCCGAGCAAGCTGTTACATGTTAAGGCATCAAAAATCCAGTCCAACGACGTGATGTTGCATACCCAGCGTCTTGCCTCAAGCGTGCCTCTGAGAGGGGCTAGATTCATAGAAGTAGTCACGCACAAGAACCTGCGTACACTTCCCTTCCAAGATGCGGTCTTTGGAATTATGCGCAAATGTGTGGAACCAGATACAAATTCACTGTTTGTTCGCGTTTTCGATTCCGTGGTCGCAGCGCCATCTGATCTACTTAAATAGAATTCTTACCTGCCAACTTGCTTGGTGGCAGTATGGAGTGACGAAACGTCGCTTCATTCAAACATTGCGACAGAAAACGCTCGTAAACTTCGATTCGAACCAATAGACGGCCAGAACTTTTTCCGCCCGTCTTGTTGAAGGAAGAAATTGAAGTACCCAGAGTGAAGTCCCAAGACACACTTATGCGTAGAGCTTCGATCCAAGAGCACAATAGGCCGAGGCAGCAACAGTCTCCATGAAAACGCCAGCCAGCAAGAAACCACAGGAATCTTCATCCGCATCTGTACGCATCTTTAGTCACAGCGTACGATCACCAGCCAGACAGACAATTGGCGTTAGACTGTTAGACAAAAGAATCATAGTAAAGAAGCCCGTTGGTACTCAAAGGGTTGTCAGTCTAGTCTTAATTATACCAAAAAGTCAGGCAGTGGAATCTTTCTAATGCATACTGTGCTGTTGGTCTTGGACTAGAGCTCTTCTTAATAACACTGCGCTCACAGATCTTGTTCTCTTTCATGCTCGCATCTAAAGCATCTATATCAAAGGTCACTTTGTTAGCATATTTTGAAAGAACCTCATGATATAATGCAAAGGAGGTTGCCAGTTAAAGTCCATCACATTAGACATGTAGCACACTCTCTGCGCAGTGCTAGTGGCTTGTCAATGTTTAATTTGTTGCGTATGGGCCTGTTGGCCCTCCCCAAAAACATTTATTAAACACTATTTGCAAGAGTACGCAAATGATACTTTGTCGAATTTGCATAGTCTTGCTCCGCTTGTTGCTGCCGAATCAATAATTTAATGTAATCCTTCTTCTTGCAGGACTTGTGAACAATCTGGCAGGAAGAAGGTCTTCAGGAAGAAGATGTTGACTGAAAAGACTCTGTCCTGGCCATTGTCCCGATCGTCACTACATCGACTTCAGTTGACTTTTCCCGTCACGTGACTGTGTCTGCTAGGCACAGTAGTGTGTTGTACCGTGGTCGTGTTTTGACAGTGGGGTTTTGCACATGGTACAACACGGTGCTGTGACGGGTAAGCACTTAGTGGTGTTTCATGTCGCCTCTTTGAACAGAAAAATTACTACATAAACTCGTGTACGTCTGTCAGTGTTCGAGCATGCAACGTTGCTAATGGGCAGTTCGTAATGAAACCCTACTTAGATGTTATGGAATGGCCAGTTCGCGGTCAGGCCTAGCTGAATTAACACATTTCATTGCATTTATTTCTTTTATTTCTGCTTTTCCGACACAATGTCTCGTAGACGGCGTTACAACCAGTTCCTATGCATCTGGTGTTCAATTCCTGCTACCGGTTTTAGTATCCCATAGTGATGGCTTTGCAGTCTGTAAGCGGATATTTTAGAAATTAAAACTGCCTTAGAAGCCATCACTCGAATGACACCCACCCGCCTCCCCATCAAGTGGCATCGGGGTTTTCGATCAGCTAGATACGGTTCGACCAAATGACTGGCATTGCGCAAACACTGATTGGTTGGTTGGTTGACAATGCATTGTAAACACTTAAACAGGGGATCCCGTCCTAGATTTACATTGCGGTAATATCCCACAAAATTTCTATAATCGCGATAACCAATGTTTAACGCATTCGAAAAACTCATAGTAATGTCTTCTAACTCCACAACATATTTATTAATAATAATGAACATTAAGAAATTAAATTCTTCAGTACTGATTAACGGTACCAGCCAGGCCTTTGGAGTAAAATCAGACAAGTGCTATTGAGCAC
This sequence comes from Protula sp. h YS-2021, assembly GCA_949752745.1. Classification (NCBI taxonomy): domain Eukaryota; kingdom Metazoa; phylum Annelida; class Polychaeta; order Sabellida; family Serpulidae; genus Protula; species Protula sp. h YS-2021. The sequence goes on along the minus strand of OX457028.1, from coordinate 67,056,848 downwards.
AGAGATTGTGAATACCCCTTGCATTAAAGTTCCCACCCCTTCGTGATGACATGTGCTTGGCCCCAAAACGAGTAAAGCAACATATTTTCACTCTCCCTGGCGAGTTGGTTAGCAACATGCTTTGATACTAGTTGATCTTTATGCATGGACCAGATTTCAAGATTTCAAGGTCGAAAATTTGTGGGAAATCATTTAGTGAGCGAAAACTTTACAGATCAACAATTCCGGTACTGTAATTAAATCTTATTTCCAGTACCTGCGCAGGTCTGGATTTCTTTATTTCGCATTAACCAATCGGATCCCGGAGGAGATGATAATCTTAAAGAGAGTATCTTGACACTGTAGAATGAACTGGAGTGCTTAAGACTTATTAATAAACACCCTAGCAATACTACTCTAGCGTGAGAAACTCTGTAACTGCCTCAGAAATTGCTGTTTCCTGGTACAGATTATGTTGCAAGTACCAGGCCTACACCTTATTGGCAAATGTCATGTAAACCATCTACTTTGCAAGAATTTTTCCTCCCTCAGTATGCATCAACGATATGTAAACACATCTATTTCCTGCCAAAATGAGGTGAATTCCTAGATCACTTGTTGAATTGCTTAATTCTGTGTGAATCACCTTCTCGATGTTGAATGCTAGAACATCCAAGACATCGAGTCTTTCCGCTATGTGAAAGAGTTGTATTTGGTGCTACAGGAACAACAAAAGGACTCCACAGTCTGTTGGTACCGGGTCGATGAACTCCTCCCATCCTGCTTGGGTCAATAAGTGTAATCAAGTAACTAATTAAAACTGACCCTCGATAACTCTTTTTTTAATGAGAACTTTACCTCAATCTTTATAACCTGATGAGTTTGGAACTTGTTTTCTTTTCGATGGTGTTGAGAAACCAAGGTTGATGACCACATCATTATATGACGATTACGGTGTAAAATAACGTTTTGACTCTAAAGCCACGCCACTTGTAAATAAGAGACCAGTGTCTGATAGTCTATTAGCAGCCCCACCGGTTTGCACTGGTACTCTCACAATACCAACAGCATTCTTAAATTGTTGGATGCTGGCGAATTCCTTAAATCACGTCTATCACCATCAGGCGCCGCCCTGAAAACAAAACATTCGTGATGGTAGGCACTCACGGGCGTTGATAAAAACCTTCTACCGCACAATTGCAAACACGAGAACTTGTGTGTTACGCTTTGGAGTGCAGAGGCGTCGATATGTGAGACATGGCTTTCTCCTTGTGTATGGGGTAGATGTAGCGGTTGGAGCTCTGCACTTCTTGGATTGAACAGGTTCTCAAGATGATGACAGTGAATGGTTGCTCCCGCTGCCACGCAAGACCAAACCTGGAGAAAGCATGTCGGAGAAGAAATTGTGAATTTTCTAGCAAGCATTCTCAATCAACTCTACTAAGAGAACCTGGGGAAATAAATTATTCTAGCAAGTTTACTGCACGGAAGTATTTGGCGTCTTGTACCGGAAACCAGACTGGGATAGGACATGATCACGACATATTTACACTGGACAAAAGACAAGAGAACTACACTTTTACAAGACAACGGCGCAAGACAGTAGGCTTTCAATACATGATCACAGACGATATCCTGTATCTGAGTCACACATTTTCTTAGAGTGTCAAAACGGAGTATTGTAAGCAATTTATGTGTCACTGTTTGCATATGAAGCCTTCAAAGTGATCATTTTTGTCTGAAAGAAGTGCCCTTGTGTTGATTTTGACTTTAGTCAGCCAGAGGGAAAAGAGTTGGGGTTCGGCTGCCTATCGGCTGCCCATGTGTGCAGCTGCTGCTCAGCGTTGAAGTTTTAATAAGAGAAAAAGCACTCTCAGAACAATTTCTCAGGTACGATATAGTGAATATATAGTAATGCAACAGGCAAGATGCAGTGTGATGTCTGTCATTCTCCAATAATGCCTGTCGCAAGTGTCACGATGTGTGCCACGAATGACAGGGTAGATATTCCGCGCGACATGTATCAACCGGGACCTGTAGAGCAATCCAGGGTGTTTGTCTCGTGAAAATTCTGAGTCCCATTTATCAACCCTTGACTGTGCTTCGTTGAATCCATTATTCTGTACTACAAATGGTGTAGATAACATGTGCGGGCACCACATGGCTGTCACCTGTTCACAAAACCCCACTCTCATCAAGCACCCCTTAATTTGGGTGCTCAGTGGGAGAAGAAAAAGGAATCTAGAACCAAACAATTTGATGTAACTTTGCCGCATAGACTTAGTTGGAGGAAATAAATATGTCCCTTTCCTACTTAATTAAGAACGGAAAGAGAACACTTGGAGCGGTTGCTAATATACCAGAAAATCGCATATACGGCTATTTGATAACTAGACTGTGAGAGGAAAGGCAAGATAAAATACGACATGCAAGGTTAAAGATCCTTTGAACATCTATAGAGGAACATCAATACAACCTTTTCCATTCAAATTCTAACGAAATACCCACAAATGCAAACAAGTTTAAAAATTACAACTTTGCGAAAAAGCTAAATAAAAAAAGTGCCCTGAATTTTTGGAAAGCTATTAGGAACAATAAATGTACCCTTTTTCACCTTTCAGCATTCAGGCAAAGAAGAAAGAAAAGACGCGATTTAGTATTAGAGGCCATGATGGTGAGAGGCATTTAATAGTTTTGTACAATTCCAGACTTTCTGCAGACTATAACGTTCCGCCACAGACACAGAAGCAAGTAAAGAAGTGATCACTTTAATATTTGCTGCAAATTTAAGCTCATCTTTTATGGGCTACTGGTGATCGAATCTTGGTTCCATCCAGCTAATATTACAATTGTACTGCTTCAAATTTCTTTTATCAACTTTTTAAGTGATACTTATATGTCAACTCTAGTCTGCTACCAGGGGTTTGCGAAAAGGAGCTCTTGGCTTCTAATTCTATCAAGAATCTATAAAATAATAACCACATGTACACTTTAAAATATAAATATGATAATTTTTCAAAATATTCCTCTTTTAAAGAGGTCGATGGTTCCATGTTGGCTGATAACACCGTTATCTTTAACTAAGCTAAAGAGGTCGACTTTCTAAGCACACCTTTGCTGGATGCGAGGTAACGATGGTGCAGTCGCAGACTGCCTGACAACAATATCTAACATATAACTAACTAAACAAGCAACTTTTTAACTCTCCGCTGCATTGACACAACTACTCAATGCATGGGCGTCTATATCACCTCAGTGGATTAGGGTAACAGGGGTGAACCTTTACTCTACAGCAACTCTTATACCAAACCAAATAAAGGGCCTGAATGCTTATGTTCGGAAACAGTTTCCCAATATAGCCCCGGGACTCTTATATGAGACAATTTTTGTCTGTAATCGACCAGTTTATGTAATTACGTTTGCAGATATTTTGCTGAAGGAATCAACAAGCATACCTTGGACTAAATTGTTATTTCGGAACAGAAGATACAGTGACAGAAAACTTGTTACTATTATACTGATAAAACCCAGAATATGTTATATTGATTTGCGATCCTCTGGATCGCTGTAAGTTAATATTTTTGCAATAAATGCCTTCCTCATCCAGTGTTCAGCAAGTATTTGGGCACTCATCGTAGGTCTGTGACAAACATTTAGTTAAGCATTCAATAATACAGTAGTTTCAACAAATGTTTACCAACTGTTCGAATAGTTTTGCAGCAAATTCCTGACAAATCCCTGACATGCATAAATCTAAAAACTGCAATAATTTAGTAAGTAAAATTATGTTTACAAAATTTGCTTACACAAATGTAAAACGTACAAAACGCTTGACTGATACGCTTGTTGATTTTAAAGTTGTTTATGAAAAATAAAACAGAAAAATGGCTTTTGATAAATATATTAGCCAAAAAACATAGCCATAACAGACTATCAGACTAAAGTTTGTTATATCTTATGAATACTTCAGTTTCTTTGTTGGTATTACTGGTTTTGCGACTTTTACAACACAGTCATTCAGTATAGAAAATGAATTCATACATTATGTGCTAATGAAAATTTATCATAGCTCTTTAACGCGGCTATTATATGAATCGCTGAAAAGACCAAATTTATCAACGTAAACCGTAAATATTTTAAAAGATATTTTGAAAGTTTATAATTCAACGAGCATTGTGTGTATTTGCTCAGTATTGATAACTGGAACCCTGCTGACAAATTTCTACTTTGAGAGGTAAATCTGTCAATAAACCTCTGTTTTCTCTTGTGTCTTCATTCCTAAAAGTCAAATCAAAGCTATTCTTTTTGTTGCTACTTTGAGATAATCTGGTGCCCACTAACGATTCATCGAGTTTTACGGTTTCTTGAGAAGCAGTCCGTGTCAAAAGATTGGAAACAAATGGAAAATACAGTGTTGGATCCAATTTTTGCGGTCTTAACCCTGAAACAGTATATATAAATAATAGCACTACACCATTTTTCTGAAAAAAAAACTTATAAAAGATTATAAATTGGTCGCATTCAGAAAATGGACTGTTTTGATCTCTAAACATTGCACAAAATGACATTGATTGATTGAAATATTGTGCTTATATTTCATAATATTTCCAATCAGCTAAATGCTGGAAGTGGCTTTTTATTCATACCTCATAAAATCTAGCACTATGAGCATTTATAAACAAATCTATAATTTTCAATGCTATCATTAAAGCTGGCATTTGTATTTGAAACTAGCACTAAAAATAATTTGTTTCTGCTGTAAAAAGCTATTAACTTGAATACAGGTGTCTAATATCGTCATCATCATATTTTAACGTCAGAGAAATTACCTTTTATTTACATGAAAGCTCAGGTAATTAGTTTAATTTACCAAATTTAAGGGTATTAAAGCTTACGCGGAATAATACTTAAAATGGAAGACACCATAATAGTCAGCCCGACTCCTATGATAGAATAGAGGAATGGTGATATACTAAAAATTTCTTTCCAAGTATTTTGCTCATCTGACCTGGAATTGTGAGAAATTTCACCAGTAAACCTCTGCAGAATGTCATCTGTTATTTGAAACATGGAACTAATTTTAAATGCTATAGCAATATAAAATATGTGCCTTTGTTCAACTTTTGGAACATGAATAATATTGCAGTCGTAAGCACAAATTTAAAGAAATCTGAAAGAAAAGGGTTATTCATATCTAATAGACATTTTGATCCATAATAGAAATACTCAAAAAAAATTCCTTTCAGATTTCAGATTTCTGGGAAAACAACACTTATCATGAGTCATAATTTATTCATCATGCTGTCCAGGAAAAAGCAGATCAATTCATTTCAGACAAACTTTTAAAACACAATACAACATCGGTTTTGAACTATTTTGTGGCATAATACATTGGTAAAGTTTTTAAATGTATAATGAGCTACTATTAATGTGAAATATTGACTAAACATTGAAAGGATTTTGAGAGTTTATATTTTAAAACATTGACAACGTTAAATGGAATGTTATCACTTTCGTTCTATTGAATTATTATATATCGTCAAGTTGTCGGCGCTATGCTCTCTACGTATACTCACAGTAAATGTGAATGCGTGTGATTTTTGTGAATATACCTTATTAGTGGTAAAGCGGTTGTTTCATTCCCCAAAAATGACCCACTAACAAAAGTAGCATTAAGGCCACAATTATCATCGATTAAAATTGGCCTTTCCCAAGTGTTGCCATAAAGAATATTTCCTACAGCTAGCCAACTACATACACTGCAACTAAATAAAGTGGCTATCAGAGCACTCTGAAACAGAAGACTTACCAAGGTCATCACAGGTATTAAATGTAACTGAATTTCAAATTTCATATTTATATCAATATGCATTTGATCTTAAGCAAAATTTCATGTGCTAAACCAAAGCAAAATAATACCGAGTTAAGATAGCTTACATTTTCAGGAATTTCAAACTACTCTTCTAACTTTTCTTACAGCGCAATATATTACATATAACACCTACTGTTCCACCAACGAATGGAAATATTCCACCAGTTATGTATAGGCCAAATACTGGTCCTCCAAACACACTTAAAAGAGTTGCCGACACCTATGTTTACATATTCAAGTAATAAATTATTATTTAAAAATGCATGATTGTTTTTTCTAGCTTAATCGTAGCATACGGAATTTACTAGTAATTAGCCTGCATCAAGAGCTACAGAAAGTACATGCTCACTCCATAATTCATAAAGACGCTTTGAACCAGGTTACATTTTCTTCATGATTCTTACGTATAGCCGATTTTCTATTTTGCTTTGATTTGTTTTTATTGCCACATTTATTGAAGGTAAGAAATTATACTGTCACAAAGGGAAGTGGAATTTTACCCTTTCATCCCGCAGATAATGACCCATTATCAAATGTCCATTAACTTAGCGATAGAGAAACGTTTGTACCAGGAATATCAAGTGATGAAGGGATAATTGTGTTTTACGCATCTATATTTTAGTGCATAATGGTATAAAGCATTCGGTGTCTTAAACGTGCCTAAAAAAATATCCATAAACGTGGTCTTTAAAAAAGAACAGTTTAGAAAAGACCTTGTTTCATTCGTAGGCTCTTTGCAGTATTTCATTGACTGATTTCATTAACAACTCATTTAAAACTAATTACAAGTTGCATAGCGCTGCATGCGCATGAAAATAAATAAAAATAATACGTTTACCTGAGCCAATGAACCACCCATGTATTTTGACAGGAACGCTACAGCCGTGGAGAGCAATCCAAAGACAACAACTATAAAACAACATGAAATAACCTCAATATATGAATAATGACGTACTTTCTAACAATTTTTATGTTGTACAGCCTTTCGGCTGTCATTCAACGTGTAATATCTTGAATAAGTGTCTAACTTCGTTTAATAATTACAGTAAATATTTAAGTCTAAAATGAAAAAGGAATAAGGTTGGAATAAGAAAAGAAACCTCTGCTGAAGAAAATATTTTTGTTCTGTATTACATTCACTTATTTATATCTATTTCGAACGTAATTCTGGTTAAAAATACAACGATACTGGGCAGAAAGGATACCGTTCAACAAAGTTATTCTTCTGATTTGGAAGCGTCCGAATTAATTTAACTGATTTATATATCGTGCCTAATTCGTTTTCTCATTGTGAGTAAAAGTCAACTGTTATTTGCGTCATATGTCAGGCAACAATTTATTAAAAATAGGCATTATTAATAAGCACCTGATGCAAAAAAATTCCGTATAAAAAAATGACAACTGTTTGTAGCAAGCATGATATTTTAAGACAAATTCAGACAATTAGAGAAATATTATTGATAAATTTTGCATGTCACTTAGAAGAGCTTATTGGATATTTTCATGCTTCCACTATTTAAAGAAGAAAATCTAAAAATTTGAAAATTCGTATTCCTGGAGCCCAAATCAAAATGTAAGCATGTTTTAAGTCGGAAATACGTTCTTTATTTTGAGCTTCACAAGGATGCGTCATCATTAAAATTGTTCAGTCTTTCTCTCAATTGTTTTCTTTTGGTAAAAGAATAAAGCAAATCTAAAGCCGATATGTTACGTTGTGATCACGATAAATTTTCCTTTGAAAGATTAAGTAAAACCAGAACAATTACAGTCCAATATTTATTTTGCGCTGAAAGAAGGTAATTTTAGTGGAACAATATCTAGCAGCCAGTTGTTATTACATTTCGTGATATCTAATTGATCAGCTAATTCGAAGTACTCGTTTAAGTTATAGAAGTACTGTTTTAAACATGTTTGTTTGCACGATGAGAAAACCTCATAAATAATTGAGATAATCATTCTTTTTGACAAACTGGTTTTGAAATACCTCAGATCTCTGATCACGCTAAATTCTGATGTTTAGAAATAATGCAAATTTACCTGATGCTTTTGCCTTAAGAAACGTCCCTTACATTTCTTTAATACTTAATTAATTTTCCTTAAAACTTTGACACAATGCATAAATTAAATTATGTGTTAAAGCTCTATTTTTTGCCAAACACTATGAATTATTAGTGGATTTATCAGTTTTCCATTGGACCAGGCTAATCCAGGTTGAATGCGTAATTTTGAGCTTTCATACATACCCGTTACTTTCATCAAAAATGTCTTTGTCCTGTCGCCGATTCCCTTTACATAGGGATCAAGGATATCCTGCCACAGCGTAGCAGTTATGGCATTTTGTGCAGACGAAATGGAGCTAAAATACAGAAAAAGATGTTATGTTGATGGCGCTTCCTCATAAGATCAGTTCTTTTTTAACACTTGAGAAGTGCCAAAAAACCTTTTACACGTCCTCAGCTAACAGTGCAGATGCTCTTACGAAGAAAATTTCTTGTTCGCAGTATTTCTGATTATAGAGAATAGCCCTTTTGTAAGAATTCGTCATGGATTTAAATCTAAACTTGATTACATTTATTTTCTGATACTCACAATGCGTTAACATAGCTGTTTCGTTTAACTACAAACATTTTGATGGCCCAAAAGGACGTTCTTCTTGAATTGACTCGATGAAATACGTACCCCACTTAACATTGAAAGAGGGTGCTGACTACTCAGCAATGTTTCTTTATCTTTTCAAAGGTTTTCCAAGAGTTGAAGAATTTGTTTACCAAATATTGATTGTGGTTTTAAAAACTATACAATAGGCTAAAGCTTTACCTGAAAGTAGCTGCTATGAGTGCAGCAATAAACAATCCAGGGAGGCCAGGAAAGTTTAGAACATCTGCCACAAAGTATGATATCACCTAAAATTAAAGGCACTTGTGTTATTTATGGAGTAATCATAATGTATGGCCACGGCATTTACACTACTTAAACTTTCTGCATATTGTTTATCATTCAGTTACAAGGAAATATTGTTTTCGTGGAATATTTTTTCAACCCTGAAATATATATTCATGTTTTAATTATCCAATTATAAAAGAGATCTGAGAACTAGCTTTTGAAATATGCTTCGATACTTAATAGTTGCTCAAATATAAATGTTACATATGATATTCTAATTTTGTATATTACTCTGGTAATGATTTCGAATTTGGAGTAACTCTTACATAGGGTTGCTCAGTAGATACAAGAAATTGCGGATGTCTGGGAATAACAGAAGTCCAGAAAGATGAATAGTACTATTTTCTAGCCATGAATTGATTTGTAAAGTGTCATGTCTAACAAAAGCGTTAAATAAAAAACTGAGAAAGTTTTTGATAATGTGAAAATTTCGCTAGCTGCAGTGCAATATACTCATTGCTTCCTGTGTCTCCATAAAACACTTCAACAGAAGATATGTTTTTAAAACGAATTTCAATGCAGTGCTGAAGGTTCGTTATTTTAGTGAAGTTATATTTACTAAGAATATGTCTCTACTAGCGGAATAAGCGCTAAAATAAAATAACATTTTGTCTATTAAATGCTTAGCTAAATTACATTGTAAGCGATCCTACTTGATTAGATGAATACACATTGCCGGATCCCAGTGGACCACATCCAATATGAGAGTAATATGCATAGACAACTATACCAGCGAAGCCAGATAAAGTCATTAACAAGACAAATCCAAATGATGAAAGTGCCACTACTCTAAAATAGTAATTATGTTCCAAAAAAGCCAAAATTAAAAGGGGAATTACATTCATATCAAAATAAACAGAATGATGCACTTAAAATAGAAAAGACTTTAAATTAAGAAATGACTTTAATTTTATTTGATTCAGTGTTTAAAAGATCTATTTATTTATCTTTTCTTTTTTCTATTGCTCTTTTATGTTATAATATGAATTATGATTTTTGTTTTAATACTCACTTCATAGCTCGGGCTTCTGTTCCTACCGCTCTATATCTCATTAAAGATGGCTGAAGCGAAAAATAACTTAGCCATTGAATGCCTTTGCCGAGAGTCAAAATCCATATATTTATTCGGAGACGAGGATCTGGGCTGAAACTATAGTTCAATTCAAATTATAAAGGAACTTGTCAGACAGTGTGATTATAGTCAGGAAATATAGTCTTATCATGTATCTTATCAATAAAAAGTATAATCTAATTCGTCAAACATTGCATGGAAAAATAGAAATTGCATATTATATCTCAAATGGTGTGATATGGAAACCTTTCTGTGTCTGTTTAAGGCTTGGGCTATTGCAGATCACAAGTAAAAACCATTTGCAGAAACATTTTAAGCTTAAGAGTGCGTGTACATTTTTAAATTGTAGTAAGAATTTACTCCTTATCTTATTTATAAATGAATTGATCACTTTTTTCTTCCTATTGATTTTCTTGAATATGGAAAATTAGGAATATCGAATTTGTTGCGTAATGCTTTTGTGAATTGTTTCTCAATCTGTTTTCTTAAAGGCTTCAACGTATTTGTATCTTGGTCAACGTTAAATGTTTTAGAAGACTGAAGAATATAAATTTCTAAAAGTCTGTTTTAATAACTGACAGAGTTTTAAGTAAAGAAAGTTGTTTTCAACTTAACTTATTGCTCCACTTACAAATACTACAACAAGCTCATGCATTATCTAATATGCTTTCTAAAATTGGAAGGGTTTTTTGTACCAAGAGTACTCATGAGCGGTTAGAAGACGAGCTTTCCCAAGGTCATCATTAGCATTTTGTGGTACAGTTTTAAAACAACTTATGGAGAGTTTTATTTGAGATATTAGGGAACTTATCTGTCTACTGGTTGAAACTACTTAGTTAGATTTGTTTACTGTCTGTTTGTAATGTCAGTACTATTGAATAATAGTGAGTTTGCTGACCATATGTCATAATGCTTCAGATGCAATTTTGCATAAATTTAAGTAATAGCATCACATGCACGAAATTATTTGACATAACTCTTTTACCTTAAACATTTAATGATTTAATATTGATATGATACATAGTTCTTGCTAGTTGATAGAATGTAGAAATCTTTTAAAAGCACATGAATTATTTACCTCGATCACAGCGCACAAGTATAATAGTACCAATGAACCTACAGACATGAAAATGCTTACTGAAAGTTAAGCCTAGATCTTTTGTGAAGTTCATCCCAAACGGAAGTTTCGTCTTGCAGTTGGAATAAACCCTGTAATAAATGCCTTAGATCCTATTTTTTTCATAAAAATAAGTTGCAATAGTGATACCAAATTAACCACTGACAAATTGTTATAAAAGGCAAATTGCATCAACTCCTTGCAAGTACTTAAACTGAGGCACAATGATATCAAAGGACGATTTGCTCACTTTAAATATTAAGTACCAAAGCTTAGAAAAACACTCGCCTGTATATCGAATAATGGTATTGTGAATGCCACAGGGCTTGTTATGGATTTATTCTGGTTCTTTAGAACGGTAAATAAGAATAACAAGTGTAGATTTAACTCAAATTAATTCTGCTACGCAAAGCTCCAGAAATAGTTGAAAATTTATCGCGTTATTTTTAGATGCTGATTCTGAGAAAATTGACGCTTCTATTGCTGCTTACCAGGTGATGCTTATCCAGGCTCGAAGAGTGGATAGTCAGACTATTTAAACATCTAAGCAATTACTTACCGTAAGAATAATAGCGATAAGACCAAAAACCATCACTAATGCTTGAAATGCATCTGTCCATACAACGGCCTTGATTCCTCCCTATTATATTTCGAGCAAATACCACATGGTTTTGTTTTAATCAAACATATCTTTAAAACGTTTTGTTACAATGTACTCAACGTGTAGCTTTCCTAGAAATTGTTCAACATGTAACCAGCAAAGTTTGCTGGAGTGGTGAAGTTAAAACGTTGTGCAGCTCCATTTAGAATAAAAAGAAATAAGTGGTCTATTCATTCAACACTGCTCATAATAAGCTTGCAATGTATCAAACGTCTACTGACTTAGTTCTAAGCAAGTTCTCAGCGTCTTAGCAAGTATGTTTGAAGAATTAAAATAGAGGCATCAAAATAAACTTCAATTTTAAACAATTCTGAGCTAATAGTTTATGTGGGAGTCTTGTGCACTTAGCATTAAACTTTACAAAATATGTACTTAAGTTGTCGATCAATTTTAATTAAGTGTTCGAATTTTGAAACGATTGCTAAATCTTTCTGTAATATTGTTTGTTAAGTGATCAATTTTAATTAAGTGTTCGAATTTTGAAACGATTGCTAAATCTTTCTGTAATATTGTTTGTTAAGTGATCAATTTTAATTAAGTGCTCGAATTTTGAAACGATTGCTAAATCTTTCTGTAATATTGTTTGTTTGCAAATAAGTAGTTAAGATATCTAACGGTAGAAGTATAAATAGTGCAAAAATATGTTGTTTATTTACAAATATAAAGTTAAGAAATCTTACAATAGATGTATAAACAGTGCAAATAGCCATCATTGTAAACACATTTATCCAAGTAGGAATTCCTGTTACACTTTCTAAGGCTGCCGCTGGGCCAAAAGTCGTGACTCCCATATAAGTCATCTGATGAAAATAATGAAAGTTTGTTTTAGTATTCAAAGAATTTGCCATCCTTTTTATTTTTATTTACGATATTTTAGATGCCTAAGATAATATGATATCGTTTGCAATAGTTTCTAAAAGAGTTTGCTTTTTAAATAATTAACTTTTATATAAAAAAAGCTTTTACTTCTTCTGCAAATGTGGGGGAAAATGTTTTTTTATATTACTAGAAATATATATTTGTAGACGAAGAAAATTCTTGAATTGCAGTAACTTACTGGTAATACAATTCCGAAGATATAAGACATGAGTAACAAAGCTTTGTTGTTGAATCGCACTTCTAAGTACTGCAAGTTAAGATTTTGAGATCTAATGTTTTTGTTGACAGACATATTTAAAAACATACATAATTTCACAAGAAATATGGCATCTACTTTCCAGTCATAACAGCATCATGGTTATGCACGGATTTTGAAAATGCGTAAACCTTTTAACTTGAAATTCAATATTATGCATGTTTTATGCGAATCTCTGTTAAATAGCCATGCTTTATATATCTGTTAAGATACATGTACCACAGGAAAAAATGACACAAACGCCCACTGATTTGACACATTGTAACTTACTGTAAAAACGCTTTCAATATTGAGACTGCAATATAAAGGCACGAATGTGAATGCAGCGAGTACACATCCCCAACTTGAAAACACGGTGAGCATAAACTCCGGACCGTACAGGTATACTTCTGCTGGAGTCCCCTGAAACAGGATTTCAGTGAGACATACTGGTGACGTTTAAAAGAAACCTCTGAAATTACTTTTATATTTTTTTAAGAAATCACAGTGAAATATTTCCTGTCAGGCAAATAGATTTTCGCTTGTGTTAATTTAACAACAGACTATTTTTTAGTATGCGATCAAAGTCAATTGGTTGAAAAACGTCTGTTTTATTAAAATATATATCAAAAAACGGTAAGAGCAATCGTGATCTCGATTTTTAACTATAACCTCATACGGAGTAACATAAAGGATGACAGTATTTAGTAACTATGATATGGAAACATGCAATTTTGACTTACATATAAGTAGTGCAGTGGGGTTATAAAATTGATTTATCTTAGAAACCGTTAGAGATTTTAACGTTAGCACTTCTGTCCTCTTTTTGAATTCCATACTCTAGACCATGGAAACTTAAAACGAAATATGAACTATGTTATCTGGGAAATCGTTACAAATGAGCGATTTTGACCTTTGAAAGTTTTAAGCCTAAATTTTACGTGAAATGTTTTATCTCGGAAATCATTACAGAGGATGTTATTATGACCTCCTTTTGTGAATTTTGATATTTTCAAGGTCAAAGCACACGTAACATGTGTTATCCGGGAAAATGTATGATTTATGATTTTAACCATTTTTTCATTAACATTTTGATTTTAAAATTATCATTTGATCAATTTTTTTCAAAAACGAATGTATAAAAACCTGAACAATTACACAGTACAGTATTTTACACATTTTACACCAAAAATACACAGGCTACAAACAAAGAAATACATTGCAAGCACATCAATTACGATTTGATCACAAAGGCTAATTTTCAAAATTATGGTCTGTAAAAGATAAAAAGCGATTGGGTGACCCTAAATAAGCACAGCTGTATATCTAACAGATTCTTAGCTTTGTTCAGGAATAACGGACAGATTTTTAGAGAAAGCGCTGATTATGCGGTTTCAAGCTGTAGATTTTGCTGCCTTGATTTGTGTTATCTAAAACGAGCAATTTCATTTCTCCATTTAACTTTTTTTTGTATGTCTGCGCCTGAATCTAGAGAAGAAGCACTAAAGTAAAAATGGTATTGACACCAAATACTTTTGTGGGCGTCCGATTCCTTTTTTCAGTATTAACATCAAAATTTCTGGTTCAGTCATTGTTACTCTTTAGTGCTGTTCACTATACTACAGTCGGACCTCGTTAATTCGACATCGACGGACCTCCGATTTTATGTCGAGATAGCGGGGTGTCGAGATAAGCGAGTTTTTGAAATAAAACGACAATTATTTTAAAAGTGATGATTTTTTTTTCTTTTTGTTTTCATAGGCTTCATAGGCTGTCCTTATTCTTTATTCACATCGAAGTATTATTTCCGTCGCAATTTTAGCTTTTTTCACTCTTCTTTCAATGTTTTGTAATGCTCGGTATTTCACATCCAGGGACATGTGCCTTACGTTTTTTTTTTATTTTTCGTCGAATCATCTTTATTTTACAAACTCAAGTTTGAAACAACGTTTAGTACTAACAATTATCTGCTACACAGAGGCATGCACTGGGCTACTTAATTGTTTACACAAGCAGGAGTGTTTACAGTCATTTAGGGAGTTCATACTGCACTACAGCCTATGCAGATAAAGTCTGCTATAGGATATGGAGAGATGAAGAATTAGCAGACACTGGCTAGGGTGAACAGAAGGGCTTTTCTGCTGGCATGCACTGGGCTACGTGTTTACACAAGGAGCGATGTGTCGTTTACTGTGGGTACATACAGCTGACTGTAACAAGCAAAATTTGGATACTGCATAAATGCATTTTTATGATATCCTGTGCGAAATTCGTGGTGTATGAGTACGCCAATTAATACAAAATGTTCTATATGAGGGCATTATACCTAGGTTAATTTATGTCGAGATAAAACAATGTCGACATATCCGAGCTTTTTATCATACAAATAGACGGGACTGAAAAAAACGTCGAATTAACCGAAATGTCGAGATATCCGATGTCGACATAAGTGGGTCCGACTGTATTTATTTTAAGCAATCAGAATAACTGAAATTCAGATAAGACCACTCAAATTAGGATTACTCTTGCATTATTGCACAAATCACTACGAAATCGAAGATTTCTCATTTCAACATTTTCTTCACAGTTTCCAAAATAAATCATATATGGATACCTCTTCTACACTTTCTGTATCCTTTTTCATTTTTTTCTTTATTTTCTATTTGACACCCCAAAAGTGTGTTGAGAATATTACGACTAGGGGAAATTTTATAGGAAAAAGTGAATATAAATAGGTTATCTTTGAAATCCTTTCAGATGGAGTGAGGATTTAAATGACGGAACATATCATTATCTAAAGTTTGACCTTCATTTCAAGGTCAAACGTCAAATGAGCAGTGCTAACTCATTAAATTATAGATATAACCAATTTTAATTCCTTCCCTCTACAGAGTTCCATTGGAGTGAACTTGGTTGACCTACATTTTTCAAATTCAAAGGTGAAGTGACAAACCCTATTTTGGAAACCGCTGAATATTTTACGGACTTTACCTTGTTCTAACGTTGTATTAAAAGTAACTTTCTTATCTCAACTTTGGCCTAGATTGTAAAGGTCACCTGTGATCTGTGTTAAGTCTAAAACAGTTAAGGGTAGAACAGGTAAAGGTAGAACATAAATTTTCTCTTGTGACTTTTCTTGTTTATGTAATTTTGTTATCTAAACGAATATGGTCTACTTTACACTTTGGACTGAAAGTTACTGTCTCAAAAGGCATTTAATTTTTTTTCTGTTTTATTGTCTTGGTCACTTTTTTCTGTATTAACGCTGAAGCGAGTTGTAATGTAACTTAGCAACTTGAAAAGAATCAATTCGCTTGGAAAATTATTGTACTTATAACTTCAAGACCTGCGGTTTACTACGTCATAAAATCTTAAATACTAAATAACTCGAAATATATGCGCCTGCAGATTTGGAGCAAAATATGTGAAGAGAATAGTTTTGGACAGTGACATTTTTACAACCTAGTTTTTAGGTATGACTTCATGATGACATTATTTTGCATTTTGTGTCTTTTTTGCCTTTTAATGCAGTCATCTTACCCAGAAAAAGACACCAGAAAATGCCCAGATTACACAACAGCAGCCACTTTATACTACGGATGTAATTGCAGTGATCTCAGATACCCTAAATTAGCTCAATGACTCGCTTATATGTACGGCTTATAACCACAAAGTATTGAGATCACCTGGTTGTGTATTAATTATAATGCACTAATCAATACCTGATTTCATATAAATATTTTACTTCGAACATCGGGAAAACAACGCCTAGCAGATTTACTTTTCTGTTGCAGAGGCCTTGAACGAGAGTGTAAACGAGGAGCACGATTTGACGAAAGTCAAATCAGCCCAAATTAAAATTAAATACCCCCTAAAATTTCTATTTTTTTAATTCGGATTTATTGCGATCCCGTTTTAAAAGGATAATTCACTTTTCATAACCATGAATCCTGCTAGAAAACGGACCTGCATGTAAGCGTGCATTTAACATGTCTGGTGCAGAGCGCCCCCCCCCCCCATCGAACCACTCTCGAGCGTGTGATTTTTTAAAGACTTTCGAAGCTTCTTTTTCACATTTTGACCGTTATCACTTGAAATTCGATGAGTAACATAAAAAACTATATCGAAAACTTTATGACAATTAATGATTTATATATATATATATATATATATATATATATATATATATATATATATATATATATATATATATATGTTATAATGATGCATGAAAATGATGCACACAGAAATTAAATTTGCACACGCTATTAATTTCAAAGTCTATTATTTGTTATCGTGCTCAGCTGCACACAAGTTTAACTGATTTCGAGCTATATTGCATGCACACACATGTACTTATTTTTTAGCAATGCGCCAAAGCGTCAACTGTGTTTACAGCAGGCCTCAGCAGTAAGGTAATAGCAAACTATGCACAGCGAGCGTCAGCCTTTTGCTCAGTGCAGAAGAAAGAAAAAATTACCCTGTCTTTGCGTATTGATGTACTATATGCTGCGAAAGTTTGGTGTCAATCGAAAAAGTAGTTTCCGACTAGTTGTGATGACAAAATGACTGTAAAGAAAAAGTGTCCGAATACCAAAGCATATAACTCTTTGCAAGACTTCGTCTTGCTATGTTTAACAAATTACTCCGTTGAAATTAATTTAGTGCATAAGTAACGTGATTACGTTTGCTACCCTTAGGTTTTCATTAAAGGGATGCCAGGGTTATACCCGCGGTGCGGGTTCTGTCCATCTGTAAGCTTTGAGTCAATCCTACTTCGAAAATATTCAAATGCAGATGGCAATAAATTTTACCGAAACAAGGGCTATTCGTTGAGGGGGGTAATAATATTTTGTTTATTGTGATTCCATAATTTTGGGATTCAAAAACCTCTTTCCATAAAAATTTTTTCCCATAAATTTGGTTCGATGCACTTGAACTTTGGCATGAAGAATAAAGTCAATTGTTTTCTTTTTTTTTTCCTTTTTTTTAAATTGCGAAATTGCAACACCCAAAAAAATCCCTTTCCATGTATAACATAGACATTACTTTTTACAAAGTGTGAACAATTGGGAATCTTACAATTTATATTCTCAAAAATACTTATTTTACACTCCCAAGTACAAAATCAATGTTCTGTGTTTTGTTACTCAAATCAAGCAATAAATCAGACTCAAATAGCAGAGTCTAATTTATTATTTTATTTGTGTTATAATACAAAATGTCATTTGACATATAATTGTTATGTATCTATATGTTTTTTTTCTTTTTATGTGCCCATTTAAAGATTATTGTTAAATGTTTATTGTTAAATATTTAATTGGCTTAGCTGTTAAAAAAGGAATGAATTCATATATTAATTCAAAATATCACTTAGGGATATCTTATAAATTGCTTTTATATTAGCCATTACTCTTTCTTCCTCAATCTGTAGCGCATCGGCATAATCATTAATTTGAATACAGCAGTGAAATATCTGAACTTTTATTTTATATTGTCATGTCCACCTGACGTCTATATAGACGACTCTCATGTAGACGTTTGCTGTTGGTCAGTCGCGAAGACTCAAGATCTTTCAATTACCTTGTCCCTCTAGGAATTAGGGGTACTTGGTAACGTATGTTTTAACCACGTGTTCAAAACAAAAACAGAACAAGTTGTAATTTTATGGCAGATGCGGTCCTCATAAAGTGACAATTGAAAAAGTAGGGTATTTTCCTTTCAGTACTCAACTTTTCCACAAAAAGTATTCTTTTGGAACTGCGCGCCTTCCCCCAAAATTATTCGCAAACACTGCGTAATGGAAGTCTGTGTCCAGTTTGGCATTCTATGAGTGCATTAAAGAGCTAATAAATTGAATTTGACACTCCGCGTTTAGGGGATGAAATTTGTAATTCTATCAGCGTGTGGTTAAAAATGAGGTATTTTTAAACTTGGCGCTACAGTCATGGACACATAGTAGACGTTTAGATCTTTTGGGTCCATTTAGGTTTGGATACAAAACGAGAAAATGAATATATGGTATTTTCTTAAAATCAGTATAAAATTCATTGTCTTGAATTGATACCTGAATAGTGATTGCTGAAATGAAGCTAACAGTCATTGATAGTCCCACGGGGATTACTCCTAACTTTCCTTTCCCACTTGTATATTCTCGACTGTCTTGTTTTTTCTTTCCAAAAAATATCCCGATTCCAAGGGACACTGATAACACCGCTATGAGAACAATGTAATCAATTATTCCTAAGTAAGCCATTTTAATGAATATCGAAATATTTACAGACTGCAAATGTTGATGTTTATATCTTCTGTTCAAACAACTCACAGCTCAGACTTTGCAGATACAACCAACGATCTCACTCTAGGTTTGTCATCTTCAAAACTAATGCAAACTAATGCGTTTGCTTAAAGGCAAGATAAGTGCATGAGAGTTTGGAGATTTGTGAGCTTAGCCCTATTTGTAGGAAAGGTAAATTTTAACTCCAAATTCTAAAATGCATATGTTTAAATACGACATCTTTTAGTCCTAAATATTACTTCAAATCGATTGTCAGGCAATTGATCTAAAGCTCTAAACATTTGTACGGGTGCGATTGGAGTATTGTTACGATGAGAGAGAGAGAGAGAGAGAGAGAGAGAGAGAGAGAGAGAAAGAGAAAGAGAAAGAGAAAGAGAGATGCGCAAGGTTTTAATATCATATTTTGTCCTTTTGGTGCCACTCCGTACTTCAGAATGGCTCTCAGAATGGCAAGGACTATTTACTATGCGTAAAATGTTCAAGAGATGAAAGGCGATGTCGCAACCAAGTTATACAAAGCAGTTTGCAAACTGTTGCAATAACATTTATTTATTTAACATAATGTTTGTTGGGTGCGTCTGATAAAATAAATCTATTGGTGATATAATAAAATCCGGAAACAATGACCGCTTATACCATTTCAGACCACGAAAACAGTGAACTACCAAAACATAAACCACAGTTCAATTACAGTGATGACCTTTTGATTAATGAAAACTAATCTATTATTTCCCATCGAGATTGTGAAGAGCACTTAAGTATGCACACAAATAAGTGACAAAAACAAATGTCTTTTATTTTAAACGGGTGGTGTAAGAAGTCTAACACATCATAACTATTCTGCTGAGAAGCGGATTGAACTATTTTTGTGGATAAACTGCTAACTGCTTTTCTGTCTCTTCACAGGAATGTTTATGTAGTTCTGAGGAAATATTTAATTGTGAATTCGCCCAGTATTATTTGCCATTGAATAACACGGAGTGACTAAGCCAGATTACAGTTCTTCGTAATCAATAAACTGACATTTTATTCTTCCATAAAAATAGAACGAATTAGATTTCTCGTAAAATCTATCGAACGCTGTTCGACTTAAACAGAATGTTTGCTCTTTCTCTTTAAGAAGTATGAATGAGTGCTTTTGCCATATGAGTACACATCAACCTGTTCATATTAGTAGTCAAGTTGTATAAATTACGCGACCCAGCTCTGGTAGAAATAAAACCGAAATAAAAGAAATAAAAAAAAAACGAAAAGGGCAGCAAGCCAAATCAGTGGACATATGACATAACCGAGACCGCTTGCGTAGAAAATTCTCTCTCGATTTTTTAAATAACAATACTACTGCTTTGGCAGAAAGATAGACACACTTTTTCAAATACTATGCGACCATTGCATGACACTTAGAAGTAAACGGTCAACAACCGCTGTCTAAAGCGTCTTGAACGCTCTTCCTTGAACTATTTGACCTCATACGGAGGTGCAAAGAAGACAACAATCTCATATGGCCATAGTTCACTCGTTTACATTACAGACTTCAGTTCCAAGGAGTCATTGTTTTGCCAAGAATTCCGAAAGTTTCTCTTTTTTATGTTCTTTTAATTATTTTCGTGCAGGTTCTACGGCGAAATGCCTAGAGGCAGAAACCTAAGTTGAACATGGAATCTTGATTTATATTAGAGTTTATTGAGACATCTGGTGATATGATTGTAATAATCAATGAACATGTTGCACAGTACAGGTTTCCAGGTAAGTTCTCTTTCTTTACCATGCAAAACCATGCACTCAAGTATAACAAAATTTTCGTGCAAAATTCAACATTATAATAACATTCCAACATACATTAATCATCATTTCAACTTTGTATGCTGTTAACTCGCGAGGGGATCTTCCATTTAATAGCGTATAATAGTCTAAAATTGAAAGTGCCATTCCTTCAGGCGACGAGGTGGTCTTACTTTCTTTAGATGGTGTTAGTGGCGCTCTACGATATGAATGGTGCTGTCGTCACTCTGGTATTCAAATATGATGTCACTGCCCAAGAAAACCGGGATCATTAGGCAAATTGGAAATCTCTTCTCCTTTGCAAACAATACGATGATCCGGTAACCAGACATTTGAGCCAGAAACATTTGGGCCAGCGACATTTGGATCAGAAACATTTGAGCCGGAGACAAAAGTGAAAAGTGTGACATTTGGGCCAGATGTTTTTGGACTAGACGTATGTTTTAATTGCTTCAATGCCTAAACAGGTAAAATGAGTTTCTTTTTATATATACTCTTGTTGCTCGACCCACCGAACAGAGTACGGGGAAACAGCACTCCCGACGAACTAGCGAACTCTAAAGTGAATTTTGTCAGTGTCGTTACATGTTAATTTTGCATATTCGCATTTTCAGTTTTCAGTTAAATTACTTAATATTGTTCTTATTAACGTTGAGAGGTACATATTCAAACTATCTATTGAACTGTTTATCCTACTTAAATGGGGTTTGTGTACTGAATAATCTGTGCTACTACTGCCTCAGTAAAACCCGTACCCTTTACTTAAAACAATACACAACGTGGAAACTAAAAGTCTTACTCTCTTGATTGGTTACAATTTATCCTTGTTTCTAATATGTCGCTTCTGTAACAACACCGAAAGGCAGAGATAAAACTCACAGGTGGGGAGTGTGGAGTAATGCATATGCACACTTCCGGTCATACGTGTGGGAGAGAGCGCTTCAGATATGGCGGCATTTGCACTGACGCTCAAAAATTATGTAATTAAGCTGTGCATTACCCATTTACACAAGTTAAAGAGCTGTGCCATTAACCAAGTTATGAATTTAGCGATACGAAAACATTCGGTTGAATTTGTGATAGATAGCACATGAAAAAAGCCAGGAATTTCAGATTTTTATGTAAGTAACCGATTTTGGCAATTAATCGATATGCGATTTCGTTAGTGATTTCGCGCATATCAATGGCTCTAGTGTCGCTGGTTCTAATGTCATAAATTCAACTTTAACTTTAGTGTACCATGCACATTCTACTTTTGATATTTATTCGCCATATCTTGACAAGGTAATAGATTTACACCTTTTAGAGGTAAAGGCCGAGCAAAGTGTATCTTTCTGATTTGGCAACTATACCAGGGCTGCGGTGTTGAATTGGTGTTAGTTTAAACATCGAATGAAAGCTTTATGTTTTGTTTTAAGATCTTTTTAATGCCAAAACGCTGGGGTAGAAATGCAATTGGTAAAAATATCGATTAATATAAAAGCAGTCAAATATACAGTTGTTTTGCTAGTAATTGGTATTTAGTCAGCATTTTTAAAGTTAAATTGCGGCTATTTGCTATGCAGTAGAAAGCCTATTTGTTGATAAGAATCGTCACCGATTTTTTATCTTTGGAATGTATTAATTGTATATGAATAATTGCAAATGATACTATCGAGTGATTTATCTATATATTTCCTGCATGTAGTTTTACATATTCAGTTATTAAATTGGCAGCTAACCTCGTTGTATAAATATAAGTGCAGATACAGATTAAAATCAAATCTTTATATTTTAAAAGTGTCGGTCTATACCCTACAAAGACATTACTACGAGGTGATTTAGACTTGGGAGGGTGTTTAAATTGTGACGTTGGTTACTTCCATGAGCACCAATTACCAAGAAACTGCAATAATAAGCAACTGACACTCAGATGTTGAAACAATTGACACCCAGTTCAATTTACAGCTCTAGACTTCCCTGCCTATAACACCGAACGTGACTAACACCGCCAATCGCCTGACCCTCAACAAACTAAAGGAAAGGGAAGCTATCTCGCTGTTGAGTGCAACGATGCATGCTTCTACCCTCCTCATCACCAAATAGAACTTGAGGATATCACGCCAACTGCTGTGGCGTGATACCATTGTTTTTTGTTCGTTTTTTTTTCGGCGCAGTTTACACCGAGTGACAGGCCAGGGAACTGTTCTCCAACTGTCCGAGGTGCACCACATGCTCATAGATGATATCCTGTGCCTAAGCCACATATTTCCTTTTAGTGTTCAAAGTGCACAATTATTTGCACGCTAGATCTTCGAGGTGGCGAGCATCTTTATTTAATAGCGGTATCCTTTTGTCGGGTGTGTCCTTAGACAGACAGGGGAAGAAGCGGTATCGCAGAGGTATGATGAGTATCAGGTCGTCTGTTGGTTAGCGTGAGTACTGTTTAGAACTCCCATGTGCAGCATTTGTTCTACTCTGTGCAGTTGCGCTGCTTTTTTGAATACGGACCAATGGCTGTTAGGTCTGCTAGCTGTGCATCCGATAGATTCGTCATTATCTGCACAGATCTGAATTCTGGGCGTGTGTTGGCTGCAAAAATTAGTCCGCCCTTCGCACCTGTGCAATAATTTTTTAAAATCTGGCCAATTTATCTAGATCTGCGTCGTTCAAGGTGTGCAGGCGTAACTGCAAAGTAATTGTTTTCTTGTCTAATGCTAACAAGCCATGGCAACACCTTCAAAGCTATATGCGTTCTCGAGGCTGCTAGAAGTGGAACTCTTGAAAATGTTTCTATAAAGAACGCTGTAAACAGTCCGTTACTGAGGGTAGAGGTAAGCCGCCACGAATGTGAACATTTGTCTGGTGTTGTCTGGTGTTGAAGGACCATCAGAAGAGTCTGCGCTTTACAGATCTCCACGACACCTTGTGTAACAAATGTGTTGCAGACAAAGATGTCGCCTAAGTGAACTTCTACATGTCAAGGCTTCTATGTGTCAGTCTAATGGCAAAGTGCTGCAGACCTATCCCCTTGTTTACTCTCGCAACACGGGCCCGAGGTTGAGGGGTATCAATGCAAAGTTGAGCCTTTATCTAGTAGAAAGGCTCTGCGTACACTTTCATTTCAGGATGCTGCGCCTTGACCAAGTATAACACACTCAAACATAAGTACGGAAGACCAATAATCGGTCAATAGGAACTTTTCCGTCCCGACTTGTTGAAGGAAGTAATCGACGCAACCAGAGTAAAATCTTAGGACGCACTTACGCACAGAGCATTAACCCTACAGCACAAGAGGTCGAGGCAGCGATAAACATCAATGCCATCTACTCCAATGCCTAAACAGGTAAAATGAGTTTCTTTTTATATATACTCTTGTTGCTCGACCCACCGAACAGAGTACGGGGAAACAGCACTCCCGACGAACTAGCGAACTCTAAAGTGAATTTTGTCAGTGTCGTTACATGTTAATTTTGCATATTCGCATTTTCAGTTTTCAGTTAAATTACTTAATATTGTTCTTATTAACGTTGAGAGGTACATATTCAAACTATCTATTGAACTGTTTATCCTACTTAAATGGGGTTTGTGTACTGAATAATCTGTGCTACTACTGCCTCAGTAAAACCCGTACCCTTTACTTAAAACAATACACAACGTGGAAACTAAAAGTCTTACTCTCTTGATTGGTTACAATTTATCCTTGTTTCTAATATGTCGCTTCTGTAACAACACCGAAAGGCAGAGATAAAACTCACAGGTGGGGAGTGTGGAGTAATGCATATGCACACTTCCGGTCATACGTGTGGGAGAGAGCGCTTCAGATATGGCGGCATTTGCACTGACGCTCAAAAATTATGTAATTAAGCTGTGCATTACCCATTTACACAAGTTAAAGAGCTGTGCCATTAACCAAGTTATGAATTTAGCGATACGAAAACATTCGGTTGAATTTGTGATAGATAGCACATGAAAAAAGCCAGGAATTTCAGATTTTTATGTAAGTAACCGATTTTGGCAATTAATCGATATGCGATTTCGTTAGTGATTTCGCGCATATCAATGGCTCTAGTGTCGCTGGTTCTAATGTCATAAATTCAACTTTAACTTTAGTGTACCATGCACATTCTACTTTTGATATTTATTCGCCATATCTTGACAAGGTAATAGATTTACACCTTTTAGAGGTAAAGGCCGAGCAAAGTGTATCTTTCTGATTTGGCAACTATACCAGGGCTGCGGTGTTGAATTGGTGTTAGTTTAAACATCGAATGAAAGCTTTATGTTTTGTTTTAAGATCTTTTTAATGCCAAAACGCTGGGGTAGAAATGCAATTGGTAAAAATATCGATTAATATAAAAGCAGTCAAATATACAGTTGTTTTGCTAGTAATTGGTATTTAGTCAGCATTTTTAAAGTTAAATTGCGGCTATTTGCTATGCAGTAGAAAGCCTATTTGTTGATAAGAATCGTCACCGATTTTTTATCTTTGGAATGTATTAATTGTATATGAATAATTGCAAATGATACTATCGAGTGATTTATCTATATATTTCCTGCATGTAGTTTTACATATTCAGTTATTAAATTGGCAGCTAACCTCGTTGTATAAATATAAGTGCAGATACAGATTAAAATCAAATCTTTATATTTTAAAAGTGTCGGTCTATACCCTACAAAGACATTACTACGAGGTGATTTAGACTTGGGAGGGTGTTTAAATTGTGACGTTGGTTACTTCCATGAGCACCAATTACCAAGAAACTGCAATAATAAGCAACTGACACTCAGATGTTGAAACAATTGACACCCAGTTCAATTTACAGCTCTAGACTTCCCTGCCTATAACACCGAACGTGACTAACACCGCCAATCGCCTGACCCTCAACAAACTAAAGGAAAGGGAAGCTATCTCGCTGTTGAGTGCAACGATGCATGCTTCTACCCTCCTCATCACCAAATAGAACTTGAGGATATCACGCCAACTGCTGTGGCGTGATACCATTGTTTTTTGTTCGTTTTTTTTTCGGCGCAGTTTACACCGAGTGACAGGCCAGGGAACTGTTCTCCAACTGTCCGAGGTGCACCACATGCTCATAGATGATATCCTGTGCCTAAGCCACATATTTCCTTTTAGTGTTCAAAGTGCACAATTATTTGCACGCTAGATCTTCGAGGTGGCGAGCATCTTTATTTAATAGCGGTATCCTTTTGTCGGGTGTGTCCTTAGACAGACAGGGGAAGAAGCGGTATCGCAGAGGTATGATGAGTATCAGGTCGTCTGTTGGTTAGCGTGAGTACTGTTTAGAACTCCCATGTGCAGCATTTGTTCTACTCTGTGCAGTTGCGCTGCTTTTTTGAATACGGACCAATGGCTGTTAGGTCTGCTAGCTGTGCATCCGATAGATTCGTCATTATCTGCACAGATCTGAATTCTGGGCGTGTGTTGGCTGCAAAAATTAGTCCGCCCTTCGCACCTGTGCAATAATTTTTTAAAATCTGGCCAATTTATCTAGATCTGCGTCGTTCAAGGTGTGCAGGCGTAACTGCAAAGTAATTGTTTTCTTGTCTAATGCTAACAAGCCATGGCAACACCTTCAAAGCTATATGCGTTCTCGAGGCTGCTAGAAGTGGAACTCTTGAAAATGTTTCTATAAAGAACGCTGTAAACAGTCCGTTACTGAGGGTAGAGGTAAGCCGCCACGAATGTGAACATTTGTCTGGTGTTGTCTGGTGTTGAAGGACCATCAGAAGAGTCTGCGCTTTACAGATCTCCACGACACCTTGTGTAACAAATGTGTTGCAGACAAAGATGTCGCCTAAGTGAACTTCTACATGTCAAGGCTTCTATGTGTCAGTCTAATGGCAAAGTGCTGCAGACCTATCCCCTTGTTTACTCTCGCAACACGGGCCCGAGGTTGAGGGGTATCAATGCAAAGTTGAGCCTTTATCTAGTAGAAAGGCTCTGCGTACACTTTCATTTCAGGATGCTGCGCCTTGACCAAGTATAACACACTCAAACATAAGTACGGAAGACCAATAATCGGTCAATAGGAACTTTTCCGTCCCGACTTGTTGAAGGAAGTAATCGACGCAACCAGAGTAAAATCTTAGGACGCACTTACGCACAGAGCATTAACCCTACAGCACAAGAGGTCGAGGCAGCGATAAACATCAATGCCATCTACTCCAGTACGTAAATGTGACATGTACCTTCAACTATATCTACTCTGCATCGCAAGAAACCCAATGTGGACACTAGAAGGTCGGCTGCTCCTTCAAAGCAAAGTATGCAACCAATCAAAGTATCCGACTGAGCTCACAGCGATCTCGTCTGGATACTGTAAGTTCTTACGAATAACTGGTTTCTCTATAGGAGGAACTAAATCTAAATTTTGGCAAGCTTGAGAATCCCAAACAGACAGTCCATTACTTGTTATGGGGGTACCCCTTACCGTTTGCAAGAGACGGTTGGCGCTTAGTCAGAGACTTGTCACAACTCAATCGTTCTTACATCTCGAGTCGTTCAAAATGAGTAGTCCACATCTCATTAAATTCTGACTAAGTCAGGGTGTCTAAGCTATCTCTGCGGATCTTTCGGATGCTTACTTTCACATTCCAATGCACAAATCCCCTCGCTTTCGATCCTTTATGATGGGTGTGTAAGTTATTGGCTTCTCACCCTCCAATTTGGGTTGTCGACTGCACCGTTTCTGTTCACCCAGGTTACGAACGTAAGCAAACCCTGGCATCAACGAATCAGATCGCTCATTTTCTCGACCACTGGTAAGTGTGGACATAGACGTCCTCCTGTTTGGCTTGGTAAGATTGGTCAAGCAGTTTGGTCAAGCAGTTCTATTTCCTCAACTCTCAACATATAACAACCATATGGGCCAGAGTCTCAAAACAATCCAAATGTCATCCTCGGAAAAAACTAAAACGACAATTCTTAAACTGTATATTTGGTCGTTTTTTTAATCCACTGTCTTAATTCATTTTATACGCATAACTCGTACCGGGCTAGATTTCTCAGCTGACACTATTTGACATCTATATGGGCCACAGCATGTCAAAAGACAATCCAAATGTCTGCCGCTAAAAAGATATCCGTCATTGACAAAACTGTATTTTAGTCCATTTTTAAAATTAACCCTCTCATTTATCTTATGCTCATAGCTAATTCCGCTTCACTTTCTTCACCATACGACAACCATATGGGCCATGTCACAACACAATCCAAATGTCAACCTCGGACAAAATTAAACGACAATTCCTAAATTGTATATTTTGTCAATTTTTTTTAAAATTCATCCTATTGATTCATCTTGTACGCATAACTCGTATCGGGCTGGATTTCTCAGCTGTCACCATTTGTCATCCATGTGGGCCACAGCATGTCACAAGACAATCCAAATGGCCGCAGCGAAGAAAAAGATATCCGACAATTACAAAACTGAATTTTCAGTCGATTATTGAAAACCACCCTCTTATTTGTCTTATGCCTATAACTGGTTCCCCTTCACTTTCCTGAACTCTCAACATATGACAACCATATGGGCCAGAGGATGTCTCAAAACAATCCAAACATCATCGACGGACAAATGGATGTTTGAAAATCAGCTGAAGCTCAATGAAAGCAAGACTGAGCTCATTATATTTGGCACATCAAATCAGAGAGCAAAAATGGAATATGACTCAATTACTATAAATGGGAAAAATATTTGTGCCTCGAAAGTTGTTCGAGATTTGGGTGTTCGACTAGACTGTGAATTTAAAATAACAAGCCATGTTTTATTCATAATAAAAATTTGCTACTTACACATACCCCGACGCACGGCGCAACTACAACATTGGTCCATGCTTTTATACTCTCTAAGTTAGACTATTGCAACTCAATACTGTATGAAATTACAAATGAACTCCTGAGTAAACTGCGGCGCATTCAGAATGCGACTGCCTGTCTAATCAGTTGGAAAACGGAAATACGACCACATATCGGATATCCTTAAAGAATTGCATTGGCTACCAGTACGCCAGAGAATCTACTACAAAATTGTACTTATTACCTTAAAATGTCTTCGAAGCAATGGTCCCGTTTATCTTTCGGAACTACTGATGCGCAATGAACAGCCGCAATTTGCTCAAGATCTCCAGAATATCTCTCAAATCTGCTGGAGACCGCTCATAGATTTGTAAAATATGTATCTTTGAAGACTTTCAATCAAAACAGCAGTCGAAACATTGATGCTTCTGCCAAATATACAACCACATTCTTTAAGAGTTTCCTGTCTTTTTGTTCAATTTATCGTATTTTACAATACAAATTATCATATATTACCACTTTTTATGAGAAAGTTACTGACTTCAAATTTTAAAATGTTGTTTACAGTCTATTCAAAAAGGTCAAGGGCGTACCCGAAGTGTGGCTCGGGTACGATTTTCTTCACGAGAGCTGGTTACAGTTTGCCAGATAAACGGCAGTTCTAGAACCAGTTATGCGTTTCTGGAACCAGTTATGGCCCACGTAAACGCACGGATTGGCACGTTAGGTTTCCTGGTCCAAAGCTGTCAGATTATTTTTAAAAAGACACCACTTACAGTATTTCCCGACATCAAATACTGATATCACTGGGTCAGCCAAACTGTTAATATCAGGATCACTATGTCCATGTTTAATGTTTACCGTATTCTAACACCCACAAAAATTATTAATGATGCAAAAAATGCAATAAAACAAGTTATATTACCATGCGTTTAGGCATCTGGCGCACAAAGTAG
This sequence comes from Protula sp. h YS-2021, assembly GCA_949752745.1. NCBI lineage: Eukaryota > Metazoa > Annelida > Polychaeta > Sabellida > Serpulidae > Protula > Protula sp. h YS-2021. Next base: position 67,027,253 of record OX457028.1, on the reverse strand, counting down.
AATGGTTATAAATTGGTTCCCACAAGCCACTCTAGAGTAGCTTTGGTATCGAGTAATTTTTACGACACCTACGAACTGAGTCAGGTGGCGGATTTCAGTTGCAGATAATGGAATAAAACACAAAGAACTGGAAAGAAAATTTAAAGAGATAAAAAGAATGCGTTACGTTTGTTATACATTGTTTATTAAAAGCACTGACATTTTAGAAATACTGTAATATTGCACAGATACTGTATTATCGCAGACATCTCTGAGAGGTCATCTGTTTATAACAACGGTATTATAGCCTGCAACGGTATTATCGCCTGCATAAAAACCAAAGACCTCGCCTTCTTGACACGGGTCTTGTGAGACTTTTTCAATAAACTGTAAAGGTTACAATTATATTCTTTTTGATTGAAAAATAAAACACAATTTTATGTTAACTTTTCAACTGTTGACAGTCGGCGCTGAAGCCGACAAGTTACGGAACACAATGTTTTTTGGGCGTATGGTCGAAAGGTGAAGGACGCATGGATTAATCGAAACCGGTCGTTTATTAACGACGCTTGCCGGTCTAGAATGGTTACAGCTCTGTGTGATAGTCCTTCAGGGGCTTGCAAAAAGTGGACAAAAATTGGACCTCTTTCTAACGGACAAATAGAAACAGCCACCCCGTAATATGTGAAGCGATGAATAAAAAACATTCATATCTTTACAAAATGTTATTTAGGCAGCCTTTCTTCATGTGTTTTTTTACAGATTCACACGAAAATAAACTAACCCATATAGTATAGCTGCTAAAAAGTAAAACAAACGAAACATATCAGTATTTTTTGTTTTGAACAATTCATGTACACAAACACACAAGTTTCGAGGCTCATAGGAATCGGTGGTCACAACAGTGTTCGACACAAATTAATTTAGAGTATTCACTGTGCATGTTAAGCTGAGGAAATAAGCGGCATCCCAATTAAAACAAACCAGAAGAAACAAATAAAGAAACAAACAGAATCGTACAAGGAGCACCGAGTCAGCCCTTAACTTTGTATATCCATATCGTACTCGTTACTTGCAACGGCTACTCTTCCTTAACCATCGCCATATGCCAACCATATGACCAGAGTGACATTATTAGACAATCAAAATGCCACTTGTAGCACAAAATGTCTTTCAGGTGCGAAATTGGATTTTTACTTCATTTTTAAATTCACTCTTATTTTCTACAGTAACCTAGGACCGTCCGCCACTTTTCAATGGTTTTTGCGCAATAACTCTCGTGTTTTGGACGCGATCCAGTTATGCTTTTGTATGTAGCAAACACAGTATTTTACACATATATCCTGTTATGCGTGAAGTAAAATGTCGTGATTTACAAAAATGCCAGGCTGATATATCTTTTTCGGGCAGGATTTTCTAGCTGTCACTCTCCAATTTATTCTGTCATCCCGAAATATACATGCAAACGGTAAGACTATCAACTCGCTTTTTAAAATGACCGCAAAGAGCTGTAAGGATTACTTGTGAGCATAAACCTGACTTTAGATGTGTATACTAACAGCTTACTTATATCAGCTCGGTATTTTGCATTCGAGAACAGGTGGCAGTTGTCGGGAGGATCGGTAAAAAATATCATTTCCGGGATACTGTTGTTTTCGGGATGTGGCAACACTACAGACACAGGAATCGATTTCTGGAATCGACTCAGCCATCACCATATGCCAACCATATGATCCATATACTTTCACCACACAGCACATACACGCCTCAAATTGCATTTTTACTAAATTTTTGAAATTTACCCTTTTTATTCATATCTTACCCATTACTGGCAACGGCTACTGTCTCTTAGCCATCGCCATATGCCAACCATATGATCCGATTGACATTATTAGGACAATTCAAATGCCAGCTGTAGCACAAAATGTCATTCATGTCCAAAACTTCATTTCTACTCGATTTTTTAAATCCACTCCTATTATCTATAATCTAACAATTCCTGGAATCAACTCAGTTTCCTTAGCCATCACCATATGCATAACAATATTGTTCATGTACTTTCACCACACAGTCCAAATGTCATCTGTATCAAACATCATATATGTCGAAAATTGCATTTTTACTCTATTTTTTAAAACTTATCCTTTTTATCCAGATTGTCCTCATTATTAGTAACGGCTATTTTACCTCATCGCCGTATGCCAATTATATGACCCGAGTGACATCATTAGACAATTTAAATGCCATTTGTATCACAAACTGTCATTCAGGTTCGAAACTGGATTTTGATACGAATTTTTAAATTCACTCTTATTTTCCATATTCTGTTGATTCCTGGAATCGACTCATTTTCCTTGCCCATCACCATATGCGAGCAATATGTTCCGGATGCTTTCACAACACAGTCTAAATGTCAACTGTATTCAACACGTCAAATGTCAACTGTATTTAATCACACCTGTCGCGAATTGTATTTTACTCGATTTTTGAATTTTACCATTTTTAACCAGATTTTCCTCATTACTGGCAACGGCTGCTCTTCCTTAGCAATAGCCATATGCCAACCATATGATCCGAGTAACATAATTAAGCAATCCAAATTCCACTTTGGCACAAAATGTCATTCAGGTGCGAAACCTGATTTTTATTCGATTTTGTTTAAATTTACTCTTATTTTTTATATTCTAAGGATTCCTGGAATCGACTGTTGTAGCTACCACCATATGTCAACAGTATGGCCCCTATGCTTTCACCACACATCCAAATATCACCTGTATCCAAAAATATCACACACCTCCCAAATGTATTTTTACTCGTTTCGAATTTTACCCTAATTATCCATGTTCTGCACATTACTAGCACCTGCTATCTTTTTCGTAGCTATCGTCATATGTCAAAAATCATTGTCCGATTTGTTTCTTTACACAGTCAAAACGTCACCTATTGCTAAAAATATCATACATTGTAAGGCTAGAATCATTTGTGAGAGAAGCTTTCATCAATAATAAACGCGTATTATTTGATTCGGAGAAAGCATACGATACGGCATGGAAACACGTTGTGCTTAAAGACCTGTGAAACCTGGGGCTAAGAGGTCACCTACCCAAATTTATCAACGATTTCTTAAATGAACGGTTCCTAGTGCGACTTCGTGCAGTTTTTTCGGACTGCTTTAAACAAGATTTCCCTAAGGGTTGTATTCTTTCAATTCTTCTTTTCCTGATAAAAATCAGTAGCATCAAAGATACCCTGAAACGAGGTATACATGAATCTGTCTAGACGGTGTCTCGATGTCTTGCAGAGGAAAAAGCATGAATCTAATAGAACGTCGTGTCGAGCAAAATAAACAATCCCTTGGGCTTGGACAAAAGCTTGGGCAATTGAAAACTGTTTTAATGTTCTCAAACCAAAGCAACAAACGAAAACTCCAGCATGATCTGATTTTAAAGATTTCTAACATCAAAATACCTGTTGTGAAAGAAACCAAATTTTAGGTTTGATTCCTGACTTTTATCCCTCATATCAAACAGCTGAAAAAAATACCAAAAGGCATTGAACCCACTACCGGGACTTTCCGAAAAGAAGCTCCCCCATATAAAAGCCCCGGGGCTCTTATTAGGAAACTGTTTCCCAATAAAAGCCCCGGGACCTCTGTTTGGAGTTAAAATAAAGACCTGGAAAAATCGTTTCCTAATAAAAGCTCCCCTCCTTCCCTGCAAGTCTTCTTAGAACTCGTGTTTACTCGCAAAGCAGACACGGTGCACTTAATCCTTTGCTATGAGGCAGCCCCTAGACATGTTCTGCGTCGTTGCTTAATCCTGTGCTGGCGAACAGACACCCCTTCCCCTGCCACCTTTACTCCGGAGTATTACTGGAAATATTACTGAAACGGGCGGCGTGATGTTGCCCCTTCTCCCCTGCAAGTCTTTTTAGAACTCGTGTTTACTCGAAATGAAGACACGGTGCCCTTAATCCTTAGATGTGAGGGAAACTCCTAGACAAGTTCTGCGTCGTCGCTTAATCCTGTGCTTCGCACAAGGCAGCCCCACCCCTACTTTACCAGACTTTTTTTTTTACTATTGTTTTTTGTGTTTTGTTATATTTTGTTATATTTTTTATATATTATTTTTATTTATTTTATTTATTATTTTTATTTTTTATACATTATTTTGTTATATTTTGTTATATTTTTTTTATATTTTGTTATATTCTATCCGCAGCATGTAGCGCTTTAATAAGAGGTTGATGGTAAATTCTCCCTTTTCCAATAAAAAACTTACCGACAACCGCCCCCCTCCCATCTAAAAATAGAAGCCCCGGGGCTCTAATTAGGAAACTATTTCCTGGTTGAAGCCCCGGGTCTTCTATTTAGTTTCTACATGAGCTGGCCTGAAACTGGCCAGTTTCTAAATAGAAGCCCTGGGCTTTTTTCGGAAACCGCGGTAAGAGTAATTTTTGTTCACGATTGGAGAGCAGATAGGGACACTAAAGTTATGCTGCATAGAGCGCTGATAAGATCTAGGCTAGACTCTGGTGGTGTTTCTATGGATCAGCAAGACCATCCTACCTAAAGATTCTAAAAACGATACAAAATCAGGGTCTACGACTGTACCTAAATGTTTTTCGAACCTCACTATTGGACAGCCTACAAGTAGAGGCAAATGAATAAACACTCTAGGTTCGGAGGTTAATGCAGTAAAACTATGTGCGAGCAGAAGAAACCCTACGCTAAAAGTAGTCTTTGGAACAGATTTCTCAGGTCTTTTTATAGAAAACCTAATGCTATCCCACTATCAAACTATTTGGTGCCAGAATTTTACCTCATCTAGAGGAAGCTCGTATCATGATAGAGCCTGTTGCAAGATGTAGGGTTCTCAGTGGCCCTAAGTATACACTAGCAAAGCCTTTAGTTTTAAAAACCTTTTCATACTTTCTGAAAGAGACCACAAACCCTTGCGTATTTCAAACGAACGTTGCAGAACTTAAAGAGCAGCACAAAGATTATCATTTTTTAATTATTTTTTAAACGGATGGCTCTGAATTTGATGATAAAGCAGCAGCTTCAGTAGTCACAGAGCATAATATTCTGAAAACGAGAGTGCCAGATGGGTCATCAATTTTCTATACAGAAATTAGAGCGCTACCGCTGGCCACTGAAATCACCATGATTAGCCGTTACAAGAATTTCTTGATTTGCGTTGAGCAAGAATAGGACATACATATGTGAGTCATAAACATCTCTTAGGGCCGGCACACGACTGTGTCGACAGTCAGGACCCTTACACATTGAAACATATTTTAATAGACCGTACCGATTTCCGAGACGTCACTCACGTCATTTCAGACTTTACTCTTTGAGACAGTTCTTTTGATGAAGTAGAACCTGGTAAAATTATACAATTTTTAAAAGAGATCAACGTCTATGAGTATTTCTAGATGCTGCTTATTTTATGATTTTAGAATATACATGTTTCTAACTAACATGCATTTTAACTTGTTAATATTGTTTTCTAGTCACTGATTATTGACATGTTTTGATGGAATGTTACCCGCTAAGGGTTGGTCGTGTTTTTAAACAAACCATATACCTCTAACCCTCTCTTGACAAACTTATACCATTTTGAGATCCGCCCTAAATTAGCCAAATGACGGTATTTTGAAAGTTTGTAGGCAGTTTCCAAATACATTAGATAGGATTTCTTTCAAATAGTTGTCCCCATTGAGTTATCGCTTCTTTTGTTATGATCTGGTCTGTATGATTGAGATATATATTTCCTGTAGGTTCTGGCTTTTTCTTTCCCTTTCTCCATCCGAAATGGCCTTTCAGTGGAGTTGTAGTTTTTGTTGTGGGTTCTGTAAAAAGCTGCCTGAATACACTGTGATAGCTTTTGGAAAATCTCAAATGATGCTTTTTGTCCAACATATCTAGTCGCTTTACTTTTTTATGACAATGTTGGCCATGAGGCAGTCTAAGAAATCTAAATTTTGTGAACATTTTTCGGTTTCTGTTTTTACCTTGGTAGTGTCTGCGCTTTCATTCTTCTTTCAATTTACATGCCACCTGACTTTTCCAGTTGTCGTCTGTCTGTATGTATGTGTGTGCTTTAGGCAACCTTTCAAAATACTATTGCTCCTTGAGTTTTGCTCGAATTATGTCTTCCCGACAAAGGGGAGATATATCATGTGTGTACGTTCTATATCTCTGTCGGACGGTTCTGCCAACTTTTGACGCATGTTACATTATTAGAGAAAGCGTATGTCATTGCGTAAAACTCTTTGGTGCGAATTTTTTCAACAACCAAAACGGGCATACGACGTCATCACGTAAAAGATGCATATATTGCGCCCGAGATCTTTGTGCAAAATGTCTCAATAAAGGAAAATCGCATCAACTCTAAATTTTATACGGCAGTTCTTGGATTGGTGGTTTCCATATACTTTTGACGGTTTCAGCAAAATTAAGAAAGGCGCATGACGTCATTACGTTAAAATCTTTTATGTAAGCTTTCTCAGCCGTTGGCCACCACGGAAAGTTGAAAATTAGTGATAATGTTACTTGGTAGGTCCAAAGGTTTTTCCCAGTGAAGAACAGTGACAACGGCATATGACGTTATAAGGTAACAGAGGGAAAAGATATCGTGACAGTGGAGAATCAGATCTACTACTTAAAAGTTAATGGAGTTATTCCTTGGATAAGTCGCACGGTTTTTGTTAAACATCAAATGCATAGACAATTAAGAAAGGCGCCATTGCCAAGAAAGTATTACGTGATGTAATTTGCAGGCGCTGAATCAAATACCCTCCCCCCCCCCCCAACTTTCCAATTTTGTCCTATCTTTTGTTAACTGAGCATATTTATTAGCTTGAGATTGAGTGTTTTCCAGAAGAGTCGCCAATGTTTCTGCATTCTTTAGACACATGTGAGAGCACTGGCAGAAAAACTATCGTGTATTGAGTATTTCTTACCTTTAGTGTGTTACTCACCTGCAGCTATTATGTAATATGGCACTCAGTCGAGAGTCAGTGTCAGTTGTGGGGTCTTTATCCCCTATAAAAGGCTAGAATGTGGGAAAGTTGCATACCTAAATTGCATGGTTATACTAAGAAATGTGACTCATTTCATTCAGGGATGTGTTTGAATAAACAGCCCCAATCCCATCCATTTGGGACAGGGGTGCGGGATACGAATATTTTCGTCGTATTTCCAGGCGTCAGCAAGTCTAGCTATTTTTTTGTGCAAATTTGTTTTCATTTGGTTGCCAAGCTATTCCATTATGTGAGTAATTGTGTAACGATTAACAATGTTTGTAATACCTGGAAGCATCTTTCATTTTTAAAATGGGTCGTCTAATATTTTGTGTTATGACAGGTACTTCACCAATATGAGGCTAAAAGCCCCTACTCTCAAGTTGCAGTGAGACCTGTGTTGCACAGTTATGAAGAATGTCTTGCTAGTGCCTTTTGTTCGATGGTAATGTACGAAGAAATGGTAATATATCATGGCTATAACTACACTTAGGGTACACATTGTTACCGTTACCTTGGGTAAAAGGGTGAGGGTTGCTTTAAGAATTGTACCTGCATTAGATGGTCATAGGGGTTAGCAATCGTGTAGGGAAGTAGGGAAATGGTGAGGTAGCGAAAAACCTACAGACGCTGATAAAAAAGACTGCGGTAAAACGCCACCTTCAATAGGCGTGACCAGGACAAGGGGCAGGATGAAAAATCATCTTTTAAATAAACGCTCATATCTCACGCTGCAATCTGTCGGAAAAATATCAGTCAGCCTATAAATCTATGCAAAGCACTGAAACGTCATTGATGAAAGTGTTTAACGACATTGTTCTACACCTAGATCATTGACAAATGTTTATATTAACCTCCTCGACCTCAGTGCAGCATTCGATACGCTGGATCACACCATCATGATCAAACGCCTGGAACAAACTTCTGGAATCAAAGGACAGGTTTTTGAGTGGTTTCGCTCCTATCTTGTCGGCCGTGAAGTCCAAGTTATGATTGATGATCTGTTATCTGACATTAAGGAGCTAAGTTGTTCTGCAGCACAGGGTCCAAAAATTGGTCTCAGACTGCAAAGTGATTACACTAGACCGCTTGGACATCATATGTTTGCTCTTCATCTATGGTTCCACTGCTATGCAGATGACACACAGATTAAAAAGTCAGCTAACCCTAAGTCAGTCATTGACCAAAGCACAGCTTGTAATAGTCTCACGAACAGCATCAATTCCATCAGTGATTGGATGTTCCATAATAAATTAAAGCTGAACCAAGATAAAACTGAGTTCCTTGTAATCGCAAGCCCAAACAATATGGCTAATATTGCAGTTCACCAGATTCGCCTTAAGAAAGCTATAGTAGAGAGGACACATGAGTCACGCAATTTAGGGGTAATCATGGATACAAACCTGCATATGCAGAAGCACATAAACGACATATGTAGAAAGTGTTACTACTACATTAAATGAATTTTCGAGAATTAGGAAATTCCTTACCGAAAATGCAGCCAAATGCCTTGTTCACGCCATAGTGATTTTCCGTTTGGACTATGCGAACTGTATTCTTGTTGGTCTACCAAAGATCACGTTATCCAAATTGCAATCTGTCATGAATGCAACCGCTCGTTTAGTTAAACTCACTCCTAAACACGCCCCTACAACACCTGCACATAGAAGCTGTGCGTCAAAGTGGAGCCTACTTAGCAGAATTCTTCTTTTTCTTTCAACCGACTACTCAGTCCTGCAAGGAGAACTATTATTAATTACTGATTTAACAGCAACAAAGGGGCCAAGACTATGCAAATTATTCATCGCATTAGTTGTATATTCTTGCAAATAGTGCTTAATAAAAGTGTTAGACGAAGCCCAACAGCCAACCAGCATCAACTCCACATGCGCCACATGTCTGACCTGACGAGCTTTAATTGATAATCTTTTCTTGACTACATCTTCAGGCTCTTCAATCATATCATCATATGCTAACAATATGGTTTTCTTGATATAATTTGAAATTGATGCTTTAGACAAATGTACTGCAATACTACGCATAAAAGAAATAAACAAACGATTGTAGTGCGATAGGCAGCCGAGAGTTTGACGTACGCGCGTAACAGGGATACTGGGCATAGCCATGCTGTGTCTACACCGCCACGTGATCGCATCCCAAGTTAAGCCGGTATCATATGTGTTTAAACATACCCAACCCTTAGTGACCCAAGAATGACGGCAATGGTTTCAAAATCACCGCCTCCCACGAACCGTAGACCTTACCAACAGAGTTTTGCAATGCGTGTTTACCCGACGCTAACGCCACGAAAAACACGCACTTGAGGGTAAGGAGCTTGTCTGAAATGATTGAGAAACGGAAAATTGGCGATGTGAGATACTTCAAAACCAGTGACAAATCCCGAGGCACCACTGTCTTATCCGCAATAGGTGGCTCCAACTGAAAAGACCTAACCAAATCTTACAACACCTTGCAAGATGACAAAACATAACCTGATGCTCGCTTCAAAAAGATCGTGAGAGCTGAGCTATACGTCATAATTGATCTGACCGACAGCCTTCTGACCTCAAACAAATACTTTAAAAAGTCAGCCACTGCCACTGCTGTAGCCGCAACGGGATTGATGCCCCTATTAAGACACAAAAACTCGAACAAACGCCGGTATGAGAAAATACACCTTGTTCTCGGAATCTTTGTGAATTCTGTCCATTCTCTGGAGAGCTCGCTGAGAAAACCCCTTAGATCTCAGAAAGAAGAACTTATGCACCAAAGTTTCAACCGAAACAACTGAGGATGTGGATGGAAGTGATCCCAATGAAGTTGACGCAGACTGCCATACTCTAGGGGAACTTGAAGATTCATAACGCAAGGTAACTGCATCAACAAAGGAAACCAAGGCAGTTCTGGAGGATCGAGGGCTAACCGAAGGAGACGCCGACATCAACGCATCGATCGCTATCGCGGCGACATCCGGACATGGAAACACATATACCCAAAGGCGGGGATTGAGCTGATTGGCAAATAGATCGAAATGAGGCTGAGCTCACGGAGATTGCGACGCAATCCAGCGAAACTTGTAATCCGCGACGCTAAATCCTCTAGAACATGCGTGCCTGCCTGCGATGTGAGAGGGCCGAATGGAAAAAACCACAATCCCGAGCACACAACAAGACCTCTTAGGTGAGACGAGACAACATTGGAGATCGCGTGCCGCCCTGCTTGGACAAATACGACACCACTGTCTGATTTTCTATCAGAAACAACCACCTAACCGCCAAGAAATGCTCGCAGAGTCTGACACGCTATAAAAACCGCTTTTATCTCCAGGACATTAACATATAACCGCTGTTCGTGGTTGGACCAAGAACCCTTCCACATATTACCCTGGAAAACTATACCTCATCCCGCGCAAGAAGCGTCCGTCTGCCTGGATGAAGGTGAGAGGGAAAAAGGCACTCCAATTAAAAGATTTGGCTTCCTGGACCACCAATCCCAATTCCTGTGATGACTGGACAACCTGCCCCGCCCCACTTCCTTGAGGACTACCAGCTGGAACTCGTGAAAATGACACCTACCTAGCTCGACCGTCTTTTCCGTATTTATTGATAACAACATATACTTGATTATGCTACACGACAGCCACAAAAGAAAAGATTATGGAAAGGGTAACACCCATTCTGTAGCACAGGATTGTATGTTTGGGAAAGGGTCAAAAACTTGTAGAATGGGTGTCTATTGCTTTGGTTCTCAGGTACGCAGTAAAGGCTTCATAGCGAAAAGACCTCATGTATTTCACCTCTCATCTATTTCTATTAAGTTACATCCGCCAAGAAGAAGAAGCCTGGGGCAGTTTAAATGAGTGTTATAGTAAGATGACGTGTAACTGTTATACGAACATTGACAAAATGTGCTAAAAACGAGGAACTTGAATGCGAGGCCCGACATATGGTGCCGTATTCTTATCAATTATTTGTATGATTTATCACTCTGGTTCTCGATTGCATTACGTTAAAAAGACAGCGAATAATGACAACGCATGGTATTTAAATTATTTGCTATATCTAATGGACTTTCTTTGATACTGTGAAAACAACAAAAACACACTGAAGCTGTTCGAAGTTGTAGATTTGTTATTCATTTATTTAGGAATTGGATTTATGATCGATTAAGTAGCTTTCAAGTGGGTGGCAAAGAGGCGCGAAAATTGCGTGAGAAATAGGTTTACGGTGACATCCATGTGGTTTGCAGAAATCCACTCAGCGAAGATTATCACAAAACATTAACCTTTTTGTACAGCCGCTTGTAAAAATTAACTCTCTCTGTTTTCAGATGAAATGTAAACATTGTATTAATTTGTAGTAGGAATAAAAGTATTTTCCAGTATTTGTTGTTATTTTAATGTAAACACTGTTTATCGCCCATGTAAACAAAGAGCTGTCAAATTTTTAGCAAAATTTTGAAGGTGTTTTCCATGAATTGTGAGGCTTATGAACTTAAACGAGCTGTGGATGTATGCATTTTAGTTATTAATCAAAATATATGCTTAATATCATTTGCATTTCTCGTGTGTTTTGGCTGTGTTCAACATGCGAACTAAGCAGTGGAATTCCCCAAGCTACGAGTAGCGTTCTAGGGCCGTTACCGTTCGCCCTATACAAGTGCATAAATGATGTACCGGGTGTAGCTACAGAATCTTATCCCCGTCTCTTTGCTGACGATGTGAAACTATTTAATGCAGTTAACACATTAGCCGACAGAGAAAACTACAATGCGATCTTGATAATATTCACAAATCATGGTGTGAAGATCGGCTGTTTAAGTTTCATCCTGATAAATACAAAGTACTCACTTGAGGCAAACCCGACATAGTGAGTATGCTATAAGCAGTGACAGCACTAGGCACATACTTGAGAAAGTCAGCCAAATGAAAGATTTGTTAGTGGTTACAGAAAGAAATCTTAATTTCCAGGCAAACATAAATGAAAAAATCACTAAAGCAAACCAAATGGCCAGACTGATCAGAACTTTTACCTTCCTAGACGAAAACACCTTTAGTCTCCTATTTAAAGCTATAGTTCGCCCCAACCTTGAATATGCGAATCCTGTTTGGAACCCCATAAAAAACCGAAATATATGGTGGAAATTGAAAACGTACAAAGGAGAGCAAATAAGCTCATACAAACATTGAAACGGGGTACATACAATTTGACCAACCGCAATTTGACCAACCACAAACTGACATTTGACCAATTTTCAGTTTTAGATATACATAGCCTTGTAAATCTAGGAGTTCGAGGTTTCGTAAGAAAAGTAATTTCAAAGAAGTGCTCATTCGCATCAAAGAGATGTTGTGCTAATCCTCTCGCTGTCAATGAGTGTCATAAGGCTGAGTTCCACGTGCCCCGTTAATCTCCGTAATCTGGCGTTATACAAGGCGTTATACAAACAAACCCGGGCCTGGTGGAAGCTTTAGTGTCATCTCAGGTACGTGTTTTATGTGAAGTTTTGCGAGGATATGAGATTACTACCATCCCGGTACATTTGGACAGTACTTTTACTTGTAGTGTTATAACTGTTTAAATGTTGCTTTTGTCGGAACATTTGTGATTGCTAATGTTTTACTGATAAGTGGTACGAAAAACAATAAATTATGAAGTTGGTCAAATGTCCGTTTTTTCATTAAGAGGTTGGTCAAATTGCGGTTGGTCAAATTTCAGTTGGTCAAATTTCGGTTGGTCAAGTCTGGTTGGTCAAATGTCCTACACCCCATTGAAACACCTATCGTACCCAGAAAGACTGAAAAAAACTTACCCGCCTTACTATACAGAAGAATTCGCGGCGACATGATCGAGTTGTTCAAAATATTTCACTCCTATGATAAAGATGTGACACTTAAGCTAGATAGAAATGTACTCAACACACGAGGACACGAATTCAAATTACAAAAAAACAAACATGAAAGAAACAAGGAAAAACTTTTTGACGCGAAACACCTTGAAAGAAACCTGGACCAGTACTGACAAAATGAGGAATTCAAATACAATGTAGAAGCCGAAGTAACACCATAATATGAAACGATTTGGATATAGAGGTCCAATGGGACCTGCGTCCAAAATCTCATGAGCTGAACTGAAATATGTGAAAACACGCAAATCAACGCACCTGAAGCTGAAGACAAGTGTTAAGTAGTACACTGTTTTAACTCGGTTAAAGAACTGGGGAGATGAAATATGTCCCATCCACAGATGCCGGCCAAATTTGGTACTTGTTTATGTCCACTTCCATTCAAACTGTTACCTTTTCCGAGGTAGAGTATATAAAGAGAGAAAAAATGAGAAGAGTGCGTGAACAGAACTTTTTATTATTTTCTGACTTCTTTATTGAAATACTAGATTATGCGGATGCACCGGATCAATGGTAGGCGGATCGGGGCTTCATCATTGAAGGAGAACTACTTGAGAACTGAGCAAAGCCTGCCCCACCCCCCTCCCCAAGCAAAGCGACATATATAAGCAAATGATTGAGACGGACGTGCAGAAAGTGAAACAATAACTAATATCAGAAGACATGTTGAGAAAGCGATCGAGCGGCTCAAACGCTTTCCCATTTTAAGGAAGCAAATGTCACTTCAGATTTTGGCAAATTTTGAGACTATTTTAATTGTGTGTGCAGTATTATGCAATAAGATATAGCTTTAGTTAAATTAATTTATTTGCACAGACGAATGTTCTTTTTGAATCTCAAACATAAGCATATCTTCCTTGATCAATCAGTGAGCAGTATTTTTTCTCATTTAACGTGCCAGGGGACTCAACTTTCCACCTGTATTTCTTTTGTTTTATTATAGCAAATTGGAGATATTAAACTAAAACAACATGGTGCAATTTGGCATTACGGTTTTATTTTATATGCCTTGCTCTTTACAGTCTGGACAAGCAAACTTTTCATTTTCCAATTCCCTGAATTCCAAGAATATTAAAACAAAAAATGGAACTATTTCGACAAAGTTCAGCTCGTCTTACTTAGCACGTATCGTTCTATGGGCAAACATAACCAAACAACAAAAAAAAAAAAAAAAAAAAAACCCGTGGCGTTTACTGTTTTTTCTATTAAAGAGTGAGGGGTATTGGCGGGATGTGTATATATTTTATCAGTGTGCTAATAAAAGTATGATGTGCCACCACCGGGGAGCGCAGTACCTCGCATAAGAAATCGTAATACGTGCACCCTGCAGGAGTCGAACCTACAATGACACTAACAAAATAGTTGATAATATATACACACATTTTCCGAACGAGGGAGAGAAGATAGAATTGGTTAGAGTATATAGTAGTAATGTGGTGACAACAAAGTGTTCAATTTTAACTAAACTCAATAAACCTGATGCAAATTTGCCAACTCTTTCGACTAAAAATAAGCCAAATCACACTTTGTGCGTGTCGAATAAAAGGCGCAGAAATTCAGCGTTTCGAATGCAATCTAGTCGGGTAAAAAATGAAGGAAATGATAGAGAGATTTCGTCTTAAATGTCAAATTTCTCTGCACTAAAGAGCAATGTGTTTTTTAAGAATCCTTGTGCTATTTTAAAAATTTGTTTAAGAAAATTAGAATTTTAATGTTTTTCCCTTATAATTTCTTTATATTTTATACCCAAAAAAAAGAGCCTCAAGTTCGAATTGGCTTACTGCAGTGCTACGAGCCACCGCCGTAGAGCGCAATGTCTCCGCAAAAGAAAACTCGTTTTGCGCGCACCCTGCAGAAGTCAAACATAGAATGACAATGACAAAACAGCGAATAATATTTAACTGGATATATTATTTCCACATATCTATGCGCGAAATGACAGATTATAAAGTCTAACACCATTTCAGGAACTAAAATAAATTCGAAAACTACTCGTAGACACGCATCACTGGGAGTGGAGGGGCTGGGAGAGGGTCAAACCCTTTATTTACTGACATTTGTTATGGACTTCGCAACAAGTGAGTATATTATTTGACGAATAATAGGCATATTTTTACAGTATTATAACATGAAATTCTAATTTTTACAAGACCTAAAAACCACTTAAACTGAATTAATATTGCCCACAAATATGTAGCAATGTTAAAACTACGATACCGCACATGTGCGGTAATAGGGGTTTTTACTAAATTCTTGTTAGATCGGGTTTGGTTTTACCTTTCAAACTTCTTTTATCCTGCGTCCTACTTAACTTCTTTCACTTTTACTCACAATGGGACTGTGAGTGTAATGTCCAGGTAGAAACTTCTGGTTTTTTTGTGTGTTATATCAACTTTCTTGTATTCAATGAGATTCTCAGGTAAGGCTGTCGTCACCGTCCCACCGTCCTAATTTTTTTCGAAAAATATGGATGCCCGCAGTGTTCTGATGGCTCATTCTCATTGAAAATAACGTACTGTAACGTTTAAAATGCAATTTCAAGTTAGGGGCCTCAGTGCCACCACTGGGTTCTCAGTGCCCCTTGGGGGACTTCAGTGACACAACTTGTATTTTTTAGAAATACAGCTTCACTCTTGTTAATTTTCCATCAAGCTCCAGTTTTATCGTCACCCCTCACCCCGCCCCTCCCCCCTAAACCTCCCCCCCGCGCCCCATAACCTCCCAACTTAAAAATATCGCTATGAGACAAAGATTTAAATAGGAAAACACGGTTAATCGTGCCAGCAACATTTCATTGTACACGGGAAAGTCTCACCCTATCCAACAGAGCGATCAATAATCGCTTTGATCATTACACCGCTGTTTTTTCATTGTGTGTGCAGGCGGATGTTGATGTCTGAGAGAGAACGGTTTTACTATATTTAAAATTAAGCATTGTGCTGGGTGAAATATTCAATTTCACATGAAGCAACCAAATATTTATATTCAACTATTTATTAATATTATTTTTCTTCGTTTCCTTCTTTTTTTGGGGTGGGGGGGGGGGCAGAAGGGGCTGCAACATACATATTCTAACAAAATAACATATTATTATTATTATTATTATTATTATTATTATTATTATTATTATTATTATTATTATTATTATTACTTTTTTTTGGGGGGGGGGGGGGGGCTCGGTGACACCAGGGGCTTCAATGCCACCAAAGGACCTCGTTGCTGCTTGGTTTCACTGAGGACCCTATAGGACTTTTACCTCGTCTCGAGATTCTCGGCGAAGTCTCGCGATAGTACGAATAAGCTTTTGGAATTTTTAAGTGTCTGTGTAATGTCAGAAAAAGAAAGAAGTACTCTGCTGTTTTTTGTTAATGGGAGAAAGGTTTACAATTTTTATAAATTCAAAAGATATTGTTTAAAGCACATTCAAATCTCTGACAGGCCAGTTGGCGATATTGGCAGATCGTATGTATTTGAGGAAGTCAACCCGTACGAAAAAAAACAGACCCGTATTATAACCCACGCTATGGCTGCATTTACCCCTGGTATTATGGCCCATAACATCCCGTTATGGCCATAACAATGACCCAAAATTTAACACCAGAATTTCAAGTAAAGACCCAAAATATTTATGAAATTAATTATAACCCAACATGTTCCCGTTACGGCCATAAAAATAACCCAAAATTTAACATCAGAATTTCAGGTCAAGTACAGATATGGGTGAAATTTCAGCTGTCTTTTAGAAAAAAATACGGGTCTTGCTGGGATTCGACCCATTAATTGGGTCTA
The DNA here is from genome assembly GCA_949752745.1 of Protula sp. h YS-2021. Lineage (NCBI taxonomy): Eukaryota > Metazoa > Annelida > Polychaeta > Sabellida > Serpulidae > Protula > Protula sp. h YS-2021. Next base: position 67,010,555 of record OX457028.1, on the reverse strand, counting down.
CTGCCTGATCCACTCAGCCACGACGGCTTCGTGTTTATCATTCTCATAAAGGGTACTGATAAAGAAACAAAAGGAGATCGTTTTACTGCTTTTGGTATGAAACAGTTTACGTGAGGTGAATTTAAACAGCAATTCTCGCTGAAATGCAATTTAATTATTTTTTCGGGGGGGGGGGGGGGAGGGGAGGGGGATAGCCAAAAATCTTAAAATCTTCGTTCCCAGCAACAGTCCGACCATTGGAAGCAATACAACCACTATATGATAATTATGATAATAATAAAAAAACTAATGTTCGGCTGTTATTAATTTGCTTTTGCTGAAAAATATTATCTGGGGGTATTAATTATTCAAGACCATATCACACTTTACGCATGGTTTTATTTATTTATTATTATTAGTATTATTATTTTTTTTTGCTTTGTATATCAGCCAAGTGTAATTCAGAAAAAAAAACGCAAAGTTGAATAATATGGGTATGACCCGGGTTATGGGTTTAAAATTATGGCTCATAATTTTAACCCCAAAACTTGAAATTTTGAGTTGGATTGTTGGTCTGATTTAATTGTTTGGCTTTAAATAAGCAATAAACTTAATTTTACGGCCATAATATGGGTAATTTATGGGTTGAATATCGGTTTTTACTTCGTACGGGAAGCTGTTCTATTAAACTAAGCGCAGTCACGCTCTCACAATCTTTTGAAGTCAACTGCGTAATCAGCGAAACATCTTCCGAGTGTACTACCTTTGCACACTTTGCAAAATAATATCCAAGAGGATTTATCATCTATTTGTTTTTATAAGTATGACATTAATTTGCATGTTACTTGACCATGAATTTCCAAGTGGAAAGTATACAAGAAATTAGCAAGTCGGTCTGGGTTACTTGGGGACGTCACAATGTTCTTTGATTGGTTGACCGGTGTAAGCAAATCGACTGTGATTAGGTTTAGATTATCCAGAGGGATTAATGGGCCACATATGGTCATCTAAAGCTTGATAATGAAATCTCTCACAAAGGAGGATTCCATATTTTTCCCAGTTATTACATTTATTTAAAAACACACTCAGATTTTTTCGGAAAGGATTCGGCGTTTTGATTCTTGGTGCCGAGTCATATCGGGCCTTTCTATCTTGCTTGGACAGAAAGGGTCACAGACTGGCCAGTTGAAATAGCCATAGGCAGGACAGAACACACAGTTGCTGAGCTCTGTGCGAGCTCTCACTGCGGAAATAGATAACACGGCGCATGCCTGCTCAGTCAATAAAACCTTAAGCCAACAAAAACCAAAGACTACTCGGCTTATAAGACGTATTCAAGCTGTGTTGTTTGCAATATATTATTTAAGAAATAACCCATTGAAGGAAGTTTTTTTGCATTTTAATTTTTGTCAAGTGTTTAACATTCCGCTAGCGAAATGAGGTTCTAGTTTAACTGATTGATATGGTTTTACGACTTTACTCATCGCTTGTGGGGAATTTGCTATCCGTTAATGGGTGTGTGTGTGCAAACAATTTAAAAAATGCTACTCTTCCCACGTGTTTGTTCCGATTGTTTTGAAATTTGGCAGGAATCCTTCCTGGGTAATCCTCCGTACAGCTTGTATTTTTTTATTTATTTTTTTTTTGGCGATTTGGTCAAAATATTGGCTAAATTTTGAAGAAAAAAAATGATACTCTCCCCACAAATCCGGTCTGCGATTGGAATGTTCATCTCCAGCTCCTACATCAGACTTATATTTTGTTTGACGATTTGGCCAAAATATTGAGCTAAAACGGTAAAATTACAAAAAATATCACACTGTGCTCTAAGTGAAATACATAGAAAATCATATAAGTTGAATTGTTCTTAATCTAAATAAGTCTATTCGGGAACAGACTATAGTGCCTTGTTTCGCAAATACATGTGAATTCTTTTTATTTGCTTGATATGTTCTTATTTTAAATCATAGAGTGTTGAATGGTCGTGTGTTAATTTAGAAAGGTAAACATCTCAAACGTGTTTATTAACCTCCCCCCCCCCCCCCCGCCATCCCCACGCACACCCACAAATTCGTCACAGAAACCTGTATATTCGGTGGGCGATTCTGCCCAAATTTGACCAACTTGAGCAGCCGTTAATGTAAATCCTTGAGATTAATTGGATTTTGCTTCAGGTGGTCGAAGAGAATGCGGACCCAGAGTGCACACTGCTGCACTATTTAAGGACAGCTTGTATCCTTCATTTATAAGACAGAAGACCACCCATGATTTTCGCGTATGTAACTGTTCAAAACCAAAGACAGACAGATTCCAGGACGTTATTAGAAAGTGGCCTTAGTTTTATGTAGTGAAGGGATTTTATGTGGAAAATAAAACTGGAAATAGTGGCAATGAAAATGTTGAAGTGATGTTTATATGCGATATATCGAAGTAAACCGCGGGAACAGTGTCAGCAGTTCCCGTTTTGTTTTCTTATTCGGAAACTCGAATATTTAATATTTAGAAAATATAGTTTTTGGTGCTGTGGCTTTCGAGTTATCAAACACATTCAGTACTTGAGGCCCGTAGCGAGGGGTGGGGTGTTCTATGGGTTCTATAGAGCCCCCCCCCCCCCCCCCCCCTTAAATGCGAAAATCATTAAAGACTGGAAAACTTTTCACTCTCGCAAAAAAAATCATACTAGAAAGCTTGGGCCTTTCACATTTTAGAACCCCCCCCCCCCCCCTCACCTTAAAGTTTCCTGGCTACGGGCCTGTACTTATTTCATTATTTTGTTTTTATGAACAACCCGGACTATTCTTCTGAAGATCAACTTCCATCGCAGAAATAGCATGGAAGTATACTCGATATGAAACGCTGCAGAGATAATATTTTAAACGTACTTGATAATGGTTTAATTGTTTAACAATGGTTTAGAGTGATAATGTAAATAGTAGTGGGGGGAGGGGGGGGAGCGGTGGGTGAGTGGGGGTGAGGTTGTGGACTGAACAGCCGTAGAAACAAGCCGCTCTAGTCTTTGATGAAGCTTTCAGCTCCTTAACGGATGCGGATATAGTGCGCCTGCCGGGCACGAAGCTGGGCTGCGCTGAGGGAGGATGCGGCGCATGTACGGTGATGCTGTCCAAGTATGACCGGGTCAGCAGCAAAATCATGTATCCTCCATGTTACCTCGTCACAGCTTGTCATTGTAAAGTTGTACTGCTTGTTGTTATGACTTCGTTGTGAAGTCGTTGTGCTTCTTGTTGTGAAGTTGTTGTGCTATTTGTTGTAAAGTTGTACTGCTTGTTATTGTGAAGTCGGTCTGCTCCCTGTTGTGAAATCATGCTTCTTACGGTGATTTGGTAACCTGTTCTAAGCCGTGACAAGTGTGTTGCATTTAACACTAACGTGACAATTAATTCGAATATGTTGTTACCTGTGCTTGTTGTGTTATAAGACAACATAAGAGATTTTGTTTAAAACAAAAATCAAAAAAAAAAAAAAACAAAATGTTTGTGCGAAATTAAGTTAAAATGAATTAGCATATTAGAAGCGGTGATTAAAAAAGCTTGTGCGCATATTTTGACCTCCTTGATGCACGTAGCCACTACGCGGTGAACGCGTGCCTCGCGCCTCTGGTATCCGTACACGGCCAGGCGGTAACCACGGTAGAGGGCATCGGCAGCACGAAAACGAGGCTCCACCCCGTGCAGGCAAGTCTTTCACATGATTTAAATTTGTAATTCTTTTCCTGTATTTTAGACTTTTGTGTTTGGGGGGGGGGGGTGACCTTCTACAAAAATGTTCGGTTAAAGTCACTTGTAAAAAAAGATACAGGGTGAAATAATAAGTAAAAACCCCGGATATAGCAGACAACCCAAAACGGAAAGACTTTGATTGATGCAGGATCTAACTTGAATTTCGGTAAGTTCGAAATAATGGTGGGGGTGGGGGGGGGGGGGTGATGTGAGTTTTTAATTTAAGAAATGTCGCATTGTTTTGTTGACTTAGCCGATTGACATTGAAGAAGTGTTACTGTGCAATATACAAAAAAAAGATAAGGCCAGAAACTGGATACTTACCGCGTGTTATGGTTTTTAGGAGAGAATAGCCAAGTCGTTTGGGTCGCAATGTGGTTTTTGCACGCCTGGCATTGTAATGTCGATGTACACACTTCTGAGGAACACGCCCCAGCCCTCGTACGATCAGCTAGAGAGCGCTTTTGAAGGTAAAAACGACATATACGAGCTCGTAAGAAGGTCGTCTTGAATCTGAAAGTACGCATCCGCTCTAGCATTTGAAAAAAAAAACTGCATTATTTTGTTGAAAAGTTATACTCCCCACTCTCAGTATTTGCGATTTAGAGTATCGGAAGAACTAAACACTAAGCCTGATTTTAACTGGACCGTGTTAGCAAGTGCTCGCGCGTATTACGAAGGGGGCGTTGGTGTTCCACGGCCTTTTTGAGATAAATCAGAGAGCATCAACAGAACGCAAAGCTGCACTAGTTAGTCGGGGAGAAAGGGTGGGATGGTGGAATTTTATTGATTTTCAAGTCAATGATCGTACTCATTTCAGGTGTTTTTTTTTCTATAATCTGACTGATATCTAAATATGCTAAACTGTTTACAACTGCACTTGTGCAAATTTTCTTGTAGGCAATCTGTGTAGGTGCACCGGCTACCGCCCAATATTAGCAGGCTTCGAAACATTCACAAAGGTTCTATTTTTTTTTCTGCTATAGCAGGCGTGAAAGCACACGATTAGTTTTAAGTCCAGGAAAGCAAGAAAAAGACTTTGTAACTACAAAATAGAATTTACTAACATGTAGATGTTAGATTTAGATGTAATATTAAAATGAACAAAAAATACTTACCTGTTGGTCTGTATTATTAAAAAATAACTACATAGTATCTTAAATTATAAGCCCGTGAAATGTTTCATCATTCTCGTCTCGTTTTTTCATGCCATGCAGGAATTTCAGTGCGGAATGGGGGAACAGTGTTGTAAAAAGCAAAAGCGGAGTGACAATTCAGATGGGGTAAGTCTTTTAGTGCTTAGTTTCGCACTTATTTGACACTCAGTGAAAAAATAGAAAAATAAATTAAAAAGAAGAAAGTAAAAGAAATATTCGGATGTCATCTCTGTTTTGGTTTGGGCACCATGCCACAGCTATTTTGATTTAGCGGCAAAGTAGTTTAATTTTTCGGCCCAGTATATACGCACGTCCACTTGAAAAATATCGTGCTTGGTGTTGAACACGTAATAGTGATGCATGCGTGTAGGTGTGCCAGCGTGAGTGGGCCTGCCGTGTGTGCCAGTATGAGCGTGCGATAGGAGTGTCCTGTGCAACGTGCTAATGTGCCAGTGTGGATGTGCCAGCGTGAGTGGACCTGCGGTGTGTGCCAGTACGAGCGTGCGATAGGAGTGTCCTGTATAACGTGCTAATGTACCAGTGTGGATGTGCCAGCGTGAGTGGACCTGCGGTGTGTGCCAGTACGAGCCCGCGATAGGAGTGTCCTGTGTAACGTGTCAATGTGCCAGTGTGGATGTGCCAGCGTGAGTGGATCTTCGGTGTGTGCCAGTACGAGCGTGCGATAGGAGTGTCCTGTGGAACGTACTTATGTGCCAGTGTGGATGTGCCAGCGTGAGTGGGCCTGCGGTGTGTGCCAGTACGAGCGTGCGATAGGAGTGTCCTGTGTAACGTACTAATGTGCCAGTGTGGATGTGCCAGCGTGAGTGGGTCTGCGTTATGTGCCAGTATGAGCGTGCGATAGGGGTGTCCTGTGTAACGTGTCAATGTGCCAGTGTGGATGTGCCAGCGTGAGTGGGCCTGCGGTGTGTGCCAGTACGAGCGTGCGATAGGAGTGTCCTGTATAACGTGCTAATGTACCAGTGTGGATGTGCCAGCGTGAGTGGATCTTAGGTGTGTGCCATTATGAGCGTGTGATAAGGGTGTCCTGTGCAACGTGTCAATGTGCCAGTGTGGATGTGCCAGCTTGAGTGGGCCTGCGGTGTGTGCCAGTATGAGCGTGCGATAGGAGTGTCCTGAGGAACGTGTCAATGTGCCATTGTGGATGTGCCAGCGAGAATGGACCTGCCGTATGTGCCAGTATGAACGTTCGATAGGAGTGTCCTGTGTAACGTGCTAATGTACCAGTGTGGATGTGCCAGCGTGAGTGGGTCTTCGGTGTGTGCCATTATGAGCGTGTGATAAGGGTGTCCTGTGCAACGTGTCAATGTGCCAGTGTGGATGTGCCGCGTGAGTATACCTGCGGTATGTGCCAGTATGAACGTGCCATAGGAGTTGCCCTGTGTAACGTGCTAATGCACCAGTGCGGATGTGCTAGTGACTTAGGGTCACGTGACCACTGTCAAGAAGATTAACCACACACAGTCGTCTATGCTGCTTGCAGGCAGCGGAAGGCCTATTTGATGCGAGTGAGTTTGTACCGTACGATGCCTCACAGGAGCCAATCTTCCCCAGCGAACTGCAAGTAATACTCCACAGTGGTGTATTGATATCCAGTCCCAAACCTGATAAATTCTAGCAAAAAAAAATGCGCCTGTTAACCCCCTGTTCCTCTCCTTAAGTGATGTGTACTGTTCGGTAAGGAATATGGCTCAAACAACGCCATTTGTTTAAATGTTCAACACATGCAAACTGAATGGTTGATATGTTAAGATATTTGAAAAAGTAATATGTAACTCTTTTGAAGACAAGTTGTAATGTTACCTCTTAAGTTGTGTGAGACGTACGACAGCACGCCGCTGGTGTTCCGCTCTGACCGCTGCACGTGGTACAGACCCACAGACCTGTCCACGCTGCTCCAGCTCAAGGCGACGCATCCACGGGCTAGGCTGGTCGTTGGCAACACCGAAGTCGGTACGTTGGTGTGTCAGGGTTTGACGTATTTGTGTCGGAGTGATGTGTTTGTGTCTGAGCGTGATGTGTGTGTGTTGCTTTTATGTCGGAGCGTGGCGTGACTCTGGCATTTTTGTGTTTTACGTGATGTGTTTGTGTCGTTATGTGACCTGTTTCTGTCATGTCTGTGTCGCGTCTCTGTGTCGTTTACGACCGAGCCATTTGTATGACCACTTTTTCAGTTATTTGTAAGAATACATGCTGATCCCATAATACGAGCGCACACAGGTACATTGGTAAAAACATTCGACTAATTTCCAATATCATGGAATTTACCGAACGGGAAAAAATACCCGGACTGCTCCTGCAAATAGACTTCGAAAAGGCCTACGACAGTATTGAATGGGACTTTATGTTTAAGGGTCTACAAAAATTTAGTTTTGGCCAAGTGATAATATCATGGGTTAAACTCTGCTACACAGAAATCTACAGTACTGTCTTAAATAACGGGTTTACTACCGGTTGGTTCGAGCTCTACAGCGGTTTTAGAAAAGGTTGTCCTGTTCGTCCTTGCAGTCGAAATTCTTGCAATATTGATTAGAAATATCAAAGAAATTGTTGACGTTAAAGTAAAAACGACCGAATTCAAAATAAATCAGTTCGCTGATGATACTACCACAGTACTGGGCAACACTGAATCTATCCCAATACTTTTTCTCTACCTTGGAATCTTTCGCTGAAATGTCGGGTCTTCGTATTAATATAGAAAAAACAATGCTTATCTGGCTGGGGCCTTGGAAGACAAAAGGAAGTATACTTGGGTTACATGTATCCCTATCATGTTTTATTATGCTAGGTGTTTCACTAGGCTATAATATCAGCAGATGCAATAAAATTAATGTCGGTGAAAAATAGGAAAAAAAAAAAAACAAATACCTAGTCTGGTCCAAAAGAGATCTATCATTAATAGGCAAAATTCTTATTAGTAAATCTTAAGGAATATCAAACTTCATTTATTCACTCTCGAACGTTACGTGCTCCAACTCTGATTTAGAAGAGTTCAGTATGAAACGAACATGTTTCTGGGGAATTACACGAAAGCTAAAGTGAAGCATAGCACTCTTATTAGTGAGTACTCCAAAGGGGGCTTAAAGACAATCGACCTTAAGTCGCAACATTAGCACTAAAATTAGCATGGATTCCTCGAATCTTAAAAAGTAATAAATGGTGTGAAATACTGCGTTTCTATGCAGCCAGGCTTGGTGGGTTTAGTTATCTGCTTAGGTGTAATTTTGATGTGAGCAAGTTGGCATATATACCGCCCTTCTATAAATAAGTTTTGAAAAATTTTCGTGAACTGTTTTTTACAAGCAATGATTCAACACAAATTCTGTAGAACAATAAAAATATGTTAATCAACAAGCAAATATTTGATAAAAGATAGTTTGATAAAGGCATCCATCTTGCAAAAGACCTACATTGTGCAAACGGTAACTGGTTAACTGTGGAACATTTTAATAAAATGTATAATAACCTAAAGGCAAATTTTTAAACTTTTCTTGCAGTTAAATCCGCAATTAAAGTTCGAGTTGATATCGATGCCCGAATCGCGTTCAATAATTTGTGTTTGAGACAGGTCAAAATCTTTTGGACATCTCGAAGGCCAAGCCGAAACTCTTTTGTAATAAGTTGATAAAAAGGGTGGAAAATTATGATTATGTTTGCAGAAATTAATATTTTATTGCAGTAATTAAAAAAAGGAAAATGGTTTTTTTTTTTTGTTTGGCGGGGGGAATTATGTGTTTAGTCGGGGAGATACTTGTTTTTGTTTACAAAGACAAGAACCTAAGTTGGTATCGATTGAAAGTGTGTAAAATGAGCCTGTACTCTTATGTTTTATGTGCACTGGCCGCTCTAGTTTGAATTTTTTTAAAATCGACTAATCTAGCGCGTAAAAAAATAACAAATAATTGCACCTTTTGTATCGAGATTGAGTTTTGACCAGACAAGTTCTCAGAAGCTATAAGGCCAGGCTTTTGGAGCCGCACATTGAATATATATGAATATACGATTTTGAGCTGCACATTGAATATATATATATATGAATATACCATTTTGCGAAAGTAATGGATAAAAAATATAACAAAACACTAAAATTAAAAAATAATAAAATTTGAAAAAACTATTAGTAAATATACAGAGCAGGATTTTCGATATGTTTTGCCACACAGGCGTGGAAGTGAAATTTAAGAACCAACATTATCCGGTGATCATCGCCCCGACGCACATTCCTGAGCTGCTCGTTATTGCACACACCGACAAGACCGTGACGTTTGGGGCTTCTACGTCACTTACCCAATTGGATAACGTCTTGAAAAGCCTCATACAGAAGAAACCTGGTATAGTGATATCATTTATTTGTCAGGTACCTGTGTATTTATTAAGTATAGCCGCAGATGGTTTGGTGTTCTGATCATGTTTCACAGCTGAAAAAGACGTCTGTTGGATGATCGGTAAAGGTTGCAGATTTCATGGTGTGTTTTGTAAAAAATAAACGGCACTAGTGAATTGTGAAATTACTGTATTTTATATTTGTTAGTGTTGTCATGTTCTTGGAACAGTCATTTTTATGGGCCAAATTATTCAAATTTCTCTTGAATTATGTCTCCCCGACCAAGAGGAGACACATGAGGCCGATTTCACAACTGAAGTCTAGACCTGGTCTGACACCAGCTTTCAAACCCAATCTAGATAGGATTTTGTCAATTTATACAGACACAGAAGATCACATATGAATGTGGCCTGGACCGAGGCTGTGAAAATCAGTATGGTCTTAACCGCGGTCTAGACCGACTTTGCTCCAAATCAGGTCTAGACTTAAATTGTGAGATCGCCCCAATATGTTTATTCCCTTGGTAGGTCGGACGCTTTTTTCAACTTTTGACGTTATAAGGGAAGGTGTATGATGTCATTGTCTAAAATCTTGTATGCAAAATTTCTCAGCTCCTGAACATCGGAGGAAGCTCAAACGTGGTGTGATTGTTCCTTGGTTTGAAAGATTCTGTTAAATTTTTCATGAGTAGAAGGCATGTCTACGGCATATGACCTCATCATGTAAAATATGTATGTATTTTCGACACGATCTCGAAAACGGAAAGTCGTATCGACTTCAAATTTTATATGGGTATTTTTGGGGGTTTGTGGGACGGCTCTATCAACTTTATACGCGTGTAGCGAAATTAAAGGAGGCGCCTGACGCTGTTCTTTTAAAATCTTGCGTGTAAGATTCCTCAGCCGTTGAACATCGGGCAGAGTTGAAACGTGGTTGGAATGTTGCTTGGTAGGTTCGAAAGATTCCGTCGAATTTCGCCCGGAGTACAACGAACGATAACGGCATGTGACATCATTACGTAAAACTTTCTGTTCAGCAAAATATCTCGATAGCGGAAAGTCGGATCGACTTCAACCTTGATGTAGTTGCTGCTTGGATAAGTTTTTGTTAAACATTAAACTTGTGTAGAAAATTAAGATAGGTGTATACCGTCATTGCATGAAAAAGATCACGTGATATACCTTCGCCGTTCTGTTGGCTCTTTCGTTAACCAAGCACAAAGATTTAACTCCGCTTTATGTTTTTCTGTAGATTCCCGAATGTTCCTGCATTTTCTATACATACTTGAAAAAATGTCAACACAAATACCGATCGATGGCTTTTTATATCGTCTGTAATTGATCTTTTTGTGCAACTAACGTACAGATATTACGTAACTTATCACTCAGTCAGAGGTCAGTGTCAGCTGTGATGCATAATATAAAGCATTTGAAGGGGTCCATGCATAAACTTGATAACTCCACTTATCAGGAAAATGCACTATTATCACCACGGCATTTCTTGGCCTCTGATCTATCACATATGTGAGTCTTACACCTCAAAACCGATTAGAAGTGGGCATTTTTTTAGGAAAATGCGATGGGAAAAACCTGTGTTTGTTACTAAAATTTTAAACTTTAAAAGCGTTTTTCTCCACTGCTGATAACTGCAGTTATCAGGTTTATGCATGGACCCCTTCATTTAATTTAGGAAGATATTTGAGGAAACAGCAGCCTCCACCCTACTTCCACTCATCCGTCCCACTTACGTTTTTTAGTCAGAGGGGTGTCAGGATTTGGGGACATAGGGGAGGGAGCCGAATTCCCAGAATAATCCCCACCCCTTCCACCGAGGTGCGTCATCTGTTGCACGGTTTTGAAGAATACCTTTCTAGTGCTTTTTGACCGATGGTAATGTACGACGACAAGGTAATATATCACGGCTATAACTACATATAAGGTACAGACCCTTAACGATGGGCGAAAGGGCTGGGTTTGCGTTTGAGTGGCACCTAGATTAGATGGGTGGGGGTGACGGTTAGCAAGCACGAAAAAGACGCTAAGTAAAATCTATTTGGAGAGATCACCTTCCAAATTCGGATAAAAAGACGTAAAGTAAAACTTGCCTGTCTTGATTACCTTCCAGATCCGGATAAAAAATACTTCGATCAAGCCTATTTATACCGGCCACGTCGGTAACAAGGCGTAAAGTAAAACCTTTTTTTAGTGATCGCCTTCAAGACCGGATAAAAAAGTACGTTCAGTAAAACTGCTGTAGCGACCAACTGCCAGTCCTGGATGAAAAGGACGTACAGTATAACCCGTTTTAGCGACTCTCTTCCAGACTCGGATAAAGAAGATGTGTAATATAATCAGTTTTAGTGACCGCCTTCGAGACCCTGAAAAAAAACGTACAGTAAAACTTGTTCCGGACCCAGATAAAAAAGACGTACAGTAAAACCTGTTTTTGTATATCCTTCCAGACCCTGATACAAAGATGTGCCGTAAACTGTCTGTAGTGACCACCTTCTAGACACAGATAAAATATCTGTACCTAGACTTGTAGAAAAAGAGGAATGATACACGCACAAATTTCCCCCTCCTTTCCCTGCCTTCAAAAATAAGATAAAGGTGAAACACAACCCGCCTTCTGAGCACATTAGATATGTTTATTCAGATACACTTATATATATTCAAATAACACTTTGTGAAAGGGCTGTTGGGGGGAAACATTTGTTTGCTTACAACAACAAAAAGGGAACGGCTGGCTAATACAAGTGTTTGACATGTTTTGGTACATTGTTGTTGGTGTGCAGGGGGCCGCTCTAGTTCGGTTCTTTTTTGATTTTTTGACATTAAATTATGATTTGTTTGCAGAAGTGAATCTTTTGTTAAAAAAAAAGCAAAAAAAAAAAAAAAGGGGGGGAGGGGAGTGGTTATTGGGGAATGGTGGACTTAGTCTGGGAGACATTTGTTTTTGTTTACAAAAAAAAAAACCAAAAAAAAACAAGAAACTCAGTAGTTGTTGGGTGAAAGTATGTGATGTATCCCTGTACGCCGATATTTTCTGTGCACTGGCCGCTCCAGTTGAAAGGTGAATTGAAAATCGAGCGAGAATGCACTCTACTTACAGAACACGAGACAAGGGTATTTGCGGCGGTGGTGGAGATGCTACGCTGGTTTGCTGGGCATCAAGTCCGCAATGTGGCCGTAAGTGAAGACCGCGTGCCGGAGCTGTATGTTACTGAGCTCTCCGTAAAACACTCTAGCACCACCCCAACCCCGGGCCCTGCCCCCCCTTCCCCCAACCGCTCGTCACGTTACCCCATTATGGCCTGTGTCTTTTTTTGCAACACAATAGTGATACAGTTGCTAATTATTTCTTATCTTGTTCACAACAGGTTTTTTTTCTTTGCTTAACCGTAATAGATAACTGTTCAGTTTTCTGTCTCCGCGTCGCTTCAGCATGGGAGTAGCGGCGCGGAAAAGGGAGAACAGGTGACGGGGAGCGTTTAGACTTATGTACGGCTTGGATATGAACAGTTATTTTGTAACGCACGCTTAGCTTATTTTTTTCATTGTGATTTCTTGCGTTTTTCTCGGCTTTGGGCTTGAAAAGAATATTTGCATGTTTGCTGCACCAACTGGAATCTTACATTTGGGGCGGGAGCTGGGGAGTTACCGTAATTTCCCGTGTATATTACGCTCCCAAGTATATTGCAGTTTGGGCCTCGAAATTGAAAAAGTATATTGCGCACCCCCAAATGGAGATTCATCAGCCTCAATATTTTTTACCAGTTATGAAGTCCTTTCCGTCGATTACTCAAATCAGCCAATCAGTGCACATTGCTACATTATTTCTGACAAATAATGTAAAATGCATAGATGTCGATGGCCCAAGCTGCACCCTCTTCCCCTTTTGTAATCGGCTTAATAAGCAACACGCTACAAGTCAACACTCACTCTATCGTCTTAATAACCCATTTTACAAACAAACCGCCTTTAAAATAATACTGTAAATAGCGCATCTCTTAACATAATAGATCATATTTCTCAATGAGGTTCTAGACTGAGCAGTTTATAGTATTTATCAGTTTACCACACGTTACACGGCTACATGCCATGACATCAAAATATTTGAGGTAAAAAAAATTATTTCATTTAACTCGGTGTATATTGCGCGCCCCTAACTTTTGGCCAAAAAATCGTGGAAAAAAATGCGCAATATACGCGGGAAATTACGGTATATCATCAGCCAGATACGGAGTGAAAATTTAGAGGCTTATTTCATGATCTTCGTGTTACATTTATTATTCTGTACCAGACTGATTGCTTGGTTGTTTGAGGTTGTGGATTTGTTTTGTTACAGGCGATTGCCGGTAATATCGTGACAGCCAGCCCTATATCAGACCTGAATCCTATCTTCTTGGCAGCCGGATGTGTGCTCAAAGTCGCTTCCAAAGGTGCCCAATGAAGTTTCTGCTTTCAAATTCAAAGGAAGTGAAGGGACATTCTGTGTTGTAGTTAGATATTTGCATTCATACTTTCATTTTAGGGAGCGAGCCTGTTACATTCAGAACCACGAAATATCTTTGATTGGATCTGAAGGTAGATTACTTACGAAGCTGTGGTAGAGGGTATGAACAGGACCATGGATTAGTTACTTTTGTACTTTATCAAGTTTTGTTAATTTTTATCTGTGATGTTTTAAGCCACTTTAACTTAAACTAGAGCCAAAGTTACCAAGTTGTTGCCATAATGTTTTGTTTTATTTTCACTGTGTAAAACAGAGCACGTAATTGGTACGGACTGATGCATGTAACTGGTGTTCCTGGTTTTGGTTTACATCACGGAACAACGTGTGCAGCTTGTGTGTTCAGTTGTTTATGCCGACTCCGACCAAGGGTTGATATACAGTTGTACAGTACTTGCTTGTTGGCTATATTTGCTGTCTGTGTGTCGCGCTGTTAAATGCTTACGCTAAAATAAAGATGTAGCAGAAATGTGACATATTACCATCCAAAGATTCTCTCAACTTCTGGCGAAGACTGCCTAATACGTCGCAACGTACGACGGGATTTTGACAAGATTAGTTGGTAGACTCAGTATCTTCACATCGTCGTAAAACAGTGTTGGATTATTCTCCTATATCGTCCAAACATGATGCCAGATGTTCATTTTGATACTTCATGTTAATTTTTTTTATTTCTCGGGAGGGAGCAGTGTAAAGTTAAATATAGGCCTATATATATGTGTGTGTTGCAGCGGATCTGTCAAATCAGCGGCTTTGAAAAGTCGCTGAAATATTTCAAATATCTGAAACATGATGAAAAACAGTGAAACCATCATGACTTATTAGTACCTTATCAAATTATGGCAAATGCTTGCTGCCGGCAAGCAATGCTGATTCGACCAAACAAGTGATCAGCTGGTTTTTTTTTTCTTTGAGAAAAACTGGAGTTGCTCAATTATATATTTTCTTAAATAAGGATTATAAATAGGTGCAAAGCATGTTAAAAGTTACAATTAATAGGTTATAAAAATCTGCACGTTAGTTTTATGCGATCACATTCATTCAGGAAGTCGCTGATGTGACAGATTCGCTGTAACTTGTATATGTTACAGGCAATGTTGGAATTGGATTAATTCTTGTATTGCCTCAACGCACTCGGCTAATTCGTGTACTGCCTAAAATGTTAGGTTCATGAATTTGCCTAAAATTAACCTACAATTACACTGATTCGCAAGATTGGTTGGTGTTGCCACGCACTCTGTGAACAAAATACTTAAACTAATGTCAGTTGACATTCACCATGTTATCTACTCAAGGCACTGGTAACTATTTCACAGACTCCGGACAAGTCTTGATTCTGTGTTAGGTTGGGCGAGAGACATTGTGACTATCCGTGGCCTTATCAAGGGAAGTGATCCAACCAGTGAGGCCTCGTGGGCTCTGCCTTTGTCCAGTAAAAAAGACCTCATAGTGGACAGTCTGGAAAACGATGTACTTTTCCAGTTCCGCCAATTTTTAGAAGGTAGCAAAAAAGGGGGTAATTGGCTGGAACAGACCCACCCTGAAAAGACATTTAACTATACAGTAATCTGATCAAGGCTCAAGTCTGGTATTAAAATTCTTAAACTTCCGCTACTCCACGACGATTTTGGAGCACCGCTTTAAACGTAATAACCATATGAGGTACCACTAAGGAAACGATTTGAACGCGATTTTGGCACATGGTCTGGATAAATCTTTAAAAATGTTGACATGTGAATTTTCATGCCACGGCCGCTGTTCCACCAATTTTTCACAGACGACCACGAAAGTGATTATATGGAGCCTATTAGAGAATTATCCCATGTATAGTATTCAAGCGGTCACAACACGACGGAGCCTTTTAAATAATTAATAGTGCCTCTGGGGTAGAGCACTTTGCACTTTTGTTGCATTTTAGGCAATACACAAATTGGCCCAATGCTGATATCTCCGGTAAAACACATATTTCGATGAATATCATTATAGGAATCCTAAAGCTCATCATATATGAAAAGTCACTGAGTGATAAAGAAATTGGACTATCATTTATTCATGTTAGATAACTTTATTCTGAATAAAGTGGGCGCAATCTCCCCGACAACCCAAGAACCCCGCACTCAAGGATACCCATTCGGATCAATTTTCAGCTTGACCCGCGTAACGCACAAAGCCACCCTTTATATCGTTATGGGAAGACACTTGTCTTTGTTTACAAAAAAAGACGCGCAACAAAAATTGCCTTTGAGTACGCACTACTGGCTATTCTAGTTGTGGTTTTAAATAGACCTTCTTTTTTCTAGTATGTTCATCCCGTTTTAGTCCCTCTGACTGTTTGTTACAGCACGCGGAGAACGAGACATAGTCATGGGTGAGTCGTTCTTCACGGGATACAGACAGACACAGATAGCGGAGGACGAGGTGGTTCTCTCAATCAGCATCCCGTGCTCTAAACAGGTAACGAAACGTCTCGCAGTTCGCAAGAAAAAGACTCGTGTTTTTTATCTTGTCTACGAAATATATACACGAATTTTGAAATGATTGCGTAAAGTAAATGCTGGATTGAGAAATTAATGTATAAATATATTGTGACAAATACATTATATGAATGTAGTATTCGACTAAATTTAGAACGTGTAGATTGAGTATACAAGTACTTAATCATATACCGGTAATATACATGTTGGGCACAATTTTTAAATCTGCACAATTTATAAATTGTGCTGCACAGTTTTTAAATTTATAAACGGGCCAACCATTTAAAAATGGGTTGCCCATTTATAAATGGGCGACCCATTTTTAAATGGTCGGCCCGTTTTTAAATCCAAATTGCGGACAATTTTTAAATTGTGCTGCACAGTTTTTAAATTTATAAACGGGCCAACCATTTAAAAATGGGTTGCCCATTTATAAATGGGCGACCCATTTTTAAATGGTCGGCCCGTTTTTAAATCCAAATTGCGGACAATTTTTAAATTGTCCTGCACAATTTTTAAAAATTTTCATTTTTTTTAGCTTTTTTACTTTGGTTTTTTTGTTTTTGTTTTATATTTTGTCAACATTTTACTGCTTTTATGTCTTTTATCTCGGTTCACAAGTATATTCATCTATTGTTGCAATTGCATTTCACAAAACTGTATTTGATGGATTAGAGTACTATATAGTTGCAACTTTTTTAACGATTTTGTTTTTGTGCTGTGGTTCACAAGTTTGATTTTCTATTGTTCTAATTTTATGTACTCTTCTATGGTTCTGTGCTGTAATTGCTTTTCAAAGATTTTCTCCGGCTTTGATTGATTGGCCTAATTGTAAGTTTTATGTTGTAACTGTTAATTATGCAATTGCGATTAGAACTGGCATTGATCTATTCATAACAAGCCACCATCGAAGGCGCAGACCCCAACCGGACACAACAAGTCGCCATTTAGGCAATTTTTGCCCAATGTGAAAAACTAGAGCGGCCAGTGCACACAAAACATAACATTACAGGCTTATATTATACACTTTCAATCATATCTACTTAGTTATTGATTTTTGCAAACAAAAATAAATGTCTCCCCGACTAAACCTATAACCCCCCCTCCCCCCCCCCCCACAAAAAAAAATCTTTTTTTTTTTTTAATTAGTGAAATAAAATATTCATTTCTGCAAACATAACCATAATTCATTGTAAAATTAGAGCAGTGTGCATAGCCCACATATTCCCCACAGGCCCCCATCAGTAAAACACGGCCATCAATAGTCAATCAAGAGCTGAAATTTTCCAAGCCCAGTTGGTGCATTTTCCTTAGCCGAACGTGGCCCATTTACAATACCGATCTTTGTTTGTTTCCATAGAAGCTACATACCAAGTTTCAATAAAATCCTTGTAGTTGTTCTCGAGATATCGTGTTAATAAACTCATTCCGATGCTGAATAATTTCTAAGATTTGGTAAATTTCAAAGTGCATGTGGCTCATTTTCCTTGGACTAACCTAATCCATTGACAATACCCATCCTTGTTAGCGCACACAGAAGATACACACCAAGTTTCATTAAAATCCTTGCAGTTGTTCTTGAGATATCCTGTTAACAATAGTCAATGAAGAGCTAAATTTTTCGAAGTCCAGCCGGTCCATTTTCCTTGGACGAACCTGGCCCATTTACAACACCGATCTGTGTTTGCTTCCATAGAAGCTACATACCAAGTTTTATGAAAATCCTTGCAGGAGTTTTTAAGTTATCGTGTTAACAAGGTCACACAATAGTCAATGAAGAGCTGAAATTTTCGAAGTCTAGCTGGTCCATTTTCCTTGCACGAACCTGGCCCATTCACAATACCGATCTGTGTTTGTTCCCGTAGAAGCTACATACGAAGTTTCATTGAAATCCTTACAGCAGTTTTTAAGTTATCGTGTTGACAAGCTCTTGATGACAGATCGAACGACAGACCGACAAGCGGTCGATAGCATATATTCCCCCCGTGGGGAATAAATAAATCAAACTTCTGAACCACAGCACAAAAACAAAACCACGGAAAAAAGTTGCAATTATAAAGTACTCTTATCAATCAAATGCAGTTTTTGTGAAATGCAATTGCAACAATAGATGAATATACTTGTGAACTGAGATAAAAGACATAAAAGCAGTAAAATGTTGACAAAATATAAAACAAAAAAACCCAAAAATTGAAAATATTTAAAAACTGTGCAGGACAATTTAAAAATTGTCCGCAATTTGGATTTAAAAACGGGCCGACCATTTAAAAATGGGTCGCCCATTTATAAATGGGCAACCCATTTTTAAATAGTTGGCCCGTTTATAAATTTAAAAAATGTGCAGCACAATTTATAAATTGTGCAGATTTACAAATTGTGCCCAACATACACACTCAAACTTTCATGCACATGAAAACTCCATGGAACTACAATAAAGATGTAAAGAGAGATAATTAACACTTGACAAGCCTTTGGCTTGCAAGGGTTATATGAATTTGTGCGAGCAAAATTCGTCCTTTTTTTTTCTTGACACTTTTTCCGATTTTTTGTGTCTTCTTCTTCTCTGACACTATGGGCCCTACGACCATGAAACTTGGGACTTATGAAGAGCTTGATCTGAAGATGTGCATTTCACTTTTTATTTTCGTCTTTGATTTCGTTTTCTTCGTTAAAACGCCATGTGAAAAGAGTGTATTTTTTGCAAGTAAATGCATAGCATTTAACCCACATCACACACAGTTGCTCAGTGAGCTTTGTGCGAGCTCTCACTGCGTTAATAGATAACAAGGCGTATGCCTGATCAGTCAATAAAACTTTAAGTCAACAGAAACCAAACACTACTCGGCTTATAAGACGTATTCAAACTGTGTTGTTTGCAATATATTATTCAAGAAATAACCCATTGAAGGAAGAATTTTTGCGTTTTAATTTTTGTCAAGTGTTTAACATTTCGCTAGCGAAGTGAGGTTCTAGTTCATGTAATAACTTCATTCATGCCAAGTGTCTAGTCTCGTTGTTTATTTTCAATCCACTGTCCACGTGGCTCATTCGTATTCTAGGGTATTTCGAACCAATGTGGCCAACAGCAAATTATCGACGGAGAAATGCTATTTTTATTGAAACAAATATCATAGTTTCTGTTCTTAGAGAGAATACTTCTACGCCTACAAGCAAGCTCACCGACGTGATGACGACATAGCTATCGTAAACGGTGCCTTCCGCGTCTTGTTTGACGATAGTGCGCCCGTTGTCAAGGAGATGGCCATGAGCTTCGGCGGTATGGCGCCTACCACCGTGATGGCGTCCAAGGCCATGAAACAGGCCGTCGGCAGGTGGGTGTGATGGTGGTGGGGGTGGGGGGGGGAGAAGGGGAGGATTGGACGGGGACCATATGTGGTGGTGCGGGGAGTTGGGTATGACGCCAACACCTTGCTAGCGACCAAGGCAACGAAACAGGCCGTTCGCAGGTGCGTCGGGGAGAGGGGGGGGGGGCTGGAACTGAAATTGTAACTTGGGAATAAAGTGGGTATAATGCTTCGGGGTCTGGGTAACTGGCTGTGGGGAAGCTGGATTTTGCAGTAGGCCTTGATCTGGAAGGTACAGAGGCATATTGTGCTTAGTTGGACACAGAGCAGCTCCTTCTGGTGGGGGAAGAAAGGGAGAGGGTAGTGAGTATAGTGGTAGAACGCAGGTGGTTGGTAGGTGAGTGTACAGGACAGCGATGGTCGTGTCGTAATCAAGTCAATACAGTGTCAGGTCATGGGCATGCTGGTAAAAAGGCTGGCTTGGCATGTGAATAAAGACGAAGATCGTTGGTAGGGGGGGGGGGGGGTGGGCATAGGGAGGCAAACAGGAGGTGAATATTGAGCAGAGGTCTAATACATCAGTACACAGTTTGCCGTCAGTCATGACTCTTTCCACCTCGATTTACCCTCTACCCGCTCCCAGTTTTCTCGACGCAAAATAAAAATAGTTTTCTCTGGTAAATAATCAGTGCTAAACTTCAGAATTTCTGAATAAACGAATACCACTTCTGTTACATAGATTTCTGTGTTTGTTTTCGGTACCAAGACGGTGGGAGGACAGTCTTGTGAATGACATGTGCGGTTGGCTGGCCGACGACTTGCCGCTGCCGCCTGGAGTCCCCGGCGGTATGGAGTCGTACCGGAAGACGCTCACTACAAGCTTCTTCTTCAAATTCTACCTCTCCGTGCTGCTGAAGCTACAGCAAACGGTTTGTGTTTTCGACACCGCCTGAGAGTGTGACGTCATGAGCTCTTTCGATGCTCACCTAGCTTTACTGTTGAAACTTTCAGTGGTGTTAGAAAATGGAAGTAACTTATGGTAGAGGTTAAAAATGGAGAAATTAAAGAACGAAATGTGATTATAAATCTACGAAAAACATAATAATGTTATAAAAGAACAATGTTATAACATGTCACAGAACAACATAGAATGCAGAGTTCCTGCCAACATGGAATGTGCCACGCTGTCCTACAGCCGCGGGCCGTCCAAGGGTAAACTTCGGTTTCCAAATCCGATTGTGTATATATAAAATTGTAATTTTAAACTAGGATTAAGTTACATCATTTAAAGACAAAGGAAAGGACTGAGGGAGAAATACGTAGATAGGGAGAGGGGGTCGGGAGACAGGAAGAGAAGGAGATAGGGCTGGAGGGAAAAAGATGTAGGTGGGGAGCAATGTTGCCATTCCGTACACCAGAAAACGATTTGTACGTCTTTTTTTATAGTTCTTCGATTCTGTACGTTTGTGTGCCGTTTGTACGTTAAAAATACAGTAAAATCCAGGACACGGGATCACTCACTATCCACTTCGTGCCGGATTCGTTCCAGCGACCTTTGGGTCGGTGTTGGTTTTCCTCCCTTAAAAACATATATTTCCTTTCTATGAGAAGAAGTATTGGAAGAAAGGCTAAAAACTCTTTCTTCTCGGAAGAAAGTGGGAAGAAACCTTTTATGATACTGCAACAGCGAGATGTTAAGTACCATTTGTTTGGGAGTCACTAATCGTCATTACGATAAAGACAAATCCAGGCCCTCCAGTGGAACCTATTAAACTTATTAAAACGTATCAAACTTATTTTTTTTTAAATGGACCTATTTTTTGCGAAAATGACCTATTAAACCTATTAAAACCTATTTTTTTTAACTGGTAATTAATTGGGTTGCCTATTTATTTTTCTTAATATTATCCATTTCTTACATAAAATATTACCAAAAAGCTGTTTTATCCGCTATGAACCTGTGAAGACACAATATGACCCGCAAAGGGTTGGTCGGGTCGTTAAAAAAAAAACATATAACTAACTAACTAACCAAAAAGCTCACATTTTTAGATTACTTTCTAAGAATATCTGTATTGTTTAAATTAATATATTAATTGTATATAAATTGTAACTATTTAAATAAAAAACTTACTAAAATGCGTTTTTAAACCCTTAAACCTATTAAAACTATTAGTTTAGAACGTCAAACCTTATAAAAGTTACTTTTCGGACGCCCCAACAACCTATTAAAACCTATTTTTTACGCCAAAAAACCTATTTTTTTTAACTAAGAGCCTATTAAAATAACCTATTTTTTCCCGAGACCTGCAAATCTTCTCACTGAGAAATAAGTTAAGGAGTACGAAAATGCTCAGATGTAGTGAAATTAGCACCTTAACACCCCTTGGTCCGTAGTTACCACGCGTCTCTGAAAATAGTTGCAAGGAACGGCATTTACATAAACGTCATCGTAATTAAAGTAAACTTGACATTCGATAGCCATCAAGTTGAGGATTTCGATTCTGCTGTGTACCACTGAACAACGACCCCACACCCTCCCTTTAACCATTATTTAAATGTCAGGAGACAATGCATCTTACAATGCAACATCGCAAATCAGATTTCAAAATGAAGAGACTCTCTGCATTTTTATTTTATTTTTTCTAAAGTAATGGAGCAGCCTTGAGGAGGAGCCTCGAAAAAATATTCCGCACTCTTGTTGTGCACTGTATTACTCTTAAAAAGGCATTATATCTGAAAAACGCCCATTTTCATAATTTCAAGTTTTATACAATACTTGTGCTGGTCAGTACCATGCCTTTTGGGGTTCTTTTTCTATTAAATCTTACTAATTTTAATAATAATAATGCAAGGAACTCCGGGGCCATTTGAATGATTTAGGACGAGACTTGTTGGCATCATGACACAAAAACACTTGATCGGTCATCACCAGATTTTAGACAAGGCTTAAAAATTTCACAAGCACGCCCGGGTTAACTTTTGAATCGGTGAGAACATTGAAATGGTCGCCATGCACCATCTTGGATTTTCCTACAAAGGCCAAAAAAAAAAAAACAAAAACAAAAAAACAAACAAAAAAAAAACCGAAAATCGCAAACAAATTTACATGCAGTACCGAAATAGGTTCATTATCGGAAATTGCTCTCTGGACTGGTTTTCGGTTGAATAAAAAATTCGAAATGGCCACCAGTCGCCATCGTGGATTTTCATCCGCAAGTTATTGTTAAAAACTACTTGACCGTTTATCGCTAAATTTTACACAAGGCTTAACGATCACAAAAGCACGCTCACTGTTGATTTGGTAATCGATCAATAAATTCCAAATGCCTTGAAGTCGGAAATTATTACCAAGTCTCCAGATAGAGAACAGTTTGTTTGAAACTACTGTATGGATTGATTCCATCTTCAAGTCGTTATGTCGAGATGTCTATGTCTATAGTAGTGCGCGTTGTACACCATAATGAAGAAAAAGTTAGAATCATTCTTGAAGATTCTTGTTGCGGTTTCGCGGTTATACCACATAGGTGGAGTCCGCTCACTTATTTGTTCACATTTGCAGGAGTGCAGCTGTATGAAGAGACAGCTGCTGGACAGCTGCCGGTCGATGCTGTGGGGCGCCCCCTGGTGCATAGATCAGCGGTAAAGCAGGCGACAGGAGAGGCCGTGTACATCGATGACATGCCGCCCTTAGAAGGTGCTACTAGTAGAGAGAAATTAAGAGTTCTGTAACAAGTGGGAAAACGTACAGCTAGAATGATATATCATTTTCATACAAAAAGACAATTTTTTGGCAGAGAGAAAAACTGATCAAATATTTATTCTTTATCAATGTCAATGACAATTATTTCAGGCGAATTGCACTTAGCACTGGTTCAAAGCACAAAGGCTCATGCGGACCTGGTGAGCGTTGATTGGTCAGAAGCTCTGAGCATGCCGGGAGTTGTGAACAAAGTGGACCACAACGACATCCCGGCATCGAATGCAACGGGCCACCCGGTGCTTCGAGACGAGGAGGTCTTTGCCTCGAAAACGGTGCGAGAAAACTATTGTTATTGCATTTTTTTGGTACAGTAGATTTGAACAGGTTTCTTTAGAGCCGTATCTCTTGTTTACTGAAACAAATTGCCATTTTTTGCAAAAATTATTACATCTTATGTAATAATGTAGTTCAGGAACCTAATTTTGTGGCCAAATTGACCACTATAAAAGCAT
This sequence comes from Protula sp. h YS-2021, assembly GCA_949752745.1. Taxonomy (NCBI): domain Eukaryota; kingdom Metazoa; phylum Annelida; class Polychaeta; order Sabellida; family Serpulidae; genus Protula; species Protula sp. h YS-2021. The sequence goes on along the minus strand of OX457028.1, from coordinate 66,986,834 downwards.
CATTAAGTATTAGGAATAAGGGTTAGTATTAGGGATCAGAGCCAGTTTTAGGTAGAGGTTTGAGGTTAGGGTTGATGTGGTAGAGGTGAATGTGGTCACTACTCCTACGTCTTCATATCAGGTGACGAATCAAGGTCAAGTGATAGGGGGCATCATAGCGAAGACTTTGCTGCAGGCGCAGCAGGCTGCGCGGAAAGTGAAGGTCACGTACGCGGAAAAAGAACCAATCATAACGATTCAGGTAGGAAAATTAGTGAAGGTCGCGGAAAACGAACCAAGATTAGCGTTTCAGGTACTAGAGAAAGTGAAGGTCACGCACGCCGAAAAAAAACCAATCTAACGATTCAGTTAAAAAATTTCGTTTGCATAATTTTAGAAGTACAAGGTGCAATCTGAAAAGAAATATATAGTGTTTTACGCATTGGGTTTCCGCGCATGCACAGCGGAAGAAGAATATCAGGACTTGAGAGAATTGCAACACATAAAGATCAAAGATAACAAACCCTGCTCATGCCGCAGAAACGTTTGCAACTAAAGAATGAAGCCACTTGTTTAACGGTATGTGTGTTAAATATGTTACAGCAAGCAATCAAGGCGAACAGTTACATGGGCATTGCGCGTACATTACACAAGGGTGACGTTGTCAAGGCGATGAGCGAATCGCAGCACAAGCTGGAGGGAGAGTTCTACATAGGCGGCCAGGAACACTTTTACCTGGAGACGCAGGCCTGCATAGCGCGACCCAACGGCGAAGATGGCGAAATGGAAGTCTTTGGCTCTACCCAAGGCCCCACCCATTTGCAGGTGACGTCATCGATTCTTGTACACGACGCACTTTTTACGGTGCCCCTCCCCCACCCTCCCTCCCCAGGTCCATTCGCTCCCCTGTGTAGATTGCCTTAGGACATAACAAGAAGTGGGATAAGATTTCTTCTCCGCATGCAAAGCACTCTTCCCAGCTTGATTATTTGTTAATTTGTTTTGTTTTAGGAATCCATTTCTTGGGCTCTGGGAGTTCCTGCAAATAAAATACACACTAGAGTTAAGCGAATGGGTATGTAGAGCGGTACAATTTGAGACGTCGATTCAAAATTCGTTGCGCTTACTGCATTTACGGCACAACGTTTTGCGGAGCACTTGTGTCATCCCGGCCTGACTGTTTGACGTTTGGGCAAAGTGAAGCGAACCTGGGATTTAACGCAGCAAGTTTCATCTCTGTTTGTAATCCAGAGTGAATTAAGTCGCAGTAAGCGCAACAATTTGTGAATCGACCTTTACTTTTGTAGTTCGCTGTTATCTAGTTCAACATACTGCACATCGACATCATGTAAAAAAATAGCGTTGTGTTTGAAACGGATGTTCCTAATTAGAAAGCACAAAATAAGAGAAGTCCTTTAGTTACCGTCGGTCAACTTTTGATTTAAGTGGGACTTTAAATAGTCACTTAATTCTGTAGGTTACGTGCTTTTGTTATTGTTGCTCCAAATGGAAGAGTTGTCGGCTAGCCGCTTCCCATACGTGTGTGAATATGTGTGTCTGTGTGTATCCATGGTGGTGTCTGCGCGCGCATGTGCTGTCTTTGGACCACACGTCACTTTGTGAATGTTGACCTCTCCAGGCGGCGCGTTTGGTGGGAAGGAGACTCGCTTCGCGCTGCTGGCCGTACCGGTGGCCGTGGCAGCCCACAAGATGGCGTGCAGTGTTCGCTGTATGCTCGACCGAGATGAGGACATGATCCTCACTGGCAACAGGCACCCGTTCTACGCCAGATATAAAGTAAGCTCTCATGCAAAACAAACGCCCTTCTACGCGAAGTATAAAGTAAGCCTTCCTGCAAAACAGAGGCCCCTTCTGCGTCGGATATAAAGTAAGCCTTCATGTAAAGCAGACGTCCCTTCTACGCCAAATCATGTCAAATATAAAGTAAGCCCTCGTGCAAAATAGACGCCCCTTCTATGCCAGCTATAAAGTAAGTACTCGTGCAAAACAGACGCCCTTTTTACGCCAGAGAACAATAAGCCTTATGTAGTCAGACGCCCTTTCCACGCTAGATAATCTAATCTAATCTGGTATTTATATAGCGCCTATAACCAAGCGCAACAGACTAAACTTTTACTCAAATGCTACACTAAAAAGGTGCGTCTTGAGTCTACATTTAAAAATGTTTATATTTTCTGCTGATTACACTGTCTGGTAGAGGGTTCCAGAGCGATTGAGCTGCATGACTAAAGCTCCGCTGACCATAGTGCTAGTTGCACTTTGGCACTGTTAACAAGTCTCGGCAGGCCGAGCGCAGAGTTCGACGCGGTGTATATGGAACAATCATACCCGAAATGTACTTAGACGCAAGTCCATGGATGGCTTTGTAGGTCATTGTGAGAATTTTGAACTGAATTCTTTGTTGTACAGGAATGCAATGCAGTGACTTAAGTGCAGGTTTAACGTGAGCCTGACGCGGTATGAGTTTTATGAGTCTTGCAGCAGTGTTCATAACAGACTGTAGTCTTGATAACAGTTTTTTCGGAAGGCCAAAATAAATGCTGTTGCTATAATCCAACCTTAAGATCACGAGAGCGTGTACTAACGATTTAGTCGCATTTTCTGTGAGGAATTTCCGAATACTCCATATCCAACGGATGTAGTAATAGCAGCGACGGCAAATGTCGTTCACATGATGGTGCATATGTAGCTGTGAGTCCACAACGATTCCAAGTTTTCAAGCTTCGCTACTTCTTGTGACTGTGACATCTTTGAGGTGTAAATGATCAATTGAAACTTTATCCAAATACTGTGAGCTTGCTATTGCTAGAAATGCTGTCTTATCCTGATTTAGTTTCAGTTTGTTTTGAAACATCCAATCACTTATTAGGCCGATACTGCTTTCTAGGTGTTCGTATGAGACTTTCTTATCGATTTCAGGCTAAGAATCTGCTTCCTTACAGTGCTGCGTGTCATCGGCATAGCAGTGAAATGACAGTTCTAACGAGCTTATGAGGCGACCTAAAGGTCTAGTATATTGGCTGTACATTCTTGGACGCAACTTGGATCCTTGTGTCAAGCTCAGTCACATCAGAGTAGCATCCATCGATAAGCACACGCAATCCACGGCCGGATAGATATGAGTGAAACCATTCCTGAGCAGTACCATGTATTCCAAACAATTTATCCAAACGTTCAAGTAAAATACTATGATCAAACGCTGCGCTGACGTCTGGAAGATTCACGTAAACAATTCGACGATTATCCAAATGTAGCAGAATGTTATTAAATACTTTCACAAGAGCGGTTTCTGTGCTTTGCATTGGTCTGTAGGTGACTGATAATCCTCCGATGATTTGTTAGATGAAATATGTACAGCAATTTGAGAACACATAGCTTGTTCTAATACCTTTGATAAGAACGGCAAATTAGAGATAGGGCGGTAGTTCTTGGGTATTCTCTCTAAAGATGTCTTTTTGAGCAGTGGCTTGCAAATAGCTGTTTTGTAAAGTTCAGGAAAGCATCCAGATCTTAGCGAAAGATTTACAATGCGAGTTATTACAGGCAACAGTTCTTCTAGGCACGATTTTAGTAATTCTGTAGGAATAGAGTCAAGTTCACCGCTTTTGTTTGGGGATGATTTTAATATCTTTTCCGCACTTCATCGTCAGTCAACTCTCTAAACTCTTCAAAACGGGTTATTGACTCTTCAGGTAGGCCGTCCTATCCAAAGGCACATTGTATATCTGAATCAAGTATATCTCGGATTTTTCCAATTTTGGAGGAGAAAAAGTCATTAAAACTGTTTGCTGTGTCTCCCCGGGAGAGCTGTGTTCTTGCTGGGTGTTGTTTTTAGTTCCGTGCATAATTTTGCTCATTTTCGTAAACAGCGTAGCTTGATCTTTTTCATTTTCAGTAATAACGTTACAGTAGTGTTCAGTTTGTGCGTCTTCGAACACTTGGTTCAAAGTTTGTTGCTCTTGCCTAAAAGCAAGTCCGTTTTTTTCCGTTCGTAATTTGCTCTAAGCTTTTGCCGAGCATTTTTTATGCTTTCACTGTACCACGGTTTGCGTATTGGATTTGATTTTTTCCGAATAATTATGCTTGTCTAAAATCGCTTGAAGATCTTTGTTGTACAACTCAACCAGGGTTTCTGAGTCTAATGTTTCAAAGCGTTTTAATAAACTTGACTGTTTGATATCACTTTTGAAATTTTTAATATTTATTGCTTTGATCTTTCTGTACCGTCTTTCATTTTGAAAAACCTCAGGCTTTGCAATGACTAATGTAAAATGAACAGCATGGTTATCTGTAATGAGATCGCCAACGGAGACATTGCTGACACCTACGCAATCACAGGGACGTTAAATGATGAAGTCCAAGATAATGGCCACTCTTGTGAGTTGGTGACTCCATATGTTGAATAAGGCCAAAAGCATTTAGAATGTGTTTGAACTGGTTTGTGAAACTGTCATTTGGTTTGTCCCAATGAACATTAAAATCACCAATTATAAACAATGGAGTGCCAGCTGGGCCTGTGGTGGACGGTAGATACCAGCAATACGTGCGGACTGGGTACCAGAGTTAACTGACGCTACAATGTGTTCAAAAGAGTCGAACTGAGGAGTTTGAATTTTGAATGGTTTTTCTTTAGGGAACGTGAATTTAGAGTCATAATATTGGTAGAGAAACACTTAAGTCTGGGTGGAAATGCGCACTAAATTGTCATTATTTATCCCACGATTACTGGTGTGAAAGTCATTGAGTTTTGGACGACTGGACATAATAACTTGTACAGGAGATACCATTATACTGTTTTTTGTTGATTGAACCTTGGCCCCTTTTTACATGTTCCCGACGATGTGTTATTATACGTCGTATTTCTGGACCTGAGTGCGTATTCACATTCACTAAAGCCTAACACTTTAGGCAATGTATAGGCAATGTATAAGGCAATGATCATTTTAGAAATGCTAGGTCATTAATCCAATTCACGCTGAAGGCCGTAGAATCTGCACACTGCATTGATTATCCATGTTTGACACTTTAGTCACTTTGAAACTTAGTGGTGTGCCTAAGATATTTTTTAAAATTTCTTTTTAGCTATATCGTTCAAATGAAACACTATGAACCCGAACACATAAGCTTTAGTTGCATATAAAATTTAACAAAGTACGTCAAGAAGTTCTTGTATAAAAATGACAAAATAAGCTATTCAGAGTTACACGACTTGTGACAAACGACATTACATATTTTCCAACAGTAGGCTCTATACAAACAGACGCCCTTTCCACGCTAGATAAGGCTAAGCTCTGTACAAAAAGACGCCCTTTCCACGATAGATAACATTAAGCTGTGTACAAACAGACGCCCTTTCCATGCCAAATAACAGTAAGCTCTGTACAGACAGACGCTCTTTCCATGCTAGGTAACATTAAACTGTACAAACAGACGCCATTTCCATGCTGGATGACAGTAGCCTCTATACAAACAGACGCCCTTTCTATGCTAGATACCAGTAAGCCCCGTACAGACAGACGCCATTTCCACGCTAGATAACACTAAGCTCTGTACAAACAGCACTTTCCACGCCAGAAAACTAAGTTCGATTACAAAATGCTGTAACAGATTTAACGAAAGAAAGGGGGCGGGGGTGAAAACTATAGATTACCGAAACAGTGTAATACCAAAATGAAAGAAAAATTGAACGTTACAGGTTGGTTACAGCGACGACGGGAAGCTGGCGGCCTTGGATATCGACATGTACGCCAATGGCGGCTGTAGCCTTGACGTCTCGCAAGCCGTGAGTACTCTTCTGTACTTGCGTAGTCACTGTGATTTAGTTTGATCGGTTAAGGAAAAAGAGCAAAGCATTTTAATTATTTTGGAGCTAATTTAAACCAGCAATGCTGCCAACTTTGATAATACGAAGTGCATATGTACTTCGACGCGCAAATAAAAACAATGAAACAACTTCCACGTGTTTCTTTTGTTTATTCCTTCACCCAATGAGGTTAGGCTAAATTACAACAAAGGAGGTGGCGTCACATTCAATTTACAGAAATACAGAAGCACTTTATGTTTAGGATATCTTTTCGTTTTTTACGCGAGAATTTTGGATATTCTAACTGGATTCTTCAACGTACCTTAAAAATGCAAGTTTTCTGCTTCGTTTGATAGCTAGAAACCTAGGTTTCTTGCTGGGGTTGTTGCACAATTCGGCACTTTGTGCTGACGAATCTACCAGATCAAAGTGTTTGCTTGTTCGGGGCTATTTTTTCGCTTGGAGCTACATTCTGCTAATGGATCTATGCTGGGTTCGGATTACGTTGCCAGGCAGCGTAATATGTCGTGATCCGGGTGTTGGAAGAGTCTGTAAATGATTTCCTATTATCTGTCCGACAGCTTGCAGCGCCAAAATTGGTGGGCTCGCGTACGATGTCATTTTTCACTCTCGCCCTCTACCAGGTTGGACACCTTGTGTCGGCACTGTGTGCTATACATGCTGGTTCTGCTGTCCATCACAAGATTCACACAAAAAAGTGCGGTTACACACCGTTTGGAGCGGATTTTGTCGCCTGACAGTATCTAGGTCAACGGCAACTCATGGCGGCGTCAACTGCTACGGGAAAAAGGGGATTTCCCAGTCTTACAGGCAGGACCAGTGCTGCTGAGGCACTAACTGACATGGTATAACAAGGCTGCTTACCCTCCCCCCCTCCACCGTCCACAGGCGAACTCGCTCCGAGGGACACGGTTTGGGCGTTTTTTCGTGGAGATTCCCGAAGAAATGCCTTGCGGGGATTTCCTCATGTCTGTACGATGTCATGTGGCTCGTTGTATTGACAATAGCTGACATCGCGTACGATGCCAGTGGCAGATATATTCTGCACTCGAGGGGCAGCAGTAATGGGGTTGGTGTTGGACTAACAGTTAGAAAGTTCTTTATAGTCCTACCTAAGACATACTTCACCCCACTGCTGGAAGGCCCTCGTTTAGTCACAGTTTTAGCAAGTAGACTGACTACGAGGATTTTCAACTCCAGGCTTTGCAGGACACTGCTCTCTTCGTCACGACAAGTAGGTTCGCGTGACCAGAGGACTGTAGCGTGACGAAACAAGTTTATGTACAATCAGACTGCGTGTACTAGGTACAGGATTGTCAGGCCACAGTAAGAAGACATGTCTGCGGAAGAATTTTGTAGATACGTGCTTGATTCGAGTTTCTATTTCCGGAACGCTACAAAGTAGCAGTCTCTAGTCTTGTCATGACAAACAAGGTTCGCATGACATCGGGGTTTGGTCATGGCAAAACTGGTATAACTACAGGTTAAAGCTTACTGTGGGTAGTGTATTTTTAACTCCATGTAGTAGTGAGGAGGTGCATCTTCGAAATGGTCGTGATTTAATAGCCCTCCACACTTTGCCGACCCCTCCCCCCCCCCCCCCACCAACAAAAAAAACACGTTGGAGCCCTGCAGAGCAGCTGGTTCTTCTTCGTCATGACAAGTTTTGCACGACAACGGGTTTGGTCATGACGAAACGAGTGCCAATACAATCTGAAACTCACCAAGAGCAATCTATGCTTGGCTTTCAGGTGGCAGTCGGGGAAGAAGTCGTACTATGTGCGGCCAGTATATGGACATCGCATATGACCCACACAGCTAATGCCCCAAGTGCCGTGAACGTGCTACGAAAGGTTTGCCAAGGTGTACTCCCGAACATACGTGCGATGAGTGCAGTGGTGTGACGGCAGGGCAATGGCATACCTTGTTGAAAGCACAACACAATGCAGGCCGACGCAGTGCACGTGAGACAGACTCTGTTGCCAGTACATATTCAAATGAAGAACTGGCCTTACCGACTGAGGAACTGAGAGTACCAGACGAGACGGCGACGCCATTGGCAAACACCGCCATACGGGACTCTGATGTTGTGACAATGCCTAATGCAGAGTCTATACAAGGTCTTACCCCGCCGGACCCAGCCCCACCTACGGGCACGCTTTTCCCTATATAGTACATATTCCAATGCTGAACTGGCCTTACCGACCTAGGAACTGGGGGTACTGGACGAGACGGCGACGCCATTGACAAACACCGCCATACAGGACTGATGTTGTGACAATGCCTAATGCAGAGTCTATACAAGGTCTTACCCCGCCGGACCCAGCCCCACCTACGGGCACGCTTTTCCCTATATAGTACATATTCCAATGCTGAACTGGCCTTACCGACCTAGGAACTGGGGGTACTGGACGAGACGGCGACGCCATTGACAAACACCGCCATACAGGACTGATGTTGTGACAATGCCTAATGCAGAGTCTATACAAGGTCTTACCCAGCCGGACCCAGCCCCACCTACGGCCATACACCTCCGTACACCTGGTACGTCGACGTCACTCCCTGTTACCACAGTACCGGGGATTTGATCAGGAATCGGAATATGTTTACGTCGTTGCTCCAGTAGCCTGCTATACGGGCCATCATGGATAGCACGAGAGTTCCAGACACCACAGTAATAGACACCGCAGCAAATAGGCGCGGAAGTCAAATCAGGATAAAAATCGACGAAGGGATACTGAGGCAGCATCTACTTCGTCTGTACCTGCGGTTGAGGGTAGGGCTGACTCGCCAAATATAACGGTGGTGGAGTCGGCGAACCAGGCCTCACCCAAGAAAGCACCACTTTCCGCTCTGGAGAAACTGAAAAAAGTTACTCTAAAGTCATGTGACGTGAAGGAAATGCATAGCACATCTAAGTCCAGGCGTTACAGCAGCCGCGGTCGTAAAGACAGGAGGTTGCGTGACGACACCAAAAGCGCTGCCACGCGAACATCCTTACAACCGCGCCGCGAACCTACGCAGCTGTCGGACAAGAAAACAGGAAATCTGCCACACACCGGGTCGACAGTGTGAAGACTCGTGTGAGCAGCATATACATGCCACTGCCTCACGCGGTGGCGGGGGGATGGGATGGGGGCACGTACAGGATACCCCGCCTACCATCCCGTCAGGACATGGCGTCACTATTCCGTGCAGTGCTACACCTGGAAGTGGCACGCTTATCCGTCAAGGCCCAGTTTCTCACCTGACGTGATTTTGCCGGATGCCGGCGAGTGCGCAGGCACTTCCCGCCCAATTGCATTGAACCAGACACCGAGCTGGAATCGGGGGGCCAACGATAATGAATCCTCATCGTCAGCGGAACCCACAGATATACAGTTCACCGACTTATTGCGCATGATCGTTGCTCATGACAAAAGTGGTGCCCAACTGGAGCCGCTGCAAGCTAATGTGACACGACGACAACGGTTCGCGTCGCAAAATGAGATCGAACCCCCGCCGCGCACGACTAGCGCTACCCACGGCGGATTGTGTTAAGCAGATATGCCGAGAAAATTCTGCAACGTAACCATGCATATCACAGGATTTCCACCTGTCGTTTGCTGGACGTGAAGACTGCGCCTTACGTCACTCACGACCAATTCCAACCCATGACAGGGTTACAACCTCTGAAACAACGCCTAACCATGGATCCAGCGGGGTCACACGGACACGGATGTACCACTAGTCGATGCTGACGCCCGGAAATTTGAGGAATGGGTTCGTCGCTCACTGAACATTTTGCTCTGGTGGCACTACGAGACATAGTCATTCAAGCAATACCCACAGACGAGGCCCCAGTGGTGGAAAACCTCATTCACTCCATCGCACGAGCATCATGCAACATTGCGCAGTTGCAGAGTGAAGCAGTGGTGGGTATGGTAGGACTACGACGAGACGCTTTGCGCCACCACTCCCTGCTGCAGGTGGAAGATGCCGCGGCACTGCGAGGCCGGCCCATTTTGGGACAAATAGAACTGTTTCCACCTGATGCAGTGGCTCGTCTGACGAATGATTTCAAGGATTCCCTCGAAGGAATCCTCGAAGGATTCTCACGTACCCGCCTGGGAGCGAAAAAGACATTGCCCTGAATACAATGATTCAGGAATTGTTGGGCATAGGGGCCATTGCAGAAGTGCCGGACTCAGAGCCAGACTTCTACAGCCGAGTGTTCCTACTCCCGAAGAAGACAGGAGGCGAGAGATTGATCACAGACTCGTCGTCATTGAATCGATTTCTACTTGTACTGACATTTCGGATGGATACCAATCACGTCATTACCGAGGCGCTGCAAGAAGATATGTGGGCGACGTCGATCGATCTTACAGACGCCTACTTTCACATACCCATGCATCGCAACAGCTGGTACCTCTGCTTCGGGAAAGAACTACCGGTTCCTCGCACTGCCATTTTGTCTAGCTCCAGCACCATGGGTCTTTACAATGGTCATGACAGTGCTGAAGAAATGGGGCCGGGAGAGGTCTATTCTGCTATTCCTATACATCGACGACTGGCTGCTCGCAGCACTGTCACACGAACTGGTCGCCCAGCAAACTCAAACCGCCGTCACGCAATGTCTGGAAGTGGAATTGCAAGTGAACCTCACCAAGTGAGAATTACAACCAACACAGGTCATCACCTTCCTAGGGAATGTATTCGACTTCCAGCAGGGCATGTGCTTCCCAACCGAGGACTGAATACAGAAACTGACAATTCATATCGGGACAGTACTTGGTCATGTACAACCGTCTCCAGAAAGGCTCTAAAGCATATTGGACTTACTCACCGCCACAAAGTAAAAGGTGACTTCATTTCAGGGAAATCCAAGCCAAGCGTTATTTCAGGAGCGTACGAGAGGACCTCCAGTTCGTCTGACGAAGGAAGCAGTAGCCGACCTGATATGTTGGAGCGACCATCACAACCTGCTGGCCGGAGCACAACTCACCACGCCAACAATCGACTGCTAGGTGCAAACCGATGCGTCAACGACGGGGTGGGTTGTATTTTTCAACGGTCGAAACGTGGTCAGGACGTTTGGGGGGCTACCTCCGCGAAGAACATATAAACGTCAAAGAGATATGGGCTGTCAAGCATGCTTGCTGACTGCTGTATCGACAACTACACAGACAGACTGTGCTATTTCTGATCGACAACACGACGACTGTTGCATAACTGAAACACCAAATAGGCACACGCTGCTGCGAACTAAGGTCACTGACCAGGGACATACTACTTTTGCCCAGCAACATCAAATCCAGATCGTCCCCCGGCACATTCAAGGCTTGTTCAGACCTAGCCTGTCGTCGGGAGACTGTAGTAGCGACAGAATGGATACTGGCTCGATAGACATTCTGGTGGATACAGGCAGTCCCCATGGGGCCCCCGCAGTTGGATCTATTTGCAAACAGCCTCACAACTCCCACGCTACGTGTCCCCCTGTCCAGAGACGAGCAAGCGAAAGGAGTGGATGCACTGCAGTGGGATTGCCGGACAAGATCCTGTATGCATATGCGCGAAACAAGCTACCAAACCGTCAGCAGTGCAGTAATATCGTAATAACAAAACTGACTTGTCATGACAACATGTGCCAGCGTTAACCACTCCAGCACTGTCATGACAGGGGACGTTGTGTAAGAACAGTATAAGTTTAAGCTAATAATGTTCACAGACGTTACAGACAGTTGCATACTCATGAGTGTTTTTAGTTAAAAAGCGTTCTGTGTTGAGCAGCAATTTGACTTGTTTGCTGCGCGATCGTTCGTCGTCCAGCCAATCTAACTTCACTACTGACTTCATTCACTAACTTCATTACGTAACTCAGATCTGTTTGTAATTAGTGTGAGGCCACAAACCAATCAAGCTGTACATTGAAGAGAGTTTCTCTTTCACCGCTTAACTAGTTGTTAGGGCTAACAGGCGAGGGAAAAGTAAAGGAAAAAAGGGGGAGCGTGTGATGAGTTAGAAAACACCGCTCCTCACCATATTAGATCGTACTAACGAGGTGAAAATGGCGAGGGAGGGGTGAGACAGATTCGTCAGGTAATTATTAAGAATATGCTACTCCAGATCTGTTTGTTGTTTATACAGACGGGACATGATGCACGCTTTGCGTGACAAGAACTCGCAGAATATAAATTCGCGCGACATGACGAAAAATTATTCCATGTCAAGACAATGACACCCACCTCCGGTTTCACGTCTATCAAAGTTGGCAGCATTGCTGGGTTAAATAAGCTCTAAAATACATTAAAAGTGACATTTTAAGGAATTAATGTTAGGAATGTGTTATTGGAGTTTAACCTAATTAATGCTGGCAACGCATAGAGTCTAGGCCCAAACCCCCGACCGAACCCCCCCCGGCCCTGACCCGTCACACCCTCCCCCGACTAAAACCCCCCGGTGGCCTAACACCCCCCCCCCCCCCCCGTTCTCAGGTCTATTTTATATTTCTTTGTAATTGCGGTACATCCACGTTGTTAATTACATTTCAAATGCCTATTGAAATGTAAATTACACTTCAGATGCCCATTGAAGAGATCACACGGCGTTTAAAATTGCAACTTCTGAACCACTGAAGGACTTGATCATGATTATAAAAGAAACTTCATACATCCATTGATGATAGCACTCAGTTGCTCTCATAACAATTTCTGTGACAATTGATGAATGTGTACACATTAAAAATTGCAATTACTTCTACGATTGATTAACGATGAAAATTGCCATTCATATGCCGGTTGCGAGATCAGTCGGGCTTACAAATTACAATGATTGCGATAGATGTGACTTATATCCATTGTAATTCACTTGAATGGGTAATTTAGTGAATGGCTTCAATACTTAGAAGTCCTAAAGAAATCAGCTCCAGTTCATCAACTCCGAGTTCAAACATCACATCTGCTACAATGTCCACATGTAAGGTGCTTCAACGCAAAGACTGCTTGATTATTTCATTAATTTTCAGTAGTTTCTTAGTAAAGAGTTTGTGTATTTTCAGTAATTTTCAGTAAAGAGTTCGAGAATTCAGCTTTTGTAGTTGGAGAGTTGAAATGTTAGCTTTGTCATTAAGTGTAAGCGATTAGATGAAAGTGAAAATAAATGAAGAAATTATCATTTCACATTTCCTTTGAGAACGTGGGGGGGGGGGGGGGGTTGGGTCGGGGGGGGGGTGTTAGGCCGCCGGGGGGTTTAGTCGGGAGGGGGGGGGTTGACAGGGGGGTTAGGGCCGGGGTGGGGGGGGGGGGTTCGGCCTGTTTCCCCAACGCATGGCATCCCTCTCAGACCTCCCACGCTCGTCCTGGGAAAAGTGGCTTCAACAAGCTCAAAAATTAAATGTGACGTCACCTCCTTTGTTGTAGCTCAACCTAACCTCATTGGGTGAAGGAACAAACAAAAGAAGTTGCTTCATTGTTTTTATTTGCGTGCCGAAGTACATATGCACTTCGTATTTTCAAAGTTGGCAGCATTGCTTAGGTTGATCTCCAATAACACATAAAAATGCGTTTAAATTCCTTAAAACGTCACTTATAAGGAGAACAAGTCATAAGCTGTAGTTGCATGTGGAATGCCATTTTCACATTTCCTAGGGAATTATTGATATAAAGAATTAATTTTTGATCTCATAAAAGCCATATTTTGATGTCAATAATTAATTTTTGCTATGTGTAATTGTATTTTTAATATCTCTAAATATATACTTGATCTCAAAAAATAATTTTTGATATCAATGAATATTTTGAGATGTCAAGAAATATTTATTGATATCAAAAATGATTTAATGATATCAAAAATTGATTTTTTGAGATCAAAAATTCACTGATGTCAAGAATTTATTTCAGATATTATTTCAGAATGATGCTTTCTTAATTTGTATTTTAAAATCTGCAAATGATTTTTTGATCTCAAAAATTGATTTTTGATATCAAACTCTCAGTCTATTTTTTAGCCCAGCTTACGTTACACGTAAGCTGGGGTATTCCTATCGGTCTGCGGATGGCGTCCGTTAGTTAGTTAGTTAGTTAGTTAGTTAGTTAGTTCGCTGTAAACTTTGTTTCAAAATGCATCTCCTCCTACAATTTTGATCCGATATCATTTGTTTTTGGTGTGTGGCATCCCTAAGGGGTCGTGCATACGGCTTGTGCTTTTTTAGTGGACCGGACAATTTTTGTATTTTTGGGGATTTTTTTAAGCAAAAATTTTGAAAAAAATGCATCTACTCCTACAATTTTGATTCGATGTCATTTATTTTTGGTGTGTGGATTTCCTAAGCGGTCGTGCATACGGCTTGTGCTTTTTATAGTCGATCGGGTGATTTTTGAATTTTTGGGGATTTTTTAAAGAAATTTTAAAATGTATCTCCTCTTAAATTTTTGACCCGATGTCATTTATTTTTCGTATGAGGCACCCCTAAAGGGTCGTGCTTACGGCTTGTGCTTTTTTAGTTTGTATTTTTGGGGAAATTTTTAAGCAAAAATTTCGAAAATAATTCAAAATGCATCTTCCCCTACAATTTTGATTCGATGTCATTTATTTTTGGTGTGAGTGCATACGGCTTGTGCTTTTTAGTCAATCGGGCAATTTTTGTATTTTTAGGGAGTTTTTGAAGAAAAAAACTTCAAAATGCATTTCCCCTTACAGTTTTGAATGTAAGGGGAATGTTTTTTTTTTTTTTTTTTTTTTTTTTTTTTTGGCTCGAGGCATCCCTAAGGGGTTGAGAATACGACTTGCGCTTTTTAGTCGATCCGACAATTTCTGTATTTTCTGGGAATTTCGGAAGAAAAACTTCATTTATTTTTGCTATGAGGCATCCTTTGGTAGGTCTCGCATGCGGCTTGAGCTATTTGACTCGACTTGGGAATTTTTGATTTCGGGGGAAATTTTTGATGAAAATACCTCAAAACGCATGTTCTCCTGCAGTTTTGATCAAACATTATTTATTTTGGGGCTGAGACATGCTTAGGGTGTCGTGAATATGACCTGTCTTTTTCAGTCGATGAGAGAATTTTTTAAGAAAAAAAATCAAAATGCATTTCCTCCTACAGTTTTATCAGATTTCATTTATTTTCGATATGAGCCGTCTCTAGGGGGTCATGCATACGGCTTATGCTTTTTTAGTGAATTGGAAAACTTTTGAATTTTTTTCGGAATTTTTGAAAAAAAAATTAAATGAATCTCCTCCTGCAGCGCATAAACGCAAGTTAAATGAACTCGCGCAGTAGTCAGATTTAACAACCGCATATCGACGCAAGTTAAATAAACATTCGCAGTAGTCCAAATTAAGTACTCCGCATCGATGCAAGGTAAATAAACTTGCGCATTGGTCCGAAATGTGAACTGCGCATCGACGGAAGATAAATAAAGATGCGAATTGGTCCAAAATAAACACCGCGCATCAACGTAGGTTAAATAAACATGCGCACTGGTCCGAAAAAAGAACTACGCTTCGACGTTAGTTGAATAGACATGCGCAGTGGTCTGAAATGCGAACCGCGCATCAACGCAGCCTAAAGAAACATGCGCAGTGGTCCGAAGAAAGAACCATGAATCGACGCAAGTTGAATAGACATAAGAGTCGGGCATCGACGGGACTTGCGTTCTGGTCCGACACGCAAATCGCGCGTCAACGCAAGTTAAATGAACCTGCTCACTTGTCCCAAAATGCGACCTGCGCATCAACGCAACCTAAAGAAACAGGTATACTGGTCCGAAATGCGAACCGGATATCAACGCAAATTAAATAAACATGCACACTGGTCCGAATTGCGAACCGCACATAAGCGTAAGTTAAATAAACATTTGCACCGGTCCAAAATTAATACCGATCATCAACACAAGTTAAATAAATATGCGCAATGGTCCAAAATGCGAACCACGCATCAACACAAGTTAAAAAAAAAACATGCGCGCCGGTCCAAAATGCGAACCGCACAGCAACACAAGCTAAATAAGCAAGCACACTGGACCAAAATAAGCACCTTGCATCAACGCAAGTTAAATAAACATGCGCACTATTTCGAAATGCGAACTGCCCATTAACGCAACTTAAATAACATGCGCACTATTCAAAATAAGAACTGCGCATCAATGCAACTTAAATAAACATGCGCACTGGTCCAGAATAAGAACCGCGCATCAACTCAAGTTAAAGAAATATGCGCAATGGCCTGAAATAAGAACCGCGCATCGACGCACGTTAAATAAACATACGCTTGGTTCGAAATGCGAACCACGCGCCAACGTAAGATAAATAAACATTTGCACTGGTCTAAAATAAGCACCGCGCATCAACGCAAGTTAAATAAACATGCGCGCTTCTCCGAAATTCGAACCGCGCATCAACGCAAGTTAAATAAACATGCGCAGTGGTTTGAAATGCGAACCACGCTCCAACGCAAGTTAAATAAACATTTGCACTGGTCCAAAATAAGCACTGCGCATTAACGCAAGTTAAATAAACATGCGTAATGATCCGAAATTCGAACTGCTCATCAACGCAAGTTAAATAAACATGCACACTTGTCCAAAATGCAAACCGCACACCAACGCAAGTTAAATAAACATAGACACACGTCCAAAATAAGCTCCGTGCATCAACGCAAGTTAAATAAACATGCAAACTGGTCCGAAATGCGAACCGCGTATCAAGGCAACCTAAGGAAACTTGGGCTGTCCGAAATAAGTACCGCTCATCAACGCAAGTTAAATAAATATGCGCAATGGTCCAAAATGGGAACCACGCATCAACACAAGTTAAAAAAAAACATGCGCGCTGGTCCAAAATGCGAACCGCACAGCAACACAAGCTAAATAAGCAAGCACACTGGACCAAAATAAGCACCTTGCATCAACGCAAGTTAAATAAACATGCGCACTATTTCGAAATGCGAACTGCCCATTAACGCAACTTAAATAACATGCGCACTATTCAAAATAAGAACTGCGCATCAATGCAACTTAAATAAACATGCGCACTGGTCCAGAATAAGAACCGCGCATCGACGCACGTTAAATAAACATACGCTTGGTTCGAAATGCGAACCACGCGCCAACGTAATTTAAATAAACATTTGCACTGGTCTAAAATAAGCACCGCGCATCAACGCAAGTTAAATAAACATGCGCACTTCTCCGAAATTCGAACCGCGCATCAACGCAAGTTAAATAAACATGCGCAGTGGTTTGAAATGCGAACCACGCTCCAACGCAAGTTAAATAAACATTTGCACTGGTCCAAAATAAGCACTGCGCATTAACGCAAGTTAAATAAACATGCGTAATGATCCGAAATTCGAACTGCTCATCAACGCAAGTTAAATAAACATGCACACTTGTCCAAAATGCAAACCGCGCACCAACGCAAGTTAAATAAACAAAGGCACAGGTCCAAAATAAGCACCGTGCATCAACGCAAGTTAAATAAACATGCAAACTGGTCCGAAATGCGAACCGCGTATCAAGGCAACCTAAGGAAACTTGGGCTGTCCGAAATAAGTACAGCTCATCAACGCAAGTTAAATAAATATGCGCAATGGTCCAAAATGGGAACCACGCATCAACACAAGTTAAAAAAAAACATGTGCGCTGGTCCAAAATGCGAACCGCACAGCAACACAAGCTAAATAAGCAAGCACACTGGACCAAAATAAGCACCTTGCATCAACGCAAGTTAAATAAACATGCGCACTATTTCGAAATGCGAACTGCCCATTAACGCAACTTAAATAACATGCGCACTATTCAAAATAAGAACCACGCGCCAACGTAAGTTAAATAAACATGCGCACTAGTCCGAAATTCGAACCGCGCATTAACGCAAGTTAAATAAACATGCGTAATGATCCGAAATTCGAACTGCTCATCAACGCATGTTAAATAAACATGCACACTTGTCCAAAATGCAAACCGCACACCAACGCAAGTTAAATAAACATAGACACACGTCCAAAATAAGCACCGTGCATCAACGCAAGTTAAATAAACATTCAAACTGGTCCGAAATGCGAACCGCGTATCAAGGCAACCTAAGGCAACTTGAGCTGTCCGAAATAAGTACCGCTCATCAACGCAAGTAAAATAAACATGCGCATTGGTATGGAATAAGAACCGCACATCAACACAAGGTAAATAAACATGCGCACTGATCCGAAATAAGAACCGCACATCAACACAAGGTAAATAAACATGCGCACTGTTCCAAAATGGGAGCCGCGCATCTACGCAAAATTAAATAAACATGCGCACTTGTCTGAATAAGAACCGCGCATCAAGGCAAGTTACATAAATATGCGCACTGGTCCGAAGTGCGAGCGTTGTTTGAAGGTATCTATGGCAGACTATCCAGTCTACCAGAGATACAAAAAATCTGTTTCCCATTTTTCTGGGAAAGAAATATTTGTATGCATTTATCGGTCTATGTTCTGGTCCGGTGCTAAATTAATTATTGGGCTAGCTCTTTGCCGTCTCATCTTTTGAAGCCCAATTTTTCAGGAAAATTTCCGTGCTCATGCACGCTGGAATTGGTCTTATTGCTTTTCGTAAGCTGGGACTTTGTCCTTGGACAAACTTGTTAAATAAAAAAATTCAGGAACACACATCTGTAAATAAATAGTGACTGGTCCTTGTATACAGAATCCTTCTTTAAATTTTTTTACTGTACAAAAACGAAGCAATTCTTGAGATCGAAAATTGTATAGTTATTATTGATCTCAATAATTCAAGTTTTCATCTCCAACATTTAATTGACGATTCCTTATATTTTATGTTAATGGGTGTCTTCCTTGAGATTTTTTAGGTTAATAAAAGTTATTTTTTTCTCAAAAATAAATTTTTACCATCAAAAATTAAATTATTGATAGCAAAATATAAATTATTGAGATCTACATTGATTTATTGATATCTGTAATTATATTTTGATCTCAGAAATAAGCATTTAATTTTGAAACGGCATTTCATAGTTGCATATGTTTGTGTGGGATAAATATGTCGTATTTAGCCGACAGTAGCTTTTCAAGGGGGTTGGGTGACGCCAACAGAGTATGTTGTCAAAACCGATAACGCCAAGGTCAGATCGTCAAAATTTGCTATCATAACCGATGGCTCCACGGCCAGATCGTCAAAATATGTCGTTAGAACTGATGACGCAATGGCAAAATCGTCAAAATATTTCGTCAGAACCAATGACGTCATGTTGGTCTCGTCAAATCATGCTGTCCTAGCCGACGTGGCTATAACAAGGTTTTCTTCTGTATCACTGTGTCCAGGTTCTGGAGAAGGCCATGTTTACGTGCGTGAATGCCTACAACCTGCCCGTGGCTCGGATCAGCGGCCGGATCTGCCGGACGAACCTGCCGTCCAACACGGCCTTCCGCGGCTTCGGGGTCCCGCAGGGCGTCATGATGGGCGAGGAGGTGATCGAGAGAGTGGCCCTGGCGCTCGGCGTGCTTCCGGAAAAGGTACGGCGTGAAAAAAAACACCTGTAGTACTTTCAATTGTAAATAGTAATAGCCGACTGTTACATCAGTGACAAAAGGAAAAAAAGTAACCAGGCTGAAAACCTCCCAAAGGAGTGATTTGCTTACAGCGTACGTAAGATAAGCTTTCAAGACCTTATATGGTATCGAAATGTCACGTAAATGTCATGTAAATGTATGCACATGTTGTTGTTGTTGTTATTCCGACAATACGCCTGGCGGCAGTTGGTCTTGCTACTTTTTGTTTGCATGATACAACACCGATAGCGACCATTCGCCTGATCTATTAAGCGCGGCGACTCACCTGAGTTTTTTTTTAACTTTGAATTTCAACTATTTTCAAATGCTCATGTTTTTACTCTTCCAAAGAAAAAAAAATCGCCGTTCTCTCATTTCAAATGCTTAAAAGAAGAGTTACTTATTCTGAAAAGTAAAAGCACAATAAAAGCAACTAAAGTAATTTTCCATTATTGTGATTTGCTGTCAAAATGCCATGCAGTGATGGATGATAAACTCTTTCAAAAAAGATTGGAACTCGAAACAGTCTAAATTTTAATAGGTGATCCACAAAAAAATCTCTTTGTTTTTACAACAAAACAAAAGTGACTTGTATGATTCTGGTATTAAGGCGAAGTGTCGCACTTTTCAAATCAGGTGAATTGTTGCTACGGGTATTGTCACTAGGCGTATTGTTGCGGATTTGCATTTTAAGAATTTGACCCCGTTGTTGATTACTGTAGTTGCGGGAATTGAACATGGTGAAGGAGGGAGATAAGACGCCCTACAACATGGTGATAGAGAACTGCACGGTGGCGCGCTGCTGGCGTGACGTCATGGAGCAGGCGCGCTTCAGTGATAGGGTGGCCGCCGCCCAGGCTTTCAATAAGTGCGTGCAACACCTCCCTCCCTCCTCCCCCCCCCCCCCCCCCCGCCTGCAAAAAAAAAAAAAATTTGGAGACAGTGATTTTCCATACTTTAGATATAACAAAATATACGAAAGATTTCATGAGCGTTAATTTTGAATTCGTGATCGATCAATCAGTCAGTTCATTTTCTGAAAATTTAACAACCAATAGCTATGCAAGGTACAAATTATCAGGATCTTATAACGATCAGAAAAGGGAGCAAGCAAAAGCAAACGCTTGCAAGGTGCTTGTCCTGTGCTGAAGTTAACCGTTATTTACACGGAAGACACTTCACTTTTGTATAATATAATACATTTTATGCAGCCATAATTTTTATATTGCTATATGGATTACTTGTATAACCTGAGAGAAATATCATAGTGAAACATTTAAAGTTATGGATAATGTTGAGCGATCTGACGTAGTGTTTTTGCTGAACCGTGACAATCCATTGTCAATTTCCTGCTTGGATTACTTGACCAGTTCTGTAACCAGCAGAGCTAACAACGCGACACCATGGCGAGCATGTGATTTTGCTTATGCAAGTGTTGCTGTTGTTGTTTGGCGTAGGTCGCACCGGTGGAAGAAGCGCGGCGTGTCGGCAATGCCCGTGCAGCACGGGATCTCCTTCATGGCTCTATTCTTCAACCAGGTACCGCCACTCACTGTGCTTCACACAATCGAATAAATAGATGCATGGCCTCGAGAAAAAATGTTGTATTTGGCGTTCTCTAACCGCTTTTGACATGTCCTGAAATCCCGTGGCTGAGCACTGGTAAACGTCATAGTCATGAATCATGATTCGTGGCGATGACGGAATCTCTTTTTGCTTTACTTATCCTAGCAACAGGCTACTGAAAGCACATTAGTCGGACAGAAGGGAGCAGAGAATGTGCACTTTATTTGGCAATCATTCTATGATTGTGTAATAGCGATAGACCATGTTCTATAATACTAAGTACTGAATTCAGGCAATGCAAATACTGAATTCCACAATTTATCAATGTAAAAAGTTTTTCTCCACTCCTGTATGTCGTTTACTTCTGATGTTTTAAACCAGCGTAAGTATCAATCACTTGCCGTAATCTGCTCACAAGTAAATTTGTTCATTAGTAGCATTTTGACATTCAGTCTGTGTAAAATTGTCAGCATACAGATAGTAAAAAAACAGTGTTAGGGGCCATCCATAAAGGGCGTGCGCATGTTGTCAGTTTCTTGGACCTCTAATCCAACCCTCATGTATGTGGCCTATTGTGTATGACATTAGCAGCAGGCATCCCCTCCCCTCCCTCCTTCTCGTACGCGCGTACTTTGTGGATGGCGCCTTACTGCTTGTGGTACGACCGTGGTTTTACCATGCGGGTGTTCTGTTGTGGTGCAGGCGGGTGCTCTGGTGCACGTGTACACAGACGGCTCGGTGTTGTTGGCGCACGCCGGCACAGAGATGGGCCAGGGATTGCACACCAAGATGATACAGGTAACTCACGACCCCCCCCCCCCCCCCGCCCCCGCACCCCCACCCGTCCCTAGAAGGAGCTGCACACTAGGATAAGACATGTGAAGTCATGACCTAACCCACTGCTAACAGGTGCTGTACTCCTAGATGTTACATCAAAGAGCCCTTTTAAACTTGTGAAGAAATCGCTTTTCGATAATCAATAACCTGTTCTGAATTGAATTAATTGATGCGATTGTTGTGATCGGGCAAAGGTCATTGTGACGTTTGTCCGGTCCCGTCGTCGCTACTAGGCAACACCACGACATTTCGTGAGCCGTGGATCGAAGGATAAAAAACAAAGTGATGTTGCCGAGACGGATAAGACGTGTTTTTACTAAATATCTACCATTTAGTAGATATTTGTGTTTTGTCCGCAATTATCCGTCCGTATGTCACCCACAAAAGCAAAATAATCATTTCTGTCTCAAACTTGCAGTCATTTTAACTTTATGTAGTAAGAAAATACACAGGAAAGCCAATTTAATAGCACAGACGAGCTTAGTCGTGGCCTAATGCTCAGTCTTAAGTGCAATTGACGGGGTTCAGTAGCCCAGAAATGATTTGACTCCGAGTCGGACGATTTTAGTGGATATTAATTTAAAAAATTTTGGCTGCAGGTGGCAAGCAGAGCTCTGGAGATCCCGGCGGACCTGATCCATATCAGTGAGACGAGCACGGTGACTGTACCGAACACAATCGGCACCGGGGCGAGCTGTGGCTCCGACCTAAATGGCATGGCGGTCATGGTGAGTGTGTGCGGTAGGGAGGTGGGTGGGGGGGCGTGAGAGATGGGTGGGGAACTGAACTAAGCACGATAGTTTCATTGGTATCGCAGTGTTTGGAATAGTTGTAGTGGGGGTTGGGGTTGAGATAAACGTGCAGACACTCTACCTCCTAAGCTGTGGCCACGACACCAACTTAATTGTAGTTGAGGTACATGTGGTTTGGTAAAGAACTGTTTTTGGATCAGAGGAGTTAGGGGGGAGTCGTTTTTTCTAAGTCCGCAAGTTCGTCGAATGTCGAAACTGCCAGAGGAAACCACATTGGAGCCAATGGCAGGTTGTCTGTTTAAAGAAGTAACTGAGAGTTGGTCCTCTACAATCCTTTCTGTGTCTTTGTGAACCATTACTACTTATAAAGTGGGTATTGCACAAAGTTGAAGATGGGCATCGATGTTTTGCTGTGAAGATAGAAACAATTTCAAAAATATCTTAATCAATCGTCAGTTATGAGTGCGTGTGTAAACATTTTTTTTTTTTTGCAAATTCTATTATTGCTGCATTTCTGGTCCAGTTCTTTGAAATATGGGAGGAATGTTCCCTTGGTAGTGCTCCACACAAGCTTTTTGGGTGCTTTGGCGGTAAAAACTAGTCGGATTGTGTTGAAATTTTACAGGAATGCTCTCCTCAGGTTCGTGCGTCAGACCTATAGTTTGTTTGTGCTTTGACCAAAATTGGCCAAAATATTGACCAAAACGTTCGAATTGCAGCAAAATGACAAAATACTGGTACTTGGCGCTTGTTCATCAATCGTAATGTGTGGAGCCGGGATCAACCTAATGATTAATGGTGGGTTCAAACCCACTCAAGGCGCATTTTTTCATGAATTATGTGAAACGTCGATCCATGAATAGTTTTTCGTTTCTTCTTTCTTTCTTTCTTTCTTTCTTTCTTTCTGACTGACTGACTGACTGGCTGACTGACTGATTGAAATCCTGCCCAGATTAAATGCTTTCCCCTTTCGCATTGTAGGTTGAAATGTCCCGAGCGAAAAAAGCCACCCGGAATGAACAATTATATGAAAGGTGTTTGGTTGAGATAATGCAATAAGACTGAATTGCAGTTACTTTAGTGCGTAAAAATTCCGAAATCTGTTCTCCGGGTTAATTCTCCCAAGTAGAAATTACCCACAGATCTCAGGATCACAATTGTATTTAAAGTACAGTTGTACCGAAGAGATTCTTCATAATTATAATCGGCGGAGGGTGGGGGATGACATCTCTTTGTCGAAATGAAGGTTGTTAATAAAAAAGAAAATGTGAAACCAGGTAAAAGAATCTTTTATTAAGTGTGGCATTTATTCCGAGTGTCTTTTTTCCAGATGGCATCTAATCCTACTTGGTGAAAGGTATGACATTTATTCCGGGTGGCATTTGGTCCGACATGGCAGTATTGTCAGTGAGGTCTTTACCAAATTAAACGTTGTCAAAAATTGGTGGTTTTCTCTTTCACTTTCTGTAATGTCCACAGATATTCTTGTTATCATTTGCATTTCAGTTTGCATGCGAGACGTTAAAGACTCGGTTGAAGCCATACAAAGAAGCGAATCCGTCTGGCTCGTGGCAGGATTGGGTCCGCGCCGCCTACTTCGACAGGACCAGTTTGTCAGCAACTGGCTTTTACAAGTATGCCGTTCACCTCGCGCCCACATCACTTTTGAGTTAGAGTAGATGCTTGTTAATCCGAACAAGTCGGAACCGGCGAAATTTGTTCAGATTAACAGTATTTCGGATAAACCGATATTTTGTCAATGGGATGAAATTCAATGCAGTGTGGTAATTTTAAACACATAAAAAGTGCTTTAAATTTAATTCAACCATTTAATGAGACTAAAAACAGTCTGTCAAATATAAAAATACTAAAACCAGTTGAATAACACAAAATGAAGCAAAATCATAGGAGTGACAATCATTCTGACTTGCTGAAAAAGTCTGATGGTTTTCTGACTTGTGTTTGTAGCTCGATTTTTTTTCTAAGAAAATAATCACACTGTTCAATTTCTCAAACATTTTCGTTGCATTTAGGCATGTTCCAACTGTCAATCGAATGTACGATAACATGGTTTTTTGACACTCTTTTCAAGCTATTTTAGTGCTCTGTACTTTAGCTAGAGAGTGTACTCGCAACGGTTCCTTTTGCTAGCCATATTTGAACACTTAATTAAGCAGTGTTTCTTGTTCTGAATCAATGTTCAATTTACTGAAATAGCATTTAGGAACAGGGTTTTTATAAGTATGCTTGACATTCTTGCATTGAGATCTTAATGTTTGTGAATCAGGCACCTACTCACACAAACAATAGGCGTTAATCAAGATCAAACATTTTACGTAAGACCCTCGCCAAATTCAGATACAATACCCATGTCATAATCTCTTAACTGAGTAGTAAGCATCATTTGTGCAGACAATGTTTGCGCATTAACCCCGAAGTAATCCCTAGTTGTTTATAGAGCGTTAATAAGGCCCAGTTACAAAGCAAAAGGCCTGAGTAGCAAAAGAGACATGCACCCCCAGTATGTCACAAACAGGTACTGGTGAACTGGTGTGTCATAAACTGGTACACTTGTTGATGCCATGCATTAAAAATTTTGGAATGATTTTCACTCTCACTTAACCGAAATAATATCAAAAAAAATTTTGACAGATTTATTTTTGTTCTAATAAAAGGTACGCTCGTTCATCCGATATTTTTGGTATAATTGTGTGATAAAATTTATCGGGATCGGGATATTTTGTTCTAATAAAGCGGTATTTCGGATAAACCATGTTGGGATTAACAAGCATGTACTGTAATAACTTTTGAGTTGCTTTACATTATAATTTTAATGTATTTTGGAGTAAACTTAAACCGGCAATGTCGCCATTAATGATAGTTCAATTCAATTTACTTCAATGGTTTATTTCTGAAGAGCATTACAAAACAAAGTTGCACAATAATATCACTTTATGATAAAAAAGACTTGTTTGCTGCTTGTCTAATACAATGTTTATATGTATACGTAAACTACTTCTAAAAGAACAAAAAAAATTAATTTTCAAGTTTGCCGCGATTGTTAAAAGTTCACAAATTTTTTGTGCTGAAACATAACACCCAGAAGGAACGTACTCAACCGAAAACACGAAAGACATATGCAGTGCAACTGTCAACAACTATAAGACTCTGTAAAACATAATTATATCACTAGGTTATTAGGTCATGTATGATGAGATTAAACTGAACTTTAACTGAGATTTAAACGATGTATTAATCGGTCTATGTTGGGGTCCGTTGCTAAATTAATTATTTACCTAACTGTTTGCTATCTCGTCTTTTGAAGCCCAATTTTTCAAGGAAATTCCCTTGTTCATGCACGCTGGAATTTTCGTAAGTTGGGGCTTTGTCCTTTGACAAACTTGTACTTTGTGACTACCACTTTTTGGCAACCATGCAAGCTTATTCATAGATTCACTAGATCTCGATTGGTCGCAATCTCCCTGCACATTCTTGTTGAATTTGCCTAGCCTCCTTCGAGAATTCCGCTTATTAAATGCGCGAAAGGTAAAGAAATAAAACATCGACTCTGAATGGCCATTCTGGTACTAAATTCACATAGTGCAAATGCTATTAGCTTTAAATTGCAAATTAACACTTCAAACGCACCAAGTTGTTGGAGCGATTCGTTAATTGTTCTTAATAATTTAGGTTCCTCCAAAGTACTTGCTTTTTTTAAAATTAGCTTCACATTACTTATTTAGTCCGTGGTCATTGTTGTTAATCCGTTGTGGTCCTTTTTCAAGACAGTACTTTATATGCAGTCCAGAGTGGTACTTTTTATTATTGGCAAGCCATGAATAGGTCAACCGCATTTGGTTTAAGTGGCTCTTAATGTGAATTTTATAATACATAATTTAAATATGGTGTAGTCAAATACAGACGAAACCGGTAAATCGCGTGATCCATTTTCCAGACCAAATTATGCGATTAGCTGGTTGATGCGTTTATCAGGGTTTTGTGTTTGAGATCGTATATTTCGCCGTTATGATCTGCATGTTTCATACGAGGGCATTTGGTACTCCTCCCTTCCTCACAATGAAGATGTAAAATTAAAGTCACTTGCTTAGATGACACATTTATTACTTGAATTAAAATTTCATTTCATTCACAATTCACAATAAATTCACACTAAAATCACAACTAGTAAAAAAATTGTCAAGGGTTGGTTGTTTGATTTTGCTCGTGAGATCTGACATGATCTGAGTTTTGAGTCCGTAAAAATAACTCGGATCGAGAGCACTGCACTGCATTCGAGCACGAATGATATCCAAGGCGTCGAGAAGTTCTTTGTTCGAATGAATGGATCAACATATCTCTGGTTAACCCATCTTTCACAGGTTAACGGCTACCTTAAATGTCTCGTTTCTGGACGCAGTCATTTTTAATCCTTAATGTCTGAGGAAAGCGGCCCGTTAAAGGGGTGGGGGTGAGGGACAAAAGGTAGACAATACCAAAAACAAATACTGATAAGACCAAGTCAGTTGTTATGTGTTTAATCTGAGATAGCGTTTCGATGCACTGATGAATTCATCATGCAGCATTATGCGATTGAGCGCTATTTACCCTATTTTAGCAAAAAAATGTATGCGATTAACCTTTTTATGCGTTTAAGCGGTATGCAATTATCAGATAAATTTTCTTGTATTATCAATGGAAATGGTTTGGGATTTCGAAACTCTATGCGATTAACAGGTTTATGCGTTTATCTGGTACCCGATTTGACAAAATAAGACATATAGAATTTATTTCTAGAAAATCGATAACAGCGGATAGAATCTTATGTTTTAGTTCCACAAAGTTCCGGTTGATTTGATTGCTTAAAGTGTGTAACTATTATTATAATCCGAATTTTATAACAATTTTTAAGTTAATAAATCGAGATAATAAAATAACATTTTAAAGTCAAAATTGAAATCGACTTTTTGCGAGAAAGGTCGTCTGTAACGGCTAATCTTGCATCAAACACACCAGTCATGCATTAAAAGCAAAAAAGGGTACTCCTTACTGCATGATGCGGCACTGAAGCGTGGGTTGAAGCATTTCAGGCTAACTGTATAATTCTGAAACTCCAAAAACAAAGCTGTCAGTAGATAGCCTGACAGTTTTCAGGCCATCTGGTGATTTCCTGATTGACTTTGGCTGTCTATAGATGGCCTTATATTTCGAGGCTCACGATAGATATCATGATTATAATAATAGCTTGTATATATATATATCTATATATATATATATATATATATATATATATATATATATATATATATATATATATATATATATATATATATATATATATATATATATATATATGCTTTGTCCTTTAGGGTATAGTAAATAATATAGTGCCGTTGTCTAGTTTCTTTTCTGTGTTATATCTGCTCCTCAACATTCCATACGACAACAGTCAGAACATGCACAGTAACCCTTGTTGATATGCACCACTTGGCATGTACCAAAATGACTTGAAACTACCTTGTGAAGGTGAAATAAGAAACAGAGCCAGAAATTTGATATATATAAGACAATAAGAAGCAATATACCTGTACCTACTGTACTAGATTTTCTAATCGAGGACGTTATGTTATTTGCACCAGGACGCCCATCAGTGGTTATGACTGGAATAAGAACGAAGGCAACCCGTTCTCCTACTTCACAATGGGCGGCGCAGTCTCAGAGGTGGAAATCGACTGCCTCACCGGCGACCACACGGTAGGTGACTAAAATGCAGGTAACCACACGTAAAATGACTACATGGCAGGCGACCACACGTCACCACACAACAGATGATCATCCATGAGGTAACAACACAGAAGGTGACTAACGGCAGGTAACCACACGGCAAGTGACTACACAGCAGATAACCACACGTAAAATGACTACATGGCGGGCAACCACACGTCACCACACAACAGATGATCATCCATGAGGTAACAACACAGAAGGTGACTAACGGCAGGTAACCACACGGCAGATAACCACACGGCAAGTGACTACATGGCAGATAACCACACGGAAAGTGACAACAGGGTGGGCGACAACATGGTAGATGACTACACGGTAGGTTAACACACGGTTAGGTGACTACGCGGTAGGTGCCCATGCCGTAGGTGACTTCATGGCAGCTCACCACATGGTAGGTAACCGCACGATAAGCAAGCACTCGGTAGGTTATCTCACTGAATCTGACCACAGAGTAGACGACCACACGGTTGGCATTCTCAAGGTAACTGATAATGTGGTAGATGACCACAGGGTAGATGCACACTAATTTGTATCGATTCGAACCAGCATAAAGGGTTGCGATTGTTGCCATTGTGCAAGTAATCAGTGTGAATATACACTGAAAAAGTATACTTGAGGCTAGATTATAAGTACGTGTAAAGTGATAAAAGAACTGTAAGTGGGTTGATTAACGATCGTCATATGTACATAAAGTGTCATTCACTGTGACGTCAAAACTTGACAGTTTCGTCATTACTCTAACTAAGGAACGGGACGTCGGATTAACGTCACTTGGTAGGAATATGCCTTGGGTAGGTCCGAAAGTTGATGTTGTATTTGGCTTGTATAGCACAACGCATGGCGTGATATGACATCATGATGTGTTGTGAACACTAGACTTTGTTAACACGACAACTCGAGAACAACAAGTCGGATCAGCTTCAAACTTTATGGGATTAAGAATCCCTTTCCAGTGCTTATGGTCGAGATCGTAACCAAACCTCACGTAACCTGCACCACAATTCATAAATAATATGAATGATCTGGGGGTTTTTTAGTCGCATTTACATTATTCTGCAAGGCCAGCCATTGATTTTGCTCGGCTGATAACAAAGTTGTTTCGCTTGATTGCCAAGCTATTCTTTGTATGTGATTTGTTATGTAACCTCAGCAAACATGCAGTGCCTGACAGTATCTTTATGTGAGCTATCTGCTGTCTTGTCTTATAGCAACGAGATCAGCTTTTTGGCACTAAAATGCCCACCTCCACACATACCTAGGTGAGTCATCTATTGTGCAGTCTTAAAGGATGCCTTTCTGTTGTTTTTGGCCTATGAGAATTTAAGCAGACAATGTATGTATCGTGGATGTGACTACACTTTGTGTTGAAACAAAGGTCGGTTTTATTAATTAATGTAATAACGTAATCTCTGTAATTAGTTCAGTTCACCTGCTTTGGTGGAATGGTTCACAAGGGGCGCACCCACACATACACTAGTGTTGAAAGTAAAAACTCGAAGTCCAGTGATGACCTTGAATGACACGAGAGACGACCCATATGAACATCTAAATCGAGTTTCATCAAAATCAGTTCTCAGGTTTGGCAAAATCGTGTTCAGAAGGATAGCGTGACGCACGGATAGATGATCAAGTCAAAACACTATGCCCTTCCTAACTTAGCCCAGTTTTATATTGACACATTCCACACTGCCACACCTGTACCTGGACTTACATAGAAATTGAGGACTACCTAAATGTCAGGTACCTACCT
Source organism: Protula sp. h YS-2021 (assembly GCA_949752745.1). NCBI lineage: Eukaryota > Metazoa > Annelida > Polychaeta > Sabellida > Serpulidae > Protula > Protula sp. h YS-2021. The sequence continues at coordinate 66,956,792 of OX457028.1, read as the reverse complement.
AAATGTCAGGTAGCTCACAACCCTACCCCCCTTCCCATTGGATGTATTTATTCAGATGTATAAGGTAAAGTTTTATAATTCTGAAACAGTACAAATTGTCAAAATGTTTTGTAAACCGAAGGAGGGGGGTAGACGGTTTAAAGGATTGGGGTTGGCTATCTGGGGAAACACTTGTTTGTGTTTACAAACACAAAATGGCAATGGATGGCTATTGAAAGTGATTCATGTGTTCTGGTATACTGTTATTGGTAAACAGTGACTGCTCTAGTTTATTGGCGGCCTCTAGAGAGTGCAATGGTGTGTGTCCCAGCGCGATCGATCAAAGAGATTAACTGGCAGAACACTGAGAGGTTAGTATCGAGAAGGCTGTGTTTTATGTTTCCCACTAAACCTGTGTTAGAAAAGAGAAAGTTGTCCGTCATGACCTTAAGGGTGGTGTATGACGTAGTTTTATCACATGACAGGTGCTACGCACGGACATCGTCATGGATGTGGGTAAGAGCCTGAACCCGGGCATAGATATTGGGCAGATCGAGGGAGCCTTTGCACAGGGCTACGGCCTGCTTACCCTGGAACAGCAGCGCTACTCCCCCGATGGCTTCCTCTACACACGCGGCCCCGGCATGTACAAGATTCCCGGCTTCAGCGACATTCCTGTTGAAATGAATGTGACGTTGCTTAAGGGCGCATCTAATCCAAAAGCTGTGTATGCTTCTAAGGTAACGGTTTACGGTTATGGCATTCAGAATAAAAAAATTAGGATCAGGTTGTTGATGAGCATTTCCAATTCAGTTGTTAGCATCATCATGAACAGGAAGGTTTGATAAAAGATTCAGAAAATTTGCGTAATTACAGGAGTGAGTCATAGTAGTGTTGAAGAGTCGCTTGGCTACAATGCATTCAACTGCGCCAATCTGAACAACAACAAATCCATGTCTTATTGGTTGTTTATGTGCTTGTTGATTTGGTCAACGTATGTTAGATTGTCAGTATACTTGGTGTTCATAGATGTAATTGATAATTTACCTGCTGGTATAATTGGTTAGGACATATATACCCTCGCTTAACCTGCTTTTTCCTTCACGAATTGATTGGCCAGGGTATAGGCGAGCCGCCATTGTGTCTAGCGGGCTCCGTCTTCTACGCCATCAAGGCGGCGATATCGTCTGCTAGGCATGACGTGGGGCTAGAGGGCTACTTCCCGCTCCACAGCCCTGCCACCTGCGAGCGCATACGCATGGCGTGCGAGGACCGCTTCACGAGACAGGTAAAGTGCATGTGTACTTGAGGACTGTTCAAAATGGGGATTTTACATGCAGAGTAGCTGTGGGGAAAAGTTGTGATTCTGATTGTGTTTAAAGTGGAAGGATAGCTCTAGTAGTAATGGGCGACATTTCTCAAGGTCATGACCAAGAGTTATCCCAGAATTACTATACAAGTGATACGATTGGTGACTGTTAATCGAAAACTTGACACACAATGTACCGGGCAACGTCAGAGGCACCCAGGGAATGTTTCTACTGTCGAGAGCATGCGAGCAACCTCCAATGCTTGTATCCGTAAAATGACAGATAGAAAAAATAATTGAAACTAATAATTAAAACACCATGTGGCCCAGTTTCACATCATACATCTAGACGTGGTTCACTCAAAACCTAGTCTAGACTTTGAAGAAACCAGAGCCTGAACTAGGTTTCAGACCATGGTGTATGTCACAACCACAATCTCTATCACAAACATGTTTTTTATTTTATTTGACAATAACGTGAACAAAATTATATGGCAGATTCTTACAAGCTTTGGGGCCTCGTAGGATGTGTTTTTTTTAATTCTATTAAGCGAGTGGGAAGGGCTAGATCTGTGTCTTTGCCCGAAACTATGTTCAGACTAGGTTGAAACCAAAGTTCCTCAAAACGATTGCTAATTCTAGTTTTTTATGAATATACCCGCCAAATTTGGGCGAATCGCTAAAAGAAAGTTAATAGACAGGTAGATGTGTCCCCGACCTTTAAATATAATTTCAAAACAGTCACAAAATCCCAGGATAAGGTACTATTTTCAGTCACACATATTTGTAGAGCCAGCTTGATTCCCTAGCCCTGTTTCTTTCGAAACTGGAGCTGAAAAGTGGATAACATTGAGAAACCACTCTATCGCTTACATCTTTCTACGAAGTTTAGAAAAGAGTGGTAGCAAACCTTTGCACTCTAAATCTAAAAGTAATCCTTTCAAAACTGTAGGAGGCTTTTGAAAGTGCCATTTTGTATTGCTGAAGCTTTTTAGCTTTTCGGGTGTTTATCACTTAGCCATCTTACAAAATTCAATATTATATATGTTGACATTCAAAACAAAACAAGACACAGTCAAATAAACCTTACCACTACAAAATGAGAATCCGAATGTGTATTTGTGCCTGTTTTTCTGCATCATAACGACCTCTTACAATGGTAAAACTCATGTTGTGAAATTGAGTTCCGTGATACAGAAATCTGACTCTATTATGCAGTAGTTCTACAGTTATACCAGACGTGAAGAAAGTGGGTTTCAGGTGGGTTTGGGGGGGGGGGGGGGGGATTTAAACCAATTTTGAAAAATCTAAACTTGTGATGTAACATTGACCCAGTTTCTGTTTGGGATTATTCTTTTTGTACGTTGAAGAAAAAAAACGTCGAGTTTTTTTAATTAAAAAAGTAGTAAAAATGTTACTGTTCTTTCACAACAACAAAAAACGGAAACTACATAAAAATATTTTGTTATTGTTACACGCCGGGTGCCTGTTATTTTGTGAACTCTGTTAAAAATTTAAAATTGACTGGTTTAAAATAATCAAAATCAATGCTTATATAACATCAGAAATTGCACAGGATAGAATAAATGAATTTAGTGACACTATTTTAACCAAACGCTTATTTAGAAGAATACACCTTAGCAACGGAGGAGGAAATTTATGAAGTCATTTCAAAATTAGCATAAGCAACTTGTGAACTGGATCCTATTCCTACTAGCCTGTTTCTCGGTATTTAATAGATCTAGTCAAACTGTACACACCTCAGAGGAACCTGCGATCTGCTGATAGTCATCTATTAGTTGTACCAAAATCGCTCTCAAACACCGGTGACAGATGTTTTGAGGTTGCTGCAGCTGTGGAATGGAACGAACTTCCAAAAGAATTGCGTTTTTCTAAATCTTTAGAAGGTTTTAAAAAAGGTTAAAAAACCCCATCTTTTAAGAGAGTATTTTTCGGATTATGCTGTTTATTAATGTTTTACTGTAGTTTTATTTTATTTTCATGTGTTGTAATTGCTTTATCTTCTTTGTGCCTAGTCAAGTGTTTATTTGTTAAGACCCTAGAGCGTATTACTAGAATAAGCGCTATAGAAATCGAAATTTTTTTTTTTAATCTGCACCATCGCTGTTTCCATTAAAACAAATAACATCGACGTCACAATGCTGTTTTATGTGTTTCTGCAAAGGTAGCGATTTACAGAACTGCACACATTCATCTGACGTGCATTTTTATTTCTTACTTTCAGTTCCCGGAGCCCGAGGCGGGCACGTACAAGCCGTGGTATGTGGAGTTCTGACGTGCCCACGGTCAGAGTCAGTCGTCATCACGTAGACCGACGTCCGCGTGACGGCATACAACTTATAACGACATAATTATGTCGACCTATTAGGGCGTTTTCCAGTATAATCTACTTGTTGTGAAGCCATGGCGGTTATGACAACATATTTTCACGATCCCAGTCATATCGTTATAGGTTGTATTATGCGTTGATTTGTGTTAATCAAACATACCTACGTTGTACTAAGCTGTTCAAATAATTCCATTAAATGAGTGCACGTAATCGCTAAAAATTCTTTTTCTAAAAATGGGTGAAGGTTTCGTGGGAAGAATAGAGTAATGCCAGTTGATTAACCAGTTATTTAGCTATTAACTGTGCCTGGCATCTGCTGATGTCTGTCGAGGTCACCTGTCTATGTCGTGTGCCCATCTGCGTTTGATATGTTTTGTATTGGACCTTTTTCGCCATACTCTCAGGGGATACCGCGAAAATGGTACTCATTAAAAGAAGGAACTACTTGTAAATGTGATTATAAAATAGATACAGCAATCCAGAGGTAAACCGTTTTTTAATGGTGGCCCACTGTGACGTTATCTGCTAGTGTCGTGTGCACATATGTGACGTAATTTGTCAGTGTCGTCTGCCCATGTGTGACGTCATCTGTCAGTGTCGTCTGCTCATGTGTGACGCCCTCTGCCAGTGTCGTCTGCTCGTGTGTGACGTCATCTGTCAGTGCCATCTGCCTTTGTGTAATGTCATCTGCCAGTGGCGTCAGGCAGTGTCTTCCGACGCCTGTCGATGGCTGATGGCGTCGTCTGGAGATGTCGCTTGTACTGCTGTGTCATATATAATGTGTACCGTAAACAGCCTGCTGTGTGCACTCCGTAGCCGCAGGGCTTGGGGACAAGCGCTTTGTTAAGGCTTTTTTGTGATAGCCAGGTTACCGTTTGATGAAGAAGGCTATATGGAAACGATTCGTTAGTCATGAAAACGGGTTAGTTGTCGCATACAGTAGAGGCTCGTCAATTCCTAGAATTGAGACAAGCCAAAGTGCTAAGAGTAATAAAACGAAAGAAGAATTAATTAGCCATATTCTCGACAGCGGGAATCTACTGCACCACATATATTCTCCTGTCCCAGGTAGTGGTGGTTTCTGCGATAGCAGTGCGTTTGCAATACTAGTACAGAATGTTTGCGTAGTGTGTTTTTAACGAGCAGGTGATCTCCGCGGAAGTGACTCATCTCGCCAGAACGAGAGCACCAGCAAGAAGACCTTAAAACTGGACTGTGACAAGGTCACGTGACCAAATCAAGACTTTTGAGCCATGCGGTAACCGGGCCAATTTGTTTTTGTGTGTTTTGTGACGTTTCTTATGTGCCATAAAAGATGGAAACTATTCCAGATAATCAGTGATAAGCTTGTAATTGATGGCCAGGGGTCGTTTCCATTGTTATTAATGGTGTCTGAAATCTTTATACAAACATGGACTGGGGAGAGTGCAATATACAAAAGTATTCATTAACGAGGAATTGTTCGTTAAGACATGTTCTGCAAAGCATATCTGACTGAAGATATGGACATATGTATGTAAATTACTAATTTTTATTTTCAAAAGCGTGCCAACCCAACCCCCCCCCCCCCAATGAAATAATAATAAACTAAATAAAAATAAATAGTATACCATAATAAAAATAATATTAAGCTAAATTTTTAGTGTATTTTTGAGTAAGCTTAACCCAGCAATGACGCCAATAATGATATACATGTCAGAGACATGTTCAACACGCGCACTGAACAATCAAACAACTCTACGTGTTTTCCGTGTGTTTTGGTTTGTTTATTTACTTTTTTAAAGGAAAACCCCACGAACACTAACTACGTCAGCAGTCCACGTCATCAACCTGTCACTCATATTTCTTTTCACACAACAACACTTTGTCTCTGAGATAGTTGTTTTCGGTGATTTTTACACTTATTCAGGATTTTGATCGGATATTTACGGACCATTACACAAATGTAAGTGTTCTGCCTCCTTTGTGGGTTGAGGTACCTGTGATACTGTATACCTCGGTATGTATTTTGTCAACTTTGTGCTGTGTAAGCCAGCAAGATCTAAGTGCTAAAAGGGTTTCGCCCCTCTTGCAGTCGCCAACGGATCATACTTTGGCTTCATTTTCTTGCTAGCCAGCGAGAATTCGGTCTCCCGGTGCGCTAAGCTGGATTTTTCCCACGCCAGCCGTCTTGTAGCGCGAAGATGGGCTTGCGTTGCAGGTCATTTCTCAGGCTGCACACAGGAGATTTGGCCTAGTTATACTAGTTTCGTGGAGAGCACGCCCTGGTACTACTAGTCCATCTGCGGTTTCTCCTCCACACGGGGTAGTAACGCAGTTCTGGGCCGTTGCGGCCTTAAAACTAGGTCAGAGTGTCTAGCGAAGTTACGTGACTTAGTTGCCACAACATAAACAAGCAATTGTCGTGTCAAGTTTGCAGTGCGAGTAATAGTTTTGGCGTTTCAATTCTGCCCTTGAATTGAGTTGCAGTGAGCCTATGTCTGTACGACGGGCATTTATGTTCGTACAACTGAGTGTTTGTCACGCGAAAGATCTTGTGTAGACACACGTATGAAATGCAGGAACAGATTGTCTCAAGAAGGTCACGTGACTTAATTGCCGCAAAAAAGAGTTGTCATGTTAAGGGGACTGCAGTAATTTCAGGACGCAAACCAGGACACAGATCAGCTTGCTATGTGGGCGCAACATACGGCCACAGAATGTCACATATGGATCCCCACACCCTATGTTCTAACTCCAGGGAGAAAGCGAATTCGGGTTTGCCTGTACGCCTGACAGGACTCGTGACGAGTGTCAGCACCTTACGCAAGTACGCAAGGACAATGGCACACATTAATGCAAATAGACTCTCACAACGAAGGGCGCAGAAGCGCCAAAGACTTTGACTGTGTTAGTTCGCGCTCCAACGTGGATATTGTACTGCCCGGCGAAGAATTGGATGTAGTGCATACACTTGTGGATACGGCCAATGTGGAAAGTGTAACAGAGGCGGAGGCTGCAGCTGTGCAATACTCATCTGAATCATTGCAAGACCTCACACAACCTGATCCCATCAGTACAGCTGTGTCTGTCGTGCCGCGAGCGGTGGTACCTTCCACCCCTCTCAGTGCGGAGTTGTTGCCCATTGAACTTTTGAAAAGTTGGACAATGCTTGCCTCGTTAATGCAACAACAGAGCCTGTCAGGGCTTACCACCAAGCCCACAGTGTTAGGACAACAACCCACAAACACGCCGGCTTTGGATATTTCGGCGGCAACTTCTGCCTGCCACGCACCACGGGAGCAAGCTGTAGTGACAGCCAAGGAAACTCCTGACATTCCCGCTGCTTGGTTGCCCCTCAGTTGCCCAAAATAACGATTGCGGCCACGGATCCATCCGCCTGTACATCGGCCCCTTCTCCGAGGAGGAGGGCGAACATCGCAAAAGCAGGAAAAGATCGCGGAGCAATGAAGCTAAATGTGCCCCCCTCTACCCCCACGAAAGAAAATAACGCGACGTCTCAAAAAGACATTCACCTTCATTGGACGACAGCTCGCCAACTTCGCGCTGCGAACGGGCCAAGTCGTCTGGCAAACACTCCACCAGTCGCTCGCGCCGCGATGGCTCGCCAGTCCATGCAGTATCAGTGCCTAAGGAAACAGGACAGCTGGAGACGGCTGCTGGTGCGGGACATTCAGGAAGTGTCACTGATACCGCCACTTCCATCTCGCAAGCCCAGTGAGCAAACTACCCCGCCGATGTGTCAGCCAAGAGTTCCATCGCGCAAAGTCGGCTGCTGTTTCCTCTTGGGATGAGGATGAGGATGAAAGCGACAGCGACTACTCGCTTTCACGAGATGAGGAGTTCTGGGGGGAAGTCGGAGGATGACCTCTACACCCAATCTCGGGTTGGGGTTGATTACAAGGTCCCAAGAGCCACTGCACAAGTCAGGGCTCTACTTGTCCCCTCCGTGTTTCAGGTGGACGTGGCTCGTTGTCAGTGAAGTCCACACTCGCGCCACAATGGGATTTCGCGCGGCGGAGACACGTTCGCACGCCATCTCCGCTTGCTTTGCCAGATTCAGATTTCGAACCAGACGTGGCGGAGAAGGAGGATTCCTCAAATGCGTGGGAACAAGCTCAGACACCTAGGCGATGGGGGGAAAGTTGAAACGTTTTTGCCTTGCAAAACCATGGTACAGGACTTGTTTGGCAAAGAGGCGATTCCAGAAGTCCTAGACAAACACCAGGGTTTTACAGCCGTATGTTTCTGCGGACAAAAGCCATTCGGTTATTCCACTACATAGACCACTGGCTTGTTGCAGCGCTGTCACGCGATCTAGTCGTACAGAAAACGCAGACTGTGGTACAACGGTGCTTGGATGTCGGCCTTAAAGTATATCTCGCCAAATAGATCGCCAAATCACGTTTCTGAGCGGCGTTTGCTAGCTGCGACTGCGTTTCCCGACCGAAGACAGTGTAACGGATAACACAAAAGACACACGTCATGCTTTAGCACGCCAAACCTACGCTGGACAGACTAGTAAGCTTGTCTGGCCCACTCACGACAATAGAAAAAAGTTCCTATGGGCCGTTTGCATTTTCGCAAGCTTAGGCACTGGTTCGACCACTACTATTTCATGGTCGCGCCCAGTACGTTATGCTCCGCTGACGACAGCAGCAATAGCGGATCTCCTTTGGTGAAGCGATCGCGATTAGGTGATGGTGGGGATGCCTTTCACCAGCTCAGTGTCCGATTGCCAAGTGCAGACAAACGCCTCGACGACTGCCTGGGGTGTCTTTCTCGATAGACAAACTTGATCGGGCGAGTGCAGCGACGATATGCGGAATGCACACCTCATTGTCAAGCAAGCCTGCCAACTGCTGTTCCAGAGATTGCGCAGCCACATGATATTTCTTCTCATCGACAACTCTACAATAATTGCTTGTCTGAGGAAGCAGAGAGGAGTTCGCTCTCGCTAGTTAATGTCGTTGACAAAGGCCATTCTACAGTCTAGAGAAGCAAGCCGAGGGGACCGATGCGCTACAGTAGGATTGATCAGACGAAGTATTGTTTCTGTTTCTGCTGGCACAAACAATACAGAAAATGCACCACTTGACCTTTAACAAGTGCGTCTTAATATACCCATCATAGTTTGTTAAACACCAAACAAATAAACAACCCAAACGGAAATGCTGTTGGTTGCTCCCCGTCTGCCGAAGGCAGATAGTGGTTTTCCCTGCTGCTGTAATGTTGCTGTGAGTGTCAGACAGCAGTTCTGGTCATGCTAGGGATGCTGTGCTAATCTCATTGCGATCATGTCCATCTAAAGCCCCATCCCATCCACCTATGGCCTTGGGGCAACGAAGTCGCTGTGGTTTTCAGAGAAAGTGCAGTCACGGCTGGACAAAATGCATGCAGACTCCACGGCTACCGTCTGCTTGTCGCAGTAGATGTTGCTTCAGTTTTTCTGTTCGCGGCGCAAACTAGACCCAGTCGCTGCAACATCCCCTCATCTATTTGTTCGAAGAACGCTGTCTGTTAGTGCGCAGTATTGAGGGCTTTAGATCAGCGATTTCGTTCCTGCTAAAGAAGTGGTCAGGGTTCGATGCCGGCTCCGGTAAGAGTCACGCAACTTCTACAAAACTTAAAACTCGATCTCTCTGTCGCGCTACGAATGGTGGCTCAGTGGGACATGCTGGTTTTGGATTGTTTTCTTCATATAACACATTTGACACCAATAGAACTTGCTCTGAAGTGCACATTTCTGTTAGCTCTCGCGACACGGAAGAGGGCGCGAACTTCACACCCTAGATAACATGGTGTAGTTCCAGGACTGTTGAAAAAAATCACATTGGTTCTGCGGTAAGGCCTTTTACCTTGGCGTTGAAAAACACTTCCACGACGGCTCTGGGCCATGTCAGATTGTCTGATTTCTTATGTGCCTGGGTGTTGTTATGACATAGGAAAGCAGGGTGTCAAATTACATTAAACAGGTGTCAAATTACATTAAACAGACTTTCTGTTGGGAAGCTGCTTAAACGGGGTCGTGGATGTCAGCCAATGAACTTCATTTCCCATTACCTGCAAGATTTTTCACCCGATGCCGCCGCAAGGATTAGTACTATTGGCCCATGCGTAGCGGGGAGCGGTGTAATGTGAGACAAATAGTTGTGATATTTGCCTGACAGTGGTTGCATGTACGGTTCTTTGCTTTCTGTGCTTGTAGCAAACGTCGCGGGATGGTCGCTACAGAGAGGTGGAGTAACAAAGCTCGCTCTTAGTCAGGTGCCAAGCCAGAAACCTAGAAATAATGTCGGGCATTGGTTGTGACGGGGCGGGTCGCTTGCCCGACATTCGGACATTTGCAGTGCGAATTCTTCGGGCGGTGGGCTTGTGCCTTCTCACGCACACTTTAGTTTGTCATGCCAAACGGACACCTCGAGTTTTTGACAAAGACGTCTGAAATCGCCAACGTAACTGGATTCGTTTGAGCTTAAGGGTAGCTACTAGTCATGGCGCAAGGAAATTTTGTGTACTGCTGCGATCGTTTTCACAGAAGATTGCGGGTGGGGACTAAGATTAGGTTCAATAACTTAACCTTGTCAAAGTCGGGCAGACAAGGTGCTAGAAAGTGAATTGATACCATGGGGAGGTACATTAGTAAATGATCACCGCATTCACTCAAGGTCATGGTCCTCGTCAGCAACTACTGAGGTGACGTGTTAGTCAGACAGGGGTTCGCGGAACATTGGTTCACGCGACCAGACGAACATTTTGGCATCGTCAAAGACGCCCACCTCCTGATCAACATCTATCATTATTGGCAACGTTGCTGGCCTACCCGGCCCAACCGTCCCGGAGGTTGCGGCGCTCAAAGTAATATGAGTGACAGGTTGATGACGTGGACTGCTGACGTAGTTAATGTTTGAGTTTCCCTTTAAAAAGGTAAATAAACAAACGAAAACAAGTGGAAGACACGTGGAGTTGTTTTGATTGTTCAGTGCACGCGTTGAATATGTCCCTGACATATATATCATTATTGGCCTCAATGCCGAGGTTAATCTCCAATAACACATAAAAATGCGTTTAAATTTCTTAAAACGTCACACAAATAATAATAAAATTAATGTATAACTATATAATAAATTTAAGTAGATCCACAAACCAAATATAAATAAATATCTACCCTTTATGTAATTAAAATCAAAACTGATTAATTACACAGGTTTGTATTTTCCTGCCGTCCCGTATTATTATGTTCATTACTTTCAAGTTGTTGTATTATCTCACTTTCCTGAAACATTTAACGAAAAGTCACTTGTCGAGATCATACCTTGTTTTGGTATTAATTATTTTTCGTGAATAAACTATGTATTTTGCAAACCGCCCTTTTGGTTAGATAAATTTAGCAGTTCGTGTTTTGGAATAAATTTTATATTAATTGGTGCGATGATTAGACATTCTTCTGTGCTGTTTCATGGGTTTTAATGTGTGTGGAAAAGGTGACACGATTTTTAGTTATACATTACTGTTGCAAAATAGTGTGAAAATATTGGAGCCGAAGTTTTGTCTGTCTCTTTGATATCAGAAGTTACAGAACTACATATGTTGAGTCAAACGCGAAAATCTTTGGGCGCACAGAAACCAATCTTCGATAATAGGTTCGTTATGCAAACGAGTTAAAGGGAAATGCGGGTATCTCACCTACAATTGACATTTCCTTCATACTTTTACAGTTTAATGCTTTGAGAATATACATTCAAAAATTGAAAAGAAAAAAGGGGGTCATCGATGTTATAAGAGAAATAAAGACACTGAAAGGTCGCGTACTTTTACTATAGAAACCATTGGGAAAATCAAAAAATTTCAATCAAAATGCAAAATTCACACATAATCACAATTGGCAATTGCCTCATTTTTCCCTGTTTGAAGAACACGTTATACGAAATGTTTTAAGCAAATAAAAAATATATGTCACCGTATCAATAACAGAATTATACAATCTTTTTGACAAAATCCCATTGATTCAATGGATAAATGGTGAAAACAGTGTCAATACAAACCATTTCTGGACACGACCCTACTTGTCTTTGAAAAGAATTTTTCGATCTAGACGGATTTAGTGGTTATTTATACTGTAAAAAAATGGATTCAATCTCAGCGATATTCAATGTAATGTGCAATTCGGTCGCTAGATGGCGCAGAGATACCCGCATTTCCCTTTAAAGCGCTAGTTTCTGACACACTGTCTTCGCAACAAGCACAACACAGCTGGTAGAGAAGGAGCTGGGGATCTGCCATTAATGAGAATTCATAAAAAGCTTCTCAACGTAGGTGTGTGATGCAAGTCCGGCAGTGGCGAAAAGAGTACGGGAAGGCGGGGGGGGGGAGGGGCGGGCGGAGGGTGGAGGAGTGAAACTTCGGGTTTGTGATTCAGTTTTCAACTAATATTGTATTATTAATACCAAAAAAATGAAATAAAATTAATTTTTTAAATTTTGATTGTATTCTTATAGATATATGCTGCTTGAGGTATTAATTTTAATGATGTTTTGTTGCGGCTTTCGTTCATTAATCGTCGAGATATTCGCTCGGTAGCCTAAATATTCTTATATCAGCTCCTTGTCGAGTTATAGTTGTGTTGAAAGTGACCTGTACTTGCATGTAGAAAAGAATATAGTAAAAGGATGTTTACTCAAGGCCGAACGTTGTCCCCTTTCATTAGAGCAGTAAAAGTTAACCCACATTTCGTTGTCCTCAGTCTGAAGGCTTTTCCAATTGTCATACCCTGGTGTATAGTTTTATGTATTGTCATACCCTGGTGTATAGTTTTATGTATTGTCATACCCTGGTGTATAGTTTTATGTATTGTCATACCCTGGTGTATAGTTTAATGTATTGTCATACCCTGGTGTATAGTTTTATGTATTGTCATACCCTGGTGTATAGTTTTATGTATTGTCTTACCCTGGTGTATAGTTTTATGTATTGTCATACCCTGGTGTATAGTTTTTGTGTATTGTCATACCCTGGTGTTTCGTTTTATGTATTGTCATACCCTGGTGTATAGTTTTATGTATTGTCATACCCTGGTGTATAGTTTTATGTATTGTCATACCCTGGTGTATAGTTTTATGTATTGTCATACCCTGGTGTATAGTTTTATGTATTGTCATACCCTGGTGTATAGTTTTATGTATTGTCATACCCTGGTGTGTAGTTTAATGTATTGTCCTGTTGTTTCCGAAAAATTGGTGCAGGTAATGTAGGTACCCCAACTTGTAACCTAACAAAAACAATTCTCTGACCAATGAAAAATGTGAAAAATCACGAAGGTCCTAGGAAATATCGAGATACAATTACTCTAGTGCTGTGTAAAAGTCATAAAGGCACAATAAAACCAGAAATACCAATACCGAAAACTATTCAAGTAAAAACAAATTGACAGAGATACGAGCGTGTCCATTTATTCCAGGTGCCGTGTGAATTGCAAACTGTGGTAAAATAGACCATCAGTTCACAAAGGTATACCCAGAAAAGGGTTCCGGACCATACTCCCCACCCCGGATGATGCCCCTCAGGACCCTACCTCCCCCCCCCCCCCCCAACCAGAATATTTCCAATTTTCAGCGCTACAACAAAACGAAAAGAAAAAGTATAGCGACATGTTTTATTTACAGCGACACGTTTTAGTTCTGTTTAACACTATGTTTAATCTTTACATCGATATATTGAGTATGTTTCTCATTCACAGTCAAACCTGCGAGTTCATAGTCCACATCTTTCAAAACTGAATATTGTGCGCTATTCCTCGAAGGTAGTCCAGTATGTTGCGGTTTGTGAAGTCACCAAAAATGTTCCTAACTCGTTCACTGCTTTCGTGGCGCTGCGGCTCCGGGAGTTGTCCACCCAGGATCTGGTTAACGACCACGTTCAGATCCTGCTCCTTTCGGAGCACATCCAAAAATCGCCACAAATTTGGATGGCAAGCTGTCACGGGACGCGAATTGATAATTGCAATTATGGAACCTATGCATTAAATTGCACTTATAAATCTTTTAACTAGATCATAGAGGATTTTTTATGTACAACAGCTTTTATAAATGGATGCCATGAGATGCGTTGTGAGCGTTGTGGAACTGCAGTTATGCCCCTTTCAACTAGATCATAGCGAAATAGCTTAGCTTTTAACTACAGATCACAGAATTGTATTAGTTTGTTGTTCGTTAATGAAAATCTTTAAAATGAAAATTGGAGAAAAAATGATGCGAGGGGGGGGGGGGATATTGGCACGGGGGTATGGTCCGAGGGGGGATATGGTCTGGGGGTATTGTCGGGGATATGAACACGCATTATTGTCTGGGGGTATTGTCCTACCCCCCCCCCCCACCAAGAAAGATATTGGCTCTACGATGCACTGTTTTTGAAACTGAATGAGAAATTTGTTGATATAATATTCGAAAATATTTTTCTCAACATATCACAGATTTCATAGATAGTTACAAAGGTTAATACCATGTGGCAACATACTTTTTCTTAAAATACCGAATAGGTTGTCAGTACAGTCCTTTGCTTATGGTTCGCATGCTTTTCATGATATTCAGCATCTTTCCAGTTTTCCTATACTTGACGTTATTGAAGCTTTTGCTTTCTTGGAAAGATGGATTTTTGACAGGTATTGTCCAGGAGTCCATTTGCCAAGCCTCCATTTTGTTTGGCGATTTGACCGAAAACTGACGAAAATATTGGGCTAAAAACGATCAAATTGAAGACACACATGAAACTGCTAAACTTACTGCATTTTTCGTGGATCGTTTTCAAATTTGACTGAACTTTCCTAATCGAGTCCTTCAACAGGTTTGTATGTTAGGGGTTTGATAAAAATTAGAATATTAGCCAAAAACGAAGAAGTGAAGCTACACACAAGAAATGCCAGTAGTACTCCAATTATGGCTCAATTGTTTCGCAATTCAACAAGAGTTTTGTTCAGATAATCTTTCAGCAGGTATCTCTGTAGGACTTTATTGGTGGTTTTTCCAGTATTGGCCAAAAAACGACCAAACTAGATATATACAAATCGCTTTGAAATTATAATGTTCAGTCATGTTCTTCAGTTAGCCCCAGCACAAGGTGTACAATTTGTTTTGTGGCTTAGTCAAACCTGGCCAAAAATTTTTTAAAAAAATGGTCAAATGTCGGCTCAAAATATGCTACTCCTGAAATTTTTGAAAGAATGTTCTCCACTGTACAGTAGTTGAGAAACGAGAGAATCACCGCACTTTGTGACGTCATACTGTCTGACCCCCCCCCTGGTCAAGAATCATATAGCATGGGGACCCCCCCCCTAGGCGGCACTCGGGACTGACCCCCCCCTGGTCAAGAATCATATACCATGGGGACCCCCCCCCCCCAGGCGGCAGTCGGGACTGACCCCCCCCTGGTCAAGAATCATATACCATGGGGACCCCCCCTAGGCGGCAGTCGGGACTGACCCCCCCCCCTAGGCGGCAGTCGGGACTGACCCCCCCCTAGGCGGCAGTCGGGACTGACCCCCCCCCCCCCCAATTTTTTTTTTTTTTTTTTTTTTTCTTATTATTATTATGATAATATTTAATTAGTCATATTTCAATGGTTTCCCATTACTTCTTCACCGATGTGTAGAGACCATGGATGACGTCTTCAAAGTGAACTATGTTGACTATGTGTTTTCAAAGTTTCCTGCTTTTGAATCTAATTGGATTTTACAAGTGAAGAATTTGCATAAGCATTGGGAAGCTGTTGGAAAGATAATTCCAAGAGATGAATTCATCCACTCATTTCTACAGGAATGTGAAGAACTACTTTTACCATCAACTTACGACATTGATTCAGCATTTATCCGCGCGAATACAACTTGGGCAGCTGAACTCATGCTAGCTGTAGCTGCTAGAATTATTTTACATTATGATGATGGCGTTCCATTGACGACGAATGCATCAGAACTTGTTCGATTCAACAATGAACGAGTTGAAGTGAATTCAAAGCTTTGTAAAATGTTTGAAGAACTATAAAAAGCTGACTCTGCAATTTCTAATAGCATAAAAGGAGAAGGGTGAAGTGAAGTCATCATTCAACGCGCAGCCATGGAGAAGACAAGCAGATTTAAAATTAGTGCAAACTTAACCATTACTGTGGAGCATGGAGAATTTGGGCTATTTCTTCGAATCAAACGTGGAGAGAGATGGCTTGCTTTATCACCATCCTTGTGGAAGATTGTGTGTCAGAACTTGACAAGATTACGCAACATTGGCTTCAAACTGTACTTAACGCAAACGAAGTGGCTTGAAGTCATTTCATACTTGGATATGCGCTATGTGAGTTTTGTGCAAACATCACTGTTTGAAGGGAAAGAATATACGCGTTACATCAACATGAATGATGGTGAATGGGAGACATTGCTTCAGGAAATCCATAGCATAACCTCAACCTTACTGCCATGTACGGAATGTCATGGGAAGAAAACTCCTGTTAAGCTGCAAAAGGACAATCGAATGAAAGTGTCGAAGCTATCCAAGAAAAGACTGGCTGAAGTTCGATTGGAGAATATGAACGTGCAAAATCAACTTGGACTTACCTGTGAATATTGTGGTGCTTACGGATATGCTGAGGATTATGATTGTCACTGCCATAAGTACAATTGCAAGTTGTGTGAACCTGACAACTTCTGCAACAAGTGCGGCTCACTAACAGTATCTGCCGAGTAAGACTACAAGTCATTTGCTTGCCAGCCGTCAAAGTGTGTAGACGTGTCATATGGATATGTGAAAGATGGATGTAGAAACGTTTTTCAAGGAGACGTATGTGGACTTCATGAACTGGCGCGTTTTGGATCTATTCAACAACAACTGGAACACTTTGACATCTATTGGGAACTTGCTCATTCCACGCTGAACGTACCGAAATTACGTGAGGATTTCATCAAAGAGTGTGTGCTTTCAAACATTGACGGAGCTGAGGAGTTTGATGTGGAAGCAGCATATCACTTCGCTCGATTTGATCCAAGACTGTTTGATGAAGTGAGAGAGTGGTTAATCTACATTGCAGTATAATGACAGACATTACATTGAGACAATATATTGTGCAAAAGACATATTGTGAAGAAATGTTATTAGCTGTAAAAAAGTTTGCATGTTTAGTATGTCCTGCTTGTCAAAATGAAGAGTGTTCAGAACATACTTGTCATTCTGCATGTGTCTATACATATTGGAATGAAGCTAAATATTACATTCATTTAGATAAAGTGTTAGATAATGCAAATCAACGTTGTGAAAAATATGGTGTAGATGCTATCACATTTGATGAATTAAGTAGTTGGTTAATGTTCATTGAAGATCAATGGACTCCAATTATTCACACCATTGTATCAATACTTGATTTGTAAGATATGTTGATAAAATGCAAGATGTGTTGATAAAATAAAATACAAGATATGTTAACAAGTGTTAATCATTTAGTGTTAACATGTCGACGTGGAAAGACTACTTAACCAATATTTATTTTAAACCTGGTCAACCCGGGGCATTTGCTGGTCCTTACAAACTATATCACATATTAAGAAAACATGATCAACCAGTCACTCATTCACAAGTGAAGAAATGGTTACAGGATCAAGATGCCTTCAGTTTACTACAACCTGTAAAATACAGGTTTAAAAGGCAACGTGTCATTACACGTGGAATTGATGACATGTGGGATATTGATTTAGCTGACATGGGAAACATAGCTTCCTATAATGATGACACCCGTTTTTTGTTGGTTGTCATTGATGTGTTTTCCAAATATTTATGGGTGCAACCAATGCCTAATAAATCACATACGAGTGTCATAGAAGCCTTTCAAAAGATTTTTCATGAAACACAACGAAGACCACGAACTCTAAGGTCAGACAAAGGAACTGAATTTAAAAACAGATGGGTAAAAGCTTTTATGAAGAAGGAGGGAATACATGCCTATACGACAAAGAATGAAACCAAAGCCAACTTTGCTGAGAGAGTCATTCGTACTCTAAAGGGAATGATGTATCGATATTTCCTACATAATCAAACGTATCGATATATGGACATCCTTCCAGACTTAGTGTATAATTACAACCATAGACCACATGGCTCCCTCCCTAATAAGTATGCTCCTGCAGACATTCGTAAAGACATAGAATCGAAAGTGTGGAAATATATGTATGTAGACAAATTGAAATTAAAACCGAAGAAGAAAAAACCCTACAAATTTAAAATTGGTGATCAGGTTCGCATTTCTCACATAAAATATGTATTTCAACGAGATTATCATATAAAGTGGACGCAAGAAGTGTTCATTATCACACATCGTTGTAAGAAGCAAGGAGTACACTTGTATCGTGTGAAAGACTTTTTGGATGAAGATATTGATGGACATTTCTATGAAGAAGAACTACAGAAAGTGACAAAAGATATTGAATCAGTCTACAGAATTGAAAAGGTTTTGAAAACACGAAAAAGACGAGGTGTTAAAGAATTATTTGTGAAGTGGTTAGGTTGGCCAAAGAAGTTTAACAGTTGAGTGAAAGAAACAGATATTCGAAAATGAAGCATCCATTCACATGTTTGGTCTCTGGACCTACAGGCAGTGGTAAAACTTCTCTAGTTAGAGAAATTCTAGAACAAAAGTTAATTAAACCCTCTCCAAAAACCATTTTATGGCTCTATGCAGCAGATCAGCCTTTGTACAAGGGAATGAAAGGTGTGGAATTTTACCAAGGCATTCCAGATGACATTGAAGAGCGCTTTAACCCGAAAAAGCCAAACTTACTCATCATTGATGACTTAATGACTAAATGTCCTAGTGATGAGCGTATGACACGTCTCTTTAGTGTTGGTAGCAGTCATCAAAATCTTAGCATTATTTTTATTGTACATAATTTGTTTCATCATGGTAGAGAAATGCGAAATATTAGTTTGAATACGCATTACATCATTCTGTTTAAAAATCCTAGAGACAGTCAACAAATAAGTACATTAGCGCGACAAATGTATCCTGGAAAATCTCAATTTCTCATAGAAGCCTATCAAGATGCTACGAGCAAACCTCATGGCTATTTATTCATTGATTTGAAGCCGAAGACAAATGATCAACTACGTATTCGTACAGGCATTTTACCAAAAGATACACATTACGTATATGTTGATAAGGTGGCGTATGAACAAGAACCAAGTCACTTGACCATTCGCAGCCAAGATGTCTAAACGTATTCAAGCGAATCAACCATTTCTTCACTTGCTCGCACGCAGCGGGCCTAAACGACGTAAAACCTTGCTACAACAAGCTACTAAGGAAGAATTAACTAGCTTGTTTGAAATTTGTTTGAATATATTGCGAGGACATTTACCCTTAAGCTCAAAAAGGTATAAGGTATTCAAACGTGAACGTCATACCCTACGCACACTGGCAGATAAGAAGATATCACTTCGAAGAAAAAAGAAGTTGGTTAATCAGAAAGGAGGATTCATTGGAGCTATTGCTAAATTTGCATTACCATTGTTAGCTCAGTTGCTGTTAAAATGAAACATACTATGAAAATGGTCCTCATTCCTGAATATGAATATAAAATGTTGTTAGAAAAGAAGGGAAAAAATAGTGAAATCAAAACGAAAGTGAATAAACTTTTGCGTGGGAAAAGAACTCGTGAAAAGGCAATAGAAATGTCTCAAGTTCTTGGCCGTCATTTACGAACAATTCAGTCGCAACAACAGCGACAAAAGTCTGTTACATCATCCAAAGCAGAAAAATCAGAAAAGTCCCAACAGTTTCTAAGCCATTTTCAACCTATTTATCATGTAAAACTAACACAACTTCTAGCAGAACTTAAGAAATATGGTACGAGATGGACAGATAAAAATGAACTTGTTTTAAAAACGGGTACTGTCATTACAAATTCCAACATTATTGATTTGTTGAAAGAAGCATTGGTTGCTACAAGAAGAAAAGAACAACCGCATGGTTGGAAGCAGTTTATTGAGGAAATTGTAGATGCTAATATTCCAAAAACTGTTTTTGGTAAAAAGACAACTCGTGAAGATATTACAAAAGAGATACAACAACGTCAACAAAGGTTGTTTCCAGAAGGATGGGAAACTTTTTAACATGGATTAAAGAGTTATGGTGTTGTTGTAAAGAAAATGGAAATAAAAATACTATTCCTGTAAAAATTAGGTGTGTTAGTGCTTGTTGTCAGGGAGAAGTAGTAGATACCAATGTAGATCATGTAGATAGCAATTTAGACGACAATGTAGACAACAATGTAGAAAGTGAAGATGAAGAGTGTCAAACATGAAGTAATGTATATACACATCTAGTCTATCTACATCACATAAACGATTTAGCTGCCATGGAGTCAACAAGTTTTTACATTACTTTACCCAGCAATGCTAGTATGAACTATTATCCCAACAACAAGACTTCGAATTATCAAATTCGTATGCCTCGAACCATCTATCTGAACGGAAAATATGAAGTGGCATTAGCTGAAATTCAATATCCACATACATGGACAACCATGAGACATGGAATGGACTATTCTATTCAGTATCGACAACAACCACTGAATAATATTGTTCTTGACATAATCAATATTCCTTATGGTTACTACAGATCCATACAAGAGATATGTCAGGCAGTCAATAAAGAAGCAACTAATTCTATGAAAGATGACCTTAAAGAAGCTATTCAGATAAAGTATGATAAAATTAGACGACGTGTTTTTCTATTTCTAAATTATGGTTTTGAAGTGTCATTCTCAACTGGATTAGCTGAGATTTTAGGATTTATCCCAGATCAATGGTATACTGAAACGTGTACAGCTGAACATAAAGCTGATGTGAAACAGGGATTTTATACACTTTATGTGTACTGTAGTATTTGTGAGCCACAAGTTGTTGGTGATTATTATGTTCCTTTGCTACGTTCTGTTGGAATACAAGGACATGATGGAGACATTATCATGAAAACTTATGGAGAACCTCATTATGTTCCTGTAAACACATCCAAATTTGACGTGATAGAAATGAATATTAAGGACGACACAGGTCATAATGTTCCATTTCAAACTGGAAAGGTGATCTGTAAACTTCATTTTCGACCAAAAGCATTATGAAAGCATACACAAACAATCCATCTATTTATCGCAACCATTTTCTTCGTCAAGTGGGTGGAGAATTACCAGGATTTAAAGGAGTGCGAATACAATATGGAGATGGTATTGGTTCAATACTGGGATCATTGGCTCGAAAAGCTATTCCACTGCTTAAGGCAGGGGCTAAAATCGTTGCACCACATCTTAAAAAGGCTGCAAAAGATGTCGCGAAAGATGTTACAGGTCGAGTAGCACAACGTATGTTTGGTGATGAGTTAGGAGGACAAAAGAGAGCGAAACCAGCAAAACCTGTCAGAAGGCGAAAGGCAGCTAAACGGATAACATCAACAAAATATAAGAAAGATATTTTTTAATCATGTCTTTAATTCATAATCATTCTTGTGAATGTAGTCTTTCTCCATTAGAATGGTTTCACATACCACCAACGCAAACTGCTGTAGAAAAAAGTTATAATGTAGACTATCAACCAATGACTACCATTAGAGAGGGTGCTCCAATAGAATTCTACATTCCTGCGAGTACCGAAGAATATCTAGATTTAAAGAACAGTAAACTCCATATTATATGTCGCATTGTAAAGGCTGATGGTACACCGTGTGGTGTAGATGATAACGTGTCATGTATCAATGATTTGTTTAATGGGTTATGGTCCAATATTGAATTATTTCTAAATGATCGATTGGTATCACATAGTAACAATGCCCATGGTTATACCAGCATCATATCTCATCTCATTCATGACTCGGAAGAAAGTCTCCATTCTGAGCGCTCTATGCGTCTCATCTATAAAGATACTGCCGGGTCAATGAATACTCATGAGGTGAAAAGACCTAATCATGAAAGATATGTATCAGGTTTTCATGTAAATATTGAAGGTGGTGATATAGCTGAAACAGGAAATAATGGTTTACATAATCGCTATTAGTATACACGTCTAAGCCGTGAGTTTATGCTTACAGGTGGTTTAAGGGTAGATTTGTTTGAGCAGGATCGTTATCTTACCAATGGTGTTAGTATGAAATTACGTTTACATAGACAAAAAGATGAATATGTATTAATGGCTGCAAATAGTGGTTTTAAAGTAGAAGTGAGAGAAGCGTTTTTAACCATTCGCAAAGTGAGGGTTAGTCCAGGTATTCAATTGGGACATGCAGATGCATTGATGAAAAGTCCTGCTAAGTTTATTGTTAATAGAAAAGAATGTAAAGTTTTAGCTATTCCAACTGGATTTCAATCTTTTGTGAAAGATAGCATCTTTTTAGGCCAATTACCAAAACGTATTGTCATTGGAATGGTTCATAATGAATCCTTTGCTGGAACAGTATTGAGAAATCCATACAATTTTGAACATTTTAATCTTAACTTTATGCAGCTTTACTCTGATGGTGAACCAGTCCTATCCAAACCTCTCAAGCTTAATATAAATCAAGGCAAATATCTTGATGCTTTTGAAACTCTTTACAAATCTTTTGATAGATTGGATGGCGAGAAAAGTTCCATTATAAAACGGGAAGATTGGCCTAGAGGTTATTCTTTGTTTTCTTTTGACTTAACACCTGATTATGATGGTGCTGATCATTATGCCCTTATCAAACATGGGAATTTGAGACTAGAAATGAATTTTGCTGGTGCCTTGCAAAATACAGTCAATGTTATAGTGTATGCTGAATTTGATAACATTGTTGAAATAAGTGCAAATCGTAGCATTCAATTCGACTACCAGTCATGAACACGAAGCAGATAGAAGCCATCCTATCCCATGATGCCACGACAAAAGACTTGTTTCAAGGTGTGTTTGCCATGGACCAGTTACCATCTTTACAACGCGGTGCCTATGTCATCAACACAGACGATCATGATGAGCCAGGAGAGCATTGGGTGGCAGTATATTATGACGAAGACCCTGCAGAATATTTTGACTCTTATGGACTTTTACCTATAGACAGTCGTTTGAATAAGTTTTTAAAGTTTAATTTCATTTATAATTCAGTTCCATTACAAACACCAATATCCTCTACATGTGGATTTTATTGTATATATTATATAATTCAAAGAGCTCGAGGACATAGTCCTTTTGAAATCATTGATGTATTAAGAAGAAGTGATGGTGATTTTGTTGTAAAGGATTTTGTATATAGACAGTATAAACCATTATTTTATTGATGTTGTATTAGTTAAGTTGTATTAGTTAAGTTGTTGGTAATTGTGAATTGTATTATGAATATTGTAAATAAACAAGACAGTTTTATACAACATTCTTTTTTTATTGTGTTATACATTATTTACATTTTAACAATTATTTCACATTAAGCTTTTATTTTACAAATACATTCAATACATCGATAAACACATGCCATTCATACCAATCTAAATTAATATATGTATCATAGACATTACATCCACGTTTGTAAATGCTATGAAAACTAGCATAACACTGTCCATTACCAAACTTTATTATTTTAACATCTTTGTGTTCAGACAGTTTCAGTTCATATCCATGATCATTCATGTCAATGTTCATCACCATAACACACATGGGATGCGTCAGTTCAATGGACTTGGTGCCTCGCATGAGTTGCACTCCTTCCTCTTTGAATTCAAGCGTCAGGTTCTTTCCAATCCAATGCTTGTAACAGAGCGTGCCATTCCACTGTGTTGAGGGTGATGTAGTCGTAGCATTTTGTAAGCTCGTCATATTGGCGAAATCGTACAAACACGTCTAAATAGTTCTCAGTCACACGCACTTCTAAATCCTCTGAGAGTTTCAGGAGAAAGCCAGGTATCCTCAGCTTCTCTAGATGGTCTTTCAACACAGATTGTTCGTCAGTTGATAGAATGATATACTTTCCAAAATGTTTTAGCACGATGTCATCATATACGTTTCTCAGATATGAGAATCCATGCGTAATGGGTTCATATTCCGATAAAAAGTCTTCCATCTCGTTCAACAGTCAGATGAACTATGAGCTGTCTCCTTGTCTGCAAAGACGTTTTTTATGCTCGCAAGATGGCGAAGAGTGGATGTTGTATCACTTCTAGGAATCGTAAGACTGCGCGCCAGTTCTTCATATCAAAGATAATCAAATCTGTATATGGTGTATCTGGCACAACTCCCTTATAATCCTCTGGATAATCCTGTAAAAGATTTCTACAGATTTCTACACGTATGTTAGAATCATATTCAGCCACCGTCACTTCCACTTTATTTTCAAGTCTACGTTTAAACCCAGGTTCAAGTGGTAGGTTTAAACCGATGATAACTTGTCTGAGAATCTAGTATCACTTCATTCCTATCATTTACAGTAAGGTCAGCACCACCGTTCAGCATGAGTGCATTCATGTTTTTATCTTGTTATGAGCCGTCTTCTTGTCTGCGAAGCCTTTTATCCACTTCTTTCACCTGCTTCTTCAGCATTTTCCATTCAGGTATTGTCAGCAAAATTCCCTTTTTCGTAGGACGGTTTTTTCCAGTCCCCTCATCTCTCAGGTACTTGCGAATGTTTACCACTCCTTCATTGCTTTGTTTCATAATCTTGATATACTTTCCATTTCCTAGAGTAAGCATTCCATCCCACGACTGTGGTGTTGGTGCTGTCTCCACTTTCAATTTCTTGATGGTAGTGGTAGGATTTTTCATTTTTAAGTCTTTAACTGCATCTGCAAGAGTATCCATATCAGTTGTAGATCTCTTACGACTTTCACGTTCCATGTTAACACTTCAATGTTCACACCTCAAATAATTCTTCCGTTGGAGGACCTCCCCCTTTTATACCACAGCCTTGTAATGTCCATGCGCTAAAGTGGAATAGGCATCATTCAGCACATATCGCTTGTCGTCATATGGGGAGAGGGCTACCTTCCTAATCTTCTCCGAGAAAAGCTGGTGACTATGACTTCGGATAATGTGTCCTGTAGCCATCGTTTGAGTTTGGTTGAACAAACTGTCTCTATACTGCACATGTTTAATACGTCTTTGACAAGCTCGAGTGATGCCTTTAGCTGTGTGTTTTTCTTTCCCGCCACACAATAAACTGTACATTTTCGGTCTGAGTCCAACAAACTCTTCAATAGGGACGCCTGCCGTCTCATCCTTCATTTTCCCAAGCACTTTTTTGTTCACGTTGGAATGTAGGAAGTGATCTGGCGGATAGTCACTTGTGTCGAACAGGTCAGCATCTTGCTGCATATCCTTGTAGATATCTTCCGTTTCTATGTTGTAACATAGACTGTCGGTGTCGCTGAACAACAACTTGGCATTGGGATACTTGACCATGATGTAGTTGTAATGAAAGTTGAACATAAGCACTTTGCTGAGGTCGAGAATGGTAAAACCAACTTGAATGGGTTTATCCAGAAGCAAATCCACTTTGCGTAAATGTACTGCGGTCAAATCTTCGTTGAAAATTTTGAATTTGTGGAAAGAAGGTTTGGCTACAAGTTTCTTGAACCGCTTTTCCTTGTGAACAAGTTCAACATTGATTCGCTTTCTCACATTTTCCATGGTTTTGCCAAACACCGAGTTGTTCATCAGTTTGAAGAAGTCTTTCTCAAATGGGTTCTTGGCCAATTTTCTCTTTTCCGTGTTCAAGGTAATGTATTTTGCCAACCATTTGCTCTGTTCAAACATGATGGCGCGATGAACTTTAGTGACTTTCAACCCCAGTGAGACGTACTGTTGTAAATTCCTGTAATGAAGTACATATTTCTTCTTGTCAGACAAGTTAGGAATGAGCTTTTCACTGGATTTCACTTTCATGTTTAGATCTTTCCGCAGCTTCTGACTGTACTCTGACAATTCTTCAACTTTGACACATTTCCGTTCTGGAGCCACTGGGTAGTGATTATGATGATCATGGATTGAATTTGGATATTCTAAATCCACTTCCAAAATGAATCCAATGTCGTCATCTT
Organism: Protula sp. h YS-2021; assembly: GCA_949752745.1. Lineage (NCBI taxonomy): Eukaryota > Metazoa > Annelida > Polychaeta > Sabellida > Serpulidae > Protula > Protula sp. h YS-2021. The sequence continues at coordinate 66,931,097 of OX457028.1, read as the reverse complement.
CATCCACATCCATGAAGTCGAGGGATTCTGGCTCGCTCACCCACATAAATCCTCTTTGTGGCATGTTTTGTGACATGGCCCAACCATACAAGTTGTTTGCGTCGAGGTACATCAAATAGTTGTTTGGTATCTCAGAATTGTAATCTGCTACGTAGGGATTATTCGCTTTCGCATACTTGTGCGTGATTACGGATATTCCTCCACGTATGCCTTGCTCAACCATTTGGTACATGTCGATGTCATTGATCAATTCCAACTTCACCTTTGTCGCTTTCAACATTGCATCCCACGACAGTCCTGGTGCTGTATAATAGTGAGCAGGATCCAATTCATACGTGTTGAGGCATACTTGACGAAAATTTTCAAACACGTCAGCTAGTAATAACACATCTGATTTCAGGTACAGGTCGTGGTATTCACCAAATGTGGTACAGTTCAATGTATCCCACACCTTCTGCGCATGGGTATAATCCTCATCGCTAATGTCCTCTTCGCTAAGCTGACTATGAAACTTGTCCTTTGATGGTAGCCGTGTTTCAGCAAACTTGGATGGTTCGTCCACGTAATCGTAGGGGAACACGCCCTTTCTCAGCAGCAAATCTTGTTGATCACTATCGTGAATGTGAGAGGTCATGTTGTAGAAGTTATCTTTCCCTTCTGCTGCAAGGTTGGATACCAACTTCTGTAGAGAGGTACTCATGAACTGAAAGCTGTCTGTAAATTTCAGATTGCTCATGGTGAATGCAATATATTTCTCAATGGTGTTGGGAATGACTGTAATCGTTTCATCTTTGAATTTTCCAATTTCCTCCATGATAAGGTGACTGTCATAGCCTCGCAAATTGTGGAAAAACACAGGAATGATAAAAGAATCTTTATCCCCTTGCTGATCCTTTCTAAGTCGGAATTGTAAGTTGCATTCATTGTGCGCTGCTCCGCGATATTTGCCATTGATATGGTCATGATCTCTCACACGATCTGCTCCTAGAGGTTCATGACAAATGTAGCAATCAACAGCGTTCTTAAAATTCTCTTTGTCTTCGCGAGTCATCACCATTTCCTTTGGTCGCTCTAAACCACGTACAATACGATCACGTTCATTCAACATATGGTCTAAAAAGACCTTTACAGCATTGTCTCCTCGATACACGACTGGTGCACGTGTGTTGTACTGACTCACAACTACATAGGCAAAGCTGTTTGGACGATGATGTTGATACTTGTCTCCTTCTTCATGCTTTTGCGTGAAACATTCAAAGTCTGCATAAATCACAAACGGTGCTCGCTGTTGTTTGGCTACATTCTTAAACTTAACGAATGGTTCCTTGGGAAATGATAAACGTTGCGCGCCATGCTTGCCACACACTTCACGATGCTCATCTAAAAGCTCTTGTCGCATAAACCCGTGAAGACAGTTGAAACAATAAAAAGCTGCACCATTATGCTTTGATCGATAAGCCATCAGTCTGCTGAAATTCTTGATGAGGCAATAATGTCTTGTCTTGTCATTGCTAATCAAAAGCAAGTTGATTTCTCTCGCACTGGTGTTTCGACTGAGTTGTATGGGAACAACGACATCATGTTCATATCCAAACACGTTAATGGACACATCATTCTCCTTTTCAAACTTTGGAATGTCTGTAATCGGTGTTGGAAATGTCATGCCTTCCACCTTCAATTCGTTCTCAAATAGCTTGTATTGATGCACACGCTGTGGGTCATTGCTTGTTGAAGGGTGAAGGTGAGCCAGTACAGACCATAAGAAACATTTGTTGTCTTTATTCTGAATGTTTAACACACCTAATGTATTCTTCACTTTCTTCGGCAGTGGAATAAAACTACTCGCATCCAGAGGCGCTGACGTAGCTGTATGTACTTCAATGTACAGTATGTTATCCAATACCAAGCCAGAGCCTTGTCGCTCATGTTCATCAAACTTAGTAAACAATTCTTTATAGGCGTCTGGCAAGTCCTGCTCAATATCTGCTGGGTTGTATGCTGTATATGTTGGACTGCTGATAAATGAATTATCCACTTGTTCTACCATAACACCTTCAGCATTCGCTGTCAGTTTCGTGAAACGTGCATGAACGACAATGTACCATTTCATTCCATAGCTTAAGGTCTCCAACAAATGTGCCTTGATACGGTTCTCTTGTTGTCGCATTTCAAGCAGTAAATCCGATCCATCCTCAGACTCAAATCGTCTTTCCTGCGCGTTTTCTCCCAGACTAACCCTTCTACCTCTCCCTACTTGTCCTGTTTTTTCTTTCTTTGAAACATGTTCTTCATGAGACGCATTTTCCATCTCGGCTGGTATGCATGCATGTGCCTCATAAGTATCCATAGATGGAAATATTTTAATGCATTCACAGCAGAGGAACGGATCAGGTCTGATAACACCATCTTGTACCGTCTTTCGTCTCTTCGCTTCAATCATCTCAACAAGCTCTTCATTAGCACGTTTCATCTTAGCTGGTTTGCATGTATGTGCTACGAACAATTCCAGAGATGGAAATGTCACATTACAATCATGACAGAAGGCTGATGTGTCTGAATTAGATGCCATTGTTGTTGTCACGTCAATTGCTTAAACTGATATGATGAAATGTAGGTCTCACTCATCCTATTTATACCGCCTAGGCATGTACTGCAGAGACATCTAGCGGAGAGCGATGTGTTCTGACGATACCTGAAAGCATTAAGAAAAGAAAAGCATAATATATTTTCAAAGAAAAGTAAATTTTGGTTTAGAACCCTGATTTTTACCCTACTACACCATAGTAAAATGTTCAAACTTATTTTCTACATCATATTTTGTCAAAAAACAAAATTTGTTAAAGTTGGTCTAAAACCCTCATTTTTACCCTACTACACCATTGTATAATGTTTAAACTTATTTTATACATTATATTTTGTCAAAAAACAAAATTTTTTAAAATTGGTCTAGAACCACCATTTTTCCACTACTATGACTTTAGAATATTCAAATAAGTAGCGTGCTAAAATGTTCAAACTTATTTTATATATCATATGGTGTTAAAAACTAAATTTGTTAAAGTTGGTCTAGAACCACCATTTTCCCACTACTATAACTTTAGAACATTCAAATAAGTAGCATGCTAAAATGTTCAAATTTATTTTATATATTATATGGTGTTAAAAAACTACATTTGTTAAATATGTTTTAGAAGTGTCATTTTCCAACTACTATAACTTAAAACATAACATTGGACTTAACGTAGGGAAAATCCCATTCCTTCTCAAATTTATTGATTGTTCCCACACTCGAGCGCACTCTGAAATTATCGATCGGTTTTCCCCCCACACTCTGTACGAGTGCACTCTTAAATTTCTCAGTCGGTTTTCCACCACACTCTGTACACATATACTTATGCTGTGTGTGTGTGTGGTTACTGTAATGGGGAAACCATTGAAATATGACTAATTAAATATCATAATAATAATAAAAAAAAAAGAAAAAAAGTCACTTACCACGACTGTTTTGCCAATTCGTCTCCTATGTGTATTCCAGTCAATCCTTCACTTGTTCTTCAACAGCACAACACAATAGGTAAGAGCAACTGTTTTCACTTTTTTTTCCCCTGTGTATCCAACAGCAGTCAGAGCATGAATGATGCATATGTGCACAGACAATGTGCTCTTATAGGAGTGTTAAAATCACATCCTAGGGGGGGGGGGGGGGGTCGGTCCATAGTATGTCCTGAGGGGGGGGGGTCGGTCCATAGTATGTCCCGAGGGGGGGGGGGTCAGTCCCGACTGCCGCCTAGGGGGGGGGGGTCAGTCCCGAGTGCCGCCTAGGGGGGGGGTCCCCATGCTATATGATTCTTGACCAGGAGGGGGGGTCAGACAGTATGACGTCACAAAGTGCGGTGATTCTCTCGTTTCTCAACTACTCTGTACGTGCATTTTGTTTGGCATTGTAGCCGAAATGGCCAATTATTAGCCAAAAACGGTAAAAGTGAAGCAGGAATACAAAATGCATATTCCACTGCCAGTTACTGACCAGAACAATGTTTTCCAGTAAGTCCTCCGCCAAATTTAAATTTTGTTCATTGATTTGTCAGAAGTTTTCCATGACATTAGTGAAAAAGCCGACCACATTTTAAGTGAAAAAAACATGCTTCTCTTTCTACTGATATGGTTCATTCGCTTTGAAATTTGGCATAAATGTGTCACAGGAACTCCGCAGAAGAGTTGTAATTTGGTAGTTAACACTAGTTAAAATACTGTTTGAAACAAAAAACAGTTCAAACTTAGGTATGGACAAACAATGTTGCTCATCGTAAGGTTGTGGCCCAATTTAGCAATATTCCCACAAGAGGTCCTCTGTCAAATTTATTGTGAAATTAATGTGTGGATTAATTGTGCTTAAATGGCATAGGACTTCTCTCCAGTTAAACATCCCACTCAAATAGATAGGGTCTGACACCCTCGGAGTCCATTTGTCGGTGCTCCGCTTTCCCCATTGGTCACTCCCTCGTCTCCTATAAAACCTTAATACCTTGCACCATGCAACTCTATTCAGCTTTGCACAGCAGCAAGGAGGAGAATTACAGGCTTTACGAAACGTTCATTATGCCGCGCGTCTAGAGACATTACTCCAGATCAAGGTCATTATGTCTCCCCGACCAAGGGGAGACATATAGTGTTTGTACGTTCTGTGTGTGTGTACGTGTGTGTGTGTCTGTGTGTGTGTGTGTGTCTGTTGTGAACAAAGTGTTGTGTGCAAGATATCTCGAGAACGAAACGTCGGATCTACTTCAAACTTGATCGAATTATTCCTTGGTAAGGTCAGACGGTTCTGTCAACTTTTTACGCATGTCACGTGATTAGGGCAAGCGTATGACGTCATTACGTAAAAATCTTGTGTGCGAAATGTCTCAGCCGCTGAACATCGCAGAAAGTTGAAACTTGGTGGGATTGTTGCTTGGTTGGTCCGAAATACGCTGTAGATTTTTTCGCGAGTAGAACGAACGAATGCGGCGTATGACGTCATCACGTAAAATATGTATATATTTTGAACAAGATCTTGTGTGCAAAATATCTCGATAACGGAAAGTTCTATCGACTTCAAATTTTATACCAGTATTCCTTGGGTCAGTCGACGGGTTCTGTCAATTTTTGGCGCATGTCAGGTAATTAAGGCAGGCGTATGACGTCATTACATAAAAATTTTATGTGCGAAATTTCTCAGCCGCTGAACATCGGAGAAAGTTGAAACTTGATCGGATTGTTGCTTGGTTGGTCTGAAAGACGCTGTAGATTTTTTTTGCGAGTAGAGCGAACGAATGCGGCGTATGACGTCATCACGTAAAATATGTATATATTTTGAACAAGATCTTGTGTGCAAAATATCTCGATAACGGAAAGTTTTATCGACTTGAAATTTTATATGAACATTCCTGGGGTCAGTCGGCGGGTTCTGTGAATTTTTGACGCATGTCAGATGATTAAGGCAGGCGTATGACGTCATTACATAAAAATCTTGTGTGCCAAATTTCTCAGCCGCTGAACATCGCAGAAAGTTGAAACTTGGTGGGATTGTTTCTTGGTTGGTCCGAAAGACCCTATGTATTTTTTTCGCGTGTAGAACGAACGAATGCGGCGTATGACGTCATCACGTAAAATATGTATATATTATAAACAAGGTCTTGTGTGCAAAATATCTCCATAACGGAAAGTCCTATCGACTTCAAATTTTATATATATATTCTTTGGGTCAGTCGGACGGTTCTGTCAACTTTTGACGCATGTCACGTGATTAGGGCAGGCGTATGACGTCATTACGTAAAAATCTTATGTGCCAAATTTCTCAGCTGCTGAACATCGGAGAAAGTTGAAACTTGGTGGGATTGTTGCTTGGTAGGTCCGAAAGACTCTATAGAATTTTAACGCGAGTAGAACGAACGAGTGCGGCGTATGACGTCATCACGTAGAATATGTATATATTATAAACAAGGTCTTGTGTGCAAAATATCTCGATAACGGAAAGTCCTATCGACTTCAAATTTTTTATGAATATTCCTTGGGTCAGCCGGACTGTTCTATCAATTTTTGGCGTGTCACGTGATTAGGGCAGGTGTATGACGTCATTGCGTAAAAATCTTGTGTGCTCAATTTCTCAGCTGCTGGACGTCGGAGAAAGCTGAAACTTGGTGGGATTATTGCTTGGAGGTCAGAAAGAAACTTTAAATATTTTTCGCAAGTAGAACGAACGAAAGCGGCGTATGACGTCATCGCGTAAAATATGTATATTTTGAACCAGATCTTTTATGCGTAATATCTCGATAACGGAAAGTCATACCGACTTAAAATTTTATATGGATATTCCTTGGTTCAGTCAGACGACTGTTTCAACTTTTGACGGGTAAAAAGTTATCTGTTCTTAAAAAAAAATATCTCGACATCGGAAAGTCGGATCGACTTTAAATTTGATGAAGTTATTCCTCGGATAAGTCACACGGTTTTGTTAAACATTATTAAACTCGTATAGAAAATCAAGAAAAGTGCATAACGTCAACACCCCCCCCCCCCACCTAAGCCTCCCCATTTTTGGCTGCTTTGTTATCTATGCATGGGTGTTAACTGCGCTGGGGATTTCGGAAGATTTTCCGGAAGATTCTCTAGTGTTCCTGCATTCTTTAGAAAGCTTCAAAACAGTAACAGCATGTTTGTCGGTCCATTGCTATTTGTTATTGCCTCAAATTGAGCTTTTTGTGCATTTCTCATCTTTGGCTGTTACGTAACGTGCCACTCAGTCAGGGGTCAGTGTCAGTTGCGGTGCATGATGGAGTCGTCATCTACGAGGTCATGGAATGCTATTGTCGTATTATAGCTCTAAGCAGCTCTAGCTATTGATTTTTTTTCGCCGCATACTTGATTAGGTTGCCAAGATGTGCTATATATAGGAGCCATGTTGTATCGATTAGCATTGTTTGCTGAAGCATTTTTCGCTATTAAATTGGGTCGTCCGATATCTTGTGTTATGAGGAGCAGCTCACCATTTTGCAGACGAAATGCCTCCCCCTTCTCCCACCGAGGTGCGTCATCTGATGCGCAGTTATGAAGAATGCCTTCCTAGTGCTATTTGGCCGATGGGAATGTGCGAAGACAAGGTAGTCTATCATGGCTATAACTACACTTAGGGTACACAACCGTTACCGTTGCCTTGGGTAAAAGGGTTAGAGTTGTATTTATAGTCGGACCTACAGTAAATAGCTGGGGGAGGGGCCTTTGGAGGTTGCTGGTTAGCAAAAAAAAAATCCCGACCGCCTTCAAGACCTGGATGAAAAGATGTAAAGTAAGAACCGTTTGTCGTGACCCCTTCCACTTTCAGGTAAAAAGACTACGGTAAAACCTGCCTGTCTTGACCACCTTCCAGACCCGGATAAAAATGTAACGCACAGTAAAACTGCTATAGTGACCAACTTCAGATCTGGATAATAGGGGTCTACAGTAAAACCCGTTTTAGCGATCACCTTCCAGACTCCCATGAAAAAAGATGTTTCAGTGACCACCATCTGTTTGGTTTATTTTGAGTTTTTTACAATGAATGAAGGTTATGTTTGCAAAAATGAATATTTTTTTCAGTTTGGGGGGGGGGGTCATGGGTTTAGTCGGGGAGACATTTATTTTTGTTCACAAAAACAAGAAACTAAGTAGGTATCGATTGAAAGTGTGTAATATAAGCCTGCACTCTTATGTTTTGTGTGCACTGGCCGCTCTAGTATAAATTAATATGGATCCTACAATTGTATTCGATTATGGAGCAAGATCTGTCAGGCGACAAGTGATCTTGAACAATGGACTAAGGACAGGCACATAACTAAGGCCACTACTGCGGCTCTTGTCAAACACGAGTTTCTTTCAGAGGATGGTCCACGTATTTCAAGCCGTCCTTAAGGCCCTGAAACTGTCTCCTGGTCAACAGAGAGCTCTCCAAGTCGCTGCCGCTATCGGTAATTTGAATCGCGGAAGGATCAAAGTGTCACTGGGATTTCATCACCTGGGGCTTCATCTGAGGCCTCCGAGAGGTGGCACAACAGTGCGTCTCACCCTCCAGAGCCAACAACGACGTCATCCATCACCCTGGACACAATTCCCAAGGCACCACGGCACGAAGAAAGCTTTCCTGCAGTTGCAGCCGGAATGTACCAGCATTATCCCCATCCCTCGCGTCATGCCTTACGTCTACGAGTACCGCAAGAATATATTCCGGCCAAATATGCTGGGAGACGACGACACCTACCTCCTCCTTACGGACCAAGATGACGTCTGGGAACGCTTATTATCCCAAACCCCCTATCCGGGGGCGGAGATAAAGAAACGCTTCGTGTCCGTCCGTCCGCAATCCTCTTTTTCCAGGCTGTATCTTTGTTACTAGACCAATGAAACCCTACAGCTAGAAGGTATATAACGTGCAATTGTGCAACGTCAGGTTATTTTTCGATTTCTTCAAAAAGTAATTTTGGCGATTTTGTTGAAAATTTGGACATTGTCGTTTTACAGAACAAGTTTGGCCAGGTTGTATCTTTGTTATTATTCATCGTAGACCAATAAAAAGTTATAGGTAGAAAGTACGTAACGTGTAGTTGTGCAACGTCAGGTTATTTTTTGATTTTTTCAAAAATGTAATTTTGGCGATTTTTTTCAATACAGACTTTGTTGTTTTTCAGACAAGTTTGTCCAGGCTGTATTTTTGTTATTGTCCACCGCAGACCAATGAAATCCTACAGGTAGAAGTATATAACGTGCAGTTGTGCAATATTAGGTATAATTTTGGCGATTTTTTGAAAATTTGGACTTTGTCGTTTTTGTGCGTTGTCAGGTTATTTTTCGATTTCTTCCAAACATGTTATTTTGGCGATTTTTTTTTACAATTTAGACCTAGTTCTAAATGAGCGCGGCGGTTGATGTGCAATCTAAGATTGTCTTGTTAGACTCTGATAAAGTATTATGTATGGACTGAAAACGGATTCGACATCGTTAGCGCAAATGTTCAGGAAATTGTTCAGTGCGAAGGGCATAACAGCAACACCGCGGAGGTAAAATATCGAGCCGAGGTCGAGGCAGAGATACGTAAGAAACTGGACCTTGGCAGTTTTAAGGTGGTAACCAGCGTGCTGACGATCGTCTTACCTATCTTGGCTGTACCAAAGGAGGTGGTGCCATACGGCTTATCCACGATTGCTCGCAGCCTGAGGATCAGTCCGTCAACTCATTCACAATCCCAGATAAATACAAATTTACGTCGGTTGGCACTGCTTTTCAGATGACTCAGAAAGGTGCATGCATGTGTAAGGTAGACCTCATGTGCGCGTACAGGCAGGTGCCCCCTTAATAGGTTTTCACAAATTTTTTTCTGGTCTGAAATGGCGCTTTTCAGGAAATAAATATCACACGTATATGATCTACACATCCTTCCGTTCATTGCCTCAGTAAGCGTTGGCAATTTCTACTGCATCACGCAAATGTTTGTGTGAAAGTGCCTGTAAGGCACAAAATCTACAATTGTGGGTGATAATATGAAATTGCAGATTATAAAAATTGTAGCAATCTCACTGTATTGACACAGTTAATGTCACTGCAGCCTCCAGTAACTCACTACAATTTGTAGGATCAGTCACCATTTTACATACTAAAATAAGTGTTAGAGTAAAATTTGCTTGAAATCATGCCCTACTTGGTATACTTGAAACATGCGTCCGACACTTTTCTGACTGTTTTATATGTTTAAACCTAGTCCTAGATGACTCTTGCTTCCTTCCAAACAAGACAAAAAGGGTCCCTGGGACTAGTTTAAACCTTGTAACGCGTTATAGGGTAGTTTGAACAACATAGTCAGGTCATGATTCCCAGTAACTTTCGCACGTGAAACACTTGAAAATATTGATGTGAGGTAAGAAAACGATATCCCAAACTTGTTTTTATATTTTGTTTTTAACTTCTCACTAACAAGTGTATTAAATAACATAAAATAAACGTCTGGACCATCGCCCATACCATATAAGTAAAACTGTCCCGTGTTTTTTTCTTTTTTGCTGTAACGAAGAACGGTTCTTCGTGAAAAAAGAAAAACAGGTTTTGAGTGTTGTTCCTTTAAATATAAAAGTATAACAACTTGTAAAATAAGAAATACGGTGTCAGAATGTGTCTTTGGTTATTAATTTAAATGATAATGTAAGTGTAACGTACTTCAATTTTATTGCTTATTTTTTCAGATTTGCAACCCTCTCTCCCGCCTTCGTGTTTTTCTTCTTTCCTATCCCTGAAACATACCGTAATTTCTACGGAGCTACAACCTGTCCGGCCGATGGTCGTACAGGGAGCTAGGGGTGCCCGTCCACCGTTCTGGATCGGTGTCCAAGCACATTATACTGTCTCTAGTTTCGAGCACTGTTTGTAATTTTTACAGTCTTCATTTATAAATTCTGCGTTGTTGCTTTCAAGGTCATTTACTGTTTTATGTGCTGTGGTTTTGTTCAGTCTGTCTGCATTTTTGCTACATGTTAGGACGTGTACTATGTCTTCATTTTCTGTGTGTCACAGCGGGAAGTGGTTAGATCTGCATTCCCTCTGGTATTTCGCCGTTTCTATCATTTTAGTCGGTACCTGATTGCTCTACGGGCATTATTTTTACTAGGGATTACTTTCGTCAGGTAATGTTGTTTACGTTCTAGTTTAGTGGGTTTTTCCAAAAAAAAAATGAAGGAAACTGAGAACATAATAATCATAATCATGTTTACTTAAACTCATTGAGCCTTGACACTCATTGCAACATCACTGAGAGGGTCTTGCTTTCATTTCATTTTCATATTCATATCATATAACATCTGGAACAATGGTAAACGCATATATATATATATATATATATATATATATATATATATATATATATATATATATATATATATATATATATATAGTCATACTAAACCTAAACTTTGTAATATGTTCCTTCCACGATACGTGGCTGTCAATATGAACCCCTAAAAATTTTGTGACATACACTCTTTCAATTTCCGTATTCGCTGCAATAGTGACTTTTCAGAATACAATAGGGTTTACGCATCCCTATCCCTATTCGGCTTTTCCGGCGATCATATCTGATATTCGCTCGGTTATTTCCGTATTTACTCAGCCGTTTTCCGTCGATCATTTCTTTATATTGATTGGATCTCCCCGTATTCACTCGGCAATTTCCGTTCAACATGTCTCTTTAATGTTCGGCCATCTCCGTATTCACACGCCCATGTTAGTTAACGGTCGGATTTTCATGTTATCGCTAGTCTGAATCTCGCCACCCGTTTATTACAGTCACCACTAGTCCATCTACCTCTGCCTCCTCGCCAACACTCGGCGAAATTCGCCATCGCTTGTCCAAGAAATGGCTATCAGAGAAAGCTTCTCCTCCCCCTCTTCCCAATGCTTCTGCCCAAAATGTGATATTTTTTTCGTGTAGCGTGATGTTTCAAGTACGACTTCTTCCTGACCGGTCAGTAGGTGCGTCAGAGCACGTTCAGGCCCACCCACTACAACGTCGTCTACGACACCCGGGCCTCAACCCCGACCAGTACCAGCGCCTCACTTACAAGTTGGCGCACCTCTACTACAACTGGCCGGTAAGTCACCTACAAGATGACCTACTTCTACTACAACTGGCCGGTAAGTCCCACGAGATGACGACTCCCGTACGAAGAAATAACCGATATTCCACCCGTAAATGAACCATATTGTGGCCGTAAAATGAAGTTTATGGCTTGTTTAGACCAATGCACGTAAATTAGACCAATAATCCGGGTCAAAATTTCAAAGTTTTGATTTAAAATTACCACCCATAATTTTAAACCCATAACCTCGGTCATACTTGCATTTTTTCACCCATAAACATTTTTTCCTGAATGAAACTAACTTGACAAAAAATAAATAAATAGAATCATGAGTACAGTTAGATATGGTCGTAGATAACATTTTTCAGCATAATCAAAATTAAAAGCCGAACACATTCATTTCGTTATCATCATGTATTGCTTCGAAATGGAAATTTTAAGAATTCTTGTAATTCTTCTCCCACCCTCCGCACTCCCCCTCCCCAACTCTTATTTTTTTTGTTACTACTTGTTAAAATGCTGCGTTGCGAGGAGAGGAATAAAACGGAAAATAGTTCGTTGATGCGTTAGAATCCTTTATTCACTTATTCGTCCACACTGGGTGCGCTTGCCAACAATTAACGAAGCGTTCATCCCACAGAAAACCTACTGGTACGTCACCAGCGTTAAAACTTGATGGACGTGTTCTTCACGTGGTTATAAAGGTCATCAACGGTAACTGAAACTACACATATTCAGTCACACATTAATCTCAGGTACACGGCTTTGACACTTATTCACTAAACCAGAATTCTACTTAAACTGACGATTAAGTAACAAGTATCAATACATAAATAAATCGCTGTCAAATGAAATAAACCGCTGACACGTAGACATATTTTCTGGAATATTGGCCTTTACGTTTTTCTCTTAAAATACAGGTAAGTGATTACAACAACACAATATTAATAAAATGACAATAGCTTGCCGAAAACTATTATGCCTCCTGCTACAACTTTCTAAAATAAATCCGTGTTTCTTTAAGCACCCATTTATCCACTTAGAGATTCAGTACGTATTCTTAATAAACAGCCTCAAATAACTGCCCAACTTTAGGACGTAACAATTATCCAGTTCTTTTATCTTAATACTGTCCACTTTTGAACCTGAAGTTCTTGTTCACTTTAGGACCTCATTAGTACTTTGTCCACCGTTTGAACTTTCAATTCTTGCCCCCTTGTGGGACTCTTAAATTTATCCACTTTTTAGGACATAGACCTTCTGTCTATCCGTGTTTTTTATCTCGAGGGCGTTACCTCGGAATCACTCCAAGATGGGACAAAATCACATATTCTTATACCCCAATTCTACCCCAGGGCAGACCAGTCCAGCACGTGCCCCGTCACCAATTCGGGATCTTATTGGCTACAGTATCTAAAGTAGTCTACAACAATAGGCCGAATCATTGACCCAGTAAACTTATATAATTTGACCACTATGGCAACCAAAAGATCTGACGGATTTTACTTACATAATAACCCCTATGGCAAACATAGAAACCCGCTCAGAGCCCCTCGATGGCTGCGGAAGGCTGTTGCATAATGTCTTATCTTTTACACAAAAACAAGTTATTATCAGTAAGGAAAGGCAGTATTTACTTGGATTCTTTGAAACCACCAGGTTATCCGGTCGTAAAATACATCAATACATTAAAGCAATGGCAGTTCTTACTAATCTGATTGGGAAAATAGCATCAAAACATCTGTAATTACGTCACAAAACCGCATTTAAAGTTGAAATTGAATGCCCCAAAATACAGGAGTTATTCACAGATTTAGCCCATTTAAAAATAAAACAGAAATCGCTCGTAGCGGTTTCTACACTACTATTAACAACGGTGACAAGTAAGAAGTCGTCGTAGCCGAGTGGTAAACGCGGTTGACTGGAAATAAAAGATTGATGGTTCGAATCCCACCAAGACCAATATAGTTTTTTCTTAAGAATGGCTGGAATATGGGTGATAATATCACCTTCATCTGAACTTCTGGTGTTAAATTTTGGGTTATTTTTATGGCCATAACGGGAACATTATGGGTCTTCGAATAATTTCACTCATATTTTGGATCTTGGCTTGAAATTCTGGTGTAAAAGTCGGGTCATTCTTATGGCCATAACGGGACATTATGGGCTATAATAGTGGGAGAAAATACAGCCATAGTCTGAGTCACAATATGGGTCTGTTCTTCCATACGGGATACCTCTACTACAACTGGCCGGTAAGTCACAAGATGATGTACCTCTACTACAACTGGTCGGTAAGTCACCCACGAGATGACGCACCTCTATTACAACTGAACGGTAAGTCACTCACAAGATGACGCACCTCTACTACAATTGGCCGGTAAGTTATTTAGAATTCAAGAAAATACAGAGAAATGTGGTGTGACCAGAATCTCTGGCAGTCGAATAACGCTGATTACGATTGACAACTTTTGGCGTATTATTAGTTACGTTTTACGGCGTTTGTTGTTGTCATGGTTACAGGGAACGGTGAAGGTACCAGCATCCTGTCAGTACGCGCACAGGCTCACCTTCCTCGTCTGCCAGTCGTTGCACAGGCTGCCAGTGAGGCTCTGTCTGAACGTCGCTTCTACCTTTAGAGCCTACCATCCTGTGGATCCGGATGCGTCAGGATGGCGAGGGGGGAGGGGGAGTAGGGGGCATATTTCCCGTGAACCCCAAAGACATTTTTCAATTTGTGACGTTGTGGCTTTATTTAGGAACGGCAATGGCTGGAATTGAGTGCAGAAACTGAGTTAAAGGGTGGAGAGGGGTAGGGGCCGGGAACAAAAAAGACAAATGTAAAATGGTGCTTATATACAAGTGGTTTGTTTTTTAGCCATCGCCAGTTATTAATTTGGCTTTAATCATCTTATATTATGTGACCTTAATTAAGTGATGAACAACTCAAGCAATTAAGACGCTGAAGATTTTTATAATTTAGTGTTTATAATTATATTTTTTATAATTTAGGTAATCCTATAGACCCCCGTGCTCGCCTATTACCCTATGTCCGTCCGTCTGTAAGTCTGTCCATTCGTCCGTCCGTGTGCCACACTTTGAATGATGTTTTGTTTCCACGAAAGTTCTTCGAAACTGTTTACCCTAGGCATATGCAACCTTGCACAGTGAAAATCTATATATTGAAGTTGGGAAACGTCGTGTTATTTTTCAAATCGGTAAAAAATTGCCAAAATGGTGACTTGTCAAAAATTGCCAATTCTTTAGATAAAGTAATGTAAGGCTTAAATGGTTTCCACGCTAGTTCTCCGAAACAAACAGTTGAAATTGAATGCCCAAAAATACAGAGAAATTCACAGATTTACCTAATCAAATAAAATAGAAATCGCTTGTAGCGGTTTTTACACAATGCAATTATATTACTTCATTGTCACATGAACATATTGAATACATAGTCACAAAATTGCCTTACTAAATGCGCACCGAATCACAAGGCGCGTTGCGTAAATGCGCGCTGAATCACAAGGCAATCAGAAATCCCTTAGACAAGCAGTATAACGGATTTGGCACCATAAAAATTTGGCACCATCGCGGTACGTCTTTTGTGTTTGAGAGGCGGGTCACTAATAAAAACACCAAGGAGAAACAACGATCGCTAGTTGCTCGACTTCTTTATTAACAAAACGTCAAATCAGAGGCCTGGTTTAGAATCAAATAACGTAAACAAAAAAAATAAAATAAAAACAGTTGATCGAGGTCAGCAACTGTAACATCTTACAATCGAAAGGTAAGCAAAACACAGCTGATCAGGTTCAACAACTGTAACACTAAAACGATCGCAAAAGACAGACAAGAAAAGTCAAGAAAAGCAAAGAACACGTGGAGTAGGGGTACATACAATTTGACCAACCGCCATTTGACCAACCGCCTTTTGTCCCAAACCTCAATGAAAAAACAGACATTTGACCAACTTTTAAATATCACCTCTTTAAACTCGAGAAAAGGCTAATTTCAAAGAATTTTTAACTGCACACAACATATTTAAAACTAATCCCCACGGTGTCATAAGGTTTCCTTTTTGGCATGTATAAGTGTCCCGTTAATCTCCGTAGTCCGTACTCCGTAAACCTAGACCAGGAGAAACCTGTAAGATTTTCTCAGGTACACTACTTCAGTACTTTAACTGACACTTTAATCCTTAGAGTAATGCGCACTGTGGCCCTCCTTAGCTGACAATAATCTGATCTGTGGCTGACACTGTACCACGCCGCTGTCTTCACTCACACGACTGTACTCGAACGTAGCAACTGTGCGCGATTCTCTGGTAAGCAAAGAAACAAAAAAAACAATAAGACATTTAAATACCGTTAAATTACAAATTAAAATATGTTATTTACTCGAATTTTAGGCTTAAATGCTTACTGAAATGCATACAATGGATCACTCCGGTCTCTTATCTCTACGATGCGATTAGCAATTCAAACTTCATACACATACTCAGGTTTGTGATCTCTAGTCTAAATTTAGGAATGTGGGATGAAAAATCCAAGAAAAATAAAAAATATTCAACCTTCAGCACCCACCACCCCCACCCACCCTCACCCCGATGAAACAGATGAGCAAGAGTCACATAACCCTGACGAAAATAAAAATAGTCACACTCTGCACCCCTCACCCAACCTCCAACGCCACCCTACCCCCTGAGAAACGAAGAAGCAAGAGTCACAAAACACACTGTCGGCCGTTTCAATTTGTCCGCCAAATTTGTTCAACAATTCAACACAAAAAAGGAAAGTGAAAATTCTTAACCTATTCCAAAAGATCATTAGCAAGTTTGTCGAAAAATAATTACAATAAACCTTTCGATAAAAGGACAAAAGGGTTTATTTCTTTATTTTATTTCTTTTATTTATTTGTTTTTTATTATTATTTACCTTTACTTAATTCACGCCTAATTTGGTCTTCGTGTTTATTTCAGTGAATATGTGGAATTTTCTAAGCCAAACTTCAGAGAATCTCTAGATTCCCTAAAATATTTCATGGAATCTATAGATTCCCTGACCAAAATCAGGTAATCTACAGATTCCCTGAAATGAGTCAAGGACTCTATAGAACCTCTGATTCTACAGAGTGCCTGTAACATATACAGGCATATATTAGGATATAAATGTTTGCGATATTGACACTCAATAAAGAATTTATTACATTTTCAACAACAAATTTAACATTTTCATATTTATGCCATGTATAATTTCTTTCGTTATTTCCTGGCATCGCAATTCCCAAATGCTAGAGATTCAGTCTGTCCCGTAGTTTTTTATTTTTGTTTTTCCTTGTTTTGTTTTTTCTTACCATGTTACCGCAGTTGTGAAGAAATTGTTACGCCACTTTAATATTTTTTGGTAAACATAAACATTTGGTTACATAAAAAGTAAATAGATCATACTATCTTATGTTAACATTTATTTCTTAATGATGGTGTATGTACTTTTTCAGTACTTAGAGATTTTAAGAGAAACATTTAAAACTATTTTTAAAGTGTTAGGAGACATCACTGGAGGTGAATTGGTCAGATAACGTAAATTGGTTCCCACAAGCCACTAACGACGCTTGCTGGTCTAAGATAACGAAGCAGAAATTTGTTTACATCTGTCATATTAAGTTAATAGTTAAGAAAATAACATTAATTTAGATACAAGAAGACAATTGATATTTTTGTAAATCGTCACGTCTTATTTTAAAATGTAAGTGTTGATTTAAGAAAGAATCCTGTATTATCGCCAAGCCAATTTTAGTTTTTACCTTTATTAATTTATGTGAAATTGGTATCATGGGTATAATCTCTGTTTAATTTAAAGGTTGAAAAAAAACCCAATGAAGGTAACGGATGGAAGGAACTGCAGAGCTCACCAGTGGCCACGAGACGTCGAACAGGGTAGCTGGTCACCATCGATGAAGAAAAAGATTCGAGGAGGGAACAGTCAGACATGCTGTACTCGCATAGCTCTGACAAGCATCTCAAAGAACATCTGTGCCACATACTGACTGAGTCGAGCCGGTACGAGGTGTCATTACCTACCAGGGCGTTTGGACAAATCGGCACTAAGCCTGTTTATTAAAGAGGCAAATCACACTTTGGGCGTTCCCAATAAAATTGCGCAAAAATTCTGCGTTACGATTAAAAATAACCGATTAAAAAATTAAAGAAATGATAGATTTCGCCTTAATGTCAAATTTCTCTTGCACCAAAGGGCACTCGGATTTTTAACAACCGGTATGCTATTTTAAAAATTTATTAAAAGTTATAACAAGTAGATTCAAGTTTCAATTTCTTTTAGGGCCGAGTATAAGCTGTTTTTGTGATATTTCTTCAATATTTTCTATCATATCATTTTTTACCTGGTTCCCTCGCAGCCGAAATTCATAATTCTTGCGCATTTTATTCGAAACACCAAAAGTGTGATTTGGCTTATATATGTGAAATTTGTATCATGGGTATAATCTCTGTTTAATTTATAGGTTGAAAAAAAGCCAGTGAAAGTAGCGAATGGAAGAATCTGCAGAGCCCACCAGTGTCACGAGATGTTGAACAGTTTAGCTGGCCACCATCGATGAAGAAAAAGATTCGAGGAGGGAACAGTCAGACACGCTGTACTCGCTTAGCTCAAAGGACATCTGTGCCACATACTGGGTCGTGCCGATACGAGGTGTCATTACCTACCACGGCGTTTGGACAGCATCGACACACACACTTTTTTTTAACACAGAAGCAACCCGGTAAACATTTTTGGTTTGAAAAACTTTTTATAAGCGTTTTTTGTGAAACCTAAAAAACCTTCAAAAAACGTTTTATTTTCGTTATATATGAAATGCTAGAAAACGTTTTTTGGGAAAGTTTTTTTGAAGGTTTCAAATGACACATTTTCCGAACCATTTTGACGGGGTTTTGACAATAAAATTCTGAAACCCTTTTTTTGGGATCCTTAAAAAATAATCATTTCTAACGTCCATTTAATACCATTGATCATTCAAACAACACCACAAGACACCAATCTGCAACTAAACATTCGTGCTTACCTGGGATTGAACCTGGAACCTCTGGCATGCTACGCGTCTACCTTACCTCTACGCCACCACGCATCCGTTTAACTATGAACTATTCGGCTACCAATATCTTGTTTCTATGCGATCCCCAACAATTAATTTTAACATTTCTCTGTTTTTAGTGGTGCTTTTAAAATTGTTTGCTTAATGAAAAACCATGCATTTTGCTTTCACAGTGGTTATTTGCTTAGGATTAGTTGATCGGGGCAAATAATATTCTTAGCTAGCTATATAGATAGCACGTACGTTGACCTCATTATATTACTATAGAATTTTTACAGAGTAATATAATAACTAAAATCAAATAAATTATACCTAAAAGTCAATATTAGATTTTAAAATTATGTATTTCATTTTATTAGTATCTAAAATTTGCCAATTTATTTGAAAATGGTATTCAGTACATATGGTTTCCCATGATGCTCCAATACACGACACCCAATAGTATTGATTTTTCATAATGCTCCAGTACAAAACGTTTGATTTTGGTTTGAAAATAGTTCCCCCTGAAACGTTTCGAAAAGGTTCTGCAAAAAACGTTTTATTTTGGTATCCGAGAACACAAAGGTTTTATAAACGTCAATAAAACGTTTCAACCAAAAACGAACCTTAAAAAACGTTTCCATGTTTACCGGGACGGCGCTGTGCAGGGAGAAAGCCCAACAACGCTGTCTTTGTTTTCACCGCTGAACGGATACCCTCTTGTATAAGCTAAAGCTTTGCACACCATCAATAGTGAAGTGACGAGAGAAGACCACTCAAAGCTACTGTTTGCTTACACATTGGAACTAATGTGTTATGGAAGCCGCATTGCAATCTGTCATCTGTTTTTTTTTTACTTCTCCTTCACAAATTCTATTGGAGAGTTGCTGTGAATCATACTGGTTGAGAAAAAACTTCTGTGCGATGGCTTGAGTGTTTCTAAATGTGCTGTTTATAATTAACCTAAAATACTGAGTTTCAGCCGTGTGTGTGGCTTTGCTGTTTGCGTGTATTGGCTGTGTGTCTCTTTATATGTAGGAAAAAACGGCAAAAGGTTCAGTATTTGGGACGAGCAATCAGCTGATTTCTCATTATTGTCTGAAATTAATGTAAGAACACAGAAAATGGGGCAAAGATAAACGAATAGGTGGGTGGGAAAGACAGGGGAGACACTGAACCAATGACGGGGACAGAGAATATTTAAATAAAAGGATAAATAATTAGGAAAGAAAGGGGGTTACTGAACAGCTAGAATGACAGGATATTTTATAGGGAGTGGAGAGAAATCAATACGGCAGTGGCACAACACAACACCGTGTCATTCACAACGGCAGGATAATACCGGAAACAAAAAGCTGTAATACAACAGGAACTGGCTATGTCTTTTTAGATCTAACCAATCTTCAAAAGCCTATTCAATACATCGACGCAAAAAATGTGAGTTAAACTTGGGATATTTCTTTTAAATATTCACAGCATGTAAGGTAGCTTTGATTATATTTCTGTTACATTCTAAGACGTTTTGGTATCACGAAAACACCCTAACAAAGTAATGGCGTACCGAAACCTATATGTCTTAATAAAAAATACCCATCTTTATTCTGGGATTTCAAAGCTATTTCTGAACCGAATCTGACGAAACTCTCACAGTTTATAGACATAGAATTCATCTCTCCAACAATAGTAATAATTATACGAGAAACCGTATGATTACTTAAAGAAATGACATTTGGCGCACCGAGTTTTACCATTGAAGTCAATAGGGGAAAGATGGAAGGCGGCCCCACAAATGATACATTTTTAAACGGTCTGCCCTCCTTCAAAACTAAATCAATCCATATGGTGTAAGCCAGCAGATGAGACTAAATTAATGGACATCTCCGTTGAAATCCATTGTTAAGAACAGTTGCTTGTCTCGCCGAAGCCTATCACAAGCCGTGCTGAGAAACATCCGTGACGAGAAACATCCCTTAAATATGGGAGTCAAGGAGAAAGTGGTTTTGCAAGCAAAAAGGGGTAGGGATGTTTGCAAGCTCGGCTCTTTTCTCAACAGCTCTAACCGTTTTTTGGGAGAGGGGGATTTGGGCTGTGCTTGGACATCAGATTAGGGGGTTTCAAGCATTTGTTTGGTTTCGATATATTTTTTAAGAACACCCGGCTGTATCCTCAAAACATTTTTAGGGGTGGGGTTGGTTCTGGGGGTGTTTTTCCTAGGTGGGTATGCCCTAGTTGGTGATTTTAGGGGCAGGGTTGCGTCAGAGGAGTCTTTTGCATGGGGAGCGAGGGGTACGATCCTACAAACGTGTATCCTACAAATTCTTCGACGTCGGAGATGCATATAAAATGCGTCGGCAATATCGGCAACAGGCGTCGGATATACGCATATTTTTTCCGTTTTGCTCTTCGTTTATTAGTCGTTTATGCGCATATTTTCCGACGAAGTTTTTTATACATATATTCGACGTATATCCGACGTATTACCAACCGTCGGCTATACGTCGGCTATACGTTTATATTCCAATGCATTTCCAACGAACTTCCGATGATTTTTATACGTATAAAATGCATATTTCCGAGGTTTTCCAAAACTTTTCCGACCAAGTGACAATCGGAAAATATGCGTTTTTTAGACGTATGAAAAAATGCGTGTGCGCATTTGAAAAAAAATTGTTTCTAACCTTAACTGACCCATTGAACCCTTACCTACGATTCATAATTCACATATTCATACATACACCATAGCATATCAATATACAACATAGCATATTTATATATTGCAGCTGAACACTAGTACTTACTCGGGTTTGAACCGGGGGCCTCTTGCATACTAGGCGCGGAACATACCTCTACTCCACGGCGGCTGGGGTTGCCTCGACAGTGTAATTAAGTGGTCTAATGTTTCTATTTCGTCCCAAAAAGTTTACCTCTTACATTTTGGTTTTTTGTTGCCGCTGGCGCTTTTAAATTTAGTTATTTATATTGTCTTTTCCTCCTTTATGTTTGCTGAGGGATAGTTTATTGAGGCAAATGATAATTTTCAAGTATATTCATAATGCTCCACTATTGATTCTTCATAATGTCCCCTACAAAACGTCAATCGATAAATTTCCGACGTCGAATAAACATCGGAAAATATGCGTTTTATAGACGTATAAAAATACGTATAATACACGTTGGCAATATCGGCATCTTTTTTCCGATGTATTTCCGGCGTCGTTTAAACATAGGAAAGTATGCGTTTTATAGACGTATAAAATAATACGTGTAATATACGATTGCAATATCGGCATCTTTTTTCCGATATATTTCCGACTTCGTTTATACATCGGAAAATATGCGTTTTATAGCCGTATAAAATAATACGTACAATATATGATTGTAATATCGGCATCTTTTCTCCGATGTATTTACGACGTCGTTTATACATAGGAAAATATGCGTTTTATAGATGTTTAAAAAAAATAGTATAATACGCGTTGGCAATATCGGTATCTTTTTTTCCGACGCATTTTCGATGCATATACGATGTTTCTAAAAATACGTATATATTCCACCGTATATCCGACGTATAAACGATGTTTCAAATCCGCTGCCAACGCTGCCGATGCAATTTAGAGATTAACGACGTCGTTTATGCGTCGGCAGTTTTGTAGGGTAATGGGGGTTGGGCTTGAGGAAGTAAAACTGCTCCCTGTCAGATATGCTCCTTATCTATATGTGTTCACTAACAGAGGTCTTACAAAGCCATGCGTGTTAATCTTCTCAAATGTCTTCAGTTACTTGGGGAGTAAACTCCCTTTCGGTGATTTGGATTAGTGGGAGGGGCTTTTATTCCAGTCAATGCTTAT
Organism: Protula sp. h YS-2021; assembly: GCA_949752745.1. Lineage (NCBI taxonomy): Eukaryota > Metazoa > Annelida > Polychaeta > Sabellida > Serpulidae > Protula > Protula sp. h YS-2021. The sequence continues at coordinate 66,908,530 of OX457028.1, read as the reverse complement.
AGTTGCTTGCCATTGTAGATTCGACTTCCACAGGGTACTTTAATAAAGAATATTTATGATTTCAAGCCGTCCTGTGAACACAAAAATAAACACACAGGTGGGATTTTTTATAAATTTCTTGTACCGCCAATATTTAATTAATATATTTACAATTACTTAACATCAATACTATTACGTAACGTCAATACAATTACGTAACATCGATACAATTACGTAACATCAATAATTGATAGATGTACAACAATAAAGAAGAATTACATCACACATATTTATGAGAAAGAAAACATATAATTCACTGATCCAAAATTTGTCTGGGGGTCAAGCAAATTGAAATCCCCCACCGTAACAAACCAACATGTGGAGGCGATGGGGCGGAGGAGATTTACAGAAAATTATTTCTTAGCTTAATTATATAACATGTGTTACACGCGAGGAGAGTAAAATTAATGAGGCTGCTGAATGCTTGACAGCTACCCTCATTGAGTAGAGATAATTTTAGACCAATCAAATCAGAGGGACGGCTTATTCATAAATTCGTCTAGGTCAGTGGGCAGACCTAAACGGCAATTTATGATTTCAAGCCGTCCTGCGAACACAAAAATAAACACGCAGGTGGGATTTTTATAAATTTCTTGTACCGCCAATATTTAATTAATATATTTACAATTACTTAACATCAATACTATTACGTAACGTCAATACAATTACGTAACATCAATACAATTACGTAACACCAATAATTGATTGATGTGCAACAATAAAGAAGAATTATATCACACATATTTATGAGAAAGAAAACATATAATTCACTGATCCAAAATTTGTCTGGGTGTCAAACAAATTGAAATCCCCACAGAAAGAACCCCACGGACACTGGATATCACACTGTGAAAGACGGTACGCGAAAATATTTATCAATAGCATGAGAACGCCACCTACCAATATGAGAAATGCGTGTTTTTGGAGGCAATATGTCGCGGCACCTATTCGAAAGGAATGTGAAGTATAACCCTTACATGTACCAAGGGAGAGCATTAATGCCGCGTTCAGAACGGTATTAAAAAAGGATGGCGAAATAGGCTTTCCCCGTTTTAAAACAAAGAGAGAATCAACTTTCTGTGTACGAAGTTTTAAATAATTTGGCATCGCTTCAAAAGGGCAAAAGGGACCAGTGGAAGAGGGTATATGTAAATCAAATTCTCTATCCTTACTATGCTTAAATTGTTTAAAGTGGATCCTTAAACCGACTGGTTTTCCTTGCTTACTTTTAATTTTAATGTTATTAGCCAATAACAAATTTGGATTGTTGGCGGATGTGGAAGTGAATTCACCAACACAAAGAAAAGCATGAAATGCTAATAAAAATAAGGATCTAAATAAAGTAAGATTGTAATATTCAGTAAATATTTGAGGAAGAACGTCACACATTCTATGTGATAAACTCACGGAAATGGGCTTTCTATGGTCAGAATGATGTTTATTTTTATAACCAACCAAAGCCTTTCTTATTAAGAATTCTTGGGTGAGGTCTGGTTTCTGTTTAAAGCGATGAATAAACGCAATTGCAGACATGCGAGTTAACACTGTATTGTATGAAAAACCTTGGCAAGAGCAATACGCAATATATATAAGCAAAGCATTGATTGATGCAGGACAAGGTTGCTGAGCGAACATTTTACATGTTTTTTTTAAATGTTCCCAAGATCTTTTGTACACTGAGCGTGCTGATACTGACAGACTATTGATCACCATAGTGGTCGCAATAAACAGCATGGATCCAGCTCCTTGGGAACAATACGAGGATCGTCGTCTAAATGAGGTGCCATTTCCTATGTGGCATTTACCTTCAAACGAGATAGTAAGTCTGATAATCTATTTTGTGATGAAGATAAATGGACAGCGCGTAAACATATGTTACCTATCAAGGCTCTAACCACTAATTTTCTAACTAAATGCATGGTCAATTTACATTTTGTTGTTTGATTATTTATGATGGACACAAGAGAACAGTTGTCTGTGTATAAATCACTCTTTTGTTTTCCAGTTTCTGTGAAAACAGGTGCACGGCGATTACTATCGGGATAAGCTCTAGGATAACAATATTATATTGTTTGAAAGACTCATCCTATGTGCCGTAAAACCGCTCATTATTCAAGACCGCAGAATAACTCACTGTTTTACTGGCATCATTAAAAACATTGAACTGATTTTGAGATATATCTGTATTTAATAACGTAATGCCATTAAATTCTCGTAAGAAAACAAGCCAAGTGTCCAAATCCTGTTTGGCGGACATAGTTAATGGAATTAATTGTTCTTTGTCCACATGACCACAAGTAATATCCCAGTCTTCGGAGAAAGGCACGACCTGGTTTTATACATTTACATGAGAAATTAACAAACCAACGTTTTTTTGAACACCACGCATTTTTTACAACATGTAGTTTTATGATTTGATTGATTAAACCGACTTAATTTTTTCTTGGGGCAACTTGACCTGCATTTGCAAAGTGTTTACTTCTATACCATGCAAAACCGCACATGTAGTTGGAAGGACGGTTTTTGAATCTTTTAGCGGTATACCAAGTAATTTCGATAATCGAATGAAAGACTGAAGACCCCGCATACATTCAAAGGATCCCGCCGGTCCAACAAAAATGAAGTCGTCCAAAATATGTGTCACAAAGTGATGGATTTTCTTCTATATTTTTTAAGGTTAGGCGCTCGTGCAGTTTTTGTAGTTTGCTTTGCATGAGGTCGTTTTGTACAGGTCATCTATTTAATTGAACAAGTAAAATCAATATTGACTACAAGGTGTAAAGTCAGTATTTATAATCCTTAGTATCCTCGTGTTGAATACGTAAGGTGACTTTTGCCACGTCTTCGGGTCAGTTTGGAAGTAAACCATGCCGGAGTAAGACGTAATGTTAAGTTAGTTATCAGCCTAAAGCCATCACATATATGGATTTATGAATAATACGACTTAAGCAAGGTCAGTATTGCATAAATATAAGTTGAAACTACTGAGTTAAAATGCTTCAGTTATTTGCGAATTAATTAGCAGTTTTTTGGGGGTAAAATTATTGCTGATAAACCTTGACTAGTTTTACTTCATTTTGACTTTATGTATTATTAGTCGTGCAGTTTATGTTGTATTTGAATAAATAGATAAATTATGGGAAGCAAGCAGAGACTTGACCATTGGGTTTGGGATTCTATTGGTAGTCTTTGAAGTAGAATTCTGAAGATCGAATACTTATGAGTGTTTGTATCGTGTGTTAAGTGGACGGGGACTGGGACAAGGAGAATGGGAGCCCCGATGTGTGCAGTGTTTTGCTGAGGGTGATACGCATGAGGACCGTAAAGGCTGGGCAACGTACCAACAAGAGGCGGGAACTCCGACCGAGAGACGTTTCAACGGGTACCGTGAGGGACTTGTTCACTCAGCTGAGAATGGACAATTCTCGTGTGCGTGGTGACGCACGTGGAGTGGGCATGTACGGTGTTGTAGCGTAGTCTTGGGGCCGGAAACCGCGAGGGCCTTGTTTACTCGACCGAGAAGGGACATTCTCGAGTGCGTGGTGACTCACGTGGAGTGGGCATGTACGGTGTTGTAGCGTAGACTTGAAGGCCGCGAGTATCGGTGGCGTGATTACTATTATTTTTTTTCCGTGTAAATGGTTATGTATTTGTTTGTTAATAAATAATTTTTTTTTCTTTAAAAAAAAATCATTTTTTTTGTTTGTTTATACTTCCCTTAACCACAAATTCAAAGCAATTTGTGACAATATGTGACATGTCGCTGAACTTATAAATGTTCTTCATGACCCACTGCGTTGCTGTACTGAATTTCTCGGACACATTACAACTTATTCGGCATCCCATAGGTAAAACCGTATCGTAATAATACTTGCCATTTAATTTAAAACCTAACAAATGATGGTCCCTTTTTCTGATAGGAATGATCCGAAAAACATCTAGGATATCACATTTAGACATTAATGCACCCTTTATTTTTTGTTAAATTAATGTTACAACTTGATCAAAGGTCTCATACTTAACTGAAGAATAAATGTCATCAATACCAGAATTTACAGAAATATCTTGCGGCTAACTCAAGTCATGAATGAGTCTAAAACTGCCTTTTTCTGTTTTGAGTATCAGTCCTAAGGGGCTGACGGGAAAATGTGGAAGTGGAGGGTGTGAAAAGGGGCCTGACACGCGTCCTAATTGTATCTCCTTATTAATCTTAGAAATAATAATATATTCCCGGTCTGTAGATGATTTATTATTAGAAAGTTCGTATTTTCGATCGGGACCATTATATTTGAGGTTAAAGCCGTTGCGAAAACCGTCAACCAAAAACTTTTTGTGGGGATAATTTTGCAGCAATATGGTAACATCTATTTTTTAGACATGTATCTACAACATTAGCCATCAACATTTTGGTGGGAAATAAAAAACCTGGATGGTATAAATGGATGAGTGAGAACACATTTTGTCATTTCGCGTGGTCGATTGTGTGAGGGAATAATGCCGACATCCCTTCTTCACAGACCTATAGAGACATTGAATGATGTCTTCCAAGTAAACTATTCTAACTATGTGTTTTCAAAACTTCCTTATTTTGAATGGGATTGGATTTTGCAAGTGAAGAATATTCATAAACACTGGGAAGCTGTTCTAATGACAATTCCAAAAAATTGTTTTATTGAATTTTTTTCTGAGGGAATGTGAAGAACTGAATTTCCCAGGGAACACTTATGACATTGATTCAGCATTTATCATGCTCATGCTAGTTGTGGCTGCTAGAATTATTTTACAGTTTGATGATAATGTTCCATTGTCAACGGATATATCAGAACTTGTTCTATTCGATTATGGACGCGTTGAAGTGAATCTAGACATTTGTAAAATGTTTGAAAAACAGTAAAGGAGCTGACTCATACATGTGATGCCGTATAAAAGGGATGTTGTTGAACATGTTGTTCAACATGTTCAACATGTTGTTGAATATGTTCAACCTGTTGTTCAACATGTTGTTCAACATGTTAAACATGTTGTTCAACATGTTAAACATGTTCAACTAGTTGACCATGTTCAACATGTTGTTCAACAAGTTGTTGTCGTATATAAAGCTATGGTTAAAGATTTTTTCATCATTTTAAAAGTGTATGTTGAACAGAAAGGATGTATCAGTGCAACATTTGCTTGAAATCTTACAATTGGCCACAAAGTCTTAAAAGGCACTCAAAGGATGCTCACACTTCAGAAGAATGGGAGATGGATATGGAAAACCCTATAAAATCACCTTTCCCGGGAAGTTTAGATGAATCTTCTATGAAACGTCAAAGAGTCTATATGGATGAAACTGATGCACATGTATGTACAGAATGTGGTGCGTTATACAACAGCGAAGAAGCTTTGTTCACACATATGGAACATTGTGGTGAGGATGCCGATGACAGCAGTTCAGACAGCAATTCTGACAGCAGTTCTAAACAGTTAGTCAGAAATAGACTCTGACTCTGTCTGGTACGGTATGGTTCAAGAAGTCTATGATGGCTATGATGACACATTTCAAGAAAATGTTTTAGAATATGAAGAACAAGGACTTGAAGATGCGCGTGAAAGAGCAAGTGATGACCTTCGACCCATTTATAAGCGCCGACTAAAACAACTGTTTATGAGGCTGTTCAAATATACCGAACGTCTAGAACAAAGCCAACATTATCAAGCCATTTTAGAGGACTTTGGGTATTCAAAGGCACTAAAGGCGGCTATAAGGAAAAACAATGCATTCTTTGAAGAGCAACTAGATAAGGAGGAGGATGACAGCAGTGATGAAGAAAGTGGCATGGACAGTGAATTACAACAGAGTGAAACAGATGAAGAAAAATAGACTTATTTGACTAAACGTTATAACAAAGACTTTATAAATGAACAAATTTTGCAATATTTTATCAACTTAAGCGTCGTGTATTGAAGTGTATTAATATATTCATGCTTTTGATGCTAAACATATAAACTCGTAAGAGGCTAAGGTGTATGACGTGGTGTTAATTCACCCGTAAACCATATATCATATATTACGTATTATAGTCAGCTATTGTATGAGAATAATAAAAAGTTGAAAAGCATAATATATGTTTTTTTTTATTTTATTGAATATTACAACGATTTACACTTATGTATAATTATGAAAAAAAACAAAACATATTTCAAATACATATTAGGTTAATACATGTAACATATTAGCCCACTTACAAGAACTTAAATTGACATAAGTATCACAAATGGTATGAAAACTGACCTAAAATTAATCTAATCCAATCATTTTCACATCAACATGGTTGGATAATGTTAATTCAAATTCATAGTCTTTATCATAGTCCACATATTAGTCATAAGTTCCACGATAGCAGATGGTTAATTCACCCAAGTGATCTAGAGTTTAAATTCATGATGATGAATGAGTTCTACTCAACCATCTTCTGACAGTCACTGCATTAATGCACATCAGTTTTCACTAATGTTAACCATCACTTTCTGTTGATATTTCGCCAATTTAATATATATTTCTCCATTAATGGGTATCATAACCGGTAAATCGTCTACACTCTTCTTCTTCATGGACTTTGTAGTGGTGGTAGCTTTACGCGGAGGTTCTTGCTTAATTTTAAACTCTGCCTTAATTTCTCAATTAATGGGTATCATAACCGGTAAATCGTCTACACTCATCTTCTTCATAGACTTTGTAGTGGTAGCTTTACGCTCAGGTTCTCGCTTCATTTTAGGCTCTGTCCTAATTTTTCGCTTTTTACACGGCGACGTCGTAGCTGGTAACTCATCTCTTTTTATCTTTCTATAATGTGGTCGCCTTTGACGCTGCTGCATTGGCAGTGACTTCACCTCAGATTTTTCCATGGGTATTGCCTTAGACTTTGTTGAAGCTATTGTCTTAGGTTTTGCTATAAAATTTTCTACAGGCATTGTCTCAGACTTTTCTGCAGGCATTGCAGGCAACTAGATAGTAGTTGTTCACTCACTGCAGACATGTTCACCCTTCAGTAGTTTGATATAGAATGTTTTTTTATGTCTGAGGGCGGGTGCCTTTTATGCTGTTTTGGGAGATTCACATTCGAGGTTGGACACAATATGTCCTATAGATCCTTTCGGTTCAACATACACTTTTCAAATCATGAAAAAATCTTTAACCATAGCTTTATAAACGACGACAACAACTTGTTGAACAACATGTTGAACATGTTCTACTTGTTGAACAACACGTTGAACATGTTCAACAACATGTTGAACAACATGTTGAACAGCATGTTGGACAGCATGTTGAACAACATGTTGAACAGCATGTTGAACAACATGTTGAACATGTTGAACAAAATGTTGAACATGTTGAGCAACATGTTGAAAAACATGCTCAACATTATGTTGTCGAACATCTTAAACATGGTAAACAGGTTCAACAACACCTTGAACATTTTCAACAACATGTTGTTGAACAACATGTTAGACATGTTCAACAACATGTTGAACAACATATTGAACAACATGTGAACATGTTTAACTTGTTGAACAACATGTTGAACATGTTGAACAACATGTTGAACAACATGTTGAACATGTTCAACAAATGTGGACATGTTGAACATGTTGAACAACATATTGAACAACATGTTGAACCACATGTTGAACATGCTCAACAAAATGTCGAACATATTGAACAACATGTTGAGCAACATGTTGAACATTATGTTGAACATGTTGTTGAACATGTTGAACAGGTTCAACAACATGTTGAATATTTTCAACATGTTGAACAATTGTTGTACAACTTGTTGAATAACTTGTTAATCAATACATGACGTCATATGTTCCAAAAATAATTTGAACACGTCTTTGAATGGGCTGCTCATTCGAACATGTTGCCATTCAAAAACATGTTTGAACGGGCGCGGTCTTCCTACATAACCAACCAAAGAAAAAAGTATAACAAATAAACATTCATAACAAAGAATTTCACTTACCTCACATTTTCACTTTCCACCTTCCAACAACCAGCCAACGAACAACCAACCAATTAAATCTTGCTGAACGTTTTAGTGAAAGAATGGTTCAAATTGGTCAAGGAGGGGGTCATGAATCCAAAGTTGTTCAGAATTGTCTGAAACGGATAAATATGCTAAAATCACAAAAATGTGGTACCGGTCGGTCAAGGTCAATCCGGGGGGGGCAGGGGGGTAAAAAAACTAAAGTTATTCAGAATCGTCTGAAACGGATAACTATGCTGAAATAACAAAATTTTCTTACCGGTCGGTCAAGGTCAATCCTGGGGGAGGGAGGGGGAGGGTGTAGCAGAACTGTTGTTTCGTGTACTACTCAGTGCGTCAGAGGATATCAAATCATCTGAGAAACATGATGAAAGCCAAGCTGCCGATGATGATAACGATGATGACACGACACTGGAAGACGCGATGAAAAACCTTCCAGAATCGTAAGTAGATTCTGCAAAAAAGAAGACGATCCTGAGTGCAGCAGTCACCAAGAGAACACAGGAGATGAAGATTGTAACCCCAGCAAAAAGCAGAAATTGGAATGAAATATAAACTGTTCTGATGTGGCAGCTGTATGATGGATTGTTCGAAGAAACGTTTGGAACACCACACTAACACGTGTTTATTCATACTATGATTTTGTATGGGGTTTCCTCGACATAATAGTTTTATTTGTTATCATAACCAGTGTCATTGTGAGAAGTGTAAAAAATGTTGTTTACATTTTCTGCTTTGTGTCTTCTATATTTGTGGTGTATTTATTTATACTTAAATTCAAGTGGTGCGTTCATCCAATAATTTGCTATACCAAATTTATTTATGTGGTGTCTTAAGATGTTAACGTGAAGACGTAGTTAAGAAGCTAACATGAAGTGATAGTGAATACTATATCGTAAAATTTGCTTACTGGAATAAGCGAAAGAATCTCTGAATGATTGGTTGCGATCAGAGGAAAAGACGTTTTCTCATGCAGTCTGACAAAAATACTTTTTAAATCATTTTAAACAACTAATTTCAATGTTCAAAATGGACGTAGTTTCTTGTGTTTTCTCAGTGAAATCTTTCTTTTATTTTGAATAAAGATATAAACATTTGCATAAATTGAACATAATAGCAGCTATCGCTAAGCAGGCAAAACTATGGCTTTTGGTTTTCATTTCCTTGAAGGTGCTTATCAAAAACGAAAGTTTTCCTCTGGTTGTGGACATGGCCTTGATTGGTGCACACTGTTTGCTACAATTGTGCTCGTGAGAATTGTCTCGCATCATAGTTATGTGACAACGGTAGCATTTTATGGAATAGTTACGCTTGTCCTCGCACCTGTGTATAAACTTACTTTAAAATTACTGTTCATCTCTTTATCTATTCCCTTAGCTACGCCCTTCCAACTTTTCAAAATGATTTTTGCATATGCTCTTTAATAACCGTATAAAGATGTGGACATGTAACAGAAGCTCAAATCAATAATCAACAGAAATTATATATATCACGCAGTGCCTTAAACAGCTAAAAACTAAAAAAATGAAACGAATAGCACAAATTACGTCATTTTACAGCTTCGTGTCACATTCCATTTTTGTTGTTTTTGGATAAATTGTTCCGACATCGGCTTATACCATGTTTTTCTCATAACTTTTTTCAGCGACCTCCAGGGCTACATTGTTTATATAAGGGTGCCAATATACAGTTCTACCCTACAGTTGATGTATTGGCATTACCTTTTCACAGGTAAGCAGTCTTTTTGCCATTTCGTCAAAGAGCAAAACATGCGATCTGTAGGTACTGTGCAAAATGTGAAGGAGCCTTAAATACTTACAAACTCCTGTGTGGTCCAATTTCAGCATGTTCAGCCATTGCTTTTGAGTACTGTTTCTAATCAGACCGATAACGTTCTTTGACTTTTTCTGATCGTTGTTAAAACTGGTTGAAATACTCTTTATTGACAAGCTTGTATAATTTAAATTACGACTTTCCTATTGAAATTTCTTAAAATTTGTACACATTTGTAAAATCTAAAAGAAAAAGCGTTTTTTAGGCATGTCCCTGCCAAAGCTCAAGCAGGTTTTTATTTTCTCTTCTATTAGAGGCTTTACGTTTTGAATAGGAGAGCGTAAATTTACGTATTTCATATTTCATGTACTCCCACCTGGTATGGGGTCCAAGTTGGTGGAACTTTCTTTTACGTCGATAATCAAGGATTTAACTTGCCTTGTATAGTCAATATCTTGTAGTAAATTTGTAGTAAATTTCCACCAGCCTGGTCTCCTCTGTTCTACTTGACATCTAATCGATAAGGATAATATAATTGCACTATGGTCTGACTTAAAACCCGAAACAAAGTCTACTTTTATTATCTCATAGACCAACTCACTCGACGCAATCCAATGTGGATATTCACATTTCAATATTCTATATTGACTAAACGCTTAACAACTTTTTATATTCTTATCACACCTCTTATCACAGCCATTTTTTTATCCACAGACGTCACGTCTGAATCACTCTTATCAAAATAGTCCACGATATAAGATTTTCTTGAAACCGGCGTCGCAGAATCACTGCTGCTTGAATTTCTGTCTTTGCGTTTAGACTTGTGTCTTGTCATTTTATAAAACTCTCATAAGAATTTTTTTGGAGACCGATTTGTTCCTTTTGCACATTCAAAGTTGTCCTATATTTTGCATTCTGCTATTTTTTCTTGACATCGATCACGTAACTTGATAAAACCAAATTTATTTTTTAAAACGGTGTTTACATGGCTGCCTATTGCTCAAAAATAATTTCACGCGTTTATTTTACACTCTGATAATTGTTTGTGCAACTAGGCTGTAAATGGCTTGGCCTAACTGAAAAATTTTGAAGAGCGGGTAGTGCCCCTTCGCACCTTGTTGTGTTAGTACTGACGTTTACATAGTACACTATTTATTGATTATAGTTTCTATTATGAGTATTTATATATTTCGTTAAGTGGTTTCAGAGTGTTTCAGAATGTTGCTTTAATGTACGGTACCGCTTTTTAGTTGTAGCCATTCATGACACCAGAACTTAATAAATATCCTTGCACATTTTTTATAATCCAATTTTGCTCACAAAAAGAGAAAATTTTGATATTGTTTACAAACTAAATTTCGTGTCTTTCCGGTATTTAAGGCCAAGGCACATTTAACCTTGATAGTTTGTGTTTGATGGAGTTTGCAACCACCTACACCACAGAACGAACCAGTAAAGAAAGGCGAAACACCAAAAATAGTCAACGATCTTTTGCCGTCGTCTACTACATTATCAAACAATTTTGGAAGAATGCACAAACGAAAAACTTCAGTAATCCTCCGATACAACTATGTCTCAAAAGAAAAAGACTCGGAAAATATTATCATAGTTTATTGCTCCTGTATCCACCTTGGCGCGATGAAAACACCTTAAAACGTAGCATTCAGTCCTATGGAAACAGGTTTAATCAAGTACAAGATAATATTCTCAAAACAGCAAAAGCATATGAATCATATTCTGACAACGTAAATTAAATTTTAAACAATTTTGATCCCGCGTATTCCTTGATGAAATGTTTCCAGAATTTGCACCCGGAAGAGAACAGGAAATTTTGGAATATGAAGATGATCAAGCCCATTACTTTAGTGTGACAGACATTGAGAACTGGAACACTGACAATGAAACAACAGACCCTTACTTTATAGAAACACACAGTAGTCTTAAAAGTGATGAACAGTGCTATGAACTGGCAATCTCTCTAAATTCAAAACAAAAAGAAATATTTTATCTTGTCTTTGACTGGGCGATTTAACTTCGTTTATGTCAGAATCCTAAACCATTCTATATCTTTATGAGTGGTAAAGGGGGTACTGGAAAAAGTTGTGTTATTCATGCTGTGCAGCAGTGTATTATACGAACCCTTCGAAAATCAGGAGATGACCCCGATAAACCCACGATATTTCTCACGGCTTCAACCGGAAAGACTGCAGCTAATATTGGCGGATCAATGTTACACAGCGCCTTTCCCCTACCGCTTCAAGATGGTAAAAGAAAAAAAGTGCGTATAAACGTCCCTCGGCTGAATGACTTGCTCAGTTACGCAATCAGTACTCATTATTGAAGATATTAGTCATTGATGAAATTTTCATGGTTGGCAACCATACCTTTCTCTGGCGCTGCAGGATATTACCGAGAATCCCGAAGTTTTCGGTGGCGTATCAATCATAGCAGTAGGTGATCTACAATTCAATCCTGTTGGTGAAGAGCCAATATACAAAGTGACAGCATGCGATTACGATGCATTTACTAAGCATCTGTGGATCGATTATTTTCACCTTCATGAGTTGCATGAAGCTATGCGTCAAAAACATGATCCGTCCATACGCTAGGTGATATCTGCCTGCTCAAATCCTTGGAAAATTCTTTTGAGGAAAACAGGGACTGCATACATGTTTTTATAGCGAACGGAAAAGCAGCTGTTTGCAACAGCAACATGATTGGAAACCTTAAAACTAGAATAACTAGAATAAAGATTCCACCAAAGATCTACTTACTGGAACTGATGATTACGTTCCACCAACACTGTCCATTCATGAAACAACAAATTTACCAAAAGAACTTCAAGTAGCTGACGGAGCTCATTTTATGCTCACTAAAAATATTAACGTTACCGATGCGTTAGTAAATGGTGCTGCAACAGTAATAACGAAAGTCCAAATTTCACCTTATCAGCCTTTGTCTGGCATTTTTTATGTTAAACTGGACAATGAACATGCTGGACTCCATGCTAGAAAGGCTGCTCCTGCAGCTTGCAAACTTGCAACTCCAATTCGCGCTATTACGTCGAGATTTATGGCTGCAAAATAAAAAATAATTCCTGCAGGAAGAACTCAGTATCCTGGTGTTTTAGCTCGGGGTGTAACTGTTTACAAAACAAGGCAGTGACAAACACCTGAATAGTTGGCGATTTATCCGCAAATAAAATGCTCCAATTGCGAAATTACTTGTGTACTAAGGGTTAAATCAAACAAAGGCCTTACCCTGATATCATTTGATGCAAAATGAAATCAAAGTCAATGACAAGACCAATGAAGAAATGAATCGTCTTATACGCGATAAAGTATTTTAATGGCTGTATCCGATCTCTGAAAGTTCCGGCGAACACAGCTTCATTATTACTGCTCTGAATCTTCGCTCGCTGTCAGCTCATTACATGTATATCCAGTCATGTGATTTCCTATCAACGGTTTCGTTAATTTGCTTAACGGAAACTCATGTTCAGCCTGGATCTGAAAACAAATATATCTTCCAGTCCTTTAACTTGGTATACTACACAACTAAGCATGGATTAGCAATGCCTATAAAAAGGCCTTGCCTACAAGTGTCTAACAAAGAATCAGTCTATGGAAATGATGCTAACACCACTATGTTATCCGCTTTCTCATGTCCTAGTTATTTTAGTATACCGAATGTCCGGGCTGTTCAGTCAGTTCTTAGCTGTGCTGGATCGCGAAATTTCAAGTCTTCAACTAGATCACCAGCCTGTATTATTAAACGGGGATTTTAACATGCCAGACCATTCGACTGTAGATTCTAAAATTAAGAAGCATAATCTACATAAACTGGTACACCATCCAACACACACAGGAGCAAGTCAGTTGGATTTGATATGCACTAATATAGAATCTGCCACTGCTGAGAAGTCGCTGCGAATGTTCTTCACGGACCACTTTCTTGTATGGTCTGCCATTAAATTATAGAGTACGCAACCAGCCTCTCCCTACACTATTTCGTTTGTGGTAGGAATTGTCTCAGTTCACAAAGAATATAACATCTGCGACCTGACACTGGAAGTACACGTATTTGATGTTAGAGAGAATTGTCTCGCTTCAAAATGTAAATATGAAATGTTTGTGCTTAACACCTTTTGTCTATGTAGGACAGATTTGCACTGATGCTTGAACATTCTTTTTTACAACTTGAATAACATTTATGTTTCTGTTAGTGAGAATTGTCTCGCTTCAGATCATAGAACTGTTGATGTTTTTTGAAAGTGTGTCAAAGCCTTCCGCTTTAAAACACTACACTACAACTGCTCGCATAGATACCTCTCTTTAGTGAGAACTGTCTCGCTTTAGAGTATAAGTATCAAGTTTTCAATGCTAAGTAACTTTGTACGCTTACTTTTGTGTTAGTAGATACAAGCATCTTCACACACTACAGAACGGACCGCTTCCAAACACATTACAAGTTGTTCGTGACAGCCATTAAAAATGTAAGTTATTCCTAACCGGATATTGACGAAAATATGAAACTTCAAACCTGACCCATGATATCACATCATGTTGTGATGTGATACAGCAAGTACTAAAAAATCCGTTGTGCTGCTACCCATTCAGATATCTTTTGTCGGGGAAGTATGATCAGTTTCACTGATATACTTGTTTCTAATGTAAATGACTGAAAACCGGACGCTTATCTTAAACTAGGATTACCATTTCTTTATTAATAGTGAGGAAATAACAATGAATCACTCTGATCAATGCATCCTGTATTATAGAGAAACTGCATCACTGGAACATTAAGACTTCCTGCTTTCCAGCTATGTATGATTTTTCCTCTTTAAATTACCTTGAGCTCGTCAAAGTACCTTACATAGTCTTGAAAATTCCGCTTAGTCATGAACAACAGGTGCATCAAATTCACTCATTTGATTACTTAATTTTTTTAATCAATTCTTTAATTTAATTTCTTACCACTGCTTTATTTAATGCAAATGTAAAGCGGTGTGTGAACAAGGTACAGCTTTTTTAAAAAGGTTTTTGTCTCCTCGTTGACCGAGTGTTGTGGATCTCCTCGGAAGGGATGCAGCCAGCAAAGGCCGTAAACGGCAAATAAATATTAAATCTGTAAAACTGGCAAACACAACAATGAGAATAAGATGAGCGGTTTAGAGTTTTTTTTTCTTTTTATTGCCTTACTAGTTTCGGTCGGAGAGACCTTCATCAGAGGCCGTGTGATTTCAAGTTAAAATTCCTCCCCTGAGCTACCCAAAAAACGGTGTCTTCAGTTTAGCATTGTGACGTAATAACTGTCCCTGCCCCGCTTTGTGATTGTTTCGTCACAAGTGTCGTTGTAGTTGTGCATAGATACATATAAGCATTTTCTAAGAAATCTTAGTTGCATCGAAATATAAATGTACCGTGATTCTTTAGTTTACTGAATCTTGAAAAAAGAATTGTAATAAGTAATAATTAGATATAATTTTGTTTAATGAAAAAGATATTTGAAATGGGTATTTATAGTCTAAAAATGTTACTGTCTGGCACTTGTGGTATATACGATTGCATGTCCTGGTGGTGTTTGTTCTTTAATCACTGGTAGATTCATCATCAGATGACAACATTAAGTCCATGCGTAGGATGTCTATGTGATTATTGGTTTCTCCATCCATTTTTCCTTCTTTTTGCGCATTGTTTACTTGGATTACCGGCGTTATTTTGGCGATGCGTGGGTCATCAGGGGCTAGTAAACCCTCGGGTGGACCTTCAATTTCTGTATATGTCAGCTGTGTGGTGACAGTAGTGTGGTCTTTTGAGGTTTCGTATCTCACGATTCTTTCCCCTTTCATCATTGACCGTGCAAGTTTGTCCCTATAGTCATCCTTTTTTGGGGTGTCGAGATCACCCCAAAAATTTTTTTCAAAAAAATAACCAGACGACAGGATCTCGACAGCCCAAAAAAGGATGACTATAGGGACAAACTTGCACGGTCAATGATGAAAGGGGAAAGAATCGTGAGATACGAAACCTCAAAAGACCACACTACTGTCACAACACAGCTGACATATACAGAAATTGAAGGTCCACCCGAGGGTTTACTAGCCCCTGATGACCCACGCATCGCCAAAATAACGCCGGTAATCCAAGTAAACAATGCGCAAAAAGAAGGAAAAATGGATGGAGAAACCAATAATCACATAGACATCCTACGCATGGACTTAATGTTGTCATCTGATGATGAATCTACCAGTGATTAAAGAACAAACACCACCAGGACATGCAATCGTATATACCACAAGTGCCAGACAGTAACATTTTTAGACTATAAATACCCATTTTAAATATCTTTTTCATTAAACAAAATTATATATAATTATTACTTATTACAATTCTTTTTTCAAGATTCAGTAAACTAAAGAATCACGGTACATTTATATTTCGATGCAACTAAGATTTCTTAGAAAATGCTTATATTTATCTATGCACAACTACAACGACACTTGTGACGAAACAATCACAAAGCGGGGCAGGGACAGTTATTACGTCACAATGCTAAACTGAAGACACCGCTTTTTGGGTAACTCAGGGGAGGAATTTAACTTGAAATCGCACGGCCTCTGAAGAAGGTCTCTCCGACCGAAACTAGTAAGGCAATAAAAAGAAAAAAAAACTCTAAACCGCTCATCTTATTCTCATTGTTGTGTTTGCCAGTTTTACAGATTTAATACACTGCTTTATTTAATCAAAAAGCTATATAAGTGTATTACACTCATTGTAGTATATATTTTTGTTTAGTTATATTGTTGGTATGATTGTTTAAGTGAAACCGAGTAACAATAGGCATCCATGTAACCAATGTTATTACAATTTTTCTGAAAGTATTTGGTATAGAAACAACCGCGTAACAATAAACTAATTAAGGCAGTATTATGTGGTGTGGACTAAACAGAAAGAGAACTTACATGTAAACATTCATATCATAAGTGATTTTAGTAGTTAAATCCTCACAAAGAACACCACTACAGAAAAAGGCGAACCTATCTCATGCAAAGTCATCCTTTTAAAATGATTGCAACAAAAAGCTGGAATTTAATAATATTTAAGAAATAATTATTTCCAGATTTTCGTCAAAGTTTAGCTACAATTATTAATATTGTTGATTGTAGATTGTAGCTAAGGAAAGCTGTAAAAGCAGGTAGGTAGCTATTTTATTTTTTGCAACCCGCTTTAATGTCGAATATCAATAGCATAGGCCCGCACATTGCTATTAGACTTATTTATATTGTTACAAGTGATTGGCTTCGGTAAATATAAAAAACCAATAATCGTTACGTACTGGAGATATAAGCCAGCAAACACCCCTAAGCGCGCTTTTCACCTTCTATATCCATTTACAATGTAACTTCCAAAGTAATAATAAGTACTTTTTAGCTTTAAGGGGCCTAAACAATAAAAATGTAATATTTTATCAGTAAAATAAATTTACTTCAAATGCATGAATATAATAGAGCCGTAATGTGAGATAATGCTACAACGTTAAGCAAGTAAGATAATCAAATAACGTACCGTGACGTAAAATAAAAAATGTCGTAACGTAACGTAAGATAGCAAAATCTCGTAACGTAACGTAAGATAATAAAATAAAACGATAAACAAAGGCAATTAACTAACTCCAACTAATTCCTCAAAATCTGCGTATTTCTATAATAGCAAAAAACGGAAAGGTTTGCTGTCAAGGATGTTTTCAAAGAGAAAATTATAGGAAACTTAAAGAGTATAATAAAAAATATAAAATTGTCGATATTTACTGGTCTGAAGGTAATATCAAAATTTTAAGAACTTAATTTTTTTCCTTTTATTCTTACTATTGTTGCAAGCCTTTCAATGCATTTATTTTGACAAATTTCCTTGATTTTTTAAATTAATGCTAGGCAAAAATCACTTGAGAATTGAGCCTTATGTTGTTTTTTTTCATTTTGGGAAAAATATAAGAGTAACGTATTATATGGCACACGTATGATGACACAGGTCGATGATTGAGCCACTGATCAATTAACTGAAGTCATTTGTTTTTAATCATAATTTTATACTTTTAAAAATTCTTATAGCCACATCTAAATAAGTTTTCGTTCGTGTCAAGCCGGAAGAAACTGATCAGGAGTGATGTAAAATGCAAGTTTGTCTTTGAATAGAGATTGCAACGCCGATTCATCACTTCTAAGCTCCTAACTTTTACAGTTGCAGTGGAAGATCTAAGAACCATATGTGTCTTTACTTAAAACGTTCAACTACATTAGAAGAGCAGAGCACTATCAGCAGTTTTCTCTTAGCATCCTTAACCAGCATTTTCATTATTTTATGTGGGCAGTTGGGCCACCAAGACTTTTCCATGAACTAAACATTTTGTTTCACGAATTTATGTATTTAGTCAATTAAGGATACGATTAATCACACTTTTGTTTCAACCAATCAAAGAACAATTAAGGTCGGTCAGAATATCTCACCACCCTCTAGAAGAGTTACGAAAATTGTACAGGAAAGAGGCTAAAATTGGCATGATATTTAGTTTAGGGAATGCATGGACTCACGAAGAGCAAAATACAGGATAGCAACTCAAGATACCTCTTTTTGCGCAAGATTACTGTTTTCCCCACATGGCTATTGTAAGTATGTCAAGTTCTGTGTTAATTCTAATCGCAAAGCTTTTACCATGGAACTCATTGTTTGCTTGTTCGCTTGTTTTCTTTGCGTGTCATTAGGTCTTGAATTATTATTGGGAAAGTTTGTATTATATTACATGATTAGAATACAGCACGCAAAAAGACAGCGAAAAGAAGGAGAGTAGTACTTTTAATACGTTTGATACTCTAGATTATCACGTGCGGTTCCTCGATATGTGTATGAATATTTTATCAATTGATCAATTTCCTTAGCGTTTTGGCTGTTTTTCTGGGGTTTTTCTGTTGTAAATAAACCCTTTCCCCATCAAAAACATGTTGAAGTATATTTGTCGTTAATCACAAATAATAATCTATCAAATCCGCCCATTTTTGAATAAAAAATATATTAAAATGGAAATACTAATTTTGAATTCTAGCAAAGATTACTTTTTTCTTTGCTTTGTTTTTGTTTGTTTGTTTGTCTTAGCGGTTCATATATATTTCTTTTTGTTTTTGTATTTAAATTGATACTCACCTATTTTAACGCAAATAAAACTTTATTACGGCAACGTTGCGTAATACTGATATTAATCACATGATTTGAAAACGCGTTGAAACGTCATTTTGTGACCTGACAAGGATTGTGATATCAAAAGATAAACGTTGAAAACGATGTGGCATGCGAAATTCGGGAGATGAATAGATTAAAATATGAAACAGGTATTTCTTTCTGAATTTAGAATTGAACAATGAAAAAGGAACAAATATTACATTTTCATAAAAAAGAATGTAATGTTCTGATAACAACGGTGTGCAAATATTAAAATTTAATTGTAAGACGCCGACAAGATTGAAACTAAAGAGAGTAACTGGTAAAATTCGATAATAACTGTCACGCTATATCTGGCTGACTGGAAGAACTCTTATCAAGAGAATAACTCACGCAAAGTAAAGTGTTTACTATGCTTGAGTATTCTATTCTGGTGTCTGGTTAACGTTTGATCGTTTCTGGAACACAAAGGAAAAAACCGTTATTATTTCAGAAAGAAAACAGATGTAAATTTCGCTGTTCAAATTCAATTTCTATTTGTAGGGTGCTTCCTAAATGAAGGTACTTTAAACTGTACTATTGCAAAGTGGTCCAATGTGTAAGATGATTACAACTAAGTACTCTATTTTTCTGGAGTACTCCATTGAACATAGTACGTTTGCAAACTTTTCAAACACTTTTTGATTTGATTTCACAGTCGTCAAATAATGACAACTATAAATACAAACGTAACCAATCTAACTTAAATAGCTGCATTTCTGTTCTATAATTTATGTAAAATTATGATTTGTTTCCATGCTCGCCGTGTTTGGTCATCGTGGCCAAAAATTTCAGAAAAAATCAATCTTTACTTCATTTTCTTTTAAATGGCAAAAAACAGAGATTCAACACTCATACTTTGTAGAAATACCACACTGGTGATAAACATATTAAACACACATTCCCTTCATTGTACACAAAGTTGGTTTTGTTGTGAATTATATTTGTATTTTAAAAAGAATAGACACAGAAATAACTATTAAAAGTGTGAAGTGTTGGAGCATTTTACACTGTCATGTCAGTAATCATTTGAAACATAATCTTCTCTGCTCCTGTTTTGCATTACAGTGATGGTCTGAAAGATAGGTAATTATGTTGTCTACAATTAAGACTCGTATATTTTAACTTTTACAAAGTTTGGCATTAGTCAAATTAAAAATGTAAGCTGTATGCATTTAAGTTAAAATTGAAATGAAAAAAGTGACAGATGCTGCACAAATAACAGTGGCTATAACCTTGCTAGAACTCGAAATCAGTCAGCATATTCTTACAAAAATTGGAAACTCCTGTCTCGGGTGGAATTTTTCAAGTTAACGGTACAATGTTCTGAAAATGCTAGTTACTAACACACCATTAGCAACGTAATCGATAAAATATGCAATAAGACGCCAACCTACCGACAGCTTATAGCGAACATAGTTATTTCATAGGGAGAATGTTCATCTCCGAGCATGCGTACCAATAAAGAACATGTTTATCTCGTGGGAAGCATGTTTATCTCATGATGAGTATGTTTATCACATGGGGAACATGTTTATCTGATATGGGGCTAGATCTTACAGCTCTGATTAAAATAATGATGCCCTAGTTGCACATCTTTTCTGTTTTGTATTTTGTCTCTTTAAGTATATTTTGAATCTTTGACAGCGGGTATTTATTATGAAGCAATTGCCAGCAACCAATAGTTTTGAAGCTCTTGTTTATTAAACAGGTGAATTGTTCCTAAATCGTTTCTCTTGTATTTCAAGCTGGTGACTGAAACAGACAAAGCAATAGTAAAACCAACAACTTAACACAATTGCCACCTCCGCCTCGCCCAATCGATATGGTGGACTGAATTGCCTGTTTTTTATTGTTATTGGGCTCATATTTTAACAACAGGTGCCAGTTGATCACGAGTTTTGCTTTTATCTCCAAATCATTTAACAACAACAATGCTTTTCAATTTAATTCTTATGCTAACTTTCTTAATAGACGAAACATTTTTATTCATTGTTTTAAAACATTATTTCACCAGGGTATTTCTTGATTAAGCAAGTATTCACTTTCATTGCTAACCCTTCGTTGGAACGCTTCTAGTTCATATCTCGAGAAAACAGTAAGTACTAATGCAAAATATATATATATGTGGTGGCGACATTCTTTCATTCTTCCTGCAATCAAATATAGCCCTATCAGAATAAAGTGGATTAACAGTGTAAAATGTAAATAGAAATATTAGCTATGAATCCTTTGTTCTATTTACATCCAAACTAGATTGAAAATTTCACAAATTAAGTTTTAATATATATATATATATATATATATATATATATATATATATATATATATATATATATATATATATATATATATTCACTTTATTATTTTTTTATAAAATGGTGTTTGATGTCTGTAATCTGAATTTTTATAATGGATGATTTTAGTGACATGAAAGAGAAAGTATAAATAATAAAATTCACTTTCCGAATACATAATATGCTGCAGGTGTTCAAAGTATCAAAATTTCTCATCATTGCTTTGCCATGTGCGTTAATCTTTGTGATATATATGGCACTGTTGCATTAGAAAGTTCATTTGAATGGCAATTTATCAGTTATTAAGAGCTTTTTGAATTTCTGTTACAGAAGAACAAGCCGTAGGATTTACAGCTTGTGCCTTGGGGTTTGCAGGCTATAGCGAGACAGAAGTAATTAAGATTGAGTCTGTTCGTAACAATATCGGTAACCACTTTAACGCAGATAGTGGTAAATTCACTTATTCTTACCATGGTGTATATCCCTCCAGAACGATGATTTTACTGCTTTCTACCAGTGACACCTCCGGTGCAGTGTTTCTTCTAAATGGTACTAAGGTATTACTATTTGTAATGATGATGGGAATCTTTTGCTCTTTGAAACTACACGGGCAAGTTTTGTCGTCTAGTGTAAGGCAACTCAAAACGTATGGATAGAATCTAATTTACCTAATCTTGCTTTGGCTGATCTAAGAAAGAAATAGTTCGTATCTTCAGGAACTTTACTCAATTGGTTTGATTTTTAACTTAAGAGGAAGATTTTTTCACTTGATAGAACAATTCTCCAGATAGTTTCGAAATAACCTTTGAAAATTATTTATACATGTCTCCATCTGCATGTTATAGCGTAATAAGATCGTATAACGACTTTATTTTGAAAATTGTTCAGCTTAATGTTTCCCAAGACGTAATGCTGATGTTGTAAAGTTGTTAAACTTAAACATCTCGAAAACTGTTAAACATGTAACTGTAGATTGGGAGCGTCTTGAATTATACTTACAGAAGAGCGAAATTTGTTAAATGATATGTTCTATGCATGATCGAACGAAGTCACCATGAAAGACTGAGCCTAAATTTCATACAAATTAGTGCACTGTAATTTAAAGGCATGATATCATATCACCAAGTGGTGTACTTATGTTTTGTATATGCCGTCTGGAACACGTATTAAAACATTTAAAGTTTAATATGTTAACGAAAAACGTTACACCTAGAACTTCGCTGACAATACGTCATAACGACGCGTTTTATAAGGAAGATTTTAAACTCATCATACTTTAAGTTTTAGCTTGATAAGTTGTACGTAGGTCCTCACATCAAAAGGCTATTAATTTATATGTGCTGAAAGATTTGGATGATCTGATATACGTGTGACGAAAATATGACACCATTTGATGTCATAAAATATAAAAATATTGATTAAATATTAAAGGGTTAATTAGGCATCATATTTAAAAAACAATGTTTTGAAAAGTAATGTTATTACAGCAGTTAGGCAGATGCTATTTTTACGATAAATTTGACTGTGGTGTGATATTGTAAGGATGACATCATTTCGGCATCGTGGACACTAGAAGTATGGCACGATTGCCTGTTGTAATGTAACAATTAGAATGGCACGCAACATGACATCAAATGACAAATAATTTGTAATGGTATTTATCTGGGTGGCTGGTATGAATTCTTGATAGTAGGATTGTAGAATGTCAAAAGACCGAAAACGTCAATAAGTCATACCAAATAAATTGTAAGCAAAGGGAATATTCAATTTCGGAAACTGATCTATGCTTGTGTTAAATGGAAATCAGGAAAATGTGTTGCATGTCAGTGGAAAAGTCAGACAACGGCAGCATCCCTTCCATTATCCAGAATTTTCGCGAAGGTGCTTTTCTTTCTTGTGTCGCGTTCTTATTAAATGTTTATGGCAAAGACATTGCAATGAGTTCATTTTTATTATTTAAATTACTTATTTTGTTAGTAATAGCTTTATCATTCAAAGTGGATGCTATTAGGATTATAAATATCCACATGAAATCATATGAATATATCATGTAGTTTTATAGACAAATATCAATTCAGGTTCAGCTTCCTTCATAAATAAGCAGCGGAACTAATAAAACAAAACATCACAATTGCATTAGGCTTTAATAAAAGCAGTATAATCAGCTGTTGGCGATGTTTGCAAGTTTCGATCCCGAAGTGGACATTCTAGGAACTGTTGATACTGATATCTAGAAAATTGTTGACACTGGTTTTTGGATGAGAGGTGTCGGTTCTATCATGAGGTTTTACCACACATAAATTTATTATTCGTTATTGATATCTATGTCAATTGAAATCTATTGATATCTATTGACATCTATAATCACAGTTCTACGCGGTATTCTTCATATATCTTTTTCTACCCAGCTCATATCACAGTGAAAGTCTAGGCTCTCAGTTGTTTATTTTTAATCTAAACTGCAATTTTAAGCTCTCTAGGTATAGTTTTCATATGAAAATGCAAAGGAAAATGAAACACATACAAGCAACAGATTGTTTTACTTTTTAACAAAGCAGCGAGTTTGCTAGGTCATAAACTAAGGTAATCTTAAAAGGATCACACACAACTTTTTTTATTAAGCTAGAAAACTTGAGTCATATCACTGAGTAATGGAAAACACCCCTCGTTATTAAGGATAGATACAAACCATTGTCTAAAGGACATCTAAGCTTACAAATATAAACAAAGTCGAGCAACAACAAATGAAATTTTACACAAGGTTTTAAATAAATAGCTGAAAGAGTAAAAAAATTAATAAGTTAAATTTGGGAACATGACAAGCGAATGATAGTTTAAACTCATGCCTAAACACGTTTGTTGCTTTAGCTTTGTGGAAGAAATAGAAATAGTTATATCGAAACTTTTCCAGTTTTAGTTTTAAAATAAAATTTAAAATTGTAAAAAAAATCTTGTATTCATTTATTAATGTTTTGTACATTCGTCTTTAATTGAATTTTTATTGTCAAAACTAAACATTATTATGTAAAACCAAAAATGAATTATTAGAGGTTGCCATTACCTACTTACACACCTTGCCAATAAAACTAATTAAAGAAAATACCATGAATTATTCACAGAATATAGTGTACGAAGATTCTGTGCCCAGCAATCTATCTCGTATAAATCAATTCATCAATTTCAGTAATTACGTACTTTTTAAGTACCCTGTTAGATAATGTAAAATACTAAGGCTCTGTAATAAATAAGCACAATTTATTATCATCCCCTTGTTGTTAAATTTTTATTCGTGTCAACAGTAATTTCACCATTTTTGTCAATTGTCAAAGCATAAGCCCTGTTCAAATGAGCTTGGGTTTATTTTTCCAAACTGCGCGCTTCTGCAGCGTTCTTGTACGTGATTTATATTGCGCGATTTCAATCTTGTTTTGCTCGAGGCGACACTCTGCGTCATGAAGATATTGTCGTAGTCGGTGGAATTGATAAGTCTAACTGCAGGGTTGTTCTTAAATTCTGTCAGGCGCTGGCGGTTTTCAGACGCATCATCTCCGGATTTGGTGTAAATGGCTGCAAATCTGATTTGCACCTTTGCACCTTTTGGTAACAGTTTCTCTTTAATCGTAATCCAGCATTGGTGGCACGGAGAAAAGTTTATATATATATTAATGAACATATTCTTGAAGTCTAATCCATACGTTTCACAGTGAGCGTCCAAAAGCTGTATAAAGTTCTTTTCCGCATGGGAAAATGTGGTTTTTCTAACAACAAGTCTTTCAAAGTCTTTGCCAGGAATGCATTCTCTTGTTGGGCGCTTCCACATCTCTTCGTTTGGAAATATATCGACTATCATGCAGGTCTGGTGTATTCCTTGGTATTCTTTTCGTAGGCATCCTTGAAAGACTTCTACATCTTGACTATCCAGTGACAGTTTTATTGCTTTAGAGTCCGTCCACAGATTGGTTGCATCCACACTAAAAATGTTAAATGTGTATATTCACAAGTGTCACGGAATTATGCCTGAATTCCAAAATTTGTAAATGACTGTAAACAGGAAGCTTATTTACAATAAGGATTGTCTTTTTCGGGGAATATTACTTGTACTAATAGTTAGGAAACCACAATGAAGCACCTTCATCAATACACATTGTCATTAGAGAAAAACTGTACCACTGGAACATTTAAACTTTCCAGCAATATGTGATTTACCGTAATAGCTCTTCATGGTGCAGAGCTTGAAATTTCTGCTAAGGCCTCTGATTGAACAATATTCGCATCGAATTCACTCATTTTATTACTTAATTTTATAAATTCTTTGTTTCAGTTTATTTGTACAATTTTATTATTTAATTCAACAGTTTTGCCGGTAAGCTACACTCATAAGAACATTGTATTTTCCGCTTTTTATGTTTAATTAAATTGTTTGCATGATCACTCCAAAATGTACATGAAACTTAATAACAAAAGGCCTTCATCAAACAAGTGTTATTACTATCTTCTGAAAGTATTTGGTACAAGAGCAACCAATTAACAGTAAAATAAATATGACTGTAATTTGTTGGGGTTACACTAAGTAGAAACACTACTTACATGTAAGCATACTCTTCCGCACGGTTTTTAGTGAGGGTTGTAAGAAATCCAGCAGCTCTGCAGCTAACAGCTTCAGCAGACGATGCTGCAGACAATTCCGTATCATTGATGTTCAGATCTTCTAACTTTTTCTCGACAGCCATGATTACAATCAAAATCTGGAATATGAGAATTATTCCAGAAAAAATAATTAATTAAGTTTAGCTGTAAGTATTAATACCATTGCATGAGGATTGCGTATAAAGATAGTTGTATGGATAGGTTTCTATGATATTGATTAAGCAACATGCTTTATCGCCGAATAACAATAGCATAGCTCGCATACTCCGTTAGACTAGCTTCGGTAAACATGAAAATACCAATAATCGTTAGGTACTGGAAGCATAATGCCCGAACCAATATGATTATCGAGCTTTTAACCTCGACAATATCCTATATCCATTTATATCATAACCTACAAACTGTAATATTAAGTGACTATTTAGCTTTAAATACCCAAAATATACAAAAATTTAAGATGATTTTAAGACAGATCCGGTAAAATTAATTTATTTCCGATGTTGGAATATCATGGGACCATAACATAGGACAACACAATAACGTAACCCACCGTAAGACAATAATATGGCTTAACGTAAAACCATACATTAATGTAACGTTGACGTAAGATGAAACGATAGCATTCAAATAACTCCAACTAAGTCATTTTGAAAATTACATTTCACATAAAATCTTTTAACAATATTTCCTGTTCTGAAGGTAATTTTAGGATTTTAAGCATTGTTCTTACTTTTATTCTTACTATGTTTACTATTTTGAATGCATTTGTTTATAACAAACAGTCTTTATCTCTGCTCCACAAATACGTCGAATTTGGTGTCAGGTTATGATTGAAAAATTTAACTCTCTGTGCTGAAACCAAGGTTTTAAAGCGCCGACTAGAAAGAAAATGAAAAAATCTGGCCGTATGTAGGCGTAGTTTATCTTCCCAATGAAGCAAAATACTTATCTAAGGGATAAATAGAAAATCCTTGGCCTGAAAATCTGAGCCTGTTCTTCTAAAAAACTCAAATTTTAAAAATTCGAAATGGCTCTGTTTAGAAGTATCACTTTTCAGTCACTTCTTAATATATTTCTTAATACACTTACACCAGCTACTACATATGAAATTCAACGAATTAGTATTAAATCGTGTATGTATTCGATCAAAATGTGTCTTTATGTTCTGAGTGAACCAATCACACAAATAGTTAACAGCTCGTTATCTTACACCGAAATTCCTCGAGAACTAAATGAAGTTATTGTGTGATATCAACCAGGTCTTGGACCCAATGTTTTAAATATTATAAACCAATTTCTAGCCTTAGTTATGTCAAAAATAATAGAGAATGTAGTTGCATCGCGTTTAAATGATCCCCTTGAAAATCACAAAGTACACGAGCTAAGGCAGTTTGGATATCAAAAGTTTCATTCCATCGAAAGAGCGCTGTAAAAAGTTTACAGAGACAATGTTAGCTACATGTATAAAAAGAAAAGGTCAGTGCTTGTACAACTCGACCTGTCCGTCTTTGACACTATGTCACGATATTCTGCTTAATAGACTTTTCAGCATCTTAGGAGTTACAGGTACTGCGCTAAAAGGATTTCGCTCGTACCTTACGTCCTGTACGCAGAATCACGGCCAGTTAGCCCTCCAGCCCAAAAATCGCTTGAATTTGGCGTCCTACAAGGAAGTGTTTTAGACCCGATGCGATATGCCCTTTACACAGTCTGCTTGGGGGTATCGCTGCACGCCTCGCAATGTCAGCATTTACGTCGCTGATACTCAGTTTTACTTCTGTTATAGTCATAATGTCCTTCAAGCCATACAGGACTGCTTTTGGGCGGCTCACCACATCAACCGAGAACAACGTCTAAAGTTAATGTAGTTGCTCGTGATAAGAGTAATCTATATACGATTAATCTATAGAATATTAAATAAATCAGAATTTCTGTCAGGATAAGCAACTGAAATGCATGTTAATACATGTATAACCTCAAGGATGGACTACTGTAATTCATCACTATATGGCTTACCAAAGCTCATATAGCCAGGTTAAAAATCAGCAAACAATGTCTGCAGGTTTAATCAGTTCTGAAATATGATCATATTACTCCTGTTTTAAAAGACCTACACTTGACGAACAGTATTGAACATACTGCAAACAGCACGCAACTAGTCAAAAAGTTAATCAAGCGAAAGGAGATCTAACCATCGTGTGGCTGAATTTAACCAACGACTACGAATCAATACCTCATAAAGTTATAGAAGAAATGTTGAAGTGGTACCACGTCCCGAGTAAAGTAAACGAAATACTTAGGAGGTGCTACTACCTGAGGTTTTCCACCCAAACTGAATGTACAAAATGGCAGAGATTAGGAAAAGATTCATCACTGACGACACCATATCGGTCATTCTATTCCCAAGTACAATGAACCTACTGATAAAATCATCTGAAGAGTGCAGAGTTCCAATAATGGAGCCAGACATAAGACCCTATTAAGACATTCTTGGATGGCCTGCATGTGACAGCAACCCAAGCAACCGGAGCCAGATTTTAAGAGTACTAGAGGAAGTATTGACTTGGGCGAGAATGACCTTCAAAACCCAAAAGTCAAGAATCCTTGTGATTCGGCGTGGGAAAGTAGACGACCGCTGCCGATTCAAAGTGAAAGGCGAGTTGGTTCAAACATGTTCACAACTGTCAATAAAATACCCAAGAAAGACATTCGGCGAAAGTTTTTCGCAAATGTAAAAGCAATGACAGATCAATTAGACTCTTGAGATTCCACCATCATTTATCAATATTGAACTCTACAGCAAAACCGCAAAACTGCAACTACCATTCCAATCCCTGGTTGAGGAATACAAGGCGGTAAAGGCAAGAGAACAAAATAAACTGGATTCGCCAAACGACATGAACGTACGCAAATCTGTGACCGCTCTGTCCATAGGAAAGTAGAATGTGTACAAAGCGATACAATATGCCGAGCTGGTTAAAACACAGAGATGTAGTCATTGTCCCTAACAATGGATCAACTGGACTAAGATACCTCAAACGATAAGAACCAAGATTCGAAAAGTCAAACTCAACGGAACGTAGAACAATGGTGTGCTATAAGATCAGATGGAGGGAAGACAAAAAGGCAAACACTAGCAGTAGCAATGGGGCCGCAGGGAGCATGGATGAAGTAGGAAGGTGAAGAAACAGAACATTAAAGTGGAATGAGCTATTGAGAATGGAGCCATTAAGGATCAAGTTCATACTCAGCTCAACGTATGACGTGCTTCCAGCCATAACCAACATTGAGGGATTATGGATGCTAACTCATGTCCCCTATGTGGTAATAAGAAACATTGGAACACGGCCTCTCGTCATGCAGCACTGCACTTACCCAGAGATGTTGCGACACGATCATGTACTAAACTCGAAACTACAAATGCTTCTTAGAAATAAAACGAAAGAAGGTAAATAACGTAAAACTTGTGGCAAAGAAACCAACTGATTTCGTTAGAGAGGGCACAAAAAAGACTCTACTTACATATACAAACTCAGAAATACTGGTACATCTGGATAAGAAACTGCAGTTTACAGTAGAAGTGCTAGTGACAACATTGAGATCTGAAATAATCCTGTACTCCATGACCAAGAAACTCATAGTCATCATCGGGCTTACAGTGCCCTTGGAAGAAAGGATAGAAGAGACACAAAAGTAAGAAAGAAAAAGATAAAAATATGATTAATAAGTCACCAACAGTAAGGAGAACGAATCGAAATTGGAAGCCTTGGATATATAGCAGAATAAATGTGCAGCACCGTGAGCCAACTAGGTATACCGCCGAAAGAAAAGAGAACGAATCCAAGAGTGGCTGGCGTTCAATCAGAGAGAACTTCAAACTGGTTATGGATAAGGAGAAAAAGAACGAATGTGGAGCAGCTGAAGTTGGAGAGTGTGGACTAGCTACCCACACTGAGACGGGGGCCACGAGGGCATATACTGCCTTAGTCCCGAAACAACCGATGACAGCCCCTAGCAGTACTGATGACTCCAATTTTGGCCTATCTGTTTGACAAAGGGTATCTACTACATTTTAAAAATTTTAGCTCTTGTGTAATGGTTTAAATAGCTCTACTCGTAGATACATGTCTGCTATACTCGTTAAATACCAGCCAGTTCCTATTCTCAGGTTCCCCTCTCAATATCTACTTAAATAAACTAATTCCAGAACAAGATGTGGTACTCAAGGAGTTCTACTTACCTGTAGAATCTTTAACCTCTGGATAATAAATGTTGTTCTACAATCTCCTATTCTGAAGCAAAACCTTAGCAATTTTCTTTTCAGGCAAACCTATTTTAGTCAACCCCTTATATCTTGTTTCAGTTCTATTTAATGTTAGCTTTTATGTTAACAGTATTATATGAAGTACACCTCTGTGAGCCCTTTTGAAACACAAACGGGGCACTTCTTTATATTTATTGATACAAAAATACTAAGTGCAGTGGGGTGTACCGGGGTCTATTACGCCAAGAAAAGCATTTTGGCTATTAGACTTAAGAACGATAGTCACGTACCATACATGATCGAATATCCACAACATAACATATATCCGAGTTTATAATTCACATAATTTCTCAATCAACGTTTTAACATGCCGATATGCACTTCTAGATTCTCCCGTATATTATTTTCCGTAGCTTATATACTTGTAGATCCTAACAAAGACACTTATTATAAGAGTGGGTGACAAACAGGTGACAACAATCAAAGGAGTAACAAAAAGGGGTGTTACAATTATAAACATACCATAACTATTATAAACAATAGAAATACCAATTAAAGTAATTCCTACGAACATACATTACTTAGAAACGACGCGACATATATAATTAACAATTAAATAAAACGCAGGATTATAATTACTCTAATCCTATTGATAATTGTCTGTTGGCACAAGAATTGAGTGCACAACATCTCCCCCCACTTTATGACTAAATTGCAAATTTAGTTAAGCATAAATATCTAAGTTTAAATTTTTATAAAATCTCACACGAATGCTAATATTTGAAACATTACATGACATGCAAATAATATCAAATACAGTGAAACCCCGCTATTAGGGACAAAAAGTGACTGAATAATTTTGTCCCTAATGGCGGGGTGTCCCTAATTTCGAGGTTCTGTTTTGTCTGACAACTGCAACTAAAATCTTTGGCTATTTTTCTTACACTTTATCCATCACTCGCTTTGATCATTTTAGCTTTATCAGATGGCGAAAGTTCGTTCCGTTTTCTTTTCACACCACCGATATTCATACTTAACACCTTGTATAACATCTTCACTGAGTATAAAGACAATGAATTACTTGTTCCTTTATACGCATTTCAAAAGACCGAGCACATGTCAATAGGGTTAAGTAGTATAAAGCTTCTCTCTTAGGCACACATCGTTTGTAATAAGCTCTATTGTCTTTACATGCACTGTGTTCAATATAATGTACCCAATACCCACAGATAACAATAGCGAAAAAACAAACACTACCGAGTAACAAGCTGATAGGGGTTGTTTACAAAACGTACAAAATATGGGCAGCAATTTGGCTGTCCACAATAGAGGGGTTGTTTTAAATGTGTAACCGTACTTATGGGATAAAAAGAGTGTCCCTAACTCTGAATAGAGGGGTGTCCACAATAGAGCGGTCTAGATATAACAGAACTCTATGGCCTTTTAAAACAGACTGAAAAATGCTGTCCATAATTCAGGGGTGTCCATAATAGAGGGGTGTCCATATCCGGGGTTTTACTGTACTACTCGGCAGATCTTTTTATCATGAAGCCGAGAAATTCATAAATGTAGAAAATGCAGTAGAAAAACATTATCTTATTGCAAGCGTAGCGTAAAAAATATTCTTGTTTCTGCAACACCGTCTTTAGTGTCTAGAGAGAATGTCTATAAGATGGCATGCCCGATGTACAACAGGCGAGGTTCTTTCCGCAGAGATGTAAAATCAAGTAAATGTCCGATATTCTGTATCACTGTTCGAGCATCCGTTGCTTTTTCAACGGTATAGAATCACAAATCGCAAGCTGATTGGTTCCTGATGCATGAGAACTGGTGTATTCCGAGGACTGTATGGTTAAGCCGTTCGAAACGTCTCGTCTGCTACACCTTGAC
Organism: Protula sp. h YS-2021; assembly: GCA_949752745.1. Classification (NCBI taxonomy): domain Eukaryota; kingdom Metazoa; phylum Annelida; class Polychaeta; order Sabellida; family Serpulidae; genus Protula; species Protula sp. h YS-2021. Next base: position 66,876,339 of record OX457028.1, on the reverse strand, counting down.
TCGTTGTTTCCCTTTTTAAATTTCTTAAGAAAATTATTGAAATTTTAAATTGATCTCCGTGGTTTCGGGTGGCACTGACACATTCTGATCGAAAAGCACCCGGCCGGGTTTATAAATTTTTGTGGTTTTGACGCTTTCAGAGCTTTCACTCTGCGAATACATTCTCTCACAACATTCTCTCTTGCCAATTTCCACCATGGAGATACTATTTTACATAAAACCAAGACCATAAAAATACAATGCAATCATCGGTATGCGCGGTATGCAACATAGCAGCACCTTTCCATTTTTCTGAAACACTTATAAAAGCCACATGAACAAAATGTTTAGAAAAAATGCGTAAATGAACATGTGAATACATGTAAATATGTGAAAACAAATAATGCGCCTTAATAATAGAGATATTTTTTTCCTATACAATATATACAAATTTTGACCATTATTGATAACTGCACAAAATGATACATATAAGACAGATTTATCTACACTGAAGATAATAAAACAGCCGTAAGTGTTTATATACAGCTGATTTCTTTGCAAAAAAATTACTTGCAAAATCAATATAGTTAAAGAAATGTTAAGATCAATAATATTGTCGAATATTCCGCAAAGTAGTTCTCATGAAGGTGCTGATGTATTTCGACACAAAACATGTATGTTTAACAACATAAGTTTGTCTTGAAGCTGGGCTAGCACCAAAAAGTATGGTTAGAAAATAAAAGCTGTAGAATACAATGTACAACATGTTTTGTATCTTTGCACAGAGTAGGTCGTTGCAGAAAGAAACGTCTGAACGGAACCCGCAAGTGATACAATACGGTATCTTAAATATGCAATTAGTGCTTTGTATTTGGATTTATATTACCAATTTGTAAGCTACATATTTTAAGTTACTCATAATGCCGACATTTAATTTCACACTTTTACAGTGTGAGGGGCTCTGGCATAATATCAAACCTGAGCCGAAGTTTATGTAACAGCAGTTCAACTCATACAATATGTATCTTATATCGTAAGCATCGATATACCGAGAGAAAACAAAGCAATACATAATACATAAATACATAAAATGGCAGAATGTGGTTAAATCTACGGTCTCCTTTTTCTTCGCCTTGCTGGTAGGTTATTGCTAGCAACGAACTCGCGAAGGACATCGTTTACATCTTCCTCATTCACCCATGAGTCATCTTTTGGACCGTACCCTTGCCATCTTACTTTGTATTGAACGTTTCTTTATATTTTCTTTTTGCAAGAACTTTCTCTACATTTACAAATTGACTTTAAGAAGGTTGTTGAGAGGGGATGGGGGCATCGTGTAACGATTCCTCAGTGTCCGAGGATTCACTGGGACAAACAGCCATGAATTGAGCAAAATTATCGACTGGGATGTCGTCATCGGTTAATTCGTCCAATGCGGGGAAAATGTCATTTGCCAAAACTTGTTGGGGGCGTTCCTGAGGGTCTATACGTTTCTTCAAAGGCTTGACAGTTACTGGTGCCTTCAGTATTTTACCATCGCTCAGCTTTCTAAGCTTGACTGTGTTTGGACCTAAAAACCGGTGGATGACGTAGCCGCCGCACCAAGGATGGAGCAATTTGCGTGATAAGAACTTAGGAGTCACTGGAATATAAAGGAATACTTTGTCACCTTCCTGTAGTCTGCAAGATTGTGCACTCCTGTCAAAGTATTCTTTCATGCTAGCTTGGTGCTCCCGAATGTTCTCACGGGCCATGGTACAAGCTTCGTCTAGGATGTTCACTAGAGTAGTGACGTAGTCCTGAATGTTATGAGGAACATCTCCAGGAATCACAAGCCTGAGGTCGGCAGGACCTTTGCAGTGGCGACCAAACAAAAGGTGGTACGGAGTATAGTCCGTAGAACGAAAGCACGGTGTGGTATTGTAGGCAAACACAGCTGAAAATAAGCGTTCATCCCAGTTGTCATGATGTGCGTTAGAAGGAAACTGAGACATTTCATGATTGTCTGATTTGAGCGTTCTGTCATCCCGTCGCATCGGGGATTCCAAACGGAAGTGAAAAGACCTTGAACGCTGAATAACTCTCGAGTAAACTTCATTAGCGAGGACGAAAATTGCGCACCACGATCAGATAATAACTTCTGTGGGGCACCGAATCGACATATAATCTCCTCGTAGAACACTTTTGCTACAGTTTCAGCTTTCATATTTGGAATGGCCCTAGCAACAACGAACTTTGTGAAAAGATCTACAAAGACCAAAGTGTATCTGTTCCCTTTTTGCGAGATAACATGTGGTTCTGTTATATCAACACCAACGATTTGCCAACGAAAGTTACTTTCTATTTGAATCAGAGGAGGCCGTTTTTGAGATCCTTTTGCTTGCTGACACTGCACGCATGACTCGCAGAAAGACTGGATGTCTTTAAACATACCGGGCCACCAGGCTTCTCCTGAGCCTTGTACCAAACCTTCATGTATGAAAAGTGCACATCACAGTGCAGTTCTCCCATGACCTTGCGACGCAACTCTGCAGGAACGACAAGCTGAAGTACGCATTTCTCTGCCTTGGAACGTGTTTTGGACCTTGGTTGATAATGAACTCTATATAAAACGCCGTTTTCAACAATGAAATCGTCGATATTTGCGAGCAGTTTCTTAAAACGCTCGGGAGGGACATCCAACTCTTGCTCCTCGATAAGGTTCAACCGATCCGTAATTTCAGGATCTTTGGACTGTAAAGTAATAAGACGATTAATGTGTTCTTTTGAAAAGTTGAATATGTTAAGTTCATGATTCTTCCTCTCTTGGGTCAACTTAGATCTGAAAATCTAAACCTTAAGATCAGCACTAGATTTTGGTTCGACAAGCGGTGGATCAACAAAATCGGGTTCGACAACGTCTTCGTGTTCTTTTGGCAAAGTTAAATGTGGAAACCTACTTATGGCATCTACATGAGCCATTTTGCTACCAGGGAGATGAATAACCTCGTAGTTGAGCATTGTAAGTGCTTGATGAATTCTGCCGAGTCTCCCTGTAGGTTGTTTGCATTTCATAAGAGTAGTAAGACTTTGTGATCTGTATAGAAAACGACTTTGTTGTAATGCAAGTATGGACGGTATTGCTGAATTGCGTAAAAAATGGCAGTGAGTTCAAGATCACTGATATTGCACTTTTCTCGTGCTTGTTAAGTGAACGACCAGAGTACCATAGAGCTCTTGGAATTGTTTTGCCCTCAAATTGCTGCTCTTGAACCAACATAGCACCAAGCCCATAGATAGATGCGTCAGTATAAAACAATGAAAGGTTTGCTGAAGTCGGGATATCCAAGGATTGGAGTATTTATCAGGGAATCTTTCACATTTTTAAAACCTTCTTGACATTTCGTTGTCCATTCCTATTTCTTATCCTTCTTCAACAGATTGTAAAGTGGAGATGCATAAAGCTGGAAGTGAGGGACAAACCTTCTGTAAAAACCCATGAGACCTCGACACCGACGGAGCTCTTTGACATTCTTCAGCGGGTTCATATCCTTAATCACGCTTATTTTCCCAGTGTCTGACTTAACTCCATCCTTCGAAACAATGTTGCCCAAGAACTTGACCTCCTTCTTAGCATACTGCCACTTTTGCGGCTTGGCCTTGAGATTGACACTAATCAAACTTCCAAGAACCAGACTAATGTGCTTCAAATGCTCCTCAAACGTGCTCGAAAATATGATTATATCATCGATATAGCACAAGCAGATAAAGTATTGAAGTCCTGTGAGTATGAGTTGCATCAACCGAGAAAAAGATGCCGGTCAGTTTTTCAAACTTTGCGCTAATTTTGTAAACAGATAATGTCCTCCCTCGAAGGAAAATGCTGTGTAAGGCCTACTTTTCTCGTCCAGTTCAGCTTGAAAGAATCCAGAGAGAAGATCGATTGAACTAAAGCAAATTGGTTTTTGGGAACCAATTCTATCGAGTGTATCATCGAGCCGTGGCAAAGGATGGACATCAGGCAGCGTTTGATCATTTAACCTCCTATAATCGATTGTCAACCTTGTTTCAATTGGAGCATTTGGATCAGATCGTGGCTTGGTGACAATGCAAATTGGAGAAGACCAAGGAGATGTACTAGGTTCGATAACACCTTTTTCTAGCAAGCCAGCTACGTGCTTCCGTGCCTCCTCGTTTGCAAACATTGAGTAGCGATAAGGTCTTTGATAAATAGGTCTTGTTCCAGGCTTTAGAGCGATTTCATGGTTTATTAGTTTACAGTTGCCTAGTTCACCATCTAGCGAGAATTCTTCTGCAAGAACGTCAAGCAGCTGATCTTTTTGAACATCAGTGAGATCTTACTGACTCAGATCAATAGAGTCCTTAAGCTTTGCTCGAGCCTCCTCAAAGCTAAAACTGTGATGATGTATGGAGGTTGAATTTTTATGTTTTTCAGTTCCAAGGTTTGTTTGGTTTGTAGCTTTACCATTAGAGACAAGGTTCACAAATCGTAAGTCTTTGATTTGATCCGTATCTTCCAAGAGGCTGATGCTATCAGCTGAGCTGAGAGGACTAAAAGTTCCTATTTTTGTTTTTGCCTTAAGTTTAATTGGTGATTTTAAAGAGTTCATCAAACGTATTGATATCTTGTTGTTCTTTGAAGTGTTAAGTGCGTTTGCCATGAATAAGGCGAGAGCTTGTATTCTGTTGCTTGGACGGGCTAGACCGTCGATTGCATTAGGGATGCTCCCCTTAACATCAACATAAACAACTTTTTTGGTCTCGGATCCACAACGCACTCATCGGATACGACCAGCGTGTATTTATCGTTCAGTTTTATGGTGCTCTTAGAAAAATCTATAACTGCACCCTGATCTTCAAGAAATGTTCTTCCCAAAATAAAATCAACAACCAAATCTTCTATAACATACGCAGTAACTCGGAAGCTGGAGTTTTTGAGGCGAAACGAAATTATTGAAGTTCCGTTTATAAATAAAGGGGCACCACCGGCCGACTGTGCATGATTGAATTTAGAATATTCGACATCCGTTTTGTCACACTGCCTAAGGCGTTTGGAGGCCTCAACACTGATGCAGTTGCAATTGGCTCCGGTGTCCAAAAGAGTATGTAGTTCAACCCCGTCACTACATTTTACTGCTATGTGTGAGCTGTCACTCAGATCAAGAATGAGGCAAACTTGAGGTGTTTGATGTGTATGTGCAGTTTTCGTTTTTTTTTTGGTGTGTGGTTGCATGTTTTGTTTGAGTGTTTGCATCATTGGTGTCTGGTTAGTAGTAACATGACACTGGTCATGTTACTACGGAACCTTCCAGCCTTTGTTTCTATTTTGTTTTCGTTCATAAGTTTTCCTTGGTTGATATTGCTTTTTAGTATATTCTGGAATCAAGTTTGCTTCTACCCTGTTAACAGGACGAACTGGTTCGGATGATGAAGCTGTCCTCGCCATATGCGATTGGAAGAAATGTTTCGCACTTCTGGCACAACTTTTTATGTCATTGTAGACACCAGTATACAACCATGGCTTTATTTCCCGGGGCATTAGGCTGATAAAGCTTTGAACTCTTTGGAATCCTTGTGAAAAACCAAGCCTATCACAAACAGTACCATGTCTAAAAACAAAATCGTCCCAATCTACGTCAGTGGAAACGCTATCAATAGGCATTCCGTAAAGTTCATCGAGACCATCTCTAAAAGTGTACACTTTATTGTGAAACCTATCTAGAAATGCCTCTCTTAGCAGAACATAATCTGAACTGACGAAATCTGGAAGATTATCAAACCACTGAAGCGCTAGGTCTTTTAAGAAAACTGGAAAAACTCGTGGTGCAATGTCTGGTCTTATTTCACTACAATGATGAAATAACTCTAAGTAGTTAAGCCATGTTTTTCCATCCTCCTTGGAGCACCCAGAAAAATATTTTGGGAGAGGTACTTTTATCGGCTCTTTAAGCGGACATTACCAACGTTCGAACGGGGTATCTTGATGGTTTATGTAGGACATTTTGACGTTAGACATGATAAGGCGGCATTCGAGCAACAAAGTGATTACTTAACAACAGCTGAAAATTTGACCTTTGAAACGACTATAAAATCAGAATAAAAGGCAATCGAAGCAAACAAATCAAATGTTGAAGTCACTTGTTGAACCACGCTTAACAAATCAATCCATGGCCAAACAACTCAACATATCAGCACCCTCAAGAAACAGAAGTCCTTTGCCAGATATAAAATTGGCATTTTAGAATTTTGTGAGAGCTGCATGATACGGATGTAGAGAGAATTTTGATATTAAAAGAAACCCTTTGTGATGAAGCATTGTGCCGATGTTGTTTCCCATGTCAACACTGGTAGCCCAAACGAACTATACTGTGTTTTGGGATTTGTTGTGATTGATACTTATGACCACCGTTGTTGCGCGTGTAGTCACAGTCTGTATTTGTGACATTTCATATGCCTTTATGGTTAATTAGTTTAGTTTAAAAAAAAAAAAAGAAAGACAACAATTATAAAAGCTTTATGATCACCACTGTTGTGCGAGTAGCCTTAACTGTGATAGAAAACAAGTATTGGCAATTTAGATGATAGTATTATTAGCATTTATTGCATTTTACTAGTTGCACTTTTAAAAGCTAGAATATGAAGTGTTTTCAGGGGCGTCTCCCCCACTTTAAAATGAGCACCACCGTCACTGCTTAGCAGAATATTGTGGCTTTTTTTAATCGAAGAAATGCATTTATTTTTTCTGTAGATTCGGTTTCATGTGACGAGCATTATGTGCCCTCACTTCACTAATGACACTGATTTTATTTATTTATTTGTTTATTTCTGTAAATATGGACAAAATAATTATGCCATTTTCTTTTTAATGTTTCTTTCTTTTGTTTTGTAGTGTATTTTGTGAAATATTTATTATTATGATTTCAAGGCGTAATTACACTGCAAATCTCCACCATATGAAGTACACCTCTGTGAGCCCTTTTGACACACAAACAAGGCACTTTCTTATAAATTAAAAAGAATGATTAAATTAAATAACAAATGTTTATTGATATAAAAATACTAAGTGCAGTGGGGTGTACCGGGGTCTATTACGCCAAGAAAAGCATTTTGGTTATTAGACTTAAGAACGATAGTCACGTACCATACATGATCGAATATCCACAACATAACATATATCCGAGTTTATAATTCACATAATTTCTCAATCAACGTTTTAACATGCCGATATGCACTTCTAGATTCTCCCGTATATTATCTTCCGTAGCTTATATACTTGTAGATCCTAACAAAGACACTTATTATAAGAGTGGGTAACAAACAGGTGACAACAATCAAAGGAGTAACAAAAAGGGGTTTTACAATTATAAACATACCATAACTATTATAAACAATAGAAATACCAATTATAGTAATGCCTATGTACATGCATTACTTAGAAACGACGCGACATATATAATTAACAATTAAATAAAACGGAGGATTATAATTACTCTAATCCTATTGATAATTGTCTGTTGGCACAAGAATTGAGTGCACAACATTATACATAATCGCACATGCTTTGACGAGGACATCAATATTAATACCAAAATATCAAAGGAAGAATATGCCTCCTGAACCAGAGTTGACCGACCAAAGCAGAGGAAAAATTTTCTAATTTTAATGCTCGATTTTCACTGTCAGTGCGATTGCTACTTAAAGAAATATCTAACGAGCGTAAATAAGATGAACGGCGTGAAAAGACATCCACAGCATTAACAATGAGTCTATTATGCCCAAACATAAATTTGTTTATGTTTGTGATAAGAAATAGAATATAGTTTACAGACCAAAATAAAGAATTTTTAATTTACAATAATTCAAATAGTGATGATACACACGGCGGACATTGTGAACGATTTTCTTGAAGTTAACAACATAATGGTTATCAACTGGCCCTCCAAGAGTCCCGATCTCAACCATGTCGAAAATGTGTGGGGACTCGTGAAAAGGAAATTGTCCAGACGTTTGAGGCTGGGACACACCTTATGCCATTGTCAGCAGGAGCACCACTACAATAAGGAAACGAGCGCTAGAGTGCCAACGAAACAATGGCAGTTCAGTGAAATACTGACTTGCAATTTTCAGGTTTGAAACCGGTCAGATAAAAATTGAAATTGTAATTAAGGGGATGTGAAATAATGAGAACATTTTTGTTTCCTGTCTTCATATCATTAAATTTCTTTTCCCTGTACTTTATTTCGCAAAACAGTACTATATGACCTCATTCTGGATCACCAACATAAATATTCCAAACTTTATTCCATGTCCCCCCCCCCCCAGAAATCCGTTCTTGCCCTTCCGTTATAATGGGCCAACGTTGCCCAATCCGAAACTCAAATGAATAATTCTTAATCGGGGTCGAAAATATTTTATCGCTGGTAGTCTGCTCAATGTACTTATATTATACATGTACGAAAATTCTGGCGGTCCATCGAAAAACCACATGATGCTCTAAAATCATACTTGAGTATACATGTTACTTTATTATAGTTAAGATTTTTTCACAAATTTATGTCACAATTGTATTTTAATAATTTATAAAAATATGTCTTTAATTATTTTTGTTATTAGTTTACGATTAAGAAATAAACAAAAAATACTAAAATTGATCTCTTTTGTTTTGCTTGATGTTTCCTATATAGATATATTTAATGCTGAAGGGGACAAAAATAAACATGAAAAATCTATATTCAAATTTATATTCATTTATTCATTTATACACATTATTATGCCGACACAATTTTATTTTTAATACTTAAGGATAAAATTATATACAAATAAAAAACGCAGCATTGTGGAGAGAAATTATATACAGGAAATCGCAAACTTAGAGGGACGGTACCTTGTGTCGCATGCCGTGCTGGAACAAATAAAGGAAACATCACGTAAAATAAAGGAGATCAATTTTAGTATTTTTGTTTATTTCTTAATTGTAGACTAATAACAAAAATAATTGCAGACATATTTTTATTTGGGAGACATTTCGTATTTAGAAATAGCCCTTAGGGAGACATCATCATTGGGGAGAAATTTTCAATGTCTACCTAATGTTAATGCTTGTTTTTTGTGAATACAAAATGCAAAACCTTGATTTTGCGATTACGAATAAAATATTTTTTTCACATTATTCAGAAGTTTCAACGATATTTGAAAAGTTGAACTTTGTTTGTAAAGTCAATAAAAAATCTGAAATGTTTCCGTCTATATCTCTACCGTATTGTAGATGCTGAAATTTAGACCTTAGCGAGGCATACCTTTTTGCTAAATTTCACCGATTGATGCTATGTATCTCTTTCTTAAAAGCTTTTGCAACAAATGTGGTGTTTTTCTGTATTTTTCACACAAGAAAAGTAATTAGTAATTACATAGAGCACAATTTATTTACCTAGAGTACTATGAAACATACCGAAAACGAAACACTTAAGAATTAAGAGGGTTGACATGTCTACAAATGTCGCATTTCTATAGAACGGTATCGTACGCGCTGAAAAAAGCCCAGTAAAACACCGGAAAAAATCATCAAGTACTTTAAGTAATAGAAAACATCATCAGGTACCTCAAAAAATTGCCGGAAAACTGGAAAATACAGGGAAATTACCACCAAAGACATGTTCACAAATGCTAACAAATTAGGCACTCATTACGTATCTTGAGAAACCCATAAAAGAGACCGGAAAAATCATCAAGTACCTTTAGCACTAGAAAACATCTTTAGATATCTCTAGTAGCCGGAAAAACACCTGAAAAATTCCCGGGAATTACTTCCCAAGACATGTTCACAAATGTCAATTTTCTATTAAGGAGATGTTCACAAAAGTTAATTTTATAAGCTAATAAATTAGGCACTCATTACGCACCTTAAATACCCGTAAAAACATAAAAAAAATCATTAAGTACCTTACGCGCCTTAAAAAAATTATTAAGTACCTCGAGTACCAAGAAAAATATCCGGACAACTGGAAAATATCCGGAAATTACCACCCAAGACATTCACAAATGTAAATGTTCTAAGCTGACATATTAGGTACTCAATACGTACCTTAAGCACCAGTAAAAACACCGAAAAAATCATCAAGTACATTAAGTGATCGGAAAACATCATTCAGTACTTCAAGTACACGGAAACCTAGAAAATACCCGGAAATTCCTACCCAAGACATGTTTACAAATGCTAACAAATTACGCACTCATTACGCACCTTAAGTACCCATAAAACCTCCGGAAAATCATCAAGTACCTTAAGTATCCGGAAAACATCATTAGGTACCTCTAGCACCCAGAAAACTGGTAAAAAGCCGGGAATGTCAATTTTCTAAAAAAATGTTCTCAAAAGTATATTTTCTAAGCTAACAAATTTTGTACTCATTACGTACCTTATGTTCCCCCCAAAAAACACCGGAAAAATCATCAAGCACCTTAAGCATCCGGAAAACATCATTGAATACCTCAAGTAGCCGGAAAAATTGCCGGAAAACTGGTAAATACGCGGGAATTACCATCCGAGACATGTTCACAAATGTCAATTTTCTAAAAAGACGTTCACAAAAGTAAATTTCTCAGCTAACAAATTGGGTACTCATTACGTACCTTAGTTACCCCAAAACACCGGGAAAATCATCAAGTACCTGAGGCACCCGGCAAACATTATTAAGTACCTCTAGTACCTGGAGAAATACCCGGGAATTTCTACCCAGGGCACTCATTACGTAGCATAAGAAACCCATTAAGGAGACCAAAAAAAGTACCTTAAGTGCCCAAAAACATCATTTGGTACCTGAAATACTGGAAAAAATTGCCGGAACACTGGAATATACCCGGGAATTACCACCCAAGACAAGTGATTTCGTCCGTGCTAAAGAAGTGTTCAGGGTTCTATGCCGGCTCCAGTAACAGTCTCACGAAACTTCTGCAAAACTTCAAACTCGACCTTCCGGTCGCGCTACGAATGGTGGTTCAGTGGGACATGCGGTTGGTTTTGGATTGTTTTCTTAATATGTGGGGTGGAGGGGTTCTTAAGAATAAGTGCGTTCTGTTCCGTGCATGGCGTAAGAGGCGGCTAACCGGAGTTTCTTTCTTTCCAACTCTGCTTTCTTCTACTATTTCTTCGTTCTTCCTTCTTTTTTTCTCACTTATTTCTTTAGGAAATGCGTCCTAATATACCCATCCTTATGGGTGAATTTGACGTTAAACACCTACAAACAAACAAACAAAACAAACAAACTTAATATGAAATATTTTTAACCAATAGAACTTATTTTTAAGTGTACTTTTCTGTTAGCTCTGGTCTCAACATAAAAGCGGTGCTCATAGTAATATGAGTGACAGGTTGATGACATGGACTGCTGACGTAGTTGTTGGGGCTTCCCTTTGAAAAGGTAAATAAAGAAACGAAAACACGCGGAAAATAGGTGGAGTTGTTTTGATTGTTCAGTGCGCGCGTTGAATATGTCTCGAACATATATATCGTTATTGGCCTCACTACTGATGTTAATCTCCAATAACACATAAAATGCGTTTTAATTTCTTAAAACGTCACATAAATAGTAATAAAATTAATGAATAACTATATAATAAATTTAAATAAATCCATTTATTTATTTAAATAAATAAACTAAATATAAACAAATATCGACAGTTTATGTAATTAAAATCGAAACTGGTTAATTACACAGGTTGTATTTTGTATCCACAGATACGATTGGAGATTTAACCATTAATGCCATGAACACACAGGCAGCAAAATGGGAAGTTTTTACTCATAACAATCATTCTTCAGCTCGTTTTCTGCTTGTAGACGTTTGACATCTCATTTACATTTCTCCGTCCGTAATTCGTCTTGCTTCTAAATTTTAGATATCGAAAATAGACATGATATGTTGATATCAAAAGTACTTCTAAGATTAAAAATCATTTATAGATTTTGGAATATAAATGAAAAAATCTCATTCTGGAAAAACAACATCTAAAATAAATTTTTGATATCAGTAAAAAAATATTGACCTTAAAATTTAGATTTCGGTATCAAAAAGCAAAAATTAATTCTTAAAATCATTAATTGCCTAATCAGTGTGAAAGTGGCATTCCATAGTAGAAGAAGAAAAAGAAGGAGTAGTCTGTAGAGTCGTGAAATCTCAAAATAGCGGCCAATGTGTGTCATTTTTCCTTCCATTCCGTATTATTATGTTCATTACTTTCAAAGTGTATTATCTCATTTTCCTAAAACGTTTTACGATAAGTCACGTGCTTAACTTGTTTTAACAAAATGTCGATGCTGACCCGTTGAGATTATACCTTGTTTTGGTATTAATTATTTTTCGTGAATAAACTATGTATTTTCCTTTTGGTTACAGATAAATTTAACAGTTCGTGTTTTGGATTAAATTTTATATTAATTGGTGAGATGATTAGACATTCTTCTGTGCTGTTTCATGGGTTTTAATGTGTTTGGAAAAGGTGACAAGATTTTTAAGTATACATTACTGTTGCAAAATAATGTGAAAATATTGGAGTCGAAGTTTTGTCCGTCTTTTTGATATCAAAAGTTACAGAACTACATATGTTGAGTCAAACGCGAAAATATTTGGGCGCACAGAAACAAGTCTTCGATAATACGTTCGTTATGCAAACGAATCTGGCTTTTGACACGCTGTCTTCCTAACAAGCACAACACAACTGGTGAGGAAGGGGCTGGCGATCTGCCAGTCATGAGAATTCATAAAAAGCATCTCAACGTAGGCATGTGATGCAAGTGTGGCAGTGGTGAAAAGAGTACGGGGAGACGAGGGAGGGGGCGGGCGGAGGGTTGAGGAGTGAAACTTCGGTTTGTGATTCAGCTTTCAACTAATATTGTATTATTAATACAAAAAAATAAAATTAATTAAAATTTTGATTGCATTCTTATAGATATATGTTGCTTGAGGTAATAATTTTAGCGAATGTTACAGTGATACCACTGTTATTTTATTGAGGCTGTCGCTCATCTAGATATTCGCTCGGTAGCGTAAATATTCTTATTTCAGCTCCTTGTCAAGTTATAGTTCTGTTGAAAAGCAACCTGTACTTGCATGTGGAAAACAATATAGTAAAAGAATATTTACTCAAGGCCGAACGTTGTCCCTTTTCATTAGTGCAGTAAAAGTTAACCCACGTTTCGTTGTTCTCAGTCTGGAGACTTTTCCTATTTTCATACCCTGGTGTATAGTTCTATGTATTGTCCTGTTATTCCCAAGAAATTGGTGCAGTTAAGGTCTACCCAGAAAGGGGTTTCGGATCACACACCCCTTCGGATGATACCCCAGGACCATAACCCCCGTGCCAATACCCCCCCCCCCCCCAACCCAGAATATTTCCAATTTTCAACGTTACAACAAAACGAAAAGAAAAAGTATAGCGGCGTATTTTATTTACAGCGACATGTTTTGGTTCTCGCCAACACTAGTTTAATCTTTACATCGATATATTGAGTCTGCTTCTCATTCACAGCCAAACCTGCAAGTTCATATTCCACATCTTTCAAAACTGAATATTGTGCGCTATTCCACGAATGTAGTCCAGTATGTTGGGACTTGCCAAGTCGCCAACAATTTTCCTAATTTGTACACTGGTTTGCGAGCTTTGGTGGTGCTGCGGCTCCAGGAGGTGTCCATCCAGGATCTGGTTAAAGACTACGTTGTTTAGATCCTGCTCCTTTCGGAGCACATCCGAAGATCGCCACGAATTGGGATGGCAAGCTGTTACGATGGCGAGGATCTTAGATGCCATCTGTCGATACTGTTGATAAATTTGGGCGCGAATTGATAATTACAATTATGGAACGTATGCATTAAATTGCATTTATAAATCTTTCAACTAGATCAAAGAGGAATTTTTATGTATAACAGCTTTTATCAATGGATCACATGATATGAGTTGTAAGCGTTGTGGAACTGCAATTATGCCCCTTCAACTAGATCATAGCGAAATAGCTTAGCTTTTAACTACAGATCACAGAACCGTATTAGTTTGTTGTTCGTTAATGAAAATCCTTAAATTGAAAATTGGAAAAAAATGATCGGGGGGATATTGGCACGGGGGTTATGGGCCTAGGGGGGTATGGTCTAGGGGTATTGTCGGGGTTATCAACCCGGGTTATTGTCTGGGGGTATTGTTCTGAACCCTTCCCCAGAAAGATACTGGCTCTACGATGCACTGTTTTCGAAACTGAATAAGAAATGTGTTTACATAGTATTCGAAAATATTTTTTTCAATGTGTCACAGATTTCATAGATAGTTACAAAAGTTAATACCATATGGAAACATGTTTTCCTTAAAATATCGAGTAGGGTGTCAGTACAGTCCTTTGGTTCGCATGCTTTTCATATCATGATATTCAGCATCTTTCCAGTGTTCCTATATTCGACGTTACTGAAGCTTTTGCTTTCTTGGCATGGTTGATTTTTGACAGGAATTGTCCAGGAGTCCATTCGCCGGGCCTGCAATTAATTTGGCGATTTGACCAAAAACTGACCAAAATTTTGGGCTAAAAACGGTCAAATTGAAGACAAACATGAAAATGCTAGTCTTACTGCATTTGTCGCTGGATCGTTTTCAAATTTGACTGAACTTTCCTAATCGAGTGCTTCAACATGCAGTATGATGTTAATGGTTTGGTAAAAATAAGTGTATTGGCCAAAAACGAGGAAATGAAGCTAAACACAAGAAATGCCAGTAGTACTTCAGTTATGGCTTAATTGTTTTACAATTCGACAAGAGTTTTGTCCAGATAATCTTTCAGCAGGTATCTCTGCAGGACTTTATTGGTGGCTTTCTCAGTATTGGCCAAAAACGACCAAAATGTAGATATATACAAATCGCTTTGAAATTATAATGTTCCTATAATGTTCAGTCATGTTCTTCAGTTAGCCCCAGAACAAGCTGTGCACTTTGCTTTGTGGCTTGGTCAAACCTGGCCAATAGTTGAAAACAAATTGTCAAATGTCGGCTCAAAATATGCTACTACTGAAATTTGAAAAGAATGTTCTCCACTGTGTGTGCATTTTGTTTGGCCAATTATTAGCCAAAAACGGTCAAAGTAAAGGAGGAATACAAAATATATATCCCACTGCCAGTTACTAACCGGAACAATATTTTCCAGGAAGTCCTCCAGCAAACCTAAATTCTGTTCATTGATTTGTCAGAAGTTTTCCATAACATTAATGAAAAAGCCGACCACATTTTAAGTGAAACAAAAAACATGTTTCCTTTTCTACAAGTATGGTTCATTCGCTTTGAAATTTGACATTAGTGTGTCACAACAACTCCGCACAAGAGTTGTAATTTGGTAGTTAACACTGGTTAAAATATTGTTAGATAAAACACTTCAAGCTGAGGTATGCACAAACGATGTTGCTGATCGTAAGGTTATGGCCCAGTTTAGCAATATTTCCACAGGAGGTCCTCTACCAAATTTATTGTAAATGTAATGTATGGATTGTGTTTAAACGGCATGGGACTTCTCTTCACTTAAACATCCCACTCAGATAGATAGGGTTGGACACCCCCGGAGTCCATTTGTCGATGCTCCGCTTTCCCCATTGGTCACTCCCTCGTCTTCAATCTCCTATAAAACCTCAATGCCTTGCACAATGCAACCCTATTCAGCTTTGCACAGCATCAAGGACAATTACAAGCTTTTCGAAATGTTCATTATGCCGCGCGTCTAGAGACATTACTCAAGATCAAGGTCATATAAATTAATATGGATACTACAATTGTATGCAATTATGGAGCAAGATCAGATCTGTCAGGCGACAAGTGATCTTGAACAATGGAATAAGGGCAGGCACATAACCAAGGCCACTGCTGCGGTTCTTGTCGAACACGAGTTTCTATAAGTTGATGGTCCACGTTGATGAGCCGTCCTTAAGTCACTGAAACTCTCCTGGGCAACAGAGAGCTCTCCAAGTCGCTGTCGCTATCGCTAATCTGAAGCGCGGAAAGGATCAAAGTGTCCCTCGGACTTCATCACCTGGAGCTTCATCCGAGGCCCCCGAGACGTCTCACAACAGTGCATCCCACGCTCCAGAGCCAACGACCACGCAATCCGTCACCCTGGACACGATTTCCAAGCCGGACCACGGCACGATGAACGCTTTCCTGCAGTTGCTAAAGGGGTGCCAGATGCTCTCGTGCCGGTTGGCCCACTGTTGTCTGAAGTGTTTAAAAAACGCGGAGTTTCAACAGAGGGATTAACACCAGCGGTCTCTAACCCCCTTACGGACTAAGATAACGTCTGGGAACGCTTATTGAACTCTGATTCGGATAAAGAATTTATTCTGGATGGACTGAAAAGCGGATTTGACATTGTTAACACAAACGTACAGGAAATTGTTCAGTGTGAAGGGCATAACAGTAACACCGCGGAGGTAAAATATTGGGCCGAGGTCGAGGCAGAGCTACGTAAGAGCTGGATGTTGGCCGTTTTAAGGTGGTAACCACCGTGCCGACGATTCTCACCTATCCCGGCTGTACTAAATTTGATGGTGGCCTATGGCTTATCCACGATTGCTCGCAGCCTGAGGGTCAGTCTGTCAACTCCTTCACGATCCCAGATACCACAAATTTACGTCGGTTGACACTGCTGTTAAGATGACTCAGAAAGGTGCATACATGTGTAAGGTAGACCTCAAGTCCGCGTACAGGTAGATGCCTCTTAGCACGCTTTCACAAATTTTTTTTCTGTTCTGAAATGGGAATAAATATTGCACATATCTGATCGACACACGCCTCCCGTTCGGTACCTCGCTAACCGTTGGTATTTTCCACCGCATCAAGCACGGCGCCTGCCGCATGGTGCACAGGGCTGGCATTAACGCAATTATATGGTGCCTCGACGATTTCCATATCACCGCCGATTCGTGCGAGCATGCTCTCACGGCGTTTAGATATCTCATTCACACACTTATCTCCCTAGTTTTTACAATTAGCTGGGGAAAATGCGTTTTCTCCACGCGACGTCTTACCCAAGAACGTAAGCTGAGACAGGACACACTCTCCATCCCGGAATCTTAAGTAGCTCAAACGTAGGCCCAGCTCAGAGAATCGACCGAGAGCCCACTTAAACGCGAACCGAAATGTCATACCCCCTGCTATGCGCCGCCTGATAGTGCACATGACGCCACTCAAACGCCCGCATCATCGCGTCCGCATCACAACACTAGCCCGATTATGCAGCAAATTCAGAGGCACGTGCCACTTCGATCTGGAGAGAGCCTTGCCCGAGCCTGCTTGTCACATTGTATCCGACGCATGCAAAACCACCGCGGACGCAGCCCTTATCGCAAACAAACCGGCCGTGGATAGGCTCCACTGAAGCTTCAACATAGATTCCTCCAGCTCGCCGAAGAGCACATAAACGTTAAAGAATTAGCAGCCGTTTCAAGTGGAATGAACCGTTGGGCTCCCATGTTGATGGGGAAGATCAGAAAGCTCACAGACAATGAGGCTAACCTATGCGCATTGAACAAAACCGTTTCAAGAGCATCCCCGCCTCGGACATTCTATGTGACATCCTGCGCTGGTGCCTTCGATTCGAGGTCAAAATCAAAGCAGCTCACAGGGTTGCCGGATCGTTCTTTTTTTTAAAGATTTAGTCTTTATTTTCGCATCGGTCTTTTTTTTTGCCTCAAAACATACTTTTTTCCACAAGCGTTCTTTATTGTTCTTTTTTTTAGCCCCAGCTTTTTCAGAAGCAGGAATATAAGAGTTGTTGAAAGTATGTGCGAATAAACGCTTTTAAGTGGAAAAATCGTATATTCTCCCAGGATGTTAGCCTGAATGCCTTGAAATTTTGGTGGAAAGTAGGGCGCATAAGTTTCCACCTGGCTATTGCTTTCTTGGCAATTCGCCAAACTACTTCTGGGAAATTAATCTTACTGTTTTGAAATTTTAAGTGAAGTTAGCAGGCTTTACTACTACTTAACTATTACTTTTTTGGTGATTGGCCAACGGGCTAAAATTTTCAGTAAAATCTTAATCTTGGTGATTGACCAGCTGGCGAAAATTTTCTGTAAAATCTTATCTAACTGCTGAAAAACAGTCTTGCCGTGTTGGAATTTAAAGTGAAGGTAGCAAGAGTTACCACCTACCTGGCTGTAACTTTTTTGGCGCTTCACCAAAAATTGTCGAAAATGTTGGTGAAAAACCTTTTTTTCGTAACGTCTTAACCATTTCGAGAAAAGCAATCTGTCTTGAAATTTTAAGTGAAGGTACCAGGCGGTACTGCCTACCTGGCTATTCATTTTTTTTGTGAGTGGTCAAAAACTGGTGCAGATTTTGGCGAAAAACAAAAAAAATTACAGTACAAATTTAGTAACTGCTGGAAAATAGTCGTACTGTGTTGACATTTAAAGTGAAGGTAGCCGGAGGTACTACCTACCTGGCTATTATTTTTTGGTGATTGACCAAACATTGGCTAAGCTTGTGGTGCAAATCAAAAAAAAAGAAGAAAAATTTAGTAAAATCTTAACTAACTGCTGAAAAATAGTCTTGCTGTGTTGGAATATAAAATGAAGGTAGCAGGAGTTACCCCCTACCTGGCTGTAACTTTTCTGGCCAAATATTATCGAAAATATTGGCTGAAAACCTTTTATCGTAAAATCTTGACTATTTCAAAGAAAGTAATGTTACTGTCTTGAAATTTTAAGTAACGGCAGTAATCAATATTACTGGCTTACTGGCTATTACTTTTTTAGGTGATTGGCCAAAATATTAGCGAAAATTTTGGCGAATAACCAATTAAAAATCTCAGTGACATCTTTACGAACTGCAGGAAATAGCCTCATTGCATTGTAATTTTAAGTAAAAGTAGCATAAACTACTGCCTAACTGGGTATTGCTGTCTCCCAATTTTAGATAAAAATACCCATCATTGGTACTTACCTTTTTCACAATTTGGAAAAATTGGCGCAAAAATCGGCGATTTCTTACTAAAATCTTAATTAATGCCATTTATGTAATCTTACCTTGAAATTTTGAATTAGCAAAGCAGATATTCGAACCTACTTTGCTATTGTTTCTCTCACTCTTTTCTTTGTAATTCGCCAAAAATTGCCCGAAATATTTGCAAAAAATGTTAGCTAACACAAAAAAGTAACCTCACTGTCTTGTTTTGTAATAGTGGCACACATTACTAACTACATGGCTATTTTTATAACAATTCGCCAAAAATTAGCAGAAATACTGGTCAAAAGGCAATTAAACGTATATCCTACTGTAGTTTCAGTGGAAACGTGCACAAAAGTGTCCACCTGGCTTTTTTGGAGGGAGCTATTCGCCAAAAATTGGTCGAAGTATTGACGATAAAACCTTTTTGGTAAAATCCTAACCAACTGCAGAAAAAAGCCTTACTGTCTTGAAACTTTACGTATAGGTAGCAGGAATTATTGTGTACCTGTCCATTACTGTTTTGTTGATTGGTAAAAGATTGGGGGTAATATTAACGAAAAATGAAACTCGTACCACAGAAATGGTCGTGCTGTCAAGGACTAAACTACTAGTATAAACAGTCTTTGGTACTGTCTTGAAAATTTGTTCAAGATAGTGGTCATTGGTACTGGCCTTTATTGTTTTTGCGTTATTCGGAAAAAATGGCGGAAATATTGGTGAAAAAACCAATTCTTACTAAAATCGTTACTAGCGCTAGGAATATAATGTTATCTTCTTAAAATTTTGAATTATGGGAGCGCAAAGTAGTACCTATGTTGTTTTTAACCCAGCTGACTTTGTCGGACTGGGTTAGTCGTATCGCTATACGGGGCTTGAACGTATGAGCATAAAGTTTTTCTTTAAAATGCTACTCCTCCTACAGTTTTACTCCAATCGTTTAGATGTTACGAAGGGATGTTTCCCAGGGGCTTCGCCTAACAGGCTCTTATTTTTTGCGGTTCGCCCAAAACTGCCGAAATGGCGGAACTTTGAAGTTTGGCAAAAACTGGAATAAATGGTAGTAAATAACTGAATTGTCAAACTATTCATTTCTCTCAGTCTTTTTCAAATAGTTATAAAATTTTAATCAAAACTTTCTTAGGTGCTTCTCCACCTGGTCTTTGTTTTTTTTTCGCAAATTTCGCAAATGACAAAAAAAATATCGAAATGGTGGAATTTTAAAAATTTTGTAAAATTGTGTAAATGTCACTAAATACGTGAATCGTCAAAACCCAACCTCTCAAACATCCCTTTTCGGACAGCTTCCACCCGGGGAAAGACGTTTTTGTGTATTAAAATTATGAAAAGGTTACATTCAGAAACAAAGTTCTTCATTTTTTGGCCTAACAGTATTCGTTTCAGAGTTTTTCTCTCTTTTCTTATTTGGTAACTCGGCTGGGTCATGTCCTTGGACATGCTTGTTTTGGTGATTCGCCAAAAATATAATTGTAAACGCAGTTGACCCTAGGTATTTGGCCTTGATCTCTTGAAATTCTGATCAAAGGTAGCAGGCTTTGGTACCCACCTGATTATTACGTTTATTTCTGATACGCCTAAAATTGGTGGAAATATTAACGTATCTCATCGTAAAATTTAAATGGAAACGTCCTGAAGTTTTGATGGAATGTAGTGGTATATATGTCTACCTAGCTATTACTTTACTTTTCGGTGATTCGAAAACAAATTGGCCGAAACACATGGCTATTACTTTTTTGTTATTTCGCCAAAAAATTGGCGGATATATTGACGATAAATCGTTTTTGCATCAAAATCTTGAATGACGACAGCTTTTCTGTCTTGGTATTTACGGGTTATACTTATATGTCATAATCTTGACATCAGCATTCGTGGGCTGGGGCATTGTCCATGGACAATCCTGTTTATAGTTTCGTTCAATTTATTTAAAACAATAAAATATAATTTAAGATAATTGCTGTGCTACGCGACTGCAACGGTTCTACAAGCTCTTAAATTGCAAAGGATAGGAAAATAGGTTTTTCATTTATTTCATTAACTTAACATTTAGTTTCAATTAGTTTTGCAGTATTTAACTATTTTATGTCTTTGTTTACTCTAAAACGTTTAAGATGTGCTTGTGTTTTATTTTTTATTGGCTTTTTATACAGTTAAACAAAATAAAAATAAATTTTGCCGTTCTTTTCTTTTTCGAGACGTTCTTTTTTTAATCTTTTATTTTTTTTAATTCAGTCTTTTTTCATCCTTTGCATTCTTTATTTTTTGTTCACCCGCCGGGAACCATGGATCCACTTTTGCAACAAATTAAAAATCAGCGGGTTAAGTTAAAACAAGTGTGTAGAGTATTTCAGAAAGTGGTAGTCCACTTTAAAACTTCACCGGCTTATAAACGAATATGCGTCATGTCTGAAGAAGCACTTACCACTTTACCAACAAAGTTTGTTTACCTCCCCCGCCCCCATCCCCCAGTTGTCAACAGATTTAAATTAACAGTGTTGTTTACGTTCTTCTTTTATTTTGGGCGACTCATTACTGAGATGTGAGTCAGCAGAGTTGTGGCTAATTAGAGATGTGTAGGATTCTGCGCCAGACCCCACCTCCTAAAAAAATCCGACGCGTCTTGAAATACGTACATCTATTATTATTGCCGTTGACACCTGTTCTTGTTTATTCAAGGCAAACGCATACGCATGGGGCTTTTCTGAGGACAGTTTTTGTCTTTATATTTTCAACATTTTAGCGTACTTTTTTTGCTCTTTTTTTTCTAAAGCTTTCTTTTTTTGTACTTTTTTGTCATCAAGCGTTCTTTTTTTAGCAGTTTGAGTTCTTTTTTTTTTAAACATCCTCCGGCAAGCCTGAGCTTATATTAGCACTAAAGCAAACAAACTCGCCGACAATCTGTCTCGCCTAGCCAACTTTACTCATGCTGCTTATGCACTGGCCAATGTCCCTTTTGTTGACATGCGTTATCACAAGTCCCGCAAATGTTTGCTGTTATATATTTAGGAGTGGCTCAGCAAACGTAGTTGCTGGACATGCACATAGACGCCTACCGGCGAGCGGCTTACCGATAAAAGACAAAGGCAGCCTACTCCTCGCACCTCAGAGCATACTTCGCGTTCTGCAACTGCTTCAGCTGCCGCCGGGCCCCCGCCACTACTGTTAACTTCCTCCGCTATGTGTGCTTTCTAAGCAGAACTCTCATACTGCAGTCAATCAAATGTTATTAGTCAGTGATACGTACACTGCACCTCAAACTCGGCCTTCCGAACCCCCTGGCATCGCATGTAAATTTGGTACACGACCAACCCAGAAACTGCCCCTGTATCTGGACATACTGGCGCGCATAATAGGAGTACTGGACCTGGTAAGGCCCCAAGAGATATTATTTTGGGCCTCTTGCCTCGTGGGGTTCCCTTAACAGTCACGACTGTAGATACGACCTCTTTCGATCAAATACACCAAGACCATGCGCACATTCCCACGCACCCTCACAATCCCGATACCCCGAATAGTTGACTCCCCCTCTGTCCTATTACAGTCCTACAGCTCCTGCTGGACTTGAACCCCGCCGAGGGCCATAACCGCTACTATCTTACATTGAGGACCGCAGGATACTCCCTCTCACGCATTTTGCTTTCACCTGCGTCGCTGTTTGCGCTTGATGGGGATGGGCGCTTCGAGATACAGCGGTCAGTTTGTGCCGATCAGGCGCCACCTTTGCTCTAGCTTGTGGGCTACCACCCCAAGTTATAAAGTCCAACGCATACCAGCGCTACACAGATATCCCCTGAAACTCTGGCTGCAGTGTTCCGAAGTGTTAGGAAAAGATGCGAAACAACAAACCTAGTGTCTACAATAATACGGTTTGGTAAGTCTTATAATGCAATGTCAACTGTATTGCCGTTTGTTGTTAGATGCTGTTCGATTAAAATAATTTTAACCAAATCACATGTGTTTCATTTCATACGGGCTAGTAGCTGGAGACCGCTTTCAAATCATATTGACATTCTTGAACTCTATATCAATGCTTTTCCGTCATGCGTCAGAGCTGGCCCGTGGTGCAGTTTTAATGTAAAATTAATGTATGGATTAACTGCGTTTCAACGGCATGGGACTTCTCTCCAGTTAAACGCCCCTCTCAAATAAATAGGGTCTGACACCCCCGGAGTCCATTTTTTCGATGCTCTACTTTCCCCATCGGTCACTCCTTTATCCTCCTTAATCCCCTATAAAACCTCATGCCTTGCACCTTGCAACCCCATTCAGCTCTGCACAGCAACCATTATAATTATAAGCTTTTCGAATTCACACCATCCACCCATTCTCAACTCTTTTTTGTTGTCTTTCGTGATCTAATTATGTCTCCCCGATCAAGGCGAGACATATAGTGTTAGTACGTTCTGTGTGTATGTATGTGTGTATGTGTGTGTGAAAGTGTGTGTCAGTCTGTTGTGAACAAAATTTTTATGCAAGATATCTCGAGAACGAAAAGTCGGAACGACTTGAAAAGTGATCTGTTTTTTCCCTTCTTTAGGTCGGACGGTTCTTTTGACTTTTGATGCATGTTACATTATTAGGGAAGGCGCATGACGTCATTACGTGAAAATCTTGTGCGGGAAAGTTCTCAGCCGCAGAGCATCGGAGAAAGTTCAAACTTGGTGGGATTGTTGCTTGGTAGGTCCGAAAGATTCTGTCCAGTTTGTTCGTGAGTACAACGAACGAGTGCGGCCTGTGATTTCATCACGTAAAATATGTATATAATGTGAACAAGATATTGTGTGCACAATATCTCGGTAAGGAAAGTCGTATCGACGTAAATTTTATTTGGGTAGTCATTGAGTAAGTCATGTGGTTCTGTCAACTTTTGACGGATATATCGAAATTAGGAAAGGTGTATGACGTCATTACGTTAAAATTTTATATGCAAGATTTCTCAGCCGCTGAGAATCTAAGGGAGTTGAAACTTGGTGGAACTATTGCATGGTGAGTCCGAAAGATTCTTTTAAATTTTATCGGGTCTACAACGAACAAGTGCGGCGTATGACGTCATCAAGTAAAATAAATATATCTTTGAACAGGATCTTGTGTGTACAATATCTCAATGACGGAAATTCATATCGACTTCAAATTTTTTATGGGTATTCCTTGGATCAGTCGGACGGTTCTGTCAGCTTTTGGCGGATTAAGCAAGGCGTATGACGTCATTACGTTAAAATCTTGCATGCAAGATTTCTCAGCCGCTGAACGTCGGAGAAAGTTGAAACATGGAGCTTTTCTGTTTGCAATGTTCGAAAGATTCTGCCAAATTTTGTCACCAGTACAACAAACGAGTGTGGCGTATGACGTCAACGCGTAAAATATGCATGTTATTTGGACAAGATCTTGTGTGAAAAATATCTCGATAAATGAAAGTCGTATCGACTTACGTTTTATGTTGATATTCCTTGGTTGGTCAGATGACTGTTCAACTTTTGGCGCGTGTGGTAAAATTAAGATAAAAAGCATTATTACTTAAAATTATCTGTTAAGCAAAATATCTCGATAGCGGAAGCTCGGATCGACTTAAAACTTAAGATAAGATAAGATAAGAATAACTTTATTCCAACTTCAAAACCGCTATATACAGAACACAATTAACAAACCCTTAGGTTAATTTTACGTAACGATCAAAGAATGAAAAACAATAAAGTAAGATAAAATTAATACATGTTTGAAGATTGGAAGGGCTGAGCTGGAAGTTAAACTTATTCTAGAGCTCGCCCTGCCAGCCATTTCTTTCTTGATGAAAAACTAAGCTAAATTATTACACTGTTTAGAACTATTCACGCTAGTAATCTGCAGGTATGAATATTTTTTTTTACATCAGCTACTGAACATACTTCGAATCTGATAATATTTTAAGTGTACCACTACAAAATACATAGTTTACACTGATTGAGAACATACTAAGAATATATTTAAACAGACTTAATAGGATTCTCTGTACTCAGAGAGCAACTTACTTTTACATGTTCTTTTGAAAGAATAAAGACTTTTTCTATCAGTTATAGCTTTAGGAAGTTTATTCCAAATACGGGGGCCAACTTGGGAAATACAATTAGCTTTAATACTTGTTCGCGTATAATTAATTTTAAACTAATCTTTTTGACGAGTACTATAGTGTTTGTTTTCGTTTCCTAATTCAAAATACCTTTGGAGATTTTTTGGGAGACAACAATGAAAAGCTTTAAACATAATAATAGCTGTTTTAAGCTCTACAATGTCTAGAAATTTAAGAATACCAAATCTTAAAAAAATATTATTTGTGTGAGCATATTTTTTAACATTTGCTATAACCCTAACTGCTTTCTTTTGCATAATAACAATAGCTTGTAATTTTGTTTTATATGTATTTGCCCATATTTCAAAACAATAATTAAGATATGGCAAGACTAAAGAACTGTATAATATTAACATAGCTTCTTCATTAAGAAAATCTTTTGCCCTATATAGAACTGCAATACACTTCGCTAACTTACTGACCACCTTATTTATTTGACTCACCCAATTTAATTTGTCATCTATGATGACACCCAAAAATTTAGTAACATGAACCATCTCTAGAAATTGCTCATTAATACTTATTTTTACTTCAGTCGATATAAACCTTTTACTGAAAACCATATAATTAGTTTTAAGAACATTTAACGACAACCTGTTAACATTGAACCACATATTCAATTTACTCAGTTCATTAGTAATATCATCACACAATGACTTCAAGTCATTACCGCTTTTAAAGATATTCGTGTCATCTGCAAAAAGAATTAATTTAAGTATTTCAGAAACATTACAAATATCATTAATATACAATATAAAAAATTTGGGACCTAAAACAGAGCCTTGCGGAACACCGCATAAGATCTGAGAAAGCTTCGAGTTGTGTTCCTTAAGGTGTACGTACTGCATTCTTTTTGATAAGTAGCTTTTAATCCAATCACTACATAAACCACGAATTCCATAATGTTCCAATTTTTTTAACAATAGAGAATGATCAATGGTATCAAAAGCTTTTTTCAAGTCTATAAATACACCCACCATGTATTTTTTTCATCTTAAGTCGTGCATATTTCTTCAATAAGTTCCATGAGTGCTAAAGAAGTGCAGTGTTGGGACCTAAATCCGTATTGACTATTTGTTACCAATTTATTTTTATCTATAAAGTTTTGCATTCGTGAATCAAATAATTTTTCTAAGATTTTAGAGAACTGCGGTAGTAGAGACACTGGTCTGTAGTTATTGAAGCTTCTCTTATCTCCAGCTTTGAATAACGGAATAACCTTGGCGATTTTCATTTTATCTGGAAAGATACCCTTTTCAAATGAAATGTTGCAAATATGACAGAACGGCTTAACTAGATAAGGAAACATATCTTTTACAAATTTCATGTTCAAGTCGTCACAATCACATGATGTTTTACTTTTACACTGATTAACAGTATTTAATAATTCATTTTCACTAACGGGAGATAAAAACATGGTGTTGTTATTTCTTTCATTCATATATTTCAGCACATTTTTATGTTCATATGTGGGAATATTTTTTGCAAGATTTGGTCCTACATTTACAAAAAAATTATTAAATCCGTTTGCAATATTTTCGTTCCCATTTACACTTCTGTTGGCATCATCAAAGAATTCGTCAGGCAGGCTGCCAGCATTTTTTGACTTTTTTATCACTGTATTTATAACGTTCCAAGTTGATTGAATATTGTTCTTATTTTGTTCCAAAAGAGTGCTGTAATATTCTTTTTCGCATCTGCGTAGAATAGTGGTTAGTTTATTTTTATATGTTTTATATTTCTTTTCAAGTTCCACTGATTTACTTTTGACAAACGAAAAGTACAAATTATTTTTTTTCTTACATGCATTTATTAATCCCGTTGTCATCCAAGGCTTATTTTTTTGTTTATTATTTACTGAAACTCCTTTTACAGGAAAATGTTTATTGTACAGAGACTTGATACGTTCAATAAAATTTTCATAAGCTTCGTTTGCATCATTGCACTGCAAGACTAAATCCCAATTTAATGTTTCAAGGTCACTCCTAAAAACTTTCAAACTATTTTGTGATAAAATTCGAATATTTTTGAATTGCTTTTTATCAGAGCGACATATTCCTTTATGTTCGCATATGCTAAAAATAGGCAGATGGTCAGATATATCATTACATAAAACACCACTGATACTGTTCATTGAGAAATCATTAGTGAAAATGTTGTCGATTAAAGTAGCATAACTAGATGATACACGTGTGGGCTTAGTGATCATGGGAAATAGACCGTAACTGTACATCATATCTAAAAATTTACTAGTACCTTTATGACTATTACACTTAAGCATGTCCAGATTAAAATCACCACATATGTACATAGATTTACTGCTTTTGACAAATTTTAACAGTTTTTCTACAATATCCAATAAATTTTCAACTTCTGAACCAGGTGTTCTATAAAAACAAGACACTATGACATTTTTTCCATTTTCAACATTAATTTCAACAGTGAGGCTTTCGAATAGATTGTCTACAGCACATGAAAATTCTTCAATCTTTTTTACTTCAAGATGCTTTGAAATATATAATGACACGCCTCCACCTCGTTTATTTTTTCTTACAGTAGTAAACATTTCATAATCTACAAGTTGAAAGGCCAAAGGGTCATAGTCTACATCAAGCCAGTTTTCGGAAATAGCAATGATATGAAATCTCTGTTTTAATTTCTGTAAGTATGACTTAATGTTTCCAAAATTAGCATTAAGTGATCTCGAATTAAAATGAATCAAGGAAAAACCCCGAACAGTATTTACTTTTACATTAAATTGATTTTCTGTCATATATTTACATTCGAAGTTGTAATCACTAAAAAAATTTGTATCAGGATCAATATTAGCTTCCCATTCACCATAATTATATTCAACTTTATCAAAACTATTTAAAGAAAATTCATCACATTTTCTGTATAAATTAAAAACATTTTCATTCATATCTAAGTCGGTCATTAAAAATGCCAAATCATCATCCGAAACTTCAACGAAAGGAAAAATCCTACTGCAACAAGGACCATTATAATAACTGTTTTCATTACTTTTTATAACTAGTTCGCGTTTTTTGAGATTCGTACAAGTCCTATGTATCCACATGTTACAAATATCACACTGTATTGCGTCATTTTACACTTCATGTCGACATACGCTACAAGGATATTTTATAGGTGGAGCCATGGCGAAAACACATTGCTTAAGATAATGTACAAAACATATGGTCTAACAAATGAGCTATACCACATGGTAATACTTTTTTACTGAAAACAATACTTGTGAAGATGCTATGAACAACAAGAGTCTTGACTTTGTCTTTCAAAGTTACTGTCCGTCTCTGCACACATCATGCAATTTCCCAACATCATCGACTTGCTGAATGCCGTCGTCATTTTTCTTGATGTATACCTTGCAATTCCTGGTCCAAGTGTTTTTTATTTTATTGTCACGTCTCAGATCTCTAGCCACTTTGAAGATCTCAGCATTTCGGGTAGTTAGATGTTCACTGATGAAGATCTGGGATCCTCTCAACCTTTTGCGGGCTTGGATAAACTTGGTTCGGGCGTTCCTGTTGTTGAATCTTACGATACAACTGCTGGGTTTGCTTGGGTTCTTGTTTGGTAGTATATGCACTTCTTGAATGTCGCTGAAATTGACTTCGATTTGCAATTTATTCTTGGCAAACGTGGTAATGTTATTAACCATTATACTGCTATCTCTGACTGAGTAGGAGTCAGTATCCGGGACAGAGTTCTGGTTCTGCGTTACCGCCATGTTGAATGGTTTCACAATTTGCAGCCCACTTATTATCAGGTTTTCCCTTTTCGAATACTGTTCTTGGTCATCAAGTCTTTTTTCAAAATGCTGCTTTTGGTCATGGAGTGCTTTCTGAATTGTATCAACTTTTACTTCTAAGAGTTCTATCTTCTTTGTTTTTTCATGATTTTCTTTTTCGAGGTCGGTTAAACGTACGAAAAGTCTTTGGTTTTGATCTACAAGATCTGTCAGCTGAATCTGAATAGCGTCTAACGTGTCCAATTTTTGCAATTTTTCCATAATAACACTGAAGTTCTCAGCATCACAATTCCAAGTTTTTGTTCCTGATTCAGCCATAGTGTCCGAGTTACCACTCATAACATTTCGACTTTTAGTAAAACTGGTCTCTCCCAAAGTCTTTTGATAGCACTCATAACACTGTCTAAAATCGGTCGGTCTTATATCGACGTTTTGTTTCTTCTTTAAACAGGTTTCACATTTTGTGCGAGAAGGCATCCTCTGTTATCGTTCACATTTGTTCCATCGTTGAGCAAAAACTTTAAACAAAGTAAACATTTCGTAATGGTTAACAAACAACCAAATGCTAACGTGATTAGCTTCACATTGTTCCGATTGACTTTGTATCTACTTGCGCTTAACAAGCAATTTACACAAAAAAAGTTTAGTTTTTCAAACGCGTGTTTCACCGGAAACACTAAAACTTGGTGTAGTAATTCCTCGGATAAGTCGCATGGTTTTACTGAACATTAAACGCCTATAGAAATATTGATTTTTTGTTGTCTTTACGTTTTTAGCTTGAATATTTCTGTCGCTAGACACGTAGTTCAAGGTATAAAAATACGTGACCGTTTTATGATGTTTAGTGCCAGAACAAAACAACAGTCACCAAATTTAAAAATCATGTAAAAGTAAAAATATATTGGTAAATATTCAATGGGTGCGTATACTCCCAAAATTGACCATAAGGCCCTCAATCAGTTTATTTACTTTATAAAGGCCGCCACTGATCGAGAGTACTCTGCTCCTTTACTGTCCTTTAATCAGGTATTACAGATTCAAAACTGCGCATTTTCAACACTTTGTTCTCTCATTTACAAGTTCCACTGAAAGATATTGAAATTAACAAAAATTGAAAAAAAATTCGTCCAAAATTGTTCCTCATGGGGTCAAAATTTCAAATGAAGGAGATATAAGTGCTGTAACATGCTCTTTACGATAACTATATTACCGTTTACGGAAACAAAATAGCCTTCAAAGTAAAAATGTTACGACACTTAAGTTTTAATTTTTTGTTTGACAAAAATCCAATCGTCATAATTTGGTAGCAATCTTAAATGCACTGCGAAATTTTTACGCTTCGTTCAATTGGCTCATTGTTCCCACGTTTATTTCCTATGCAGCATTGTTTAAGAAAATATAAATTTGATCAAGAATTGTGAAAATAAATGCCATATACAGGAACAAGACCACAGTTGCTTCCGCCTTTATTGCCCAATACACAGATAAAGACTTCCGCGGCCATATTGGAAAAACCATCTTTCGACGGTAAACAAACATTTCTTGTCTACAAAAATGGAGCTTCCAAATGACATCATTAAATGCAATTTTTGACTTTTTCAAGCACAACAAAATAAGACCGACCATACAACTAGAACAAAAAGTACCAAAACCTTAATTCATGATAATAAGTACCAGCTGACAGCCTCTATTCACGTTTTTACAATGCATAAATTGAAGGCGATGATATAAGATCCTGGAGTTTTGCACACAAATTTTTGACATTTACTAAAAATTTCAAGGCAACCAGTCAAAATATTTTTTCAGAAATTAAACCCTAGCAAAATTGAACCTAATCGCGTCATTTAAACACTTTTACTTGACAATAGTGTCATTAATTGATTTATGGTCGAGTTTTGAAGCTGTATACCTTTGGACCTATGACAAAAAGCTATATAAAACCTTCAAAAATATTGTTCAGTTGACACCAACATTGATTTTTGGAGATTTTCCGGGTTAAAGGTAACATTAACCATCATTATTTTTTATTGTTTTGAAAATTTTAGTATGTCAATATTTTGCTATAGGCTGTTATATTAAATAGAAAATCGCCCATTTTAAAATCGCGGTACACAACAAGTTCAGTGTGCTCTGAAACGTGTTAGATGTGATGAATTCATTTTTCATTGAACTTTTCCCCATAAATATGATTGACTAAACACACCATTGAGTGTAATTTATTTTTTTTTCCTTTTATACAAGTCATACTAGGACGTTTTTTAATACTTGGCAGAAGCTTTTCGCGAAAATTGGGTACTTGCGAGAAATCTTCTTATGTCGATTTCTTCATCTCAGTGCTTTGTCATGCCCAAAGTAGAATAAAATATACTTTGCATAGTATTGAAAAATACATGCCGCATGCTGTCCTGTTTTGACAATAAACATTCAGGTTGGTTTTTACATAAATTTTGGCGTCTTCTAACGCAAACGAAGACATGCATTTCTGCTATGTTTAACTTCTACGCATTACGGAGAAAATGTAAACAGCACTCTGATTGGCTAATGATCGAAACTCTTTATTCGTGTATTACAGGAAGACTATTAGCATGGCAACTGTACTTTTTCGATGATGATATGAATGTTCCGGGCAATCAGTAATAAACTTGTGGCATGCTTATGTTCCCAAAGAGTTGTGCTAGAGACATACTTTAACCATTACAATCAAGTGTATTGTTTTTGAGAAATATGACGTCAAATTTCAGTAATTTATTCATGTGATCGAGCGATCTCGAGATCCATGGGTGCTTGTATTTGACGAGAGATAACAAGAATTCCAGTTGGTCAAGCCCCAAATATTTTGATGTTTTTGGCCTTCTCAAGGGTTAGTTTGAAGGATTTAATAAAGCTTGATTCCCCAGCAATGTTATGGAAGAAGCCAGATTTTAAGTTTCTATAAAGAAACATATAAGTAAATTAATTGTGGTCTAGGGCCTTCTATTTCTAGACATTTATCAAGATGACTGTTAGTGGTTACCTGCGTTCTTACCCCGAACGCAGACCTCCAGCTGTTCGAAATGCGTTGAAGGGTTATATTCAAGAGAAGAGTCTGGCAAAGCAACTCTGCGAAATGGACAACACAGTGAAAGCCCATATGGTTGTTTTTGCTGGCAATTCCCACCCCGTTCTTGCAAATCTAGTTACCGAGTAGGTATTGAAACGAATTCTTGCTTGAGCGATAATACAGTATTCAACGTGGAAGTCTGCAAGGTGGCCGTGGACAACGTCAAGTCAGTTCACGGCTTCGAGTGGAGGAAGACGCAGGATAAGCCATTGTGCACTTTTGGGTCTTTCCAGTGGAGCTGATGTTTCGATTGCATTTTTTTTGGGATAAATTCTAAAGAAATGATAAGGGAAAAACATCAAAATTCTAATTTTCTTTCAACATGCACACTTTCAAATTTATAAAGCCATCATCTCATCTTTTAAAAACTATTTTGCATATTCTTTAGCCCCTTTAATAACCAACATGTGAATGTGTTTCTGGTAAAATGGACTTTTGTTGATTTTTGCCGTTTTTTCTGTCATTTCTTTATATCCTTATCCCAACGGAATTTAAATGAAACGCAAATATTTTTCGGCAAAAGTCAAAGTGTGAATTAGCTTGATCCAGTGAGACAAGCATAAAGATACAAAAAAGAAATAAGAAAAATACACTAAAAGTTCATTTTATCTGAAATGGCGTATTTATAAGATGTCAGAATTTTATTGGAATAAGCCAAATAACACTTTGGGTGTTTCGAATAAAATGCGCAAGAATTTTAAATTTCGGCTGCGAGGGAACCGGGTAAAAAATGAAAGAAATGATGGTAAAATATGCAAGAAATATCGCAAAAGCAGCTCATACTGGAAACATAAAAGAAATTGGAACTTGAACTTATTTGTTAAAACTTTAAGTAAATTTTTAAAATAGCATACGGGTTGTTAAAAACCCGATTGATTTTTTGGTGCAAGAGAAACTTAACATTTAGGCAAAGTCTCTCTATCATTTCTTTCATTTTTACCCCGTTATTTTTATTCAAAGCGCACAATTTTTGCGCATTTTTATTGTGAACACCCAAAGTGTGATTTGTCTTATGTGGGAAAATTTAATCATGGCATTGTTATAATAGGCTTCTAACACAAAAAAGAACGCTATATCTTCTTCAAAATAATTTTGAGTATTTTACCTTTTACCTAAGTTTCTGTGCGTATATATTTATGCCCGAATTTTTTTCGGAAAACTCATAGAACGAAACTGAATCCGCTTACAAGCCAAATCACACTTTGGGTGTTTCGGCAGTGCCCACAACGTTGCACGATCTAAAACCACCATCAGATCAGATGTAGAGATATTAGAGGTGTGACGATTCGTACCGAAAACCGATAACCGAGAAAAGGCTTCGGTTCGGTTCGAACCGAAAACCGAAAAGAACAATCACGGTTTCGGTTCGGTTTCTTTTTTTTTTACTATTTATAACAAGATAATGCATTAATTTGGTAATGTTATTTTAGTTCTCTTAGTATAGTTTAGTCTTAGTATATATATATATATATATATGTTGCAGTCAATGAGTGAAATCCGCCATTTCACGAAATGGCAAATCATTTTAGCCGTTTCGTGAAATGCCTGAAATCTTTTGCCGTTTCATGAAAGGGCAAAACATTTTAGCCATTTCGTGAAATGGCTGAAAATTGCAAGGCTTCATTACACAGTATGGCAAATACAATCAGGCAATCTGTGAAACAGTTTTGGTGGTCTTTTATTTATTATATCAAGGGGTCTTTGAACTCCTTTTAACCATATATTACCCAGATATTAATCATCTACAAAATACTTTTGTTCTCTTTTAATCATTAACTAAAACAGGCTCAAAAGCTCTCCAATTAAACCTGGGGTCTAGGACAATCCCCCCCAAGACAATTCCCCCCCGAACAATTCCCCCACAGGACAATTCCCTTGGAGGACCATTCGCCCCCAACTAATTTCTATTTTTATTTTACTTTGAATGCCAAAACAAAAATAAAACAACCAGGAATCTGTCATTTCTTTTTTTTTTTTTCGTAAAACACCTTAAAATCAAAAATGCGAAATGATCTGTTCGGGTGTTTCCTCGGTTTCCTTAGCCTTGCATTGCACTCCGGTTGAACAACACTGCTCTAGGATGGCAATTATAATGATCAAACACTCCAGTTACTGGTTGTGTAATTGCAACCGAGTATATGAAAGGCAAAGCAACACAATTAAAAAGTGCAGTTACAAGATGAAAGGACAAATTCCTGCATTCAGTTGAAATAGAAAAGGCATGTAAATTGTAATTGCGACAATGTTGAAAGGACTATTACACGGCTCCCAATTAGAAGATAGAAGGGCAATAATTTGTAAAAAAAAAAAGGAAAAATATAAAGAAAAGAAAAAATGAAAAATAAAAATGATTGGGGTGGGGAGGGGCGGGTATGGATGAACCAAGCCAGGAAATCGTACACCAAGACAAACCAGTGGTTGCCGCTAGTAACTTGGATATTGCCACCACTCACTCAGATATGACCGCCAGTGACTTAGACATCGCAGCCAGTGGCTCATATGTTCCTGTTAACGACGTGTCACAATCGTCCGAGCCTCCACCAATGAGTCCAAATGTACAAAAGTTAAACGTTTAGAGCATTTTGTTCTGATAACGATTCACTAGAATGTGTAAGTATTCGAATTTGTAACTAAAAAACCGGTAGGATTATCGCAGAAATACGAAGAGTATGAAACAGGTTGTTACTGTATGTTACACTGGTATTTGTGTGGTGATGGCGTCAAAATTTGCAAATAAAAAGTTCAAATTATTCTGTTTTTTATTTTCAAAGTCTGGTTTACCATTTCATGAAATGGCAAAGCGGAGATTTTAGCCATTTCACGAAATGGCTAAAAATTTTAGTCATTTCATGAAACGGCAAATGATTTCAGGCATTTCACGAAATGGCTAAAATGATTTGCCATTTCGTGAAATGGCGGGTTTCGCTCATTGACTGTGATATATATATATATATATATATCACATCGGACAAATCAACAAATATGTCACACACTTGTTTTTGGAACCTATTACGAAATCCATGCGTTTATTATGGCTACATGTGAGTCTTTCAGTCAATAACAATGTAAATTCTTGTGTAAGTAAGCTCTGAGGTAATAAATATAAAACACTACCGTTATACGTTAGATTTTGTCTGTTCTAATGTAAATAGAAATATCAGATTAAGTGCAGGCAATTGTAAATAAACAAAAAATAAGAATAAACACGCATATATATATATATATATACATACAGTCGGACCCACTTAATATGAACACGGTTAATATGAAGTTCGGGAGTAATGGTTAATTGTACTTCATTTGATTCAAAGCTACTGCGTTTCAATGCTGTAATCAAAATTCAGGGTATTAATGTAGTGATGGATTCCAGGGATTTTTATATCCTACTCCGGTTATTGATCTTTCGGCGAGGTACATAGACTGGCTGCAGAAACAGACACACAAACTCCAAAATAAGCAATAAATCTATGCCTATTGATTTTATGGGTGATTGAAAGTATGATGTGTAAAAGTTCGTGTAATATGAAGTTCGCGTAATATGAAGTATTTTGCTCGGTCCCGACGACTTCATATTACGCGGGTCCGACTGTATATATATATATATATATATATATATATATATATATATATATATATATATATATATATATATATATATGAAAAGAAAACTACCGATTGGTTTTGCTGAACCGAACCGAACCGAAGATTTTCGTTGAACCGAACCGAATCGAACCGAGCCGGAGGTGAACCGTCACACCTCTAAGAGATATAACTAGAAAAGTAGGGGTCTTCATTTCTCTCTCTCTCTCTCTCTCTCTTTTTTTTTTTTTTTTTTTATTTATTATTTTTTTTTTTTTGCTGTGCTGATTGTAAAATAGAAACCGCGGGATTGTAGGTGAGAAAATATACCATATCATCTTATTTGCTGATAGGTTGGGGAGGGAGTCAAAATTGAACTCCACTTCCCGGGATTGAAGCGAGTCCCATTTTGTCAACAGTAACTTATTTGTATATTACTAATGGTTGGAACGGTACAAATAACTAAAAATGATGCAAATTAATGAATATTTTAGATGATCTTGGGCTGTGTAACTGAATGTGTAACTCGCTTGGTTTGTGATAGAAATAATTACCCAATTTTGTCACATATTCGGTTCGAATATCGTTTCAACAGAGTGATTCTGTGCTACGTATTTTTGATCGCTCTGATCGTTTCTTCATTTCTTCAACTTGATGTGCAACAACAAAAACTGTCACAGCGTAGAGTATACTGTTAAAATAAAAAGGATTGGGGAACCAATTGGAACAGAAGTGGAAAAGCCGTCAGCGTAGTAAGGGTATAACCGACTTAAACTCGTGGTGGATCATGTATAAAATTATTCCTTTTATTAAGGCCAATAGTGGCCTTAATAAAAAGGCTGTACTTCGCGTTCTTTTCTGTTGTGTTTCTCGTGCTCTTATCAAACTTCAGAGTAATCTGTCTTACCAGGGAAAATCGTTCTTCTTATATACCAAACTTAGCATAAAAATGCATCGAATGACAACTTAACGTGAATTAATTCAATTAAGTTATTGTTCAAATGTTCTCAGTTTGGTTTGGTGCCTAACTTGAATACCGTAATTATCCGTGTATATTGTGCATTTTTTCCCACGATTTTTTGGTCAAAAGTTAGGGGTGCGCAATATACACGGAGTTAAATGAAATATTTTTTCTTACCTCAAATATTTTATGCTGTCATGGCATGTAACCGTGTAACATGTGGTATATTGATAAATACTATAAACTGCTCAGTCTAGAACCACATTAAGAAATATGATCTAGTGTGTTAAGAGATGCGCTATGTAAAGTGTTATTTTTAAGGCGGTTTGTTTGTAAAAAGGGTTATTGAGACGTCGGAGTGGGTGTTGACTTGTAGCGTGTTGCTTATTAAGCCGATTACAAAAGGGGGAGAGGGTGCAGCTTGGGTCATCGGCATATATGCAGTTAACATAATTTGTCAGTAATAATGTATCAATGTAAAACAATAGCACTGATTGGCTGATTTGAGTAATTGACGGAAAGGGCGCTTCATAACTGGTAAAAAAATATTGAGGCTGATGAGTCTCCATTTGGGGGTGCGCAATATACACAGGAATATAGAAATTTTTCAATTTCGAGGCCCAAACTGGGGGGTGCGCAATATACTTGGGAGCGCAATATACACGGGAAATTACGGTGTTCAATTCTTTTCTATAATAGGCTTCATTATATTAAACCTAAAAGCTGTGTCAACATATGACATTTGGGGATCAATTAAGTAAGGGGATTAAATACAATTAGAGGTAACAGATGTTCGGTTTATGGCGCTTATCTAATTTACTGATTACCCATTAAAAGGAATTTTATAACAAGCTTAATTTTCTGCATAAAGGTTAAATTAAATAGTAAAATAGGAACAACTTACAAACCGAACACTCCACTTCAATTCTTCATTTCTTGAGCGATCGGTATCAAAACGCCAGTTTTCCAGCCTTTTCCAACGCGAGGCTTGCCAATTAGCCTTTTCCGCGTAATACTAATCCTTTGTTTTCAAGCACACGCGGTTGAGACGAAAGACCGGAGTACGTTTGCAGATATCGATGCTGGCGGGAGTTTCTGAAGATTAGTTGCACGATTACATACTCACTCCAGAGCACATGCTCAAACGGTCTTAATATTATAAGGTGCAAGGCCTTCTTTTCAAACACTACCGGCATTGACCTGCTTGAAGCGTGCTGTCCGTCGCTAACCCTCCTCCCCCCCCCCCCCCCCCTCGGAGGCTCATGTGACTAATAAGCGTACGGTATGAAATGCCTTGTTTAAACAACAGGCGTCTTCAAGTGCCTTCACTGCACACAATCTGCACACATGACACACAATTAAAAAAGAAAATACAGTGCGTAGAAAAAATAAAAAATCGTGATTTTTTTATGCTGATTTAATTAAATCACGGTTTAAATCTTGATTTAAATCACGATTTAAATCATGATTTAAATCAACTGATTGAAATCATACCAGCTCTGGGAATGGGCAAATGAAATTCAGTGTGAAAAGTGCAAAATAATTCGATAATATCTTCTGACCAAATACGTGTCGAAGAAATTAAAACAAAATTGAAAAAAAAAAACTGTTCAAAAATTTTCCTCATGGGTGCAAAATTTCAAATGAAGGAGTTGTAAATGCTGTAACGTGCTCTTTACCATAACTATCACCGTTTTGGAAACAAAATATCTATCAAAATAAAAAAGTTATACCACTTTAAGTTTTAATTTGTTTGTTTGACAAAAATCCAATTGTCATAATTTGGTAGCAGTCTTCGTCGATGTGAAAAATATACAGTTACCAGTTACTAAAATGCTTCAAATCCCTAGGTGGTTTTTTTCTTGGCGAGAAAATAAGCCTCTTGATGTTTGATTAACTAGATATCAGCTGGTCACAATGTCCCTGGACATTCTTGTTTCTTGCTTTATAGGAAGCTTGGAATCAGACTAGGCAGTGCTGACGTATTCCAAAAATCGAATTTAGGTAATTTTCCATTTTGTAAACATGACTAGTCAAGTTTTTAGCAATTACCGACTTTTTTCGGTGGACTAGGCGCGTCACTTGCGGGGTATCCGCCGTCCATTATGTGTGTATGCAAGCAATTTTTCAAAGTGCCACTGTTCCTCATTTCTGATCCGATTGTTTTACAATTTGGTAGTGATGTTCCGTGGATAATACTCCATACAGATTCATCTTTTTTTGCGATTTGTCCAAAATTGATCAAAATATTGGCCAAATTTAAGAAAACTACAAATACTCTTACTGCAAATCAGACCTGATTGCATTGAAATTTCACAGGAATGTTCTCCCTAAGTTCCTGCATCAGGCGTGTATTTTGTTTTTCGATTTGGAAAAAAACTGGTCAAAATATTAGCCCAAAACGGTCAAGCCCAAAAATCACCATGTGCTCCTACTTGATGCTTCTTCAGCAGTAGTAAGATGTGGAGTCCGGATTGGTCTAGTAATTGGCGTTACTAGCGATGTGCTGTCGCTTATACCTAGTTAATTGCTATGCAGGTAAGTCATCCTTTAATTATTGTTAATGCACCGACGTCAAACAAATTTAATGTAAAATGCTACATAACAATTCAATATCTTAGTTAAACTCCTGAAAACATACATTAATCTGTCTTCTGGCATGATTCTTTAATCAGCCAACTATCTGTGAGTAATTTCTTCAGTTTTCATTCCAGAAATTTGATTTCAATCTAGTTAAATAAATCATACGTTTAATCATGATAGCTAGATGATCGACTTGGATGCCATCTTTGCCAAGAAGAAAGTCCCATGCATCAAATTTATAACCCTCTAATTAATTACATTCAGACAGTTTTTAATGATACTTTTTGTGAATTCACCTGCCAAAAAAAAATGATACAATGTGTCTATTTCTTTACAATACTTGCACTCACTTTCCTGTACGACCTGCCTATCCCTCTTCCGTTTGTTTGTTGCTACAGTATTGTGCAAAATCTGCAAAGCTAAGAGGTAAATATCTCTTGTAGTTTTTGTATATATTTCAAGACGCCTTAAGTATTTGTGCACTATCTTTCAGACCTATGCCTTACCAATATCTTACGGCTTTTGTACCTTTTTGTCAATAATTATTCTATAAAAGTCTTTGCTTCGGGCTCCAGATATAGTAATAATAGAATTTTTTACCCTAAACAATGGCGAATCTAAGTGCACTTTATACTTTTCCTTTCTAAAAAATTTCCATGTTACACCATTGCTTGATATAAAAAGACTTCCATAACAGACATTTTTATTGTTCTAGTGGAGTTCTAGTATTTTTGTTATCGGTTCGGAAAAAAATTAGCGAGTTAAACGTATGGTTAAGAGAAATACAGGCAATGCTGTTCGATCCATTGCGATTACTGTTGATAGTGATGTTAGCCATAAGGCCTACCAACCAAATCTAAATTTTGTCAAAATTGGTCGGTTTCTCTCTTCGCTTTGTAGTATCTTCGCTTTTACGGCTGGGCACAATGGCCATGGACATTCTTGTTTTTACATTTTTTATGGGTGATATATTTACGGGTAAGGATTAACTGCGTGATTTACATTTTGCCGTTACAAGGGTTCAAGAAATAAAGTTGATTCAGTAAGTCTTTGGACATGTTTGTTGTTTGTTTTCGTGCAGCACACGCCGACGTGCAGATTTTAAAAAAAAGAATGATAGTTTTTCATTCGGAGGGATAAAAAGTAACCGAACTGATCACTTTCAAGCGTAGTAATACTGAGTGACAAAAGGAGAAGTTCCCATTCGCGACCGTGAGCAAAGTTGTAAAACAATCACGATCTTGTTATATAATT
Organism: Protula sp. h YS-2021; assembly: GCA_949752745.1. NCBI lineage: Eukaryota > Metazoa > Annelida > Polychaeta > Sabellida > Serpulidae > Protula > Protula sp. h YS-2021. The sequence goes on along the minus strand of OX457028.1, from coordinate 66,836,027 downwards.
CTGTTAACCTGAATATTATCCTAATATATTTGCAGAGACTACGATCGATATAAAGGAGTCAGTACGAGGGAAAGAAGTGTATATCATACAAACGGGGACAAAGTGAGTTTGAAAACTAGCTAAATGGTATAATCAAATACACAGATTGTCCCAGTGCATGAAGTTATGAAAATATCTGGTCGTTTGTTACAAATTTCCTTAAAGAACGTATATTTTTGTGTTGTTAAATGTGTTAGGAATGGGCACTGTGTATTTTAGTTCGCGGCGCCGTATTCTTGGAACATTCTTTGCCATGTAATTGGAAACTCGCTGTAAACGCTCGCTTGGACTTGACGCTGCCTTCATGGTGCATGTGCCCTTCTTGGCGTAGCTGTTAACGAAGAATGCTACAGAATTTATGATGTTAAAAGCAAAACTTACTCCTTTTTCACTTTTCAACGAGAAGCAAGAAAAACTAAAGCTTTTGAAAACAAAAATCAAACAAAAAAAAAAAAAACGAAAGAAAAAAAAAAACAAGATGCACGAGTGGACAGATGCACTTGTGAATACTTGTGTTTAGAAACATCAACAATGACGTGATGGAGATGCTGATTTTCGCGTACGCCTGCAAGACGGCGTCGGCGCGTAAGATCGTGGGCGTTATGCCCTACATGCCCTACTCCAAGCAGAGCAAGATGAGAAAACGCGGCTGCATCGTTGCCAAACTACTCGCGCAGATGCTCACCAACGCAGGTACCCTGAGCCAAACTATCCGCGGCGCTCAGCGTTGGACACTACTGAGAGTCGTTGTTTTATCTGATCGGGATATCAGAGTAATGCTTTCGTAGACGATATCTAATATATTGCGATAAAACTTGACCTTTTTTTTGAAGGTATAAATAGTTAAGGGTGATGAATTTAATTGCCTTTGTAAATGTCGATTTTGAGATTTATATATATATTTGTGTTATAAAATGGTAAATAAGTCATTATCACGTGTGCTTCTTTAAAGTGTTTTTGGTACTACTGCCTAACACATGGTGTGGAGAGCTATGCCTTTATGCAATTCAGTCTTAGTGCATTTTTTATAGGTTGTATAAATCAAGTAACTTATTTAAATAGCGAAGAACTTTCTTTCCGAATATTTATAGTATTTTTTTCCTCGTGACAGGTTTTTCTCATATTATCACCATGGATATTCATCAGAAGGAAGTACAAGGCTTTTTCAATTGTCCTGTAGATAATCTCAGAGCATCGCCATTTCTCATTCAGTATATCAAAGAATCTGTACGTCTTTCTCATACCGTTTTATTGGGGGGTGGTGGGGGAGGGGAGGTGGGAGGAGGCTGTATGAAGTGGTAAGGTTATTATACCAAGAAGTCGGCCGTATAAGCGTCTGCAGTCGTGTAGTTTTTTTCTGAACTTTATTGAAAAGTGTACACATGGTTATTGATCATAGTGAGGGCTCGCAAATCTGAAAATGTTCGGTTTGGGTTACTGCACTTTTTTGTCGTTTTTTTACTTGCATTTACAAAAAGATCATGACTTAATTTATTAAGTAACACACTAAAGTGTCATATGCCTGATATCAAATCGTGTTTCTTCGACTCCTGACAGTTTTAACCGTTCGAATGATGGTATATTCAAAACATCCTTACTGTTTTGATTCAAAATATAAGGAGGTATGATTTAACACGCAAAATAAATAAATTAATAACATAAATGGATATTGGATAAAAATATAGGGTTGTTCTTTTGAGCCGTCGGCCAAGACCTTATACGAGAGTTTTTAGTGCGAATATCTCGGGACTTGGGAGGTTAGGCACACTCTCCTGGCGCCGTGTTGCAGATACCGGACTACAGGAACGCGGTGATTGTGGCTCGGCACCCGGGCGCCGTCAAGCGCGCCACGTCGTATGCCGAACGCCTTCGCCTCGGCATCGCCGTCATCCACGGCGAGGGCAGGATGGGCGAGTCGGACCAGGAGGACGGCAGGAACTCGCCGCCGCCACCCCCTGCCCTCAGCATGGACCACCGCATGGCCGCCACCGGCCTCGAACTGCCTTGTAAGTGCCAGTGCCCGCTCGTCTTCGTAAATGGGGGGGGGGGGGGGGGTTATATCACCAAATTACCCCACAGCAAACAGTAATCCTGTTTTAAAACGATATAGTATGTATGCCTTCATTCCATTTCATGTTTCTGTATGAGACGCCTTGAAAAACCCACGTTTGGCATCATTTAAAAACGTTCACAGTTTCGAATGCAATGCGGAGCGGCCTCGGAAACACTTGAACCAGAGGATTCATGTACGCCGAAAACAACAATTGAAGTGCTTGAAAAGCGCAAAAGCAGAAAAGCCCGCAAAGTGAAACTAGCATCACGCCCGTGATTGGCTGTCTGGGGTGAGGGGGGTGGGGGAGGGTGCGTGTTGGAGACGTGTGGGAAATGTTTGCCCAGCACGACACTAACGAACGCAGGTGTGACGTAGCTAATACTATGCATTAATCACTGCAAGTGTGAAAAAGACTGATCATGTAAGAAGGAAAACTGATTTAATTAAGGAAAACAATGACGGGAGCAAGAAAAAAAATCAGGTTATGCCATGGAAGTTATAAATAAAAAGGAAAGAAAAGAGACAAATGCTCAATTAATGAATAAATATAATCAAATAAAAACAAACTTTGAAACACTATTTGCAGCGTTAGGACCAAAGGAGAAACCGCCCATTAACGTGGTAGGCGACGTAGGTGGCAGGATAGCCATTGTTGTGGTAAGCGGCTTCTGCCCACGCCGGCATCATGGTAGCTGTAGCGTATCGCAGCTACGGTTGGTTGTTTCTAAAGCATATTGGATTTTGGTGTAATAGCTACCCTTGAATAAATACCACTGTTTTTGAGGAATTGTTAAAAAAAAGGTGCTGTAACAAGTTCGATTATTTATCTATTGCGCGATGTTAAAACAAACAGGATTTGAACAAAATTTTTAAAGTTTATTTTAATCTGTCAGCTTTATCTGCTTAACCTTATTTTTCTCTGGTGTGTTCCGTTTCTTTTTCTTTGGTGTGTTCCGTTTCTTCTCACACTTCTAAAATAAATTTGTGAAAAAAAGAACATTTTTACTTCGGGTTTAATGCAACACAGGAGAATATTAACAGCGCTGACTTGCTGTTACAGGATGACTTGATCGATGACGCGGAGTCGTTCACGAACGCTTTGACTTGCTGTTACAGGATGACTTGATCGATGACGCGGAGTCGTTCACGAACGCTTTGACTTACTGTTACAGGATGACTTGATCGATGGCGCGTAGTCGTTCACGAACGCTTTGACCTACTGTTACAGGATGACTTGATCGATGACGCGGAGTCGTTCACGAACGCTTTGACTTACTGTTACAGGATGACTTGATCGATGGCGCGGAGTCGTTCACGAACGCTTTGACTTACTGTTACAGGATGACTTGATCGATGACGCGGAGTCGTTCACGAACGCTTTGACTTGCTGTTACAGGATGACTTGATCGATGACGCGGAGTCGTTCACGAACGCTTTGACTTACTGTTACAGGATGACTTGATCGATGGCGCGGAGTCGTTCACGAACGCTTTGACTTACTGTTACAGGATGACTTGATCGATGACGCGGAGTCGTTCACGAACGCTTTGACTTGCTGTTACAGGATGACTTGATCGATGACGCGGAGTCGTTCACGAACGCTTTGACTTGCTGTTGCAGGATGACTTGATCGATGACGCGGAGTCGTTCACGAACGCTTTGACTTACTGTTACAGGATGACTTGATCGATGACGCGGAATCGTCCACGAACGCTTTGACTTACTGTTACAGGATGACTTGATCGATGACGCGGAGTCGTTCACGAACGCTTTGACTTGCTGTTGCAGGATGACTTGATCGATGACGTTGAGTCTTTCCCGAACGCTTTGACTTGCTGTTGCAGGATGACTTGATCGATGACGCGGAGTCTTTCACGAACGCTTTGACTTGCTGTTACAGGATGACTTGATCGATGACGCGGAGTCGTTCACGAACGCTTTGACTTACTGTTACAGGATGACTTGATCGATGACGCGGAGTCGTTCACGAACGCTTTGACTTGCTGTTGCAGGATGACTTGATCGATGACGTGAGTTGTTCACGAACGCTTTGACTTGCTGTTACAGGATGACTTGATCGATGACGTGGAGTCGTTCACGAACGCTTTGACTTGCTGTTACAGGATGACTTGATCGATGACGTGGAGTCTTTCACGAACGCGGCACATATTCTCAAGGAAAGGGGCGCCTACAAGATCTACGTGATGGCCACCCACGGCCTACTGTCTGCCGAAGCGCCCAGACTCCTCGATGACTCCGAGATCGACGAGGCGAGTGCCCATGTAACAAGCTCGACCTTCCCCTGTCTGTCCACCTTTCCACCCCCCCCCCCCCCCCCCACACACACACACACATCCGTAGGTTTCAGCTTAGTCTGTTATCGAACACCCCCTGAAAACAATAGAGGTGAAAACGCCCTTATTGTCTCACCTTCCAAGAGCTTGATTGCATTGGGACTTGAGTCACTTCTGTAATAAATGAAAAACATAGGGATATTCTCTACAAACACGAAAGACGGTAAGATTCCTACTTTATGGAAATGTTGAATGTTTCCGCCCTGTTTACTTGGACTCCAGATAATACAAAAAGTGGTTTCATTGTGTTGGTTTTTATTTTTGAATTAATGTTTTTCCCAGTAGTAGCAAAGGCGGAAATACTCGGTACCAAGCGAAGCCAACCTCGGTGTTTTCCGTCCTCGCGCAAGTGGCCGACGTTCTTTAATTTAGCTGTAAAATATTTGCGTCCTTGTACCTAAAGATGAGAAAAGGGTTGTTGTTGAAACATGTTGCTTATCAGGTGCGAAATTAGTTCTATCCAAGTGAAGTAAGGAGATAAAATATAAAGGAAGAGGATTACTTCACGTCAGTTATCTTCGTGAAATTTCAGATTGTCGTTACAAACACGGTACCACATGAAACGCAGAAGATGCAGTGCAGTAAAATACGCACGGTGGACGTGAGCGTGATGCTGTCCGAGGCCATCCGCCGAATTCACAACCAGGAGTCCATGTCCCACCTCTTTGAGCACATTTCCGCTGACGATTGAAACAGTGAAAGTACACGTGTACCGTGTTTTTTTCCGAAAAGTGCATGTGTACTGTATGATGTTTCGGGGGAGTGCTACATTTTGGTTTTGTTTTCATCCCGAGGCATGCGCGACTGAGAACTGCAGCACGAATGCCGTCGATGTGATTGGTTGGCACGATTTGATTGGACCATAAACTGAAAAGAATGTTTTTGCGTTCTCTCTTTCAATCAAATATATGAATTAAATAATGTTGTAAAAGGCTTGTTAAGTCGTGGGTATCCTGTACACGGTTTTGAATAAAAACATTTTTCAGTGTGTAAAATCCTGAAACAGTTCTGATTTGAAGGGAGACTGTATTGCGAAGTGACAGATATTGGTATGTGAAAGTCTGTTTATTGAGAAGTTTTTTGTGTTTGTTTTGTTTTTGTTTGTTTGTTTTTTTTTGTTTTTTTTTGCTTGTACGACTACAATACTTTCATTTACCATCGTCAGTTTGTCATTATGTTGGCCTAGTTTCTGGACTGGTCGTACAAACTTCTTTTCGTCGCGTCTGCTTATATGGATGTTCTCATTTTATATCTACTTGGGGCAGTTGTTTTGGTTAAAGACTGTTATTTTTTGGCTTAAGTAACGCAAAATAATATCACCATAGGGTTGCCGTTTGCCGAAAATTCGACTTGACCTTTATTTATAAAAATATACAAAATATACAACACTGAAATTTATTCACAACTGAACTTAATAAGCATGGATAACATACACACTTAATATATACAATCAGGTGGTGGTAAATACGCCATAGGAGAGGTAGACACTGTTAAACATGGGACGGGTGGGTGGGATTTCAATTCCAATTGTTCAAGACACAACTTTTCCGTTGTCTGCGCATGCGTAAATAACTGATGTGCAGCTGGTTTGCAAACTGCTAAAATGATTTGCCATTTTGGGTTTCACTCATTGACTGGGACATATATAACAGGGAGTTGTAACATCCCGGTGAACTGTGTCTGAAATGTATCTATTCCTACAATTATAGTTTAATCGCCTTGAAACTCCACGGACATGTTTCATGTGTAAACAAGATTGTGGATGCTGATTTAAGTCAGAATTTATTGGTATCAAAATTTTTGAAAACGGCGTACGTTAAAATCTCTTATATGTAACATTTCTCAGCCGTTGACCGTCGGAGAAAGTTAACACTTGGTGGGAATGTTGCTTCGTCGATCTGAGCGATTCTTTCCAATTTTGCCCGGAGTAGACGGAAACGGTAAACATATGTCGATAGCGGAAAGTTGGATCGACTTCAGACTTCGTGTAGTTATCCCTTGTTTAAGTCGCACGGTTTTTGTTAAATATTCAACCCATAGAAAGGCGCCAATCGCATAAAAAGTATTACGTGATATATTTTGCAGTTGCTAAATCTAACACCATCTCCACCCCCATCCCCCCCCCCCCCCACCCCACCTTCTCCGTTTTTTCGGCTCTTGTAAATTAAACATGGAATTTTAGTGTTTTCCAGAAGACTGTAAATTGTTCCTGCGTTCTTTAGACATATTTTGAAAACATTGGCAGCACAACTATCGATCCATGGCTATTTCTTACATAAGTGGCCTCATATATAGATACTGTTGTTAAAACTTTATACATTCTACTTTGCATTTGCTTTCGGTTTTATTTTTGGCATGATTTCAGTGTAGAATATTGGTTTAGAAGTATTTTTGCTGCCTGTGTACATCGTAAAAATACTTCAACAAGTTCGTATGTACTGCTTTTCTCAGCAAGATTCTCGACAACCCAGTAAGCATAAACAATTGTTGCTTTAAGAACTCGCACAGAACATTTTTTTTGTTTGTTTGTTTGTTTTTTTTTTTTTCGTTTTTTTTTTTTTGTTTTTGTTTTTTTTTTTGTTTTTTTTTTGTTATATTTTGGAGGGAGTGGAGAGGCTAAAGACTAATCCAAAGCGTAAAAAATGAAGGTGCCTAGTAGTGTATTGTCTAATGGAACTTCAATATAATTTCTTCATATCGATGACCAGTGACATTTTTCTAACTACTTCTTCATAAGCAATTTTAAGATTAAGAAAAGTCCGCTCGATTTCTGTAACGCCGCACAGCACACCTGGTTCTTTACATATAAAATGAGCTGTGTTCGCATGGCGTTATAAGAGTGAAAACGAAATCATAGACGAGAACAAAAGGCGGGATGCACACCCTCCGATAAGTTCTACTTAAGTACAAAGTTTTGTGGGCCTAGGGTCTGTAGTGTCAGAGAAGAAGCTGAGACAAGAAAATGAACTACTGTCAAGAAAAACAGCACCAACGGCTGCCCGCACAAATTCATATAAGCCTTGACCAAGTCAAAGACTTGTCAGGTGTTAAACAAATAAATATAAACGTATGCCAAGTCAAAGACTTGTCAAGTGTTAATTATCAAGTGCCAAGTCCGGAACACCTGGCTGCTACGTAATTCTAAACGATTTGAGTTATATCTTTTCGTTGATAGAGCCCATATGTACTGAAATGCCTTCTCAACTAAACGTGAAAACATGTCTTTTATTCCCCGCGGGTAGAACCTGTGGGGAATATATGCGATCGACCGTGTGTCGGTCTGTAATCATCAGCTTGTTAACACGATAACTTAAAAAACTGCTGCAAGGATTTTAATGAAACTTGGTATGTAGCTTCTATGGAAACAAACACAGATCGACATTGTAAATGGGCCAAGTTCGTCCAAGGAAAATGGACCAGCTGGACTTAAAAAATTTCAGCTCTTCATTGACTATTGACGGCCGTGTTTGACTGATGGGGGCCTGTGGGGAATATGTGGGCTATGCACACTGCTCTAGTTTATTTTAAGACCGAGAAAACTTGTGCCGTCCCCAATGTCTGGTAATTCCCAATTGGTTCACTGAAGTACAAAAATGTAAAATAAATTATACAACTTGTACCATGTTGAAACCTGCTACAAAGTGGGTGGAAAAATGCACATAAAACTGACTTCTGAGAGTGTGGCTGGCGAAACGTCTTTTTAGCCCAGTTTCGACTTCGTCGAAGAAGGGCTTTACTCATCACTTTTTGCCGTCGACAGTGTGTGAGGGTGTATGTATGTGTGTGTTAGAAAATGTCTTCTCGAAAACTACCAGGGGGAGCATCTCCTCCTACAGTTTTGATCGGATCTTCTTGAAATTACACGTGTTCAATCGCTAGGCCGTCCTCTACTGGAAAACTACTTTTTGTCGCGATCGGCAGAAAATAGCCGAAATGACGGGACTGAAAATTTTGTTAAACTTAAAAAAAATGCATCTCCTCCTACAGTTTTGGCTGGATCTTCTTAATATTACACAGGTACAATCTCTAGGTGGTCCTCTACCGGAAAATTACTTTCTTTTTCGCGATCGACCGAAAAAGCCGAAATGGGCGGACTTTGAAAATTGTCAGAAATTTGTATAAATGCATCCCCTCTTACAGTTTTGGTTGGATCTTCTTTATATTATACTTGTAGAATTTGTAGACGGTCCCCTCCCGAAAATTACTTTTTTCGCGATCGGCCGAAAAGAGCCATAATTACGGGACTTCGAAAATTGTCAGAAATTTGGATATTTTGGTCTATATTTTTTGCTATATCTACAATTTCTGTGGGGCAGTAGTTGAAACTAACATCTCTTTGTTGCCCTTCCTTTCCCCTCCCTTTCCCCTTCTCCTGCCGCCCCTCTTCCCACCACCACCCCTATCCCGACGCACATGAGTTACCTTTGACCGAATCGAATCTGTAGAAAAAGCCGTGTTGTGTATGCGTGTCTTAATGCAGTGTCAACAGAAGCCTGTGATTTCCCCATAACCTATTTTTAGCATCGTAGTTCCTATGTATGCTTTGCCTTTTGAATCGATCAATAGTTGTGGGTGTAGCAAAAAGGGCCAATTACACCAGAGGCGCTACAAAGAAAAATCTTTCTCAGTGACGGATCCAGGGGGCGGTTCAGGGGTCTCGACCCCCCCCCCTAAATTCGAAAAAAAACAACGTTAATCTTTGGGTTTTCTGAATCTTTTAAACTCAAGGTGTCAGAATTTGAAAGCTACCCTCCCCCCTACCCACCTCCCCTTCACGAAAAGTTGGACCCGGCCTGATCCTTGAAGTCAGTTGTGTTTGAGTGACGGGTCACAATTAAAGCCATAAGGAGAGAGAAAGCTGTCTCCCTTCATGATTTAGTAAATTTGATCTATAAAAATATGACAGTTGCTTTGGTGGTGCGTTAGTCGTGGTGAATTCCTGTCATTTTGTGTTTGCAATAAAATAGAACATGTGACCATTAACACAAGTATCTCCATTTCAAAAAATAAAATTCCAGCCAAGTGATTAAATTTACTAGTTTTTGACCGATTTTGTTGTTGGGGGATGGGAGGGAGGGTAATATATTCAGACGGGTCCATCGTGAATCTTAATCGAAAAATATCTTTGGTGCAGTCATTTTATTCATACAAGAGCTGAATGTACGAGTTTGTAAGCAATGAGATGGTAAAGTGGTTTACTCTCCTTGCGTTGGGCTTGGCTGGTTGCAATGTCTGTGGACATTCTTGTTTTGACGACTCGCCAAAAATGACCAATATTTCAAAATGCTAAGGCTCCTTGGGCTTTGCTTAAAGCTTTTCAGTACTATATATGAATGTTCAACAGATAACCGTCTACCAGAAAATTACTTTTTATGGCGATTGGCCAAAAATTGGCAATGTTCTAAAAATTGTGGAATCTTCTTAAAACTTAAACTGTGCGTCACTGAGTTTGCAAACAAATTGTTGGCCGTGGATTAAAACATGGCACAAATTTGTATATATATACATATATATTTTTTTATGGGGGGGGGGGGGAAGCAGGGGACCCAGGGCTTTCAGTATTGAGAAGGATTTTTTTTTTTGTTTTTTTTTGTTTTTTGCTCTGCGTCCTGTCCTGGACGTATCAATTTTCTCAGGAACGCATTGCTTTTGCGCGACTGCGTCCGCCTGGTCGGATCGTTTTATCAGGAACGGCGTCATAATTTTTGTTGTGAGAAAAACATGTTAAAATTATAGCGCTACTTTTCTAAAATAGCGCGTCACACATTGGAGAGTGGGCACATTTATCGCAGTCGTTTTCATTTATAGAGCGAGCACTGTGCATTTCTTCTTTGTGCACTGTAAATTTGAAATAAAATAGTGCATACAGATTAATGCGTCGGAGGCACTGCATGCGGGACGCATTGACTTTACCAGGGACACATTTTTTGTAACGCTGCGTCGCGCGAAAAAAATCCCTGTTTAAGTGATCCCATCTTTGTAGATAAACGTAGCCAAGTTTGACATGGAAAAAACAAACAAAAGAAAAAACAAACAATGGGGGAGTTGGCAAGTTTATTTATAATACATTTTAAAATATTATGTTTTATAACAACATGGTGAATTATGGAAAAATTAATGTAAGATACATTGAAAATTGCCCAGGCTGGGCGCAATGTCCCTGGACATTCTTGTTAAAGATCTGAAGGTAACATTGTCACCAGATATAACAAGAAAAAGTTATCGTTGCGGAGAAAATAGCGTTGGATTAGGTTATTAGTTGATAACGGCTAAGTTTCAGGGGTATGAGAAATGCTATAAAACACGACCGGTTACATTTACCTAGATAATGAGAACACAACAGTATCAAACACCGCGTTTTAGTAAATGACTCCATTTGTTTTAATTTTGCTTCGTTGTGCTGAAAGCAAAATTTAAGTAGAAAGTCTGGTGTGTGGGTGTTAACTATCCTCAGGACGCCCTGACCAATTTGATTTAGGGTTGAAAAATTAAGAAAAAACTCATTAGTCTGTGTTGAACCGAAATTGGGTGCATCTTTCAAAGGATTACCGGTGTTTGATGCCAGGATGATGTAATAATGTTAATTGGTATTTCTGTAACTTCTAAACGTGTTTTTTATCAAATGAAGAAATATTTCCAAGCACTTCATCATTTAATTAAATTGTTTGAGCAACTCACCTGTTGGCAGTGAGTCTGTCTGCCTATCTTTAGTTTTACAATAAATTTGCCTATCGTAAAACATTTATACATACTTCTTTCAACTGCTTTCATGTCCTACGCGTCAATTCAACACATCACTATTTAAAATCGATCTAAACCTATAGTGACTGTTCAAAAACTATTTGGGTAAAATTTTGGAAAGGTATTCACATTCTGCCAAATCAGCTTTTGTTTTGACATTAAAGTTGGTGTAAACGTGTGACTCCTGCAGCGGGTCTCTTCAGTAAAGTGAATTCTTCTTAACAGAAGGTGTCTTTCACCTCAGTAAATTATATGCCTTAGGTCGTGAAAAATCAATTTACAAATTACTACTTTAAATAGCTTGAAATGTATCTTGTATGGCAATGTGAGTGCCCATGTTACGAGCCAACAATTTTAGGATAAATGTCTTATATGAATGGCCATTTTTGTACTTTTTCTACATTTCGGGTAAACCCTAAAATTTTATGCATAGCGCCAGCAGATCGATTTGTTGTTTTAGTCTAATGTGTTAGCTCTGAGAGAGGCACTTCTTTTTATTTATGATTTTATTTACCCGGTCGGGGAATGAAAAACACGTTTCCTCGCCTATTGTGAAGTTACGGGTAAAAACAAAGCAGCCACTCTTCTGAATCCTGGTGTCCATAATGTCCATAAATTTAGTTAATAGGGAAGGCTGTGACATTTTAAAACAGAGAAAGCGTCCCTAATTCAGGAGTGTCGACAACTGGCTAATTTGTCCACATTACGTAAGTAGGTAGGTTTAATGTTTACCATTTCTATATGACCAGTAATGCATTGAAATGTAATTAGCAATTTTTCACGGCCACATGTAACATACCTTAATTTCTGAACTATTTTTTAAAATAAATTACTGAAGTACTGATGCCTTCATCATCATCAATCCCAAAGGATATATGTGATGCTAGCTTCTAGGGAAACAGCAGCTGTTCTCTAAATTTTTATCAGTAGGTTGCTAATAAATGCTAGTAGGGATTCTATAACGATGTATTATGTCTCCCAGGGGGAGACATGGTGTTTGTAGCTTCTGTGTATTCCTTGGGTAGGTTTGGGTTATTGTTGTCAACTTCTGACGCATGTTATATTTCCAGGGAAGGTGTGAGACGTCATTACATAGAAATCCTATGTGCAAAATTTCTCTGCCGCTGAACATTGCAGAAAGTGTTGGTGAGCACTAGCGCTTGAGTTTTTTTTTATTTTTGATTTTTTGGCAATGAATCATGATTATGTTTGCAGAAATTAATCTTTTATTTCAGTAGAAAGAAAAATTGTAAATGGTTATTGGGAATTATGGGTTTAGTAGGGAAGACATTCGTTTTTGTTTACAAAAGTACGAAACTGAATAGGTGTCAATGAAAGTGTCTGATATCAGCCTAGTTTATATGCTCTGGCTGGTCTAGATTCATTTTTCATGAAACGCTATATATATATTTTCTATTTACGAGCAGCCAATAAAATTTTTGTAATGTTCTCAGCTACATCTAGCAGTTGTACTATCGTCTGTGTTAAAGACATACATATGTAGATACAAACTTTCGCAATACCATTATTAAAGAGACCATTATTATCGAACACTTAACAAATAAAAAAATATGTGGGTGATATTTACTGAGCGTTATTGCATTGAAGTCTTACAGGCACTACTTCAGCAAAGGTTAAGATCGTGCATCACAAGGTTAAAGTAGTGCTGACAGGATCGGATTACAACTTGACTACATCACCAGTCAACGCAGTGTTAGTACAGATATTTATAACCTGGTGTAAAATTTTCGATAATTGCAGCAAAAAACTGGATCGTATAATGCATCATGCAGACGTAAAATCTGAATCGTAACTGACCCCACTAACTGGGGCTCCCCTTTTGTTGCTCATATTTGTACATTTGCCGAATAGTTGCTATTTTGTCCCCCCCGGAGTACATGGCATCACACTGCGTGTGAAGACAACGTCATACATGCCAATCAGTATCTAAGCAAAACATTGCGTTGTGTGAGTAAGTAATATGCCTTTTTTCAGTTCCAATTTGTAGCAAAATAAATCAAAACTTCTCAAGTAGCTAAACGCTGTGTCTTGCCATATTTATACTTTTACCGACAGTTAGATTGTCAACATTAACAATTTCGTAATAAAAATGCATAATGAAACTGAACATACAGCGCTGTAAAAAGGGGCAATAAGTAAACCAAAAGTCTGTAATCAGTTTGTCATGAAATCTGTACGAGTGATATCAAGTCAGACTGGTGTGCGAAAAATACAGCCAACAAGTGCATTTTGTTGGACCCTGTATTGTACATTTATTAACATACATTGTAGGTTTAATACAATTTATCTTAAAGAAGATGCAATTTTTTGCGTTGCCCGCAACTACAACTACATGTTTGAATGAATTCTAGTTGAGCATTTAGACTATAATCAACATCAGTTGAAGTCTATGTTGATTAAAATGAACTTTGTTGATTTTTTTCACATGAAATGCTCCAAAAATGCGACGAGTCATGGGATTGTGCCTAAATCTTGAAGTAGTCACGGGAAAATGTATAAGACAGAGGATCAAGACAGTCAATAAGAAAATTCTGAATAAATTTATATAAAATGGGGAACATCCCTATGTAGTTAACAATGCCAACGGAATATTTAATGCAAAGGTCTTATAGCGCTTTAAAGATAAGGATTTTAGAAACTTCAGTGATCCAAAGTACTGTAGTTACAAAGCCCTTCAAAATAACAAGAATTGTATGTGTGTGTTTTAAACTGACCTGTTCAGACGGACCTGTCAAAGAGCACCTAAACAACAAACTAGGCTAACCAATGCTGATAAAATTGCCTTGAAGTCAGTGTAATTTTACCTTGCTCAGATAAATTACGTCCGTACTGAAGGCCATGCACTTGTTCCACTTACATTTATATTGTCAATTTAAACGTATTAGATTTTATATCTTTTTATGTATAGAAAAATAAACCGTATGTAAATAGAACTACCCTAAAGATACAATTTAGATGTACTTTATAGACGTGCTTAGATTTAGTAGCCGGGGATGGCAATCGCTATATTGTTATAAAATTGCATAGCCCTAATCTTTTAATTAATATGAATTAGTTAGTGCCTCGATGTTGTTGTCTATTAGCATTTTAATTACCAAAATTATGAACTTGGTCCTCTGGCCATTAATGGGAAAAATGGACACCAATAAAAATACTTGCTTAACAGTAAATAACAGCGATTAAAATTGCAATAAGAATCCCACCAAATTTCAAACCTCAACGGACAATTCGATAAAACTTTGCACGTTGTATATCTGTCTTTATCGTATATACATGAAATAAAATTATGTGAGAATGCATGTTTAACAATAAAATCAAAGTTTCCACCACGAACCAACGTAATCTGTTTATGTATACTGAAAATTGCGAGCGAAAATCGAACTGAAGCTCCTTAAGGCTTTTGAAAGATTTGCTTTAATTTGCGCTTAATATAAGTTTCGACGACTTTGTGAGGAAAATGGTATTGGTTTTCGTGATCCGGGAGGGTGTGCTGAGGAATCGAAACAAGATTGAGACACTATATTCTCAGATGTGGGACTTTCATACAAAAGCCGTTGAAGAGTTTATTTTAGGAAAAATTGTTGTAACGGCACACAGCACTTACTACTACAATTCATTTTATATAAGGCCCAAGGGCAATTGTTACCAGATATATTGATTGATCACTATAAAACCCACCTGATTGATCTCATTTAAAAAAAATATCTACACATATTCAAAAATAACGACATGCTCTATGCTTTATGTTACTGCCCTGTAAAATTGCCATCCGCTGTTTATTTTAAGAAGTTTACAATATAACACCAAACTGGAACATATTTATACACGTGTGGCGTCTCCCACTGCTTTCAACGATTATGTGTAGTTGGCAACATTAGTCTTGTGGATGCGTGGATGCACACACCCCCCATGTCTTTTATTTGTAACCGCCTGTAACCGTCTGCCGTACAAAAGTTAATTGCACAGTTAACTTCACTATCAGAAGTGAAATTCAGTTGATCGATCTGTGTCAAACAATTTTTAGGTGGATTCATTTTGTTCAACAGGACACATTTATTAATTTTCTTTCGAACGTTCTGGTTGCTATCGGATTAGTTAACAAAATCAGTTAACTGTGCAGCAAACTTTTCTGAACACTCATCCTGTCGCTAGAGTCAGTCACAGCTTCTCTTCTTCAGTCTATTCTCCTTGCAAGATCAGTTGTTCGTTTCTACCCAAAGCTTTTTACTGCTCCCATAGAGCATTGTGGATGTAACAATGGCATTATAAACATATATCTTTTTGGAGTTTGATGCCCCGTCTGTTCCATATTCTACAAACGCTAAACTGGCTTCCGCCATACGTTACGTGGTTGAATGAGATAACGCTTCAAAGATGGCAAAATTTCTTCACAGTTCGGGTTGGTATTTCCGGCAGATACCACAAGGTTCAAGTGTATCAAGGACAGGCTAATGCAGTATTTCAGTTTTCAGGCGGATGGTAACGCTTAACTTCTTTGCTTCATCAGCAAGTTTGTCTATAATTATATGTATGTCTTCAAGGCTATGATAAGGCACAGTCATCCCCAAAGATCAGACCATGGATCACACTTTCGACTACTTTAGCAGGCGCGAATAATCTTGCACTTGCATGTACACACCTTTCTGAAGGTTGTAGAATGCATCTAAGTATGAATGAGAACAATATTCCAAAGAACGCGGGAGCTAAGACACAGCCTTGTTCCGTACCATTACTGATTCCCTCTGCTTCTCTTAATCCTCCCATCATACCTTCCTGTAACTCACGTATCATTATGATCATCTTATCTGGCTAAAGCCCTTCACTACTCACTGTGTCACTTTTCGTCTGTGTAGAGCTCATTGTTCTGCTGTTCCCGACATTTTTCCTGCAGTGCACTCATAACAGCGATCATACTAGCTTCATACACTGCAATGAGATTCTAGATATACATTATCTGCTATGTCTTTGAGTAGCCGATTCAGCATGATGCGTGCAAGTATTTTAACAGCTATTGATAATAGCGAAATGTTTCGGTGGTTATCACAGCTACATCTATTTCCTTTTTTTTTTTTTTTTGGTGCAAATTATTATGGGTCATCTTCCATGTCTTGTGGAGCTTCTCCTTCCAGAAACATGGTAAGAGTTTCGTCAATTTGGTAACCATATGTGCCCCTCCATTCCTGTAGAACTCGGAAGGACTGTCATCAGGCCCAGGCGCTTTCCCTGAGAACAAATGCTTAACAAGGTGTTACAGCACGGGTATCTGCGGTGTACTTCCAATAACGTCCTGGGATATGTTAGAAAGACAGTTGGTTGACCTGCCTTTCCATGATGTTTTTCTCGATTGGTAGCTTTGTACCGTCGGCGTTTAAGACTGGTGTTAGTCGACGTCTAAATCAGCTTTCAATAAATCTAGCCCCTGTGCTTTGTCCCCTCACCACTTGTTTCTCATGATTCTTAGACGCTTTTATGCTCTTATTTCGCAATATTCCCTTTTCCTGGATTGAGAGTTCTTGCCATTCACGTACTGCAGATGTTTGAAGCGTATATCGTTCAATATCTTGTCCATGTCGCTCTGACCAAACCACTATTGTTGTTGTCGTTTTACGAAGCCGAGTACTTCAACAACTGTGTTGTACATACTGACACGGAATTTCCTCCATACTGTCTCAACATCCATATAATCAGATAAGGCTTCATTAGTTGCTTTTTGAAAGTTATTTTCAGGACTTCGGGTATTCATCGTGGAACCAAGACATGTATCGTTCAGTACCGTTGTTGTCTCTACTGTAGAACAAGAGTATGCTTGGCTTGCCTGACGCCAACAGTTACTTGACATCACACCTCTATTTTTGCCTTATTGTCACGAAATGTAATAAGTTTAGACCTCGGATGCATCGACTAGGTTATGCTTTAAATATTTGGAACGGACTAGCTGGCCATTGGAATTAACTTTGTCAATGCCTTGGCTGCAAAGTACTTTATGCCAGAACTTAAGTAGTTAATTTTCGTTTGAGGGTGATCCTCAAGCGAAATGTATAATCCACGTCCCATATTTAACACTCACCTTGAGTTTTACCTTTCCAGAAGAACCTGTACCTCATTCCAAATTCCTGCAACTGCGCTTCTTCAGATAAATGAGTCTCTCTCAGAGCTGCAGTGTCTACATTAAAGTCTTTCGATGATTGTAGTTTGATTATAGTTTGATTGTAGTTTGTTTTTTTTGACCACGCTGTCCTCGTCGGTCAGTGTTTTCATGTTCAAAGGTCCGATAATCAGTCGTTTTCGTACTCTTTCTACGGCGTGTCTGGATGCTCAACCCGGTGCAGCTGCTTGTAGAGAATGCGTAGGTAAACGATGTTTATGGCTATTTTTCTTGTGCTTTTACTGGAAATGCTGTTTCTCCTCGTTCAAGGAGGATATGAACGGCCAATCTGCCCCTAGTCTAGGCCCTGCGGCCAAACCCTTGAATCGCCCACGTGCAGACTATACTACTCTCTATTATCAGTTCTCCATCGCCGCAGGACTTAGGTGGCCATGACGATCTACACTTAAAATAAACAAGAATTGTTCGTGCACAGCAATTCCGTCGTCTGAAGTTTCTAACACTCTGCTGCTGTCAGATTGACCGCGCTGCTTGTTGTTGATGCACCCAGTCCGCCAGTTCACCCTGCTGATGACATAAAGTACTATCCACCCATCCCGATGTGTTTCCCGCCTCGCGAGGAGTGTAGTAGTGATAGTACTTCTCTGTTGGTTTTGCATGCAATACTCTGCAGCCTTCCTGTGCATATTCCCTACTTTATTTAGAGTAGTTCGTCGTGGTGTAGCTTACTAACAGTTAGTTCCTTTATGGTGGATTTTATGCAAGGAGCTCCGATGTTTTTTCCGATTCGTATTTTTCGTCAGTGGGTCCGCGAAGGATCTTCAATGGCACACTTTTGCCTTGTAATGTTTTCACTTACGCGTTCTCATATTATCAAGTCTACATGCAGATATATCCCTTTTTCTTTATATTTTATTACACCCACAACACAAATTCAGATAGGTGTCTGCTGTACTACTTTAACTAGTTTTGAATATTCGGAAAATAGCATAAACGATCTTAAATTATTTCATTATTAGCTAATGGCAATGATAGGATTTTATTACCCATAGATTACATTTGAACATAAAAAATGTGATAGTCGTTACTTTCACGGCATCAGTGAAATATTTCTTATGAAAACCATGTCTGTCAGTAATAATAATAGGTTTTGGAGAATTGGCATCCTTTTCAACGGTTACTTTCTAGGGGTATTGACTTTTTCTGTCTATTACAGGCACAAGACAATTAGGAACCAGAGAAACATCTTTCTTTGACAAGTCTAAAATACATTTTAATTAATTTGCGTAGCAAAAACACCAAGTTGTCGTCATACAGTATAAACGACATACACTATCCCTTAGCCACAGAATCGGAACTCACATTTCTTTCTCTTTCTGAACCTGAGTTCCCTGTATTAGACGGTCTATGAAGCTGATTACTTTGAACTGGTGTTACGTGGTGAGATATGTCAGTTTCTGTGCTGTATGTTATTTTTAGCTATTTCTCTTTTTGTTATTGGCTGCACCAATATTACGCAGTTTAAATTTTCTTAGAGAAAAGGGGACCAACCAAGCAGTGTTTTTGTTTGTTCTTGCTTTGTAATGTAACGTTTTTGCCTTGTTTTTTATGATAAAACTATAGTGATAACTCACAAGATAAAACACCTAAGAAAATTGCTCTTAGTTTTTGTAACCCCTTGCTTAAAACAGGAGACCTTAATTTTCTCTTAAATGTACACCTTCAAAGATTGTTATGTGTGAGTGCTGTTGTACACTTGCAAATTACACAATTTTTCCTCAAAAGTATATATATACATATATATATATATATATATATATATATATATATATATATATCATTTAAAAAGTAGCGCCCTTGTATTTGCCATTGCTTCACTCGCTCTGATGCTCGGGCATGTAATATAAAGTTAGACCCAGTCTTAAGCGGTCTTTGAGACTAAAAAAACACTTGTTATTTTCAATAAAATATGCCCTCTGCGATATTTGTAAACAACTCAATCATCCCATTGTGAAATTAGAAATATATATATATATATATATATATATATATATATATATATATAAACAGTGGGATTTTTATAAATTTCTTGTACCGCCAATGTTTAATTAATATATTTACAATTACTTAACATCAATACAATTACGTACAAACAAAACAATTACGTAACATCAATAATTGATAGATGTACATCAATAAAGAAGAATTACATCAGACATATTTAAGAGAAAGAAAACATTTTATTCACTGATCCAAATTTGTCTGGGGGGTCAAACAAATTGAAATTCCCACAGAAAGAACCCCTCAGACATACGGGCAATCACATTGTAAAAGACGGTACGCGAAAATATTTATCAATAGCATTAGAACACCACCTACCAATATGAGAAATGTGTGTTTTATTTAAACCTTTCTGGAGGCAATATGTCGAGGCACCTATTCGAAAGGAATGTGGAGTATAACTCTTACATGTACCAAGGTAGAGCATTAATGCCGATTTGAAAACGGTGTTAAAAAAGGATGGAGAAATAGGCTTTCCGCTTTTTAAAACAAAGTGAGAATCAACTTTTTGTGTAGGAAGTTTTAAATAATTTGACATCGCTTCAACGGGCAAAAGGGACCAGGGTAAGAGGGTGTATATAAATCAAATTCTCTACCCTTACTATGCTTAAATTGTTCAAAGTGGATCCTTTAACCGACTGGTTTTCCTTGCTTACTTTTAATTTTAATATTATTAGCTAATAACTAATTTGGATTGTTGGAGGATGTGGAAGTGAATTCACCAACACGAAGAAAGGCATGAAATGCTAATAAAAATAAGGATTTAAATAAAGCAAGATTATAATATTCAGTAAATATTTGAGGAAGAACCTCACACATTCTATGTAATACACTCATGGAAATGGGCTTTCTATGGTCAGAATGATAATGTTTATTTATATATATAACCAACCAAAGCCTTTCTTATTAAGAATTCTTGGGCGAGGTCTGGTTTCTGTTTAAAGCGATGAATAAACGCAATTGCAGACATGCGAGTTAACACCGTATTGTATGAAAAACCTTGGCAAGAGCAATACGCAATATATATAAGCAAAGCATTGATTGGTGCAGGACAAGATGGCTGAGCGAACATTTTACATGTATTTTTTAAATGTTACCAAGATCTTTTGTACACTGAGCGTGTTGATACTGACAGACTATTGATCACCATAGTGGTCGCAAAAATAAACAGCATGGATCCAGCTCCTTGGGAACAATAAGAGGATCGTCGTCTAAATGAGGTGCCATTTCCTTTGCGGCATTTACCTTCAAACGAGATAGTAAGTCTGATAATCTATTTTGTGATGAAGATAAATGGACCTCGCGGAAACATATGTTATCTATCAAGGATCTCACCACTTATTTTCTCAGAAAATGCATGGTCAATTTACATTTTGTTGTTTGATTATTTATGATGGATACAAGAGCCAAGTTTCTGTGAAAACAGGTGCACAATGATTACTGTCGGGATAAGCTCTAGGATAACAATATTATATTGTTTGAAAGAGTCATCCCATGTGCCGTAAAACCACTCATTATCCAAGACCGCAGAATAACCCACTGCTACGCATTATTCTAAAACTTCAAAAAAATCCAATCAAACTGCAGTAGGCAACCCACTTTTGAAAACAAAAAGATTCACAATGCCCCAATTCGCCAATATTTGGAAATTCTTCTGAACATTCATACAAAATTTAAAAACAATCATTCACAATTGTAAAAGAACATACATTTTAAAATTTTGTAAAAAGAAACCTTTAAAATGTCTCCAATTGCTTATTTTATCTATTCATATATTTTTGTTAATCTCCAAAGAAAAGTATTTTTTCGAGACAGATCAATCTGCAAAATATTTGTGCAAAACCTGAAAGGAATCCGGTCAAAAATAAGGGAGAAGCATCTTGAAAGCTGACTAAAAATATACACTGGCAAAATTTGGTTAATTTTTGGCCGTTCGCCAAAAACTAAATTTTAACAGAGACAACTAGAAATATTATTTAATCATTTTAAAGGAATCCGATCAATATTGAGGGCGAAGAAGCATTTCTCCCCCCCCCCTCCCGTCCACTCATGATATAATATCATTGTCATGATATATTTACCAGGAAATATAATGAACAAATATGCCTGTGATATAACATAAACCGTGACCCTAAGTGAATCTCAAGGCACTCAAATTCACATTCACACACATGTACACACACGCATAGTATCATACATATATATATGATACATCTTGATTGCTTAAAGCCTATAGCTTTCTTCTGGCAACCACATACCACGTGACTGTTTTAGATCAATACCTTTTCTTGTTCCGGTCCAATTTGCATATATCCTGGTGCATAGGATCAGTCTAAAGCTATCACATCCAACAAAAACGTAAAGCCTAAAATAGTGAAAAAACCGGCGAAAAATTTAGCGAACGAAGCCTCAAAATTTAGCAAAGACCGTTTCAAATTGTTTGGTAAAATGCGCCAAAAATTGAGATTTAAACAAATAATCACAAAAATCAACAGAACCTCACTGAGGCAAGTTACTTAGAAGTTTAGGATCACCCAAGCCAGGAGTTTTTTTCATTATTTGCCTTATTTACCGAAGGACAGATGACAGAGGCCCCTACACCACTGGTATAGTACATTTTGACAATGGCCACATGTACTGAAAAGCATGGTATATGCTCGGTTAAATCGTGAGAATTCTCCAAATATGTCAGTTCCACAATCACTTATTAGGATAAGGGTATTTTGTTTTCAAAACAGTTTAGTATTTTGTCTGAAGGGCCCCCAATGGATGGCAAGAGATTTTTTATAAACAAAATTCGCTTCCGGTTTTTATTGTTGGTTTGCAATGATGAAATATCGGGAAGTGGTATATTCGTCTAATTGGAGCAAATACATCCGCCCGATGCTCTCTGGATTCGTCAGGTTTTACTCTAAATATAATACCACACAAGTTGCTATGTGTGTAATTGCAGATCTACTTTCATCTATTTTAATATGTAAGTGTGGCAGATAAAAGCATGGCAACCATTGACACTCAGAAATAGCAATTGAACTTACAAAAGTAATCCAACATAATTTTCGTGTTTATAAAGATTTATACCTTCTTTTCTCAATATTTTTTTTTATCTTTTTAAATGTAATTTTTGAACTGTGGTCTACTGTTAGTTAACGCTGAATACATCTAGCAACTTTTTAAAAAGCTAAGCAGTTTTGTGAGCTGCATACAATTAACGAAGAGATTCGTATCTAAATTTTCTTGAACAGAATACTATTTGAAATTTTTGGTATATCAATGTTATATCAATATAAAGAGTTATGGATGAAACTCTAAAATTCAAGATGTAATAAAAGCATTAATAAAACATTCTCAAGTATCAGTTTTTGTATAGCATTTGGGTTGAATCTGCACTAATCCAATTGAAATAATCCTTATCAATTTCCGTTTGATTCTGATTCATGACAACAGAGTTTTAGAAAGTGTACCACTTTTTTAGTTATTTGTAGTCACACTGAACGCTTTTTGGCAAAATTTACTGGTAAAACGTGAACATGATACGTTATCAGAAATAGTTAAATTACTAAAGATCCAACATTTAAATGTTTAACATACAGATCTTTACCTGACAAACATTGCTTACCCCCCTGGCGATATAATGCTTTAACGGCGTCAAGGTTACATTGAGATGTGACATGTTCAATTTAGTTTCTCTATCAGTATCAAATTACATATATCATGTTCCACTGTAACGAAAGTAAGTTTTGGTTCGTGATGAAATTGACAGTAAACCAAAGGCAGATAGCCTTTAGATAGATACCTAGGTGATAATTGAACTAAGTTCAGTTAAAGAAAATACCTCGAAGCTTGAAAACACATTTAAATGTTTACAAGAAAAATAAAGAATAAAAGGAACACATAATAAAAGCGCAAATGTTTAAGTAAACAGGTGTATGTTATTATAGGAGCACTGCATTCACTCAAGCGCTTTCAAGTAACGAGCAGTAAAATCATCGCTGTTTCACTTTGCCTTAAACAATAAACTCTCCAAATGCCTATCTGGTTTATGTTCATGAATTTTCAACCAATATCAATAAAAATATCAGCAAGCGTTCAGAAATTAAAGGCTTTGGTGTTTCAGCGAGCCTGTGAGTTTTGAGCTGAAATCCAAAGACCTTTGAAGTCCATGTTAAATTTGGTTCACTCATTAAATGATTCTCCAACAGATTCTAACACGTTTTGCCAGTACAGCTAAACTGACTGAACGGCAGAACTTCAAAACCGTCAAAGGCTGATTTTCAATGGGTTAAACCTCAGAATACCTCTGTCAGATGCGGAGAATGTGGAAGTACACTTCCCCATAACAACATAAGTACTATTACATTTGCGACGTACCATCAACTTGTTGATATTTGTAATTTTGTACAGTGTTGGTTGGTAGAAATAAACTCCCCGCCTGCAAGAATGATTTTAGACCATGTTGTTTGTCATCAGTTTAAAAAATTTGATACGGCCGACCAGCGAGCTTTTCATTTTTCTAAAAAAAAATAGACCCGGCTGGGGATCTTTTTTTCTACTTTTAGAATTTTCGGTCATCCGACATTGGGCAAATTCTTGTTTTACATGATATGGTTATTGTTAAATAAAGCCTTTAAATGGTTTATACAGAACACCGCCTTGGATATTGTTGATCAAGCTGACCGGCGTCAGGCAAGATTACTGTTTCTGTGGTATGTGTACCATGTGGTATTATGTATCAAATACAAAATAGAAAACACTATAGAGTATACAGTTCTAGTATATTTCTAGCATACATAATAATTTAAAATGAAGGACGAAAACGGTATACCGATATATATATATATATATATATATATATATATATATATATATATATATATATATATATATATATATATATATATATATATATATATATATATATATATATATATATATATATATATATATATATAAACACTCACGAAAAACACCAAGAATTGGTAAAAAGTAGATAATCACTTTATGATAAAAAATAGATATGTTTTATGTTCTAATTCCAAAATGGAAACAAATCTCTGCTGGAGCTAACATTGTGATATATCAAATTTGCCAAAGGGGTTGGCATGTTTATTTTGAATGCTAATCCCTGACATTTTTGGTTCAGAAAAATTCCGCATGTTGTTGTTTTGTTGTTGCCTGATAACCCTTTTTCGGTTGGAGTTGTGTTACGTTGGAGACTATGTGTAACACTTCAAGTGTACAGAAACAAGAAACAATAGATGTTGATTGTGATGATTCTGGCTTGACCTTTGTGTCCTTGCGCATTTGCAAAAGCAGACAAAAAGGATTAACTGATAAAATTACTTAACTAATGCACCCCAGGAGTAGGATAAAAAGAACCTTTTGAGGCATCGCCGTGGGTTTATTATCAGAAAGAAGATTTTTTCCTAAACACAGTCATGCCTTAACATAAAAAACTTGCACCAAAGTCAAATTAAATAAATGTGCCTAAAAAAGCTGTAGAGGGCAAAAGGTATCAGTAAAAGATTTCATCTGTATTTTCTGTATTTACACAATACTTTGTTATTTCTTTTATATTACTTCAAGTATCTCACCGGCTTTCTTTTTGCATAATGCCTCTGTTTGCTGTGGGCTGCTACTGCAAGATTTGCTTGTGAAAAGTGAAACTTTACGCCGAGATGTTGACATATTGGTTTGTAAAAATCAGTGAAATTGTGCTACACATTGTAATATGTCGTAGTATGTAAAACTCCATATTTAATTTAGAATGATTCACATTTCTTACAAAAACCGTTCCTTCTTTCAAAATGCATATTAAGAAAATCTGCATAAATGTCCTGTGTGAGTAGAACTGTAATTGCTTTATAGGCACTCCATAGCCAAAATGTAATTAATATTAGGCAGATTGTATAGATTTTACCCTATGTTAGTAAAAGTAATTTGAGTACTATCTGCGATAGTAGCAAGATATTGTTAGAATTTAGCATTAGCCGTTGCCTGCAGGAAATAACCAGCCATACTTTAACAAAAAACATGCTCAAAATACGTTTTGTAATCAGCTGGTCGGCCACCATACAACGAAAGTTCCATTTTCTTCTTAATGCAAAAAATTCGTTGCAATATCTTTCATTTCTTCTTCTAAACTAATATCAAATATCAATAATTGAATTACCTATATTAAATATTGATAAATGAGACTAAGAATAATAAACTAACTAAATCAGTAAATCATCAGTAAAATTTAATTTATATCCAAAACTGAATTACTGATATCAATAATTCAACAGTTAATAAATTTTAAATACAAAAAGAAATTCTACATTTATTTAATTTAATTCAATTCGTGATGTCGAAAGTTCAATTTATAAATATCAATAATTCAATTATTGCTATCAATAACTGGGCTGAATATGTGATATGAAAAATGATTATAAGAATTTGTGACACCCCAAATGGAATTACTGTCATAATTACATGACCAAAGAAATCTTTTCTTGGCGTAATAACAATAAGTTTTGACATAAAAAATACCCAATGTCTTATTTCCCACGTCGTATTTGACTGCTGATATCAGCCGAAGTCTGGTTGTCCAAGAAGAAAAAAGTACTGCATGAGGCTGGCGTGTTCGCCAGGCTTCTCTGTGTCTGTTGGGTTAACTTTGGATAATCAATTCAATCATAATCCATGATTTGAATCTTGTTACGGATTCACTAACTATCTTCCCTTAATTTTTCACATTGACGCCTGTGTTGTTTCGCTTGTTGTTGTTGTTTTTTTGCCGGGGGAACAGCGGAAAAGGTTCTAATAAAAAAAGTTTTTTTTTCTCTTTTTTCACAAGTAGCCCATTAAACATCCACTTCAAATAAATTTAAAGTATCGCAATTTCCTGCTGCCTGAATAATTTTGTTTGCAATTCAGGTTAATTGCAATCAACTAGTTTTCTCTCAGTGCAATTGATCATAAAATTCAAGTAAACTGAAAAAAACACACACTCTGTGATGGGATAAAACATCGTAGAATATTAAGTCACTAACGGCTAGAAGCTCTTTACCACCTTAGTAAAGAAAACCGGTGGTCGGGGGGGGGGGCATATTGTCCACCTTAATAACAATTATTTATTCCGTAATCAAATCAAGCCATTGTAACACAGCCTGAGTATCCCAGACACCTTGTTAATCTGCACAAATTTTGTCAGTCTCAATTTTCTCAGTCAAAATTTGCGGGGTGGGGGCAGGGGCAGAATACCAGGAGCAGATTATCATTTACATTCCGTTACCATTATTTCAATTACCATTTTCTCCTACACCCATTCCATTCAATTCAGACTAAAACATTGTGTGATGCGATGATATCGAAACTGAGGTATCAGAAATCTTTACCACTTCTGCTAAATTGCGGGACAAAACACCGAGCAGACTTGATGGGGCACAGCTGGTCTGCATTACCAACAATGACTTTTATTTCGCAGACTAATCAAACCATTATTACATAACCTAAGTAATCCAGACACCTTGCTAATCCGCACAAATTTTGTAATCCCAATGCTGTCCGGATCGAACAACCAGGTTTCACTGTATATAGAAAATGCGACTGGTAAGGAAGAGTTTTGTTGAACTTTGCCTTTGGTAATAACCCTCGTTTCTAAAATGACAGTTGTAAAAGGAAAGCTTTCAAAACAGGTCGTTACTGTGCAGCTGAAAACCTAATTTTGAACACTGTGACGTAAATGTAAACCTGAAATAGTGCTTAATGATTGGTTTACTTAAAATGGATGATTTTTAAAAATTATATTAGCAATGCCCTAAAAAAAAACGTTTTAAACCGAGGATCATTTCCGGTTTGATTCCAATTCAGAACCTCTGTGAAGAAACATTGCCTTGCCATTGAAGCAAATGCTCTGTTATTTGGCATCTACAAAAGGCATGATTGTGTATTTACTGTTGTGGTCTTGATTCACAAGACAAAATAACAGTTTAGTCTCAAAACATGCAAAAGCCTTTAGGTTGCCTTTCTCTATGCACTGAGTACTTTTGGCAATGAACCAATTAAGCGTGGGAGAAATAAACTGAGTTAAAATTACGAAATAGTCGTTTATCAACCCAATAAAAGCAATTACCGGCTTAGAGATTTTACTTTATTGAACTCACTTTGATAATGTAGGTGGCTGGGCTATTTTTATCACTTTTTATCTGCGATAAGAAAATGCTTTTAGATTTACCCATTTCAGTTTGTAAACAAACACTCGGTGGTTTATTTCAGTAAATTTGAGGAATTGGGTGATGCAGAATACACTAAAAATAACCCCGAGGTCTAAATGGCCTTCCTTCAATATCATAAGAAATTTCCATAAACTCTACTCATGGTTATAACTATTTTGACCGCATGTTGTTTTCGATTTTTGTCACTTCTGATCTTATTGTCAGGTGGGAGAAGCTTAGTCGTGTGGCTTGATCAGAGAACATTATCGCACACGAATACATAACGCCAATGTAGTCTATTTATAGCCCCCAAAAATGTTTCGTGCGTAATACTAAATTGAATCTGTTTTAGAACAAGGCCGCCTTATTGTTTTCGCTCGACCGGCAAAGATCGCCAAGATTTTCAAACGCATCGATAAAACTTAATTAGAGCACAATCAAAGTTGTACATTTTAATAATCCATTGCTAGAGGAAGCAATTAGCGCAATTTCAGAGGTCTCCGCAACGCATTGTGTCCTTCGAGTTGATGTGGGCTTACTCAAATGAAAAGTAGGTGCGTGAATTACGCTTGTGTCACGGGAGATGAATGGCTTTATAACTACGTAATGATCGAGATTTTTTTCCATGTTTTTTTTTCTTGGGTAAAACGAACTTTTATTGCAGTTGAAGTTGGCCGGTTAATACCACTATGAACTACGTCATTTGCCATGTTCATTTTCTGTCACAAACTAAAGGTTCAGACCTTTGCCAGCAAATATCAAAAGTATATTTAATTGGGATGGCAGGTTAACGTTCACCGATGGAGTACCTCAATGGAAGTTTGTCTGCTTCTTCAGTTTTAAACCAATGCACCACATACTTGAAGATTTTACTACGCATTGTGGTTTGAAAAAATAGATGGAGAAAAAAACAGCACACCGTTTTAACGTCACAGAACAATTGTCTATTTGACAGGGGGCAATCAGAGGGAGAAGGTTTAATTATAATTATAACTGCAATAGTGACAAGTGTTATTATTATTATTATTATTTTTGTTATTATTATTATTATTATTATTATTATTATTATTATTATTATTATTATTATTATTATTATTATTATTATTATTATTATTATTATTATTATTATTATTATTATTATTATTATTATTATTTTAAGTGTCTACCAGCATCAGGCTCTGTTTAAGTAGTCCAGTGAGGGGGTGGTCAAACGTCACATCTGCTGTTACGTTCCCAATTATCTGTGCGATTGTGGCGATGAAGTAATGACTTACTACTGCAACAATATGACCCTTCCTTCATAATTACGTAAAAAGCTATACATTTATGTATGTTCTGATGTTGCCATGTAAATATTTTCATTATGTGGGCGCAGGTAGGCAAATCGGCAATTAATGACAGAAATACGGGGCATGTTTGAACATATCGAGACAGTTTTTCATTGCCTTTCACATAATCAGGTTTAATGCACTGGTAATCGGGTTTCAATTACGGTATGCCCTCTGATTACATTGTTTAACTTTTATGTATCCAAACCAGTTCTATTGTTAAAATATTGGGAATTTCCCTGGATTAGCGCTGAGCATGAACTGTTACGATCCTGTTTAGAGGGTTGTTTATTTCCGGGTGTTATTCAATACCTTTAGAACTCAATGGAGGGAGTGTACAGGCGATTGCACCTCCTCAACCAAACGCCCATGAATTACCTTTGCTGACTGAAGACCAAGCGTGATGCAATGTCAAATGACCGCCTACGGATCAGCGACGAGGAGGCCTTGCCATAAAAAATTACACTTTGTGTTCTTCACGACTTTCAGTGTAATTGCTTATGTTTACATTATAATTATACAGCGCTATTCAGCATGCTCGTTCTCGTATAAAACGCCGGTACTGTGATGACTTTAGTCCATTGGCTCTGACGAATGCATCAAAGTTGTTAGTAGAACAAGATAATGCGTCAAGTCCAAACAATTGTATTCATGAAGCGGGGAGCAGAAATTAGAAGGATTACGTAGTCATCTTATGTGCTCATTAGCTCTTGTGCAATTATAATACAGGAAGTGAAAAAGCAGACAAAATAACATTTGTCAGTTTGAGATTCTGCATGCTTGATTGGGGCGTTACAATAGCTGTGCCAAACACTAGGCTCTCTTTTAAAACAAAATTGAAACGGTGCCTAATTATTTCTTGTATGCATTTAAAAGAATGTCGATTAGAATTCCCTGCAAAGCGGTGACAGCTTATGTGGCACTCATGACAACAAATAGTGCAATTAAGATGTGCTGTACGAATTGTAAACTGCTCATGATTCTGTTGCTTTTGACGTGGAATGCCTGCACTTCTGATGGCCTAGAAATTTCGGAATATAGCAACGTAAGGGAACTGTCAAGTAAGTTCAAGCAATTTCAAACAAACCTCAGTTGTTGAAAGTCAAATTGGTTGAAGTTTTTATTATCTGCTCGTCTTTTACTTTCTTCCTTTCTTCCTTTTCTACTTTTCCATTTTTACTTTTCTACTTCATTTCTCCATTTTTTGTTTTCTTTTTTCCTTCTTCTTCTTCTTCTTCTTCTTCTTCTTCTTCTTCTTCTTCTTCTTCTTCTTCTTCTTCTTCTTCTTCTTCTTCTTCTTATTTTTTAAATGTAACAAAACAACTATTTTATTTTAATTTTTAAAGACAGAATGATCATTTGGCGTAAATGAATATTCATACGTCACATAATTAATAAATGACACAGAACATCATGTTACATATTGTAATGTACATTGTAGACAAATGAACGACAAACATTTTTGGACTTTAACACTCGACTCATTATTGGCTATTTGTTTTTGTAAGAAACAACGGAAAAAATTGTGAGCTCCTTTTTCTTTAAACTTTTTATTTCATTAACACCTCTTCAACCGATTAAAGTAAAATTCTTTTCTCCTTTCCGGTCTCAAAGTTTTGCAAAATTACACAATGGGCTCACCAGTCTCTGTCGTTTTAAGCCCTCACCAGGATGACCTATTACACAGTAAATGTTTATTAAGGTTATTCACTGACATCCTGTGCGGCAAGTGTTGTCCAATTTATCATTGTTTGATCACAAAAGTGCATCGATGAATCTGAATTACTTCCTCAATGCTTTTTTTTAAAATTTTTATTGGTTCGTTTAAAAGTTGAAGCAAATATTAAAAGTGGACCTGACATCACTACGTCTAGTTTGTAATTTGGCCGTGATTGGTTGTGACATGAATTACGTTTCTGCCACGTCTATTCAACGTTGCAAATTAATTGCGACCAAAAAGCAGCTTCCTCCAGGATCTAAACAACCTTGTTTGCACAGCGTTGAACAGACGATGAACAAGCAATATTGTTTCAACCATTGTTTTGATAGCAACCAACACACCAAAATCCCTCACGTATGTTAAGCGTTTGTGGCGCGCCATTGAACAGGCGCACAATTCGCAACATTGTTTAAGCGTGGTTATTTGGCTGCTTTTTTTTTATTGCAAACTTTCTCCGGCGTCTTATTAACGTCGTTGATGCAACAATGAATAGACGTAGGAAAATCGATGTCCCATAAACGTCTAAAAATAGACGTTGTATAGACGTCACCCTCATATAACAAGCTGACCATATTATTGTTCACTGGAAAGGTAAAAATCACAAAGATCCAATGGGCAATGGGCCAAAAGGAATGTGGGCAATATGAGAATTCAGTGAGGGCTTTTTCCCCCGCCTACTTTTGAAAAATAATCATGAAAATTATCTTCTGAATGTAGTACGTTACCACATGACCCACTGGTCTCATCAATCCCCCTCCGCCGGTTTCCTAAACGTTAACTGCACAGTTAACTATACACTTGACACGAAAACAAAACAGTTAGCTGTACCGGCTAAACCAAAGAGGTGTCAGTGAATTGTACCCAAAACACCTAATGTAACTGAAAAAGTTAACAGACCCTTTGAGGTGCGTAAACTGTCAGTTATACACGAGAAGCTGTTATAGTGCTTGAAAAAATTACACTCCTTTCATACATCGGTGTAAGCAGGTTTAACCTGGTTGACCTCAGTCACCCAGATTCAATTGGGTTTATTTGAACCGGATCTTGCTTGTTCATACAGCGATTTAAACAGATTTAGGCTTGCTATTAAAGTTGTTAGAACCCAATTACAAATTTGGCCCTTTGGCCTTTGGTTCTAAACCGATTTCTAATTTGTAATTGGGTTTCCCATTGGTAAGTGTAAAACCCAATTATAAATTTGTAATCGGTACAGAACTGATAACAAATACATGCCCCCTTCCCACTTGTAAATTACCAATTACAAATATTTATTACTAGAGCTGGCATCTTCCTTTGTATCTCCCACATTCGTCAAGTGATAAATTTCTGCTTAACATAAGAAATTTATTTATGACATGTAAAAAGTTTTACATTACAAACTCAGTTAAACCGATGTTCTTTTCAATTGCACAAAATGTTTTCAAAGTACGCTTGAGAAAATTGTGTGATAAAATAAAATGACACGCAGAATACACGCAAGAAACGCAAATAAGTGCACTTAAAATAGGCGGTGGGGGTTGCAATCGCATTCAAATTCTGCAGTGATCTTAATGGCAAGCTTAAATTTGTTTAAATCACTCTATCAACAGAGCTTTGCTTGAGGCGGTTCGGCTTGGTAAAACCTATTTAAGTCACTATGTGAAAAAAAATCCGGTTGAAATCAATCCAGTTAAATCTGAGTGGCTCAGATAAATCTGTTTAAACCTGTTGACACCGCTGTGTGAAAAGGGTATAAATTTTTTAAGGCAGCACAACAACTTCTCATGCATAAACGACATTTTACCCACCTCAAAGGTTCTGTTAACTTTTTCAGTTAAACTGGGTGTTTGAGATACAGTTACCTGACACTTAACAGTAGTGAATGGCAGGTTGAAGCTTTAGTTTACCCTGTGCGGTTAACTGTTCGGTTAACTATAGACGTTAACTTGTCTTGTCAAGTGTGCAGTTAACCGTGCAGTTAAGGATACGAATATGGGGGTAGGTGTTTATTCAACGTCCGAAAACAACCTTTCAACTTCCACGAAAGTCCATGAATTCTTTAAAAATGCTTCTATAATTGAGCAGAACAAGATGCTGACGAGACGTTGAGTTGCGACGTCTACTAAACGCCACATATTTACTGGGTAGCTAAGCTATTGTTTGTCAAACGAGCATAAAATAAAATAAAATTTAAATAAATCAATAGTTTTAAATGCTCCTTAAATCGATTAATTTTTTTTATTAGTATTTTGCTCACATTTCCAATAAAACTGCACTTTTTATATAATCTCTTTTAAACTGCCCGAAGTCGATAAATTTCCATTCGGCAATGGGAGGAGGGGTGAGTTTTAGGGGTTTGTTCTGATGTTATCAAAATCCAGTGACACTATGTCACTGCTATAGTTTCTCGGAATAGCGAGTTTTCACATACTCATTACACAAGGCACCAGTGAGGATAGCTTCGGCGACCACTAGCTCGTGTGAAGACAATTTCAACACCAATCCTACCTGTGGAGTTCATTAGATGGCGGATGGAATGCGAATCCGTATAACTTCTTTACATTATAATTGATGTGACGAGCAAGAGATGCATTTGTGCCCGTGCAAAATTATCCCTTGCTTTCTGTAACTCAGACAGCACCATAAGTTGGCTATGTAGGGAGGACAGTACCATGGGTTGGCTATGCAGGGAGGACAGTACGACGGGTTGGCTATGCAGGCAGGACAGTACCATGGGTTGGTCGTGTAGGGAGGTTTATGTAATTATAATAAATAAATGATGTTTTGGGTGTTCCTCAGATCTGCCTTCGTACCGCCACTTCAGCAGTCCATCGCCTCACAACAAAAACAACTTGAAGGATGTTGCAAAACGATTTCTGTGGTTCCGCCGAGAAAAGGATGAAATGGCATTACTGAGACAATGGGATGCTTTAAATCCACCTCCAGGAATCGAAGATCATATGGCTAGCAGACGATTCTTCCACTCTCACGGAAAACGGAGTAGTGACAAGACTTCCCAGAAAACTTCGTATATTAGAAGCCCTTCAAATGGCAAAGACTGGGATAACGGTTTGCAAATATTATATGCTTCGGTGCCTGAATATGAGAGGATGTCTAAAAATAGTAAGTTTCTGATGTAATTTGCGCCCCTGGTTGAGGATAATAGGGGAAAAACAGCAGAAGTTATTTTTATGGGTACAGTGAAACTTCTTAAGTTGTATCTTTCCAAATCGAAACCTTATCATATTCACATTTAGGATGTATTCGCCAGAATTGGATCCCAACCCCCACCAAAGTTACTATGTGCCAGGGTTCTTGTCTGAATTGTTCAATATTTGAACACATTTGAAGGTCTTGGGAGGTTCGGGTTTGTGTAGCACCACGCTATTGCTACCGTCTTAGGGGATCACGGTTGTCTTCCAACAAGCACCATCTAGCCACCCAGACAAATTATATTCACATTACATTTATCAATGCTTATTCGTCTCCGATATCGCTTATAAAACCTTAGTTTTAGGCTTCATGCTAAACCTTCAAGTGTAGGGCATTGCAGAACAACACGTTACAAATGTGATAATTGCACCGCAGAGAAAAAGAGTATCAATCACTGTCCTGTTTTTACCTAATCCCTTCCATCTGTGCCCTGTCCCAGAAATTTCTGCCGGAAAAGGGACAGTTCCAGGCAAAAATTTAAAGATTTTTCAACCACTATATGCATCTATATTTACCATTTTTAGATGTGTGCAGTATACATTGCGGTTATGATAAATTTCACTGAGAAATCATTAAAAAAGTAGCGCCCCTGTATTTGCCATTGCTTCACTAGCTCTGATGCTCGGGCATGCAATATAAAGTTAGACCCAGTCTTAAGCGGTCTTTGAGACAAAAAACACTTGTTATTTTCAATAAAATATACCCTCTGCGATATTTATAAACAACTCAATCATCCCACTATGGAATTAGAAATATATCTTTCTTTTGCTGTTTGACAGATATATATAATTTAATTAGCTATATTAAATTTTTAATCTGATTGGTCGATTCACAAGTCAATTATTTCTCGATGTCAACCGGAACGTAAAAAGCCCACAGCTACTGCTGTTTTTTGTAAGCAAAATGCCAATTAAGTCATGTAACATATCATACATTGATTTGTTTTGAGACAACTAAAGGCCAGCATCCAAAGGTTAACTTTTCTTGCTGGTTAGTTATACTTCATGCTGACTCAAAATAAGCCAATATCTCCTTAATATTTTGAGTGAATTCCACACTCAGTAATCTCAATGACTAAAGATTTGCTGAATTTAATGAGATACATTTGAAATTATCTCAAAATGTATTAAATATTTTTATTAATCAAAGACCAGGGTGCAAAATAAGTGGATTTATGGATAACTATGATGTAAGAAGACTCATCAATAAAAGTAGAAATACTCGGCATAGGTTTATAAGGCGATACTATGGTATAACTATTATGTAAGCTGTATATGCGCTTAGCAAACATTATCGTATTTGTTTGGTATTTAAGTAAACTTAAAACCGAGAAGATATTTATACATATATAGAAATTAACAGAATATGAATTTAATTACATTAAATTAATTAAATTCATATTCTGTTAATTTCGAAATGACGAATAGCATTTAACAACAAACGAAGGGAATTTCAAATCAGGAAGTAGTAGTGCTAAAAGCTGTAACAGGTTATGTGTTAAAGAAAACGGCGAATTTTTTTCTAGACCTTTCAGACACCAAGCACGGATTCCTTTGTTAAAGAAAAATAATTATCCGAGAGACACAATTATTTCCATCACGAAACGTGATTATTTAAAATTTACAATTTTAAAGCCAAACTTTTTTGAAATGTGTAAGAAGGAGAATGCGGTCGTTTGTGATAAATCAACGAATTTTGTAGTT
Organism: Protula sp. h YS-2021; assembly: GCA_949752745.1. NCBI lineage: Eukaryota > Metazoa > Annelida > Polychaeta > Sabellida > Serpulidae > Protula > Protula sp. h YS-2021. The sequence continues at coordinate 66,800,511 of OX457028.1, read as the reverse complement.
TCGGCACTAGTTTCCTATTTGATGGATTATGCTGTTCCTATATATTATGTTGTTATCATATATTATACTATTATATATTATATTATTATAATTAAATATTATTTTTCTTTTGTTTTCAGATTATGCGCAAAACAACTGAGCCAGATTTTAATATTGTGTTGCATACATCAGGAGATTAAAAGTGATTATTTCTGCGCACCGCCATCAAATGTACCAAAAATTTACCCACCCATCTACATTCCGGGGTCACTTCCTAATGATAAAATTAAAAATTATCTGGGAACATGTATGGCTTTATAATTTGAATGCTAATCACCAAATGGTTCATTGCTTTACAACCAAATCTTGACCGGTACCTTTTCAAGTTCAAACCTTCTGAAACCATGTCATTTACCATGTTCACAATATGGCAACTATACAACTATTTGATGCTTGAAATAGCTACCATACAAGAAATATGTGCTGTTCACCATGTGCTCACAATATGTCATGAACAGGATTTGACCCTGGAGACAATATACACTTTGCTGAATTCAGTAAACATTTGATTACCATATAATGCAGAATTTATGACCATATAGTAAAAAGATCACCTTTTAAATATCATGTGATTATCATACCTTCAAAAATTTCAAACTTTTGTTTCTAAGTGAAAACAAATAAGCTCTAAACATTAATGCAAAGATAAAGGTACAGACTGATTTTATTACTACATGAAACTCCTTTTAGAGGATACTTGTTGTAAATTTGACAAGATTTTGAAAATATGTTGCTTCAAAAAGTGCTTGTCAAATTAGAACCATCCAAGTTTGAATTTTGTCAATTGAAGCACGTTTGTTCTGGAGTATATTTTGTTACTTGGAACGGACATTTCCGTACCAAGTACCCAGAGGCCGCTTGTACATGGATTATCGCGAGAAAATGATTTACTCTTTACATTTCTTAAAGTTTATTTGGTTTACTCGTAAAGTAAATGAATGTCAACAAACGGGTGTATTAAGTGACACACATTTTCAGTTATGTATATTCAAAAGGTTAAGTTTTTGCATTTTCATGGCATTTAATATATTGAATTTTGATTTGTCTCATAAACTAAAGTTGTCTGTTTTTTGTGTTAGGTTTGGTGTAATAGTCCATACGTGGTTCTTCAACGGAACCTTAAAATATTAAACGTTGAAGTGTCGTACAGCAACACAATGAACTTTTTAAATAAATAAATATAACCCGTATTGTTAAAATGCAGTGGTATTCATTTGAACTTGTTGATATATTTATTTATGGTAATAAAAGAAACCATGGCATCGTCCATCCTTACTAGCTATCACTTTTTATTTTTATTTGTACTTGGAAACTATAGAGTACTGAAAAGACTCAATAAGAGGAACAGCAATGCCCTCGTATTGTAAAATATATGAATACCTACTATATCGTCTTTTGGTTAAAACGTTACCCATTATATTTTGATAACCGAGAAGTTATGATGTCAGATAGTGACAAGGACTAGGAATCCAGACTAATTTAGCACATAGTCGCCACAGTCAAAAACTGTTTTTGAATCAAATCGTATGTGTAGTTTTACTCCATAGAATCGCATAAATTGGTTTTACCAAGCTGTTCAAATTGTGCACTTTTTCTATCTAAAGATGAGAATACATGTCTACTTTTAAATAAATGCTCTGCTCTTCCTGTTTTCCTCCAGGAATAACGCTGTTCCTAATTCCGTCTATATAGGATGAGAGCCTTTGAAATTAAAAACTCCCTCTCTTTTTTGTTGCAAAGTGTAAAAATCTATGTTTAGATCATTTACTTGTCTGACAAGAAAGAGTCTGACCCAGAGTTATAAATAAACGTTTGGTATTGCTTTCTTGTTGTTTGGTAATTACAGTCTTACTATGCTTCCCAAGGTAACCCGCAAACTGTGTTGCTAAACTTAAGCAAGGGATTTGGATATATACTTCATAGTAGTGTCTCAGTGCTATTTTTAATTTTATTTTATTTAAATACCTAATTTTTTTACTTATCACTGGGGGAACTGCTTCAGATAATTATCCTTTAATTTTATTAAAAACTGTGGCATAAATTCATGCACCACATAAAATTATATTGACGTATTAATTGTTAATTTATTACAAACATTGGAATTAAAATTTTCATGCACTGGTGTTGTGAGAATTATCATAATATAATATGTGTAGCATTTAAAATTGAAAGAAAATGTTACCTTAACTTTTTTACGCAGATTCAAATAGAGTTAAAGGAAATATGTTTGAGCAAATTAGATGTAATGGGGTATATCTGCTGTAAATCAGAAAGTTAATAAAATAAATTTTAAAAAGTTTTATTTAACACAGTTGCTTAACATTTTAAAGCCATTTGGACAAATATAAAAATTTATTATTTAATTAAATTTGTTTCTGTGCAGAAAATCAATTCAGCAAAACACCATCATTTAAAGAAAGCAAAGATAAAAAAGGGAGTGAACGGTTGCTGGCTGAACAATTTGGACAAATACTTCGTTATTAGCTTCTGAAATAACACGTTCAATGATGCTGTCTTTCCATATTTAATTTGTTAAATAAAGTGTAATGAAAACAGCACAATCTTTCCAAAATTAGTTTTTAACAATAATCTGGTCTTGATATTTTCGAAACTAGAATATGTGTTCTGTATTTTTTACCATTTTTAACAATATTTTCTCTTTCTCAGTCTATTTTGGTTTTATTTTCCATCTATTTACAAAATTACTACGCTTCCTACATCAACTTACTTCATTCCAAAAAATGTCTTATAAAATCTGAATTTTTACAGTGGATTTTAGCAGCAAAAATGTGAAGTACCGATATTATGTTCAAACCGTTCTGCATCATAAACTCTTTGTTTGATATTGTACAGCGAATGGGTTTCATATAAATCTTCCTCGGTAGTTTCGTCGTTATTAATCATTTTCTCCGAACCGGACTTACAAAAGATCTGCATTTCGAGACATAAAACGATACCTAAGTACAAAGTGAGAACACGAAAAAAAGGCACATTTTACCAAAATATTTCACTACGAGGGAACTGTTTAACTTCCATCCCTGTAAAAATATAAAATGCTTCTTTTGTTAATTTTTTTCTATCATTTGACATGTTTATCAATCTGTTTGAACATCGACTGGCATGAAAACATCAGTTAAACGAGTATTGTCACATCACTGCAAATTATTTTGTCAATTTATCCGTATTCATCCTTTTAATGTTTAAATTGTAGTTCCAGTTTACACAACAAAAACGTACGTTGAAAAAATCCATTATTCATGATACATTTAAAAGTAATGGCCAGGATTAACAAAGGCCAGTTGTAAGAATTAACTGTTACTTAGGCGGATATCGAAATTTTCCCGTACGAGGCTTGCACCAAGTAAGACTTAGACATATTCTCAACACTCAACACAAAATTAAATTAACATTAAATATCGACATTAGATAACATTTCCAAATTATTGATATTAATAGTGCCGGAACTCATAATTACAATAATCATACTTTGTGTGTAACATGATATAGTGGGAGGTTTAGTATTACAATTAAAGAAAGTTTTCAAATAGCAGTGACATAATTTTAATCCCAGCTATATCATAACATTTACTGTGCTAGAATACCGACATTGTGGGTTGTGCAAATAATCCTCAATATGCAAGGCTAAGAACTATACGCTTGCTAAGTGAAGTGTTAGGTACGGGCACAATAAATACGTAAATCGCTGCTATCCTGAATCTCATGAAAAAGATAAAATATGTACTTAAACATTTGTCAAAAGATTGTAAGAAAACATTTGTGAATATTTAGTTTGAAAACCTGTCTAGATGATGAGAGTTTGTAACCTTGCCTGACCTCATAAATTACTTTTAGAGGGGAAACTGTTTTACTCTGGACTGTTTTAATCGAAGAAACAAAGTTTTTAAATTAAATGTGTAGAGTTTTTGTAGAGTTTTTATTACAATACCTTTTGCAACGTCTATTTTGCGTCGTTCTAAAGAAATTTCGACAACAGAGTTGCATATTACAACGTACAAGTTAAATGTTCAAATGTTCATTCAGCTTTGTTTTGGTGTGATGAAATTAATGTTAATCGTCCAGACACATCTATTTTATTTGTTCCGGTGCTGAAACAGTGAGCCACATTAATTGGAATATGCTCAGTTTCCAGTTGCTTTACCGTTCGATGTCATTGTTTATGATTAATTTGTATTTGTGGAAAGTACAAGATTCTGCAGCTTTTCCAAGGTTTCCAAACTTTGTAGTATTAAACAGTGGACCCTTAAAATAGTTCATATATTTTCGCAAGATACATCATTTTGAAATATGGCGTCGTGATTGGCTCAGTTGTTTAATAAATTCCAACATAATATTATACACGAAAATCAATCGGTTAAGTAATTCAAGCGAGTAATAAAACAAAAACTAACTTGCTTGCACAGTAGCCCCACCTTTATTTCCTTTATCAAACAATAAACAACTAGCTGATTGCATACCAAATAATGTTACAATATTTCTACTTTTTGAAATTTTTTGGAATAATGTGCACAGTCGATCATGAAATAATTCAAAAATAGCAGGAATTCTAGGAATATATTCATATGGACTAACGTGCTATAATATTTCACATATACATAAATGGCCAATGATCTACAGGTATCTCATTAATTTGGGATTAGGATGGTAATGAAGGGTAAGACGACAAGGGAAGATGTCGGCTAAACAAAACAGTTCGTCTAGACTGTATATGCAAATAATGAATCGCTGAACAGAAAGTGCCAACTGAAAAACTGACATAAAAACTAAATGACAACATAACAATGGAAATGGCCGGATGCGGAAGGCGGAAGACGCAAGTAAAGGGTGCTTTCTTGTAAATTTGTAGTTTGCTATTTGTAAATAAGAATGTCATTGTGTATAAAACAGACAAAATGACAGACAAAATGCCTTCGGACCTTAAAACTCTAAATGAGCTAAATTGCTCAGCATTGCCCGAAGAATGCCTAGCCAATTTGGCTGAGTCAAATGCTAGTAACATTTTAAAGCTGTGTTGTCTACAGTTAGGCAACACAGCAGTTAGGTTTGAACTGTGTAAAATAGAAACATTAACCCCTACACACTTATACCAGTCACTTTTGCAAATACCTAAATTTAGTGATACCTTAGCAATGTGTCGGCATACAATGTATATTCATAAATCCTAACGGCAATGTAGTAAGTTCCTAATCAATTTTTGTCATGAAATTATGAATTAAAGTTTATATGTTAATAAACACTTAGCGAAAAGAAATAATCTGCAATTTTATATAGACGTACACTTTGTCTTGACTTTAAGGTTGGGAACAAATCCACAGTCATTTTTCAGCACGCCACATTTGATCAAGGCTTGAAAAATAACATTCTAAAAACAGATTGATAGCTCCATAAATAGACTGCTTTACGTCCATTTATGTATTATAAGCTGACATTTGGCGTGTTTTGGTGACTTCATTGCACTACCTCACAACTTTGATTCTGGCTTTGTTCTATAATATTATGCAATAAATACTTAGCCAATTGAGCAAGCCTCTTGATTCCGATAAAAAGAGTGCAGCTTAAGGTCATGATAGAGCTTTTACACTCAGGGCCATATCATAAACAAAAACTATTCGCTCAGCAAGTGATAAAGACAAATAGTAAGCACACTAATGCATTGTCGGCCCAGGAGACAACATAAAAGTGTCATTTAAGGTTGGGTGTTTCACCATTTTATACCAGACACTAGTGGTAAGACAGTATGTCATTTCCACGGTTCGGTTCGGTTCGGTTCTATACGCTACAATTACTCGGTTCTGTTGGGGTTTTTTGGTACGATTTTGCAAAAATTTTGCCTAAATCGTATAAGAGTAAATGGTATGAGTTGCATTTAGCTAAATATTTATCGCATAACAACCAACAGTACCTTTTAGCTATGTGATTTGAAACAAAAACACAAATCTATATCATTTATAACGCCCCAATTGATAAATTATGAACTATTTAAATAATTATTTAAATGAGTAATCTTGGCCGAAAATGACGCTAGCGTAGCTTTTCTTTTGAAGCGGGCGCTTTTCTCTGTAAAGTACCCACGACACATGGCTCTTCTTCAGTAACTTGCGTCCTAGGCAGTTACTCCCTAGATTGTATGATATATTCCAGCTGTGCATGTTATCTGCCTTTTGGACTATTTTGGTGAAGCCATTAATTTTTGACCCTATGTTAGGAATGGTACCGTTTTAAATCTTGGGTCCAGCAAAGTGGCAATGGATAATAATTCCTAAATCTCTTTAGAGGTATATCTGTCTGCAAGGTCTTTTGCCATCACCTCTTTTAAACCCGTTACAGCTTGACTATCATCGTCCTTAATTTTGAAATTTTCCTTTATGTTGTAAAGTAGAGGTGCTATTACTGACACAATTAGAAGTTTCTCATCACAGATTCCTAGTGTCGCAAGTTTAAAAGATTTCAAGATTTCTTAAAGATGCTTGAGATCAAAAAGCAGAGAAAAGCGCTAGACAGCAAAAGAAGAAGTAAGAAGCTACTTATGTTCATCTTCACCTCTTTCGTGGTGAGTGCCACAAATATTGTTGATTGCTGCTCAAGGTACCGGTCAGTCACATCGTAGGACGAATCCATCGAGTTTTAACATCTATCTGAAAGCGATGTTGTGGAAATGTGAGCAATGCTTGCTTATTTTATAGCTGTGTGGATGCCACGTTAGATCTATGAAAGAATGTAAGTATTCTGCAATTTTTTGGCCAAGATTTTTCGCACTTTCGATGTGTCCAAGATAAATTCAAATTATGGGCAAAGCAGGGTAGCTGAGACGCTAAACCAGGCTCTCTAGCAGAAATTGTCATAATGGCTATATTGTCGGTTGCAACCCTTCTATGTTTGTTTGTTAGATCCCACTCAACCAGTTCAATTTTTATTACTTCACCAATATTGAATATACTGTGTATCATCAAGAACTCGGCTCTGTAGTGTATAATTTTTAACGTTCCGACTGGGATCAACATAATACGTCGTCATTGTGATATATCCTTGTGAAGATCTGTTGTCAGTGATACAGCGTTAGCGAACTTTAGGTTGTCCTTCACTCATTTCGGGACATCTGCGTAAAATTTACTAGCTCAGATTTTGTGAATAAAGCACGGCTTGGAATATGATATCTCGGTTCCAGTTCATGAATAAGCGTCTGAGATCTTTCATTTTCAACGACAGAGAAAGGTCTGATAATAAAACATTTCTAATGAGAAAATTTGTTTGCATAAAAGTAAAAGAAGCAGCTCGGCTAATTTTAGTAAGGAATTTCTTGAAATTAGTACTTTTAATATTTGTTTGGCAAAACTACAGCAGGATACTTTGCTTTTCATTGTTTTATTTGTTAACATGTTTGATGATGAATCGTACAATGGCGTTGGTGATATTAATTGCTCTGGCTGATTTGGGCTTCAACTTCTCAAAAAGGGGTTTACAAGTGATGATTTAAAAGGTGAGGATTTCTGCAGTGTCCTTACTTTATGTCGCCGTGGCATCAAGTGTAACTGTTTTATGTTTTCTTTTGATATGAGACGTTAAATTAGATGTATTGCCTGGAGAATACGAAATATGTGGCCCACAATAATTGCACACGGCATGGGTTTTATCTTTCCTTAATTTGTAATGACTCCAGCAGGCCGTCTCGAAGTTTGACGGAAGAGCTGAGATCTTTTTCTTCAATTTTCTCGAAAGTTTAAGTGATTTATCCGAAATAGGGGTGACATTTAAACAGAAGATAACGTAGCACCAGGCTCTGCAACAACAACAACATACAAAAGTATTAATGCAAGTTATAAAATCAATTTCAAATCCTTTCAGTTATATCGTAACTAATTTTATTGTTTGTGCAAGAGTTACCATTAAAAATTTAAAACGTAACGAACAACTCCATTAATTGCATTTCATTCTCAAATACACCTAATTTCTATATATCTGAATAGTCCATCAGTTGGATGTCTGTCGCTGTCTGTCGTGGTCGCTGACCGATTTTCTTTAGCTTGCCACAGACACTACTCGGTCAATAGCGCCCATGCCGACCCCCTTCACTGGTGCATATACAGGCCAGCCACTCCAGATCTCTAATAAAAACCCTTCCAGATTTGAGAGCAAATTACCTTTGATAAAGGTAAGAATAAAAACTCGATTCAGTCTGGATCTTAAATATACTTTGATTGTCATAGAATGTGAAGTATAAAATGCTTTGAGTTCCTTTTTTCGGTTTTCATTTGCTGATAAAGTAATCATCGAAGCGCAATATATGAAGGTCATAATTTAGTGCGGCTCGAAAAGTGGAGTATCAATACGAGATAAAAACCCTGTTCTTGCAAAACACTGTGAATCCCTAACCTGCAAATATAACTTGATATAACACAAATAAAAAAACTAAATAAAATGTACTAGATTGGAAATGCTTTACTTACCTTATTTTATAGCTGTCCACTATCAGTAAAAAGGTTAAACAGCAAAAAATAAAAAAAAATATAAAAAAAAACGAAAATACCGCGGTTTTTATTTTTCGGTTTTTTAACTGAACCAAAACGAAAAACCACGGTCGGTTTTCGGTTACGATACACTTCTACCGGACACATTAATACATATACCTTTTCCATCTGCCTTCTTGGCTAAACCGACTTTTATTAAAAGCCATCGTAGACAATGGTGGCCACTGTGGCCTTGAAATTGGATCACGGTCAAAACAAAAACAACGCGCACATACCCACTATCTACACGCCATATAGCACAGGAAACCGATTATCAGGGTCTAGTAACAGCCGGCTGTGAACAGACGGACCATACTCAAACCTAAAGCCCCGTTTGGGACTAACAATACATTCTTTTTTCAGTTTTGCTTGTTTGTGTGGGTGTTTTTTTTGTATATGCGTGCCTTTACTTACATATCTATATTTTTCTGTTTTATTTCACAATCTATATTTGTAAAAGGGAAATTTTGTTCTAAATGTTAAAGCTTATTTAGTTTTTTTTTTACCTAATAAACGGTAATATCTTTTATACTTCACCATTTGAAATGCTTATCTCTGTTTGAAAACCAATTATGTTTTTGAAGTGTTTTGTCAAAAAAAAAAACATTTCACTTAAAGGCAACAAGCAACACTTTTCTCAGTGGCAACTGTTTGCAAATCGCGGTATTATGAAATAATATGAAATAAAGTTACATGAATATATAACCACAATATTCATAATAATGTTTTAATCATGCTTAAGTGACAACTTGTGTGAAATGCATTTTTCACGTACTTAGAAAATAAATCCCAATGCTTCTGTGTGAAAACATCCTGTTGATTGACTATAATTGAAGACAAGTGTCGCGACTTCTTTTGTTGACAATTTTGAGAAGGAACAAACGGTCATAGCGTTCTCTGCAACACCCACGGACTACAAAGGTTTTTATCGAGTTTTTCAATTAAACTTTGTACCACAGAAAAATACAGTATTTTCAAGTAAAGCTCAAGAAAACGAAGAAAAAATATTGCTCAATGAATTTTCAGTTTTCTATTAAAAGTGAAATATTTCTATTGTTTGTGAGCATGTCTTAATAAGATCTGATGGTCAGATTGTAAGATGAGAAGTAGACGTAAAATTTAATATAATGCATTATAAAAAGTTTCAAATCAAACACAAAGCTCACACAGATTATATATATATATATATATATATATATATATATATATATATATATATATATATATATATATATATATATATATATATATATATATATATATATATATAGTTATTCTATAATCAAGCTCTATCTGCTCATTATAATGCAAAATGCACCGCCACCTCAAGAACCAAACCAAAAATTTTGAATAAGCTTGAATCGCTCTTCTTAATTCACTCTTCGGTACTATAACGGAACGGCATATTTTTGGCGACACATGTTGATGATTGCATTTTCCTACTTGTGCCTAGAATTATATTGTCCAGGTTTGTGTAGAAAACTACATGTTAAAAATGACCAATAATTTTAGTAGGGGAGAAACGAGAGTTTCACGCCACTTGATGACGTCATAGCGTCTGGACCGGAAGTGTTGTCTGGACCGGAAGTGAGGTGATAGGCGTAGTCATGGCAACGTGTTGTTGTGATGGCAACGAAGCATGGTAACGTGACGTCATAGGCGAAGCCATAGGTGTAACCCTGATAACAAAGTGAGGACCCCCCCAGGACATACTGTGTACCGACCCCCCCTCCCCTTAGGCGGCAGTCTGGACAGACCCTATGGTAAAAAGTGTGGACCCCCCCCCCCCCCCACCAGGATCGTGGTATGGCTAACTTCAAGAATGTATAACTTTAAAACTACTTGGTTGATTTATATGAAAATTTCACTGTTTGATTCAGTTTTATGTGAAGTTTTATCATAAAGTGGTCACAGGCTATTTTCACAGCTGGCTGTATGCATAATGTGACATGCCGCCATTTTAACTTTGTAAAAAGTGAAAAAGTGTGATAACTTTCGTTATAGTTGGTCGATTTCAATGAAAATTTCACCATTTGATTCAGCTTGATGTCTTAGTTTACAGTAGTTTGCATAGGTGGGTTGTTAGAATGGCGCGCGCCCACCATTCAAACATGTGTTTGAATTATTTTTACGCCAAACTATTGTTCAACAAGTTGTTTAGCAATTGTACAACAATTGTTCAACAAGCTGTTGTTCAACATGTTCAACATGTTGTTGAACATGTTCAACATGTTCAACATTTTCAACAACATGTTCAACAAGTTGAACATGTTCAACATGTTCAACTTGTTCAACAACATGCTGTTTAACAAGTTGTTTTTCAACAAGTTGTAGTTCAAGCAAAGAGACCACAAGACATATGTTGAATAGGTTTATTAATACACTTAAATACACTTAAATGCACTTAAATACACTTAAATACATACAGCTTAAATCTATAACAATATTATAACATTTATTGATTTACAAAGTCTTTATTATAATGTTTAGTCAAATAAGTCTATTTTTCTTCAGCTGCTTCACTCTGTTCACTGGCATCCATATCACTTTCTTCGTCACTGCTTTCATCTTCCTCCTCCTCCTCATCTAGAAGCTCTTCAAAGAATGCATCGTTTCTTCTTATAGCCGCCTTTAGTACCTTTGAATACTCGTAATGTTTTTCATCAACAAAGTAATTAAAGTCTTCCAAAATGGTTTCATAATGTTCGTTTTGTTGTAGACGTTGGGCATATTTGAATAGTCTCATAAACAGTTGTTTAAGTCGACGCTTATAAATGGGTCGAAAGTCATCACTTGCTATGTCACGCGCATCTTCAAGCCCTTGTTCTTCATATTCTGAAACCTTTTCTTGAAATTTCTCATCATATTCATCGTAGACTTCTTGAACCATATCATACCAAACAGAGTCTGTTTCTGACTCACTTTCAGAGTCTGTTTCTGACTTACTTTCAGAGCTGACGTCATCATCACCCTCAACACAATGTTCCATATGTTTGAACGAAGCTTCTTGACTGTTGTATAACGCACCACATTCTGTACAAGCATGTGCATTCTTTTCAGTCATGTTGACGCTTTGACTTTCCATATAAGACTCATCTAAAGTTTCAGTGATAGGTGGTTTTACAGGGTTTTCCATATCTATCTCGAATTTTTCTTCATCTGACGTGTGAGCATTCTTTAAGTGTCTTTTAAGACTTTGTGGCCAATTGTAAGATTTCAAACAAATGTTGCATTTATACATCTTTTCGGTTCAACATACACTTTTCAAATGATGAAAAAGCCTTTAAACATAGCCTTATATACAACTTGTTGAACAACATGTTGTTGAACATGTTGTTGAACATGTTGTCTACGCCTAGGGAAGTTTAACGTCATAACGTCATTATGACGTCGTGATTATGACGTCATTATGACGTCATCATTATGGCGTCATAATGACGTCATTGGACCAGGCGCGTGCTTAATCAAAAACTGACTCAGCAGAATTTATTGCTGTTTGATATGGATGAAATGCATGTCTCACTCTTCCTTTTATGCTACTTAGATGTAATCAAAATATGGTGTGTAACTCGTCAAAAATACCAAACTTGTTAAAATTGCTGACTCAGCAGCTCTGAAAGTGAGTCAGAAACAGGCTCTGAAAGTGAGTCAGAAACAGACTCTGTTTGGTATGATATGGTTCAAGAAGTCTACGATGAATATGATGAGAAATTTCAAGAAAAGGTTTCAGAATATGAAGAACAAGGGCTTGAAGATGCGCGTGACATAGCAAGTGATGACTTTCGACCCATTTATAAGCGTCGACTTAAACAACTGTTTATGAGACTATTCAAATATGCCCAACGTCTACAACAAAACGAACATTATGAAACCATTTTGGAAGACTTTAATTACTTTGTTGATGAAAAACATTACGAGTATTCAAAGGTACTAAAGGCGGCTATAAGAAGAAACGATGCATTCTTTGAAGAGCTTCTAGATGAGGAGGAGGAGGAAGATGAAAGCAGTGACGAAGAAAGTGATATGGATGCCAGTGAACAGAGTGAAGCAGCTGAAGAAAAATAGACTTATTTGACTAAACATTATAATAAAGACTTTGTAAATCAATAAATGTTATAATATTGTTATAGATTTAAGCTGTATGTATTTAAGTGTATTTAAGTGCATTTAAGTGTATTTAAGTGTATTAATAAACCTATTCAACATATGTCTTGTGGTCTCTTTGCTTGAACTACAACTTGTTGAAAAACAACTTGTTAAACAGCATGTTGTTGAACAAGTTGAACATGTTCAACATGTTGAACATGTTCAACTTGTTGAACATGTTGTTGAAAATGTTGAACATGTTGAACATGTTCAACAACATGTTGAACATGTTGAACATGTTGAACATGTTCAACAACATGTTGAACATGTTGAACAACAGCTTGTTGAACAATTGTTGTACAATTGCTAAACAACTTGTTGAACAATAGTTTGGCGTAAAAATAATTCAAACACATGTTTGAATGGTGGGCGCGCGCCATTCTAACAACCCACCTATGCAAACTACTGTAAACTAAGACATCAAGCTGAATCCAATGGTGAAATTTTCATTCAAATCGGCCAACCATAACGAAAGTTATCTCACTTTTTCACTTTTTACAAAATTAAAATGGCAGCATGTCACATTATGCATACAGCCAACGGCGTAAATAGCCTATGTCTACTTAATGTTAAAACTAGATATAAAACTGAATCAAACAGTGAAATTTTCATGCAAATCGACCAACTATAGCGAAAGTGATCCCACTTTTTCACTTTTTACAAAATTATAATGGCGGCATGTCACATTATGCATACAGCCAACGGCGTAAATAGCCTGTGACCACTTTATGACAAAACTTTACATAAAACTGAATGAAACAGTGAAATTTTCATGCAAATCGACCAACTATAGCGAAAGTTATCCCACTTTTTCACTTTTTACAAAATTAAAATGGCGGCATGTCACATTATGCATACAGCCACCTGCGCAACTAGCCCATGATTACTTTATAACAAAAGTTTACATAAACCTGAATCAAATGGTGAAATTTTCATTGAAATCGACCAACTATAACGAAAGTTATCACACTTTTTCACTTTTTACAAAGTTAAAATGGCGGCATGTCACATTATGCATACAGCCAGCTGTGAAAATAGCCTGTGACCACTTTATGATAAAACTTCACATAAAACTGAATCAAACAGTGAAATTTTCATATAAATCAACCAAGTAGTTTTAAAGTTATACATTCTTGAAGTTAGCCATACCACGATCCTGGTGGGGGGGGGGGGGGGGTCCACACTTTTTACCATAGGGTCTGTCCAGACTGCCGCCTAAGGGGAGGGGGGTCGGTACACAGTATGTCCTGGGGGGGTCCTCACTTTGTTATCAGGGTTACACCTATGGCTTCGCCTATGACGTCACGTTACCATGCTTCGTTGCCATCACAACAACACGTTGCCATGACTACGCCTATCACCTCACTTCCGGTCCAGACAACACTTCCGGTCCAGACGCTATGACGTCACTTCCGGTCCAGACAGTATGACGTCATCAAGTGGCGTGAAACTCTCGTTTCTCCCCTACTAATTTTCTATGCGATCTTCAACTGACTTTAAAATTCCACCTTGTTCACTTCTAATTTTAATAGCTAAGCACTTTATGTCCAATTAATCTTACTGCCTAGTTACTTTGTTGTGTTTTGTCACTTTAGGGGTCATCCATAAAGTACGTACGCAGAAGGAGGGGGGTCACGGTCGGTTCGTAGATACTGCGTACTGGGGGTTCAAAAATTGACAAACTTTTGTGTACGTACTGTATGGATGGCCCCTAACCGTACTAAATAATACTTTATACGAATATGGTTTAATAACGATACACGTTTGTCGTGTTTCAATTCGGATAGCCATATTAGTATTACAGTTTTATTATCAAAATTCATTTACACACTATAGCAGAATCATGGTAGCAAGACACAGAAGAACCAAGCTTAGGCAGTGTTTAATGTAAAAATTTCCAAGTGAACTTCAATAAGAGCTTATCACAGTATCAAAGACAAATATAACAAGTCCAGCCTTGGCCTTAAATGACTACTGAAGGTCACAAAAAATCTTATCAGCTCAAGAGGTCATCCACATTAATAGTTACATCAAGTGTTTTCGAAGTCGTGTTCACAGGGAAAAAAACGCCACGCGCGGATGAACGGTCATGTCAAAAACATGATGTTGCTCTGCACTTAAGCAGAATCGGAGCATGGATATACAAACGGAGGGACGGACAGATGAGAGATCCCCCTCCACTGTGAGTATGGTCATCTTGCCACAGGCTTACAGCAACAAACAATGTCATAACACATGTTTGGATCGCAACAAACACTTCTCACTTGAGTTGTGATTTCGTCCTACCGCAAAGCTCGTTAAAACACTCATGCAGCCCCGAAAGTTCGCCCCTGCCTATCCTCCAATCACAACAACGATCAGGTGTTGCCTCGGTCTCCGGAAATTAGGAGAATAATGGGGATGGGCGGTGTTTGTACATACACACACAAGGTATTCAACTCTATTACGCCTATCCCTACAGGTGTTAAACAACATTTCTTTACTGGATAACTGAATTTTTGTATTTGTTCTGAGCTTGTTATTAGCGATATCACAAGGCAATAATTTCATTAGCAAGAGTATGTCAGGCGCTAACACCTATCACGGCTATAAACACTTGACAAACTAACAATGACCTTGGTAAGTAGGCGTAGTTTATCAGAAGCACCAAACAAAAGAAAATCCCAAACAACATGCTTTCTTCATTTTTTTTTATTTATTAAATATTTCGCAAAAGAACATAACTGTAGCTTACGAGCCAACCTAAATCACCGCCCTAACCACCCATCCGCCCCCTCCCCCCAGATACCCAGCGTTCGCAACATCACACGGGCAACTGAGCACAGTCCAGTTTTTAAATGATGTGGCTATGACAATACGTTTGCATTTAAGTCTGCCTTTAGAACAGTCCTTGAGTCTCCGATCTTCTGTTTGCCAACGAGACTGCTGTTATGCCTAAAAGGTTTTTTTTTTATTATACTCTTGCGGTGCAGTCGCTGAGTAATTGTTATTACTTAACCAGTTTTGTCTGCAGAGGAAATGCCTCAGTGTAAAAAGTTCAAGCCTGAATCCCCACAATCAGCACTGACTGTGTCTGTTTTATGACCCTTGAAGTGATACACATTTTTCGTCATTAACGCACGCCCTTTACTACTCCAACAGCAAAAGACTACTAGTAAAATAAATCCAGCAGAATTTTTCAGCATACAAAGCGATAGCTCGCTATATTGCCTTGAGAAACTTTTACCAATCTCCACAGATTTGTCTCCACTTAGGAAAAAGAAAGCAAAAGTAAACAGGGGATTATTGCAATTATGGGCCTTTTTTTACTTTTTTTTTGATGATCACAATTTTAGAATCTAAAAGTATGCTGGATTTAGTATGCCGCAGTTACCAAATACCGCTGATACGTCAGTCATGGAATTCTACAATATGAAAATGGCGTCCTTCTTTATATATTGAAATCTAATATTTTCAAAAATATAGCAACACAGAGATGGATGGCGATTTGAGCCGCGCTGTGTAAATTTCAGTCACATGAACGTTACATAAAAACAAAAAGAAATAGCCACAATTTCACTGCTATTTGAGCGTACCCGAATCCGACAATGCGCATTAAAGCACGAACTATCGCTATTGTAAAATGGCGCCAAAAAGTGTCGGCTGGGAACAACAACAAACAAATCAGACAACATCGCAATTACTTGATTCAATATTCTAAAATATTCAAGTTTCACGAAATTTTTCTTCATTTTTTAATGAAAACAAGACTATTTTTCTCTTACCGGTCTGAATTTTGAAAAAAAAAAAATATATATATATATATATACATCGTCCAAAGCCACAGCACATCGGTGATCTAAGACAATGACCTATCAATTTGTCAAACCACTTCCTACATATTATCCTAAGCAAAATGATAACATTTTGTAATATTATCCCAACGAAATAACTGATTACAGAATTAAAAAAAAACAATATTCCGGGGTTAATGGTTAACGCTAAGTACCATGTAGTGACGTGACCATGTAAATGTGAATGTCGATATTATAACACTCTGTGATTGTTTTGCGAGCCGTTACTCTTGAGCTCACATTGGCAAATCATTGCTTCATTATCACTGAAATCCCGAAATAGAAGAGTCGCTTTAAGAAATGTAGCAGCGTTAAAACAAATGCAACAAATGCAGAGTAATGAAACAAAACAAAACAAAAACTTATTATATTCACAAGCCCTTTAGAAACAAATGAAAACAACTTAGCATCAAGGCAAACTTGAATAAATATATCTATATAAAATACAGATTACTCTGTAAATATATAACACGGCTAAATGTACATTATTCCCGCAATAGTTTTCCTTATTTTTTTAAAGCTTGAATTCATGAGGAAACTATTGCAAATGTCCAAAGCTCGGGAAACATTATGTATGTGTTAAAAATGCATGGATATGCTGTATGATGGATAAAGCATGTCTACAGAGTGATTATAAATATGCACATCTGTGCTGTGTTTGAAGTAGTGTGAAGTATGTACATTAAAGCATACGGGCATTTTGCACGCCAGGGGCAAAGGCACGAGGAAAGTCCGCATACGTAATTACGCACACATCCGCCCATATGCTGTCACCGGAAGTGCGAGTAGCTGCCAATTTACTGAACGTATACACGATGGGAGCATGCAAAAATATCGCAACCCCCCCCCCCCCCGCCACCGGAAGGGAGTAGGGAGATGGGTCGCAGGGGAAGGGGGACGGATGAGGGGTGAGAGGGGGAGAGGAGGGGGGTGGGGGAGAGGGAGGGAGGGGAGGAGAGAGGAAGAAGAAGGCGATAATGCAGTCATTGTATTCACATAACCCCCGAGGCAATCTATAAACAGCCAGTCTTTGCACTAAACCGTGAACAAAAACAGAGATGTGCCACCGCGGTTCCCAAATGTTGTCAAGCTGGCATAAACTCAGAACACTGACTTGCACTCTTTTGAAAGCAACACCGATGACTCCCACTGACCGATAAGAAGTATGGATCGATCCCTTGTGTAATTTTTTTTCTCATGGCATCCTCATGTCATTCATCATCAAACCATTTTTAATTTCAGAAATCCTGTTTGTTTACTTTCTTTCAGGTTGATAGTGACAAAGAAACGGCGTAACCACAATTCTGGAGTAAGTTTATATTCTGGTTGTTTCAGTTCAGTGTCCTGATTATGACCAGTTATCATTTACACACTAAATTTTATCACTTCACAAATTTCAAAATTCCGTCAATGACATATTATAACTAATTTTTCTACTAAACGGATTCATCAGACATTTTGGATGCAGCAGCTTACACGGAAAAATGACTGCGTGTTGTGTGACTGCAACCAGAACGCCTCTAACCAGAAAATAACTGTCACTTCAGTCGTGTTTGTCAGAGTGGCCACAGAAATCCCGGAACCATTTTTCCTCCTTATTGTTTTCTTTTTTTGGGGGCATTTTCAACGTTTTTCCAAACTTTTCCTGGCATATTTTTTGGTCCTTTTATGATTTTTCCTGACCTGTGGCCACCCTGCGTTTGTGTGTCAATTCTGCTTCATTTGTTTTCTTGACTATGCTCCTCCCAACGCAGAGAACGCATTTGATATTTTGGGGTAACCCTTATATGGGGCGTTTTACTGCGCACCAAGCTGACTGAAGAATTACAAAGATCAGTCATCAATTCAACAGCAATCAGCCACGCTGAGCAAATGCGCTGCAATAAAAAGCTTGTAAAAGGAATACTTCTGGAAGAAATACCAAAGTGAAATTTATGTGAAGAGGCTTCAACAAGTGTGGTGTGCACTGAGGGGTTGACGCAATAAATGGGATGAATGGGAATACCGATCGGTATGAGGCTGAGGTTTGGGTTATTTCACACTTGTTACATGGTAATTAAATGAGCGAGGATGATGAAAGAATCCCCGTGGGATGGACTACGATTTCATTTCCAATTCATTAAAAAAAGATAACATTCGCTTTTTTACTCAAAGATGACAATTAAATAATCCTAACTTTGAAACAATAATATTCTATAATTTTTAAATTTCAGTGGTTTGTCTAATTATTTCTATTAGACGTAAAATTAGACATCTATTTATAACAAACGCGAGCGTCACACAAACATGTCCACCGACCCTTGCCTCAACAAAAAAAATAAAGACTTACACACAATCGCCTAACACCTTGTCGTTAAGTCCTTGGCTGTGCTGACACCTGCTGCATGCCGTCTGCCGTGTTTACAGTTTGCCGCTTACTCACACAAGCCTCTTGCCGATCTCTCTCCTTGTAGGGCGTCCTTTCGAGGATTTGAAGGGTAACATAAGCATAATAATCAGTCTCTTTCAAAATCGAGAATTTGTTCGCGTGTAAATAGTCAAGACCATACTATGCTGCCTTTACAAAAAGCCACCGGGCAATCGCTGTTGCTCTGATTACTAATACGTTAAATATGTACAGTGATTCTTAAACAGCAGCTCTAGGAACTGTGGTCGGGGCAAACGTATTTCCTAGGGAAGCGGGCACCGTTAAGGCACTGTGCTAAGGATTGTGGGGTCAAACAAGGGTACTTCCTGATCAGAAAATAATAACACTCTTGGATATAAGAGTCCTTTAAATAGGGGTCAGAGGTCAGAGGTGAAAAATATAAACACCAAAATATCGACCCTGAGGTGAAACAGCCGGAGAAAAAGATGCAACAATTTCTGGGTCAACCCCAGTCCTGAAGTGCAGTCAGTTAGGAACTGATATTTGGTGAGGCGCCGTTTGCGCTGTCCCCCGCCACGTCCGCCTCACTGCTACAAGTTGTTTCAGGATATCCAGATTTTTCACTGGTTTTCACGTCAGTGCAGTAACTCATACAATCTCCAGATTCCACTGCTGGACCCTGTACAGTTAAGGACTCTTGATTAGTTTTAATTGCGATGGCATCACCACTCTCCGTGACACCTCCACTCTCCGTGACACCTGCACTCTCCTTGACACCTGCACTCTCCGTGACATGGCCACTCTCCGTGACACCTCCAGTCTCCGTGGCATAACCACTCTCCGTGACACCGCCACTCTCCGCGACACCTGCACTCTCCGTGACACCTCCAGTCTCCGTGACACCTGCACTCTCCGTGACAACTCCACTCTCCGTGACACTACCGCTCTCAGTGGCACGACCACTCTCCCTGACACCTCCACTCTCTGTGACATCTCCGCTCTCCGTGGCACCGCCACTCTCCGCCACATTGTAACTACTCTCCGTGACACTGTGTGCGGCGACCTTCGCCTCACTAGCTCTTGGCTCTGGATCCGCAGGCGACTCTCGCGCGTCGTCACTTTCGGAGCCAGAGGCGATGTTAGTGGCGCTGTCGTCATCGCTGCTGTTGCTGCTCTCGCCGTCGGACACGTCATCCAGATCCTGCAGGAATTCCGCGCCATGGAAGATATAGCGATTTGGCGGGATGTAGAGAAAAGTTCCCTCTGAAAGCACACCCCAAAAAAGTGCTTTAAATTTTTATTAATTTAAAATACACACTTTAACATGTTCTCTTTAGTACAAAATTTTCTTAGTGTGATCGGAAGGATGATCGGAAATAAACAGAATAATGCCAAGAAGAAAAATAGTCCCGTTTCTCATCCTTATCCTTTAAGCACATAAACCAGGGCGGCGATCTCCATTCCCACTAACAATGCTTAATCTCTTTTTTTTTTTAACCAGGTTTGCTTTTTTCTTTTATTAGTCCCGGGGCACCGGCTTTTAAAATGTCTTTTTCTGAGAATAACCCTACACTTTTTTATGCCTCATAATTTTCACACTGCAGTTAAGTTATTTTAACCCGCAGACAGAGACAGGATTCCATAACACGATGAATTACGCAATCTGTGCTAAGGTAGGTTTGCAAAGTGTCATACTACTGCCACTTTCATCACGTTTTTCACAATTCTAACAGTTTCATATTTTTAAATTTCGACAAAGGCTGAGTTTTATGTTTCAAAAAAAAAAAAATATTTTGGCAATTTTCAATACCTGTTTTATCCATGTGAGAAATTAAAAAAAATATGTGATGAATAGATATGAAGACACATTCTGGACGACGTTTCGTTACGGGGACAAAATGATATCAAAACGAAGTTTTACCTAACTTCAAATACTGTCATTTTGATAATTTTTCATGAATCCGCGTACAACTATGACTTCGCACAACCGCAATATGTGCTCTGTCTGAGTGTGAGATTTCAATACAATCTGATTAATTAATAGTTTTTTTTTGTTTTTGTTTTTTTTTTGGGGGGGGGGGGTCTAGACTCGACAGAAATAAAAAAGTCAATTTGCCATTATTTCATGAATCCGAATAAAAATACGACGCTGCACACCATCCATATGTGTTCTGTCTGTGCAGAATATCAGAACAATCTGGCCTATACTTTCACAGATACAGACGCGATGTTAAATTACGCGGCCAAAATTGTAAAAACGCCATTCTGTAAAAAATACTGTCATTTTGGAAAATATTCATGAATCCGAATAGACACACGACGTTGCACACCTTCAAAATGCATTCTGTCCTTGTGTGAAATATCAAAACAATTCGACCTATAGCTTTGGAGACACATTCTCGACACGACCGTCCAATGCGGGGGCAATATTGCATAAACGCTAGGTTTTACCGAATTCCAAAATACTGTCATTTTGACAATTTGTCATGAATCCGAATAAAGGTACGCCACTGCACACCACAAATATGTTTTCTATCTGTATGTGAAATGTCAAAACAATCCTATGAACAGTTTTGGAAAATTCCTATAATCGGAAAAAATACTGTCATTTTGATAATTTTTTCGTGAATCCAAACAAAAATACGACATTGCACACCTCCAATATGTACTCTATCTGTGTGTGAAAGTTTAAAAACATCTGCCCTATAGTGTCGGAGATATAGCCCGAACCGTATGCGAATTTAGGGACGGATGGACAGACGGACGAGCTCATATCCCTCTTTACACGGGGGATAATCAGTTTTGTCCAAACTGTACTTTATACTCGACAGGATATATTTTCTGTACCGCTTTTGAAGTCTCTTTTTTTTTGTATCTTTGTTTTTGTTGACGTTTTGTGACCATAGCCTTTTTTAGATTGGTTTGTCTTCAGAATGTTTACAGTGTTGAGACTTCGCAACATTTTCTGGTCGCCCTCCAGGCAACCAACTTTAAAAAGTTAGTCGCCCGGCACAAAAGTTAGTCGCCCCGCGCAATTTTTGCAAAATTTGTCTAGCTCAAATTTATCACAAATTCGGCAGACTTAGAAAATTAAGGGGGGGGGGGGGGGGGGGTCGGTGGGTGGCAGGGGAGGGGACTAATACTTTTCATGGTCTAAAAACTATAGCCAAAAGAATTGCCGCTTCAGTTTGAGAAATAAAGCTGCAAAATGAGCGGATACATGGTGAGATCTTCTGGGTTATATCTGTCAAAAAGTGCCACTTCTTTCGGCAAATTATCAGGGATGATCTACACTACACCTACTAGTGTTATCAATAAAGCAAGCAACAAAACATGTATGCTACTCCTACCACTTCTCCAATAACCACGGCAACATGAATATATTGTATTTATTATGGCTTGTGTTGTAATGCGTGCTTGGTCGAAATACGATACGTCTATGCATTTTTGAAGTCATGACAACATAATTCTCCACCACAAAGCTTTTAGGAAACCTATAGTAGAACAGATTGAGGTTATTTTCTAATTAGGTTTCATAAAATTACACCCCACACATTAATGAAGCTTCACAGGAAACCAAGTGATGAGCGATAATTCATTCTCGTTACAGTGATATGCTTCAGGCAGTGTCCGCATGAATTACTTTCACTGTGGGAGAGCATCAGTGAGCATGTGGCATGTCCGCCCTAAAGGTGTAACGCAGAAGAAACGTCAGAGAAGGACACACGTGACTATGGCAACTGACTTGTGTTACATTAATCCGCCGTTTTGGTACAATAGCGTCACAAAATTCCCGTGGCAATGTGTGATACAAGACACCTTGCCTCTTGTTTATAAGAATCGCCAAAGATACGACTCTCTTCCCGAGAATCCACCAAAAGTATATAGCAGCATCTGTTCAACGAGTGCGTACACTGCAAACTTTGCGCTAGACGTTTAATTCTGTATGACATTTGAAAATTCAATGTAAACAAACCCTTTTTCCACACCCTCCAAGTCATGCACTGACGTATGTTTGTGCACGACGTAAACGAACATCTTTTTTTGTTTGTTTCTTTTTTTTCTACGACAAACATTCACGACATACCTGAACTGAAACTGACTGTTTTTCCCATTTTCCCACAAGTTGTGATGGCTACACAATTTGGTTTTTGTTTCCAATAATTTAGACCAATATTCTTTATATTTGACATTTTACTCTTCAAGTCTGCCATCATTTCCCGATTGCATTGATATACTGGCCTTCTTTCGATGACATTTCCACATGCCATTTAAAGCCAATTACCCCTGGAAAACCTCAGTAGCTTCGCCATATTTTAAAAGATATCAATTCTGGGCCTTTGTCTAAGCTTTATACGTGTACTGTTTTCTATTGTCAGTTTTTCGAAAACTGGGACAATGCATAACCTTAAAGTCACATGTACAAATCTCTAGTAAAAAATAGAGGCGCCTAAAACCAAAAGTTCTAAAAAACTTTGTGGGCGAAAAAAGAAAAATAATAACCTGACAGATTAATAAACTCAAACTATCCAGGAACACTGCAGAATATCCAGGGACCTACTTACTACCTGGATCTTTTTTTTTTTTTTGTCATCATTCAGATTCAATTCCTTTGTGCCAATTTTTGAAGAATAGGTCAAAAGTGAGAGTCAATAGCCAGAAAAGTGAGGGTCTTTTGGAGCACCAGCCAGAAAAGTGACAGCCTGGTAGAGCACCAGCCAGAAAACAACCAATCGCAATATTGATACAATTGCGCCAAAACAAATTTGGCGATATTTTTAACATACAAGCTTAAAAACAACGACGACATACAAGCTTATACCTTCCCACGCCCCCCCCCCCCTCACCAAACACACATAAAGTCCATATGAAAAAAATTAATTTAAAATCCAACTTCAATAACTGCCCAAAAGGCTACTGGAGACAAAAAAATTTACCTTCTAATTGTGAAGCCAAGTTGACAAATCTCGGCTTCCAGTAGGAGCGCATTTTATCCAGATCCTCGCCTTCTTTGGATTCCCCTCCAGGTGATCCGGACTGATCTGGATTAAGTTCGGCTTTCTGTTGTGAACTTTCCGCTCCCGTATCTGCTTTCATGACGTCGCCTCTTAGCGACTGGGAACCACATGTCTCCCCATCAGCAACGGTCGCCTGGCAACCAGCAGTTTTTCCACTGTTGTTAACTGAATATGCTTTGTTATGAGGTATTTGATGAGTGTCTTCTGATAAAATGCTAGTCTGAGAAGTGAGCAAATCTCCTTCACTGCTGGCGTCATTTGCGTGACGTTCGTCTGGCCGTTTTTTGTTCTCCACACGAGTTTCTGCCATGCTGTTTTGTTCCGCAGGAGCGCCACTACAAATGTCGGTATTCGGGGTGGCTGTGTACTGAGCAGCGCCGCCCCCTGTCGTCGCATCAGTACCACTAGCCTCTTGGCCACTAGTCCTTTCTCTACACATACCATACTCCGCTGTTTCACTGTGTTCTTTGCTCTCGTCATTTTTATTATTTTCACAGGCCACATCGAGAGATGACTCCGGAGCATTTTTTCCTGAGGCTGCTGCGTTAGAGGAGGTCGAGGCGGCCATGTCTTCGCGTAGAATCTGACGAGCCTGTTCGGAGCGGCGGCATACGGCCGTCCACTCGCGGCCGAGGCGCAGACACAGCTCCTGCACGATCCAATCACAGTCACCCAGCAACTCGACGTCAAACGTCAAGTGCTTCAGAGGTTCTCGGTTGATTAAAATCTGAGGTATTTCACCCGGTATGGAATCTGAAAGAAACAAGAAGACCTTCTTTTCGATTTTAACAAATTTTTTACCTTTTTGCTTGAACTAAACTTCCTGCTAAAGTGTTAACAACAAAAGAGCTACGTTTGCTAAAAGCCAAAGACTGTGGCCAGTTTCAAGAAGTTGCAGTCTTGAGACGAAACACCAAACATTCAAGCCAAGACTGTTCAGGCTTTACAAACGTTTAGGACTTACTTGGAATGATCACGATGCGGGTCTTGCACGAGGGCGTTGTGTACTTCGAATGAGAGTAACGGGGCGGAACTTCCACGGAAATAGCTTCGAACTTCCCTGGGATGAGGGCCTCGGGACGGACCTTGCACGAGGTCGTCAAGCACTTACTTGGGATGACGACCACGGGACGGATTTTGCGGGAGGGTGTTGCACACTTATATGTATTGAGGGCCACGGTGAGGAACCTGAACGGAGGTCGTCGCCCACTTAATTGGGATGAGAGCAAAGCTCTAGCGCTTACATGAGAGTGTTGCGCACTTACTTGGGATAAGGGCGACGGGACGGACCTTCAGCGAAGAGCCCATGACAATGAGGAGGTCACACTTGTCTTTATCAGCCTCTATCTGGTTATGGAACTCTTCGGGAAGGCTCTCACCGAAGAACACTATGTCAGGCTTCATCACTGGAAGTTCGGCGTCACTCGGGCACTTTGGGCACGATGGAATTACCTGTTATTCAAGAGAACACTTTTGACTTTCAGGGGACAAAATATTTTCGGCTTAGGAGTTTGTGAGTGTGTCTGATGTTGTGACTGTTGCATAAGGCCATATTAGTGTATTTGGCATGGTCCTGCGTTTAACAACGACTTCCAAAAAATCTGTCGCTAAGTGCAGAATTACTGAAGAAAACTCCTTATGATTTAGTCAGTGGGGGTTATAAAAAGTGCTGCAACATTCTGTTGATCTCAGTGAACAAACCTGATTCATAATGTCCTCTTCTATGACTTTGTGGTTCACTTTGTGTTTGCAATTCATACATGAGGCCGTCGCGAAAGAACCTAGAAGTGTCCAAAACATTCGAGCAAAACTAATGCTTGAAGAAATAACATTAATCAAAGTCATAACATTAATTCAAAAACTTTAATCGTATGGTGCCCTGCTCCAAAGAGAGACTGCCCGATTGACAAGTTGGTTGAGGATATTAACGTTACACTAACTGTCCAGGGACATCGTGGCAAACCGAGGTCAAGTGAATCAAGTTCAACAGGGTTGTGGTGTCGCCAGAAAGTTGGAGTAGCACTTTAAAAACCGGTTGCTGAAAATTTTTCAAATATTAGCATTCGCCTCATCTCTGGCAGTTCTCAGAAAAGTAAATTTGAAAGAGCCCTAGCGCTGGAGTACACCTAAAATAAAAGCAATCTGACTAAAATTACTTGAAGAACTACTTTGAAGAACTTGATCACTAAAACTTTAAAACGGCGGCATGAAGCCAATTTTTGAAAAAAAAAGGAAGAGACAAAAGCATTTTGAATAGAAAACATCATACGGACAGTATTACTCGAAAATTTAGAATAAATCCAATCAAACTGCAGCAGACGACGCATTTTGGAAAACAGACTTAAAATACCGCCAATTGGCCTCTTTTTGGAAAATCGCCAAAAAAGTGCTTTTTCGAAGGAGGATCATCTAGGGTGCATTTGTGCAGAATTTTTAAGAAATCCGAGCGAATTTTCAAGACAGAACTACCTGGAAAACATTGACCGAAAATTTGGAGTCAATCCGATCAAAATGGTGGAAGAAGAAGCACTTTGAAAACTGGCTACCATAAAATTAAAATATGCCCCATTTGGTCAATTGTTGGTGCCTCGCCAAAAAAAGCAATTTTTCAAGATCAATCCGATCAAAATGGTGGAAGAAGCACTTTGAAAACTGGCTACCAGAAAATTAAAATATGTCCCCATTTGGTCAATTGTTGGTGCCCCGCCAAAAAAAAGCAATCTTTCAAGATCATCTTAGTGAACAGTTATGCAAAAGTTTGAGACACTACTATTAAATTTAACGGAGAAGAAGGATTAATAAAACTAGCAACCCCCCCCCCCCCCCCAAAAAAAAAAAAAAAATTAAAAGGCCCCCAGTTGGCTAATTTTTGGGTGATCACCAAATTTAGCCATTTTTCAAGAGAAACCTTCCTAGAAATAAAATTGGAAAGGAATCCCATCCAAATTGTTGGATGATTTTCAACCCCCCTTCCCTCACCATTTTGCGGAATGTGAAAAAAATTCAAAAGAGAACCATCTACTGAATATTTGCGCAAAATCTGAAGATAATCCGATCAAAATTTTGAACTCATTTGGTTCAAAGTTTCTTGCCATTCACTGATGTGAGAGATAAGCCGACGAAGTCTACTGGTCTAAAAAAACGAAAAGGCTGAAAAATAATTTAGCTTAAGAAAGCAGGGGTAAGCTTAAGTTAAGAAATTTACCCTGTAACTGAAACAAAAATAAAACAATCTGCAAACTTTGCTTGGCTGAAGGTGTTTCAATACTGACAAACCCTGTAATTAACTCGTAATCAAACTTCACTAATGAAATGATTTGAATGGCTGGATGTCATTTTTAGTAGAGAAGACTGACTTCCATCCCTTGGAAGCAGAACGGAAAGCCAAATTATCCCCAATACAAGGCAATATCTGTGTTTCCGTAACGAAAGCCATTCAAATTATACAGATAATAAAGGAGGAACATGAAGCGATACCGTGACACTGCACTACGTTGTTTATCCCCGCCACCTGTTCCAGCGTGTCTATGTTTTGGGTGAAGTTCCTCAGCAGCTTGCCATGTTCCTCTAGGAGCCGAATAAACCTGTGGCTGACTGAAGGCTCGAACTGACCAGGGTAAATTTCCTGTAAAAGGGGACCGCTATTAAAAGTGGTAATTTTTTTTCTCAGAGGCATGATAAGTTACTGAAATATTCAAGGCAAGACATCAGATAAATATGCTACTACAAACCGAATGTAATGGTCGGTCTTTAAGTTTAAAATTTTACATCTGCTTCCATTTGTATGACTAAAGTGTTTTTATGTCACAAATAGATCATGTAATTTACGGAAGACAATACCCTTGCCTTTGAAAATTTGAAGAACGGCTTTTGATTTTTCCTGAAGTAATGAATATCAAACATTGCTTGCGGGTCGGGCAAATCTGGATATTCTACCGCCAGTCGTGAATAAATACCATCCTTGGAGCGAAAGTCCGGAATGCCGCAAGACACCGACACCTGTTTCAAAGCAACAATCACACCTACACTCTGGATCAATTTCATGTGGTGGTTTCTTTTTTTATCTTGTCATACTTTCTTTTTATTTCCATAATTTGTGTTTTCTCTTTTAGTTTAGGGTCACGTCTTAATATTTTCCGTTACCCCACAGTTCGAGAAAAAAAACTTTTTTTGCTAGCGGGTAAGACTAAATAGCGCTGTAGAACTCGGATACATTTTGATCATAACTGCGTACTTTGGTACAAGTAAATCAGTATCCTTTATTTGACACATACCCCTGCACCAGTCAGCACCACGATATTCTTGCTCTTCAAGATCAAATTGATCACGTCCTCAAGCAGATTGACATCGGGCAATTTCTCCCTGCGAGGGGGCTCGGTTAGCATGTCAATGACAGCCTTCCACAGCGACATGTCGTCATAACTGTCAGGGATGGACACGGTTCCGGGTATCAGGTGCTCTAGTATGGTACGAGGGTTGACGCCAGCCATCATCTGTCGGTGCACCCAACCGATTGGTCCTGCAAGTACAAAAAGCTCATGATTCAACACCTGTAGGGGATTTTCTTTTCATCGACGCGACAAATATGTGCAATATGAAAAACGCTTCTTTCGAAAATGCATTGTCTTTTCATCCTCTTTATTTTGCAATACCCATAATACTATGTCATAGTCAAACAAACAATGTTAATCATTTTACTTAGGGACTTTTTTTCTTTGGAGAGATGGGGAGGGGGTAGAGGTGGTGAGGCCCTGAATTCGCACCGGTATTTGCGGCTGAAAAAAGGCCGCACCTGACATATTGGACCATCTGGCTTCAGCATTTAAATCGTCAATATCTAAATCAGAGATACCGCTGACGTCACTGAGATCATCCTCCTCCAACCCGCCGTCTTCGTCGTTTCCCTGAAATGCCTGGAACACGTCTGAAGTTTTGGGGAAAATGTTCCCTGCAGGTTTTCCGAAAATGTACGTTGTTTTTTTTTCTCAGAAAATGTCTACATTTTCAGCAAAATACCGAAATCGAAAATATCGAACTCTAAACAAAAACTATCAAAAAGCAACTCACAACACATGAGAAACAAGTATACTAGTGAACTGGTTAAGTCCCCCACCGCACCTCCGTTTTTGAAATAAAACAGTTCGAGTGACCTTTAGAGGTGTGACGGTTCGTACCGAAAACCGAGAACCGAGAAAAGGCTTCGGTTCGGTTCGAACCGAAAACCGAAAAGTCCAATCACGGTTTCGGCTCGGTTTTGTTTTTACTATTTAGAACAAGATAATGCATTGATTTGGTAATGTTATTTTATATTATAATATATATATATATCACATGGAACAAATCAACAAATATTTCACACACTTTTTTTATTATTGTTATGAACACATTTATATCGCACTTACAATGGTAAAACCCTAAGCGCCAACAATATAGGTATTCTAATAAGAAATTGAAAATTGAAAATTAAAAAACTAAAAACATTGACTAGATAAAATTAACATTAATTGTAAGCCAGTCTAAAAAGTTTTTAGTAATTTTCTGAAAACTAAAATATCACGTTCCTGTCTTATTCTAAATGGTAAAGAGTTCCATAATTTGGGGGATGCATTTTGGAACGCTGTTTCCCCGTAGCGCTGATTAGAGATCAGACGACCTCAGGCTACGCGATGGAGTATAAGGTGAAAGGAGCTCTGTAATGTATTCAAGTGCTGAATTGTTGAGGGCTTTATGACTCAAAAGGGCGACTTCCACCGTAGGTAGTAGTTGCACGTTCGAACAACAGAGTTTATATGTGCCTCCATTGTTAAATGCGAGTCAGCGAGCACTCCCAACACTCGAGCAACGAGGTGTAGGCTATGGGTACTGATAAATTTCTCGTTGCGTGCACCTGTTATAACCAAAAAATCAGTTTTTTTTGTTCAATTTAAGTTTATTAGCGGTCATCCAGGACCCGATATCTTTGATGGCGTCAAACTTGAGCAAGGGCAGCGCCCTGTTCTTAGACTGAGCGTGGATTGAAGGCATTTTCTGGACCAGAATCATCCGCATGAAATGATACGGTAGTCCGTGTATTTTATCAGAGAACCCAATGGGTTGGTTTATTGAGAATGTCTCCGTGGTCCAATTTTGGAACCTTGGGGTAGGGCGCAATCCAAGGTAGTAGAGTCCGGAAGTGCACTATCGACCTTAACACGTGCACTGCGATCATGAAAGTATGATGATATCTAATCAAGGGCTCAACCTTCGACACCAAAGGAGCATTCCAACCGGCGTAGATACATCTCATGATCTACGGTGTCAAAGGCGGCAGAAAGGTCGAGTAATGTGAGAAACACAGCTTGGCGGTTATCCAGTTGGACCAAAAGGTTATCGAACAAACGAATAAGGGCAGTTTCAGTATTGTGATACTTGTGGTAAGCTGATTGATACTTTTCTTCCAAACTATGGGAGGTCAGATGGACACTTAATTGTGGGCATATTGCCTCTTCAAGGATTTTGGATATAAAGGATAAATTGGAAACCGGGCGACGGTTCTTCGGAATAGTATCGAGATTTGGCTTTTTTACAAGAGGATAAACGATTGCTTGCTTGAAAGAGGCCGGAAAAGTGTTAGTAGAAATTGATAAGTTCATTATTCTGCAAATGATAGGGAGGAGTTCACTGATACATTGTTTGACAAGCAGGCTGGGATTGGGTCGCTATTGCAAGACTTGGGAGAAGAAGACATTATCTTTCGAACGCTTTCCTCATCGAGCGGTCTAAAATTTATGTAGTAACTTGATTGGATTCTACATAGCTAGTAGCTACATGTATTTTATTTAGGATAATAAATATTGTGAATTCAACGTAAATCTTGATGTAATTTGCGAATTGTTTGTTAAAACAATATTTTAGAATAAATTATTTGTTAAAACAATATTTTAGAATAAATTGTTAGATGCTCAATAACTGTGTAAGTTCTAGTGTAAGTAAGCTTTGAGGTAATAGATATAAAACATTACCGTTATACGCTAGGTTTTGTATTTGTTCTAAGGTAAAAATAAATATCTGATTAAGTGCAGGCAATTATAAATAAATAAAAAATAAATAAACACGCACTATATATATATATATATATATATATATATATATATATATATATATATATATATATATATTTGAAAAAAAAAACTAAAAACTACCGGTTGGTTTTGCTGAACCGAACCGAAAAAAACCGAACCAAACCGAAGATTTTTGTTGATCCGAACCGAGCCGGAGGTGAACCATCACACCTCTAGTGACCTTGACTTTTGAAACAAGGTCACCAAAACCTAACCAGGTCAAGATCCTTAACTTCCCAACCCAGCTGCCAATTTCAGTTGTAATCTGCCTAGCCGAACTTGACATATCAGCGTGCACATGACGCACAACCTGAGATATTGTGTCCCCAAGAGAAAAATTTAAAAGTTTCAGTGACCTTAAAAAAGTTACCTTGACCTTTGGCCCAAGGTCACCAAAACCTAATCACTTCAAGTGCCTTTGCCCACCATTCTACCTACCAATTTTGATTGAAATCTGTCCAGCTAAACTTGAGATACCCGCCTTATACAACAGCAATCATAACGTTTAAAAAATCTGGCAATTTTTAATTTTTTAAAGAAAAATCAAGAATAACCACGCGTTGCACACCTCCAATATATGTTCTCTCTCTGTGGAAGAAAGAAATGAAATCACTGTATTAGTTACTGAAATACGGCGCGTACCAACTTACCACTATAAATAAAGGTTATCACACATTTTCATAGCATTTCAAAAATCTCGCAATTTTTCAATTTTCAACAAAAATAAAAAACAAACACGCATGGCACGCCTCCAATATACGCTCTCTCTGTGTGTAAGAGAAAAATAAAATCCTTTTAATAGTGACTGAGATCTAGCGCGTACAAACTTACCACTATACATAGGGGCAATTGCACATTTTCAGAACATCTAAAAAATCTGGCAATTTTTCTATTTTTGAAAAAAATAAAAAATAACCACGATTTGCACACCTCCAATATATGTACTTTCTCTGTGCAAGAAAGAAATGAAATCACTGTATTAGTTACTGAAATATGGCGCGTACAAACTTAACACTATAAACAGTGGTTATCACATATTTTTACAAAATTTCAAAAATCTCGCAATTTTTCAATTTTCAGCAAAAATAAAAAACAACCAGGCGTTGCACACCTCCAATATACGCTCTCTCTCTCTGTGTGCAAGAGAAAAATAAAATTCCTCTAATAGTGACTGAGATCTAGCACGTACAAACTTTCACTTACAAAAATTCTGACAATTTTTCATTTTTTGAGAAAAATAAAATTAACCACGCGTTGCACACCTCCAATATATGTACTCTCTGTGCAAGAAAGAAGCGAAATAACTGTATTAGTTACTGAGATATGGCGCGTACACTATAGATGGGGACAGACAGACGGATGGACACGGCCCGTTTCAGAAGTTCCCCGCTCCGCGCCACGCGCGGTAGCGGTAGACTAATATGTGTATCTTTGCAACAATTATGGACAACTGCTTCTGATATGTCATCTATCAGAAATAGCTTCAAAAGGTTACTAAAACTGCAAAACCTAAAATAGTCTTTTATGCAACAGTCTTTTTCTGGCTTGTTGTTCCGCGCACAAGTGTAGTCAGCCCATTATTATTCATCCAATCACGACGGCATACCTCATACGAGTCGTCTTTTCCCGCAGCGCTGAAGGAACTGCTTCCAGTTTCTTTATCACCTTAAAAAAAAACAGACAAATATATAATGGAAAACTTGTGTCGGAGAAGACAGCCGTTCTGCATTCAGCCGACCAAATTAAATAACCGAGACCGCTAAAAGTGATAGCCCAAAAACGGCGTCACAAAACCCATAACTCACTAAGCAAACCCGTAAGTCACTGAGAAGAAGGTCCACAAAAGATCGCCATTCAGGATTGGCAGGTTTCTTCGAGTGGATAAAACCTGGTTTGAAATGTTTAGAAGAAACTCACCCCGTTAACAGTTCAACTCTGCCTTTAAGCTGAGTACTTCAGGGGGCATCGATATTCATATCAGCAGGTCTTTTTGATAGGTCCGCTGAGAAAAATGGTGCATTAGAATAGCATGGACGACACGTCCAATTAAGCAGACAAAATTATGTCAAAAACGGAAAATTTTACTAAATTTTCCAGTACTGTCATTATGACAAATTTTCATGCATCTGAACGAAAATGTGACGTTGCACACCTTACACATGTGCTCAATTCATGTGTAAAAGTTCAAAACACTCGCATCTATAAACCGGCCACTTATGTGGACAAATGAACAGACGGACAAGGGAATAACTACACCTTTCTGTTATAGGGGCAATTTTTTGCCTTATTTTTTATTGGTGGCATTATTCACTTGTTCAATTTTACCCTTCGACCGATTTCACTTTGTTGCCTTCGTATAATATTCTTAGACCGATTCCATCTCCATTCGCACGTATACTTAGTAGTGGTGTGATTCGAACCCTAAAACAGGGTTCGAATATTCGAAAACATTTTCGAATATTATTCGAATATTATTCGAATATTTGCATGTTTTGGCAAATTGTTGTTTTCTTCTACGAAAAAAAAAGGATGACATTTTAATGTGAAACGTCTTTTATTTATTCTAAAAGTCATACATTTGATCAATTTCCTTGCAATTTCAACAATTCTTAACTATTTTTATTCCGTAATTTACCAAACGTACAAGCATTATACTTGAATATTATATGAAACCTGAAACAACAAATTTATATGTGTATAATTGTAATACTATCTGTTTATTTGCTTTTTTTACTTTCACAATGGCACATTCAATGAGTCTGTTTTCGTTCAAATGTACAACAAAAATGAAAATTGTCCTGTGTCAATCAACACCAACATTTAAAACGATTAACAAAAATTCAATTGCAAGTAATTCTTAATGTTACATATCCGGATTCTACAGAGTTATTCAGAAACATGAAATTATTTTGATTAACTATGTTAAAATGAAAAATTTCTTGTTTTTAATGCGTCAGATAATTTTATGCTTGTCTTTGACTTCACGATATAGCACATAATATCTCTACTATAATTTGTGCTCAGTTTAAAACAAAACTCCGAATATAATCCTGCGATCTTTTCAACTTCTTAAGTAACAATGCTCTTAACTAGGATTTGTAAAACTGTCATTGTTAAGGAATATTTCGTTTGCACCAGGAAGGTTGTTACGCGAGACCAAGATACGTCTTTGTTTACGCTTTCTATGTATTGTTGTTCAAGAACATGAGTAAATTCACATTCTTGGGTTTCAGTTGTGATCTCTTTTTTGTGACGATGCTTCCTGCCAGGCTAAATATTCTTTCAGGAGGCACTGATGTTGCAGGTATGCCTAGTATTTTCTTCGCAACAGTCGATATCAATGGGTATTTTGTATGATTTCCACGCCACCAGGTCAGAGGACATAAGTTAGTGTCTATCTGTGCTTCAGACAAGTGTCGTGCTTCAGTTATTTCGCTTTCAGTAGGCGTCTAGTCAGAGCATTGAATGATGTCTTCAAACATGTCAGTTTTACGTGCTTTCGGTTCTGGAGCAGCTAGTTCAGCATCCTCATTGAGCGTTTCAGTTTCGGGACAGTTGGAGGGTCATCATCGTCCTGATCCAGTAGATTTTCAAGTTTCATCATCACAGGAAGTACCATTGAAATTGTTGGGGACTTGTTCACTGCAACTTCTCAGTGGCAAACTTGAAAGGGCGAAGAAGATTCATCATTGCGTCAACAACTATTTGCTAATCGTACGTATAGAGCTTTGCCCTTACAGTAGCACCTTGCTTTAAATTCGGGTCAGTAACCACTGCATGTAATTCCAGTGTTTGCTCAATTATGCGCGCAAGCATGTCAACTGTGCTATTCCATCTTGTTTCGACGTCAGCGATGAGCTTGTGGTTATGTAACTCGTTGGATAAAAGAAGCTTCTGCTTCTGTTGCAAGAGATCCTATTCGTGTGAGCTGTGATGGGAAAATGTTACTAAATTCCGACCTTTTTTTTAACTAGCCGTAGCACTTCCTGGAAGCCATGTCGAACAACTAAATTCAGGTTATGTCCCATACAGCTGAGCCGTGCCCATTCAAGAAGTCGGAAAGCTTTTACCTAATTCGTGGCGTTATCTGTCACAGCAGCAGGTATGATAAATCCCCAGGCATCCTTTGTCCGTCTTTCTAAGAGTTTGGACACTTTTTCGAGGGCATCGATGTGAGGGTATTGTCGTATGGAGAGCAAATTTATGGGTCCAGTTATCTTGGATTAAAAATTCAAAGAAAACTGGCCAAGTAGTGAGTTGAAGAACGGGTAGCTATTTAGCGAAGATCATTAATACTCTTACAGTTGACTTTAAATAAACCTTTACAATTTTTAACCGTAAAACTTGCCAAAAAAAAAATTACGAGAAACTGAAGCTGGGACATTAGAAATATTAGGCTATTTGATGCTTAATACCATTATCTATAAATATATATAAAAATTTTACCCCTTTGCGAGATAGTTTGGTTGAAATATTCAATAAATCCAACTTTTTCCATGCATCTTCTTACTTGTTTTTTTTTTTTACAAAATGGCTGCCACTTGTAGAATCTACGCATGCATAATTAATGAGCTAAAGAGCAATTTGATTGGCTTAGAGAGATAACGTAATACATCGCGAGACTTCGTGTCTCTTTCTCGTTTATAGCGTGTGTCGATCGTGGCAATAACAAGTTCCAGCTCACTGGGAAACGCGCCGTACGTTCCGCGAACATAGGGTTTAAAATGCTTCACCGTATGCTGTGCTTGCAGATCTCAAGGGATCCCCTTGGATATTTTTATTTTCCTATGACATAGTTATTTGTAGATAAAACTCGATTCCAAGCATGCATTGCCGTATGCATGCATGCGTGGCATAATGTGTACATATATGATTCGTTTGTTGATTAAAAATTGTCATTTTATTTGATATAAGTTTTTCATAGCTTCAAAATGAATTGGCGTAACTGGTTTAGTCAAATAGTAAAGAAAACTAAGTACTTAAAGTTTTCGAATATTCGAACCCTATTTTAGGGTTCGAACCCTGTCAAAACGAATCGAATATTCGAATATAAGGCACACCACTAATACTTAGCATGAACTTTCAGTAAACGTTTCGCAGCCCTGGCAGAGATATATACTAAGTAATTTAAGGAAGAGCGTGCTTGGAGCTACTTAATAAGCCAATTCGCATTTTCGGCTCTCTCCGATGGAGATGTCGTTTTGTCTGCAATTTTTTTTTTTTTTTGGTATAAATTATGAAGAAATGATTAGGGGAAAACATCGAAATTCTAATTTTCTTTCAATATGCACCCTTTCGAATTTAAAAAGCCATTATACGATGTTTCAAAAACTTTTCTCACATTATTCAGCCCCTTTAATAGCCAACATGTAAATAATTTTTTCGTGAAATGGAATTTTGATGATTTTTGGCGGTTTTTTCTATCATTTCTCTATCTCTTTATCCCAAATAAATTCAGTCGAAACACAAGTAAGTATTTGTGAAACACGAGCAGGTCCCAACCGCCCCCAAATTCAAAGGGATATAAAGCGATGGCGGACAGATGGGCGGACACCCCCCCCCCCCCCCCAAACCTATAGGGCCCAATCCGAAGGGTTGGGGCCTAAAAAAAACTTTTCGGCAAAAGTCTAAGTACGAATCCGATTATTGAAAGCACGGGATGGCGATAAGGCGTAAACGATAAGTGAAACTATTTTTAAAATGTTCATATTGCTTACCATTTATCTGATCTTGTGTTAGTTCCGAATTAGTAGGTCTCAAATCATCCGGACTCGGACAGGATTTCCCAACTTCCGGATTTTCTAAAGGGAGAGATGTTGGAAACTCCCCGTCCATTTCTTCCTTCCAACCAGTTTTGAGTCTTTTAACTTGGCTGAACTCTTCAGCTGGCTGTATAATGCGACTGGATGATAACTGTTCTGGTATGTCATCGACAACCTTGTCAATACTACGCTTAGAATTAGATGTTTCCTGGTTTACGCTTAAATTTGCCTCCATTTTGAATCGGCTAAGGTAATAACAACTTGCTACATTATAGTGGCTGTTGTAAACGACATGGGGTAACATGCGGCGTCTCAACTTATTCACTATCACGTTGTCTTCTACCTAAGATTCTGGCAAAATGTTAGCATTTGCAGACTAAAATCTCAGATAAAATTTTTGGAACATTGGCAAAATCTCGCAAGAACAGGTATACCTTGTTTGCTGTTTTAGCAACATCAAAACATCAATGAAAAGATTTTTTTTCATTCTTACGGTGTTCATTTTTTACTCTAAGAGCTCTTGATGATGTGGCAAACTAATTGATAGAATAGTTTCTGTGGCTTTCAACAAAAAGAACAATGCACTTATTACGAAGCGATTTTGATACATTTTTCATTTAAGGTAATACATTTTTATACTTTTAAACTGATGTCCTACATTATAGTTTCGAACTCGCAGGCGTGACTGTGAAGTTCTTTTTTTTCATTGTTTTCAAGCGATCTGGTATGGCGACTTGCAACTGAATTTTATTCATTTACTAGCTTGTCACTTAAACAGTTATAATTAAGGTCCTCACAGGAAGAAACTATGAAATCTGTGCTTCAAAGCTTGAACTCATAGGTAAAGACTATTGTTTAATCTTGTGTACGAAAATTGCATATGCTTAAAGTATATATGTATAGGTGCGACATTTTTAGAAGTTGTAGTTCAGTTAGTCTTCAGTATGATATCATAATGTATTGCTTGTAAGAATAGCCATTTTGAATAACGGTTTTAACAATCAAAAAAAAAAAAAAAGCAGTAAAAGCTGCTCTGTGATACTTTAACCATACTCATTCCCACAGCTGTTGAAGCTGAGAACATCCCAGGAACATTTTATCAAATTTCAAAGGCCAAACCGTTGACTAAAACCATAAATAAGATACTAATCGCGCTAATGATGAGCAAACAAAAGGTCAGTATCATATTTAAAGAAGTCGACGACAGCTGGAGTATATTTTGCCACTATGACGTAAACTGCGCCACTAAGGTGTAAAGTTACTGCTTTCTATGCAAGTTTATAATACTGAGTCCGTTATGTTATGAAGTAAACAGAAATGTAAGTATTTTTGCCAATGACAAGTAAAAAAAAAACAATTGATATGTGTGAAACTTTTCATAGCTGAATATCAATTAGCGATGACTTAAGATCATTCCTCATCCAATAAGTTAGTGCTTATAAGTTAGTGTATTTCATTTATGCCATTCCTGTGAGATCAATACAACCATTCCACACTCATTTATTCTGGTTGTTATTGTAACAGAAAAGGGACAGCAACATTTGAGTAAGTAATGAGGCATAATCCTAATTATTACATGCATTTAAGTAACATTTGTCTGGGTAAAAGAGTTTATCAAAGATAATCAGCAGTGCAGATAATTTCTCGAGTGACTTTTGTTAATAAGGGGTTTTTTGCAACGACCATTCTACAACCATGTCAAAGCTACTACCGAGTTCTGCTGCCTGCTTCTATTATCAACACCCTTCTTACGTCTCCGAAGGCGTCGGATGGTAAACCACAATCTAACCCGGAATGCTTTTATATATATATATATATATATATATATATATATATATATATATATATATATATATATATATATATATATATATATATATATATATATATATATATATATATATATATATATATATATATATATATATATAAAAGCATAGGTATACCATGATTCAATGCAATGGAGGGTCAGTTTAAAAAATTTTAATAGTAAATGTTACGTTTCAAAAGTCGTACCAAACCGGAATCATAGGTGAAAACGCCTTTTTTTTTTGTTATGCGGTTGTTAAATTTAATAGATTAATAGGCAACTTCCTTACTGTCCAACTAACTAGCTAACTAACTAACTAACTAACTAACTAACTAACTAACTAACTAACTAACTAACTAACTAACTAACTAACTAACTAACTAACTACTAACTAACTAACTAACTAACTAACTAAGTAACTAACTAACTAATTAACTAACTAACTAATTAACTAGCTAACTAACTAGCTGGCTGACTGACTTAAGCTCTGATCTACTTGATTACTCTATGAATATCTTCCTCATTTACTTACAGTTTGCTAACTTAGCCGATTTCCCCTTGGGCTGCTTCTTTGCTCTCCATCTGCTAACCTCTATGGCGGTTCGGTCTGTTCTGTATAACAATTTTTTACTGGGGATTCTGCGAAAATAGTACTGATAAAAGATAGGAACTGCTTTTCAAAATATCCATCAGCGTCGTGTTTATACATAACAGATAGATCTACTCAGAGGTCAGCCATTTAACAACAACGTTGATTGCTTACAAAAATATTTCTCAATATCTTTTCCGGGATAACAAAACGCTCTGAATTATTCAGTATAGAAAAATCACACATGTTGGTTACGAAGGGGTGAAATTCGCGCCACTATAATTTTATATTTTTAAGACATTTGGCAGAACGTGCATCTACTAAATCGTTTCAGAAAACATGTTCTAAACTCTTTGGAAGATGATTTCAGTCAAGGAGCGCCTAGTCTCTAAAGACACAGATATGTTTTGCTCTTCAAGTATTGACGGTTTCGGCAGCACAGGCCACCGGAAAGGTTACGGATCAGTGTTGTTCACTGGCCCAGATGGAATAAGGGACTACAGGGCAAAAGTAGAGGAAGAACACCGATATGTCGGCGAGGGGACAATGTCGCCAGAAGGAACCAGTGAAGCAGCCTATTTATGGAGATCTCCACAGTCTACCCCACACCCAAGACCCAAGTCTGTGAAGGTTGGAGAGATAGGGTGGGGCGTTCCACAGTTGCATCCTTGGTTTGCGTCGTCTATGACGGGGGCACAGTTAATGGTATTGTCGTTTTTAGTTAAAGTTTCAACAATAAATGCTTTTTTTTTTTTTCAAACCTCAGCAGGGATTTTTTTTTTGTTTTTGTTAGTCTATTGTGCCTATATCCCATGCGACTTGCTACAAATTCATGATGAGGGATTTTACCCCATAAAATGCAATTGAAGTGTGCAAAAAAAAAAAAAAAAGGTAAACGGTGTGGACAGACCGAAGATGATGTGGCACTTAATGAAACAGGCAAGATTTCGCTCCTATCGCTCCCGTTTCATACACAACTGCAATGTTCTAAGAAGCTTTTATTTTAGAAAAGAAGTTATTGTTTCAGAACATAAGGGCGAGTGTGTTTTATACAAACTTATGCTTGTGTGTTCAGTCTCCTGTTTGACTTGAACACAAGGTGACCTATTGTTAATAAGTAGAAATTAAAAGGACGTTGATTGTCGAAAGAGAAGATTGGTCGTCGTTAGATTAGAGTGAGTGTATACTTTCGAAACTTATATAATAGGCTATAAACTTTATCGTGATGTTAAAAAGGCAATTCTTTAGAGTTGTTGTGAGTGTAATGCTTTTTGCTGCGACACATATGATCCTTGATAAAGGTACAGCCAAGTTGACAACTGGGCATATATTTTCTCATGCAGAAATCGATAGGTGAAATAAAAAAAAAAAAACTGCTTGCCAACTATACGCACCCAAGAGGGACTTTATCCCCGGAGGGGTCCTATAGGTTTGAGGGCTGTCCGGCCATCCGTCCTACCGTCTCCATTGCTGACTGCTACTTCAACAATGAAATGATACAGATGTAACGTACATGCTTGTCAGTTTTAGTTCGACCTGATGCTAGGCCTGCTTCCAAGATCACAATGGCCAACATCTTGAATTTTCACTTGAAATTTCTTGTTAACACAGTAAGTAAAAAGCACTTGACTGATGATCACCGACTGTGCCTTCGAATGTGAAAAAAAATTCGCGGCTCTTTGGGCATTTTGCAGTTGTTATGACTGTCCCCTGCCCTCTTAAACCCCACTCCTCACTTGGTGGTGTTTTGTGAGAAGTGGTCATAATTCTGCCGCCCCTCTTATCTTTTTCAGCTTGGTGAATTCAGACAAGCAGCTGAAGATAGACACACACATCTTCATCAAAATGCGTGGTAATATTAAGCG
This sequence comes from Protula sp. h YS-2021, assembly GCA_949752745.1. Taxonomy (NCBI): domain Eukaryota; kingdom Metazoa; phylum Annelida; class Polychaeta; order Sabellida; family Serpulidae; genus Protula; species Protula sp. h YS-2021. Next base: position 66,759,459 of record OX457028.1, on the reverse strand, counting down.
TTTTTACGATGCATAACAAATGGCCGTATTTCCTAACTTCGGCTTTTTAAGTTTGAAGTAATCTTTTGTCTCATTTGTAATAGATAATATATGTGATATGTATAACAGCTGGGATATCATAGTATTTCGTGAGTCTCGGAGAAATTAAAAATTTTCGCCATATCAGGTACCCAGGTCCCAAAGACCACAACCAAAAGCTCTTGCATTCATCAGTGCGCGCTAAATCTGGTGCAAGGCCTTTTGGAACCTCTGTAGTGGCCTCAAATTCACCTGGAAAATCAGCAGAGGAACTGTATCAAGCTACAGGTTTGGAGACCATTTGGTTTCATGCAGCTCATATTCCTCACTTGAAAATTTTGCTATCTTAAAAGTGCGCGTATTATGTTGTGTGTAACACTCGCAACATGTTTTGATTGATTACACCTTGAAAGTAATCTTGTCACTTTTTGCCAATAAAGTTAAGAGGCTTTCTTTTCATTTTGCTCGTCAACTCCACTTGGGATTTTAGATAGGCCACTGTCTAGCGCGAAAAGGGTCCGAATCGGTTCAGGATTAGCACAGTCTGGTACAGAAAGGGTTCAAGTCAGATCAGGAAGTGCACGGTCCAATGAAGAGAGAAGACATTCTGTGGCGAGCGTAACAAGCAAGAAAAGCGACAGTTCTGCCAATTGACTCCATTAACTGTTGTGTTGTTTATTATTGTTTTCCTGAAATGATTGAATCAAAACACAAAACTAAAAGCCTCGGAAGATAAAGTATATAAAAGAATTCAATTCGTTTATTTAGCGCTTCAGTTTTAGTGTAAACGGCCAAAAAAAAAAAAAAATATATATATATTCAGCATGAAAGCTTGTTAAATGGCAGTTTTCTTTTTTTTTTTCAATGCTCAGACTTTGAATTAATTTGTGTTGAATTTTGAGCAAAGCTGTGATATTCTAGGGTTTTCATTCCAAATGCAATCAATCGGTTCATTGCGTAGCGCATATTTCAAACATAATTATGTATTTCAGCGATTTGTGTTAGTAATTTTAAAATGAACCCGCTTGTACGATAACCACTATGCGGTGTAACGATTTCACAGGTGTGCCGTTAGATATTGACATGATTTTTCTTTCAAGTTTCCAGAAGATCGGTATAAGGCAAAGTCGGAGCTTCGAATAAAGTTTGAAATAAAAGGGAATTGGAATGTGAGTTTGAGGTGCAGGTAAAACAATGTACTGTCAATAGAGCTGCAACACTGTGCGAAGTGGTCATTGTATAATTTGACTTTCTTTTTATTTCTTTTGTTTTTATACACGTGATTTTTTCTTGTGAATAAACAATTGAACTGTGATAAATGCATAAATTACTGATTTCGTCAGATGAATAAATCAGTGTTTTTGTGCAACTGTATTTATCATGTAATGAAGTGTCACACAATGGAAATCGTTGGTCGTTATCACATCACAAAGTAAAATGCCTACTCGTACACTGTTTAATATATGAATAATTTCAACGCATTTCGTTTTATTTTTTTAAGTGTGTAAATATGTATTATGCTTTTGATTAAGTTTTGTCGCGGAGCGAGGGAATATATAATAGAATTTTCCTGATCTTCGCCCACAACTGCCTCCCCCCCTCCTGGATTCTTTGTTATCTTTGACAAAACTCGTAGTTTTGTATTTCCCATATCTTTTAGCGATGATTTCTTGATATACCGAAGATGTGTACCCCGTATGCAGTTTCCCTCTACTACAAATTATCTGACAAAAAACCCCTGAATAGTTCAAGAAAAACTGCAAATCTTTGGAGTTTGGTGTGGTCATAAAAGTCGAGGTTATGTGCTCCGTATTCAGTTTGATCGCTCGACCTAACCAGTTTTCCAGCAAAATCTAACCCCCCCCCTCCCCTCCCAGAATTGTTAGAGATTTCTCAACGTTAAGTGGGAATTGCACGAGCGCAGGTTGTTCGCCAGTGATTGGCTCAAACAGTCACAGGGTGCCCATTCCTGGCATGTTTTTACGTACAAACGTTCTTTTTGGAGTTTTACTGCTTTTGCGTAGTTTGTTTATTGTTATATTATTTTATAAGGACTCACTCATAATTATAGGGCATAGTGATAAAACTAGCGCCATAGGGGAAGTGGAAAATGGAATGCGTTTCCTGTTGCCTGACGAAATTTTATACTTGTTCTGTGTCTCTGAAAAGTAAGAATATTTGGTTACATGTGGGAATTTTTGGCTACTAGACCGATATATAATTATGGGGAATACATTGTAGGTGATACGTAATAACGTTACAGTCGTAGTTGTAATGAAGGCAAATTGTATTAGGCTGAGCAGAACTTATTTATGATGATTGTGTAACAAATCTTGGTATAGCCAATAAATATTCCTGTAAAATTCACAAGTTCAAAAATGTATCTTTTTTCTTATGCCGCGGGTGTTAACTAAAATCACAAATATAAAAAGTTGACCCGGTCGGGTTTTAAAAAAAAATCAAGTGAAAAAGAATTATCCGCGAAGTTAGAAAAAAATAAAAGATTATCTATGAATAATGCCCCCCTCCCCCCCCCCCCCCCCCTTCTCACGAATGCTGAGGCGGAATGCAAAGGCTGAAAATCGCCCTTTTTGAACCGAAATTTGTGGTCCTCAAGATCGACTGAATGCTGTAATAATATTGTTATTACTTTTTTGAGGGGGGGGGGGGGGTCCATCTTGGTTTTCAAACGTTTATATGTACGTTGTAGTTGGTCATTTTGGGCAGTTAGTCAGCTCGCCCCAAATTTTGGTGCTCGCCTAATATTGTATGACTTTCTAACTTACCGTAATTTTCTAAATTCATCGAGCCCCTAGCTGAAAGGTGTGTTTTCCCAAAAATTTCATGTTCGAAATTTTCCGCCCTCTTTGGAAAAGCCGAAAACGATGCCTGCTAAGTGTAACCTGGCACCGAAATTTCAAGACAGTAAGGCTGTGTACCTGGTGTTGGTGAAGATTTTAATACAAAATGGTTTAACGCCAATACATCTGCAAATTTTTTACGAGTCGTCAAAAGGAAAAAAAAGTAATAACCATGTAAGTATAGGATTACCAAAGTCAGGAAAATGTCGGAGGGGGTGGGGTGGGGCACATGAATAATAAAAAAATCGGGATCAGCAAACCGTTCAGTTTTTTTGTGAACTACAATATTTATCATTTTTTTATTTTCAAACGTTTTTTTTTTTTCACCCCCATTGATCACTTTCAAAGACGTAACCTTGTGGCTTACGATTACATGATGATACACAAGAGATCTATACAAAGATATAACGATGAGTATATGGTTGATTTAATTCAACTGGGTTGTTCTTATTGCTGACATCACATTAACATTATATGTGGCTACACATGTGATATGTGGTTTGAAACGATGTATTATCAATTTCAATTATATTTGTGGGGGTCAGATTGAGTATAACCGTGCACAAGATCCCATTTTCCCGGGGCCTTTCGGAACCAGGTTGCTTTAAAAGGGGGGAGTTCAAGGCCAAAAAAAAATTAAGGGTTATAGCATTCTCGCACCCCGCTGATTTCCAGCCCTTTTTAACCCAGCCTACTTGTCGGACTGGGTTAGTCGTATCACTATAGGGGGCTTGAATGTATGTGCGTATGTTAAACTTTTTCTTTAAAATACTACTGCTCCTACAGTTTTGCTCCAATCGTTTTGATATTACGCAGAAATGTTCCCTGGGTGGTCTCCCACGTGGCTATTTCTTTCTTTTTTTTTTTACCATTGACGAAAAACTGACAAAATGGCGGCACTTTTTGTGCCCGTTTTAACCTATTTTCAAAACGCTACTCCTCCTACAATGTTACTTCAATCATTTAAATGTTATGCAGGGATGTTTCCCAGGGCTTCATCTACCAGGCTAATATTTTTTTCGCGGTTCACCAAAAACTGCCGAAATGGCGGAACTTTGAAGTTTGGTAAAAACTGGAATAAATGGTGGGAAATAGCTGAATTGTCAAACTATTCATTTCTCTCAGTCTTTGTCAAATAGTTAATAAAATAAAATTTTAATTGAAAGTTTCTTAGGTGCTTCTCCACCTGGACGTTGCTTTTTTCGCAAATAACAAAAAATGCCGAATGGTGGAATTTTTAAAAATTTTGTAAAATTGTGTAAATGTCACTAAATACGTGAATCGTCAAAACCCAACCTCTCCAACATCCCTTTTCGGGTAGCTTCCAAATTCGAATTAAATGCATTTTACATAGTCCTGGAAGTGGTTTTTAACCCAATCTACTTTTTTTTGTTTTTTTTTTCATTGAATCTTCTCAATAGTACGCGTGGACGTTCGTGGGCTGCTCACCATCTTCCTGGACGTGCGCGCGCGCGTGTGTGTGTGTTTTTTTTCTTTTTCTTTTTTTTGTTTTTGTTTTGTTTTTTAGATTTCACCGGGGAAAACTCGTTTTTGTGTGTTAAAAATGTGAAAAATTTACGTTCAGAAGCAAAGTTCTTCATTTTTTGGCCTATTTAGTTTCAGAGTTTTTCTCTCTTTCCTTGTTTGGTAACTCGGCTGGGTCATGTCCTTGGACATGCTTGTTTTTTTGTTTTTTTTGTCACATGGGCATGCACGTTATATTATTAGTTTAGCCGAGGTTGTTGCTTGAGAAAAAAGATAAACGTTTGAAAAAAAATGTATTAGCCTTTAAAAGTCTAAAAAATTTATTAGTCTTAAAAAAAAATATCTCGAAATGTACATTATGAGATAACCTGATGATGAGGTTGTTTTTGAGAAATTTTTTTGATTGGATTACCTTCTAATTTATGCATAAATGTTCACCAGAATTTCTTCTCTTGAAAAGCTAGTTTCAAGAGATCCAAAAGAAAATTGGCTAAATGGGGGAATTTTAAAAGTTTTTTTTTTTTTTTGGCTCTGTTGACACTTTTGGCGATCCACTAAAAATTGGCGAAATAGGGGATGTTCTCAATTTTGGTGGCCAATTTTCCAGAGGTGTTTTTTTCTCCCACAATTTTGATCGGATTGCATTCAAAATTTGGCATAAATGTTCACTAGGTGACGTCCTCTTATGAAAAGTTACTTTCTTGGCGATCCGCCAAAAATTCGCTAAATTGAGGAGGGGGCATTTTAAAAGAATTTAGTAGCGAATGTTCAAGATGCTTCTTCAACAACATTGAACGGATTTCTTTCTAATTTCGAACGGTTGTTCCCTAGATGATTCTTTCTTGAAAATTTACTTTTTCGTCAATCCGGCAAAGATTTTCCGAAGGTTTTTAATCGGAATGCCTTTAGATTTTGCACAAGTGATCACTAGCATGCCATCTCTTTTTACAAATTACTTTTCTTGTGAGCCACCAAAGATTGGCTAAATTCTATATATATATATTGGACGGTCCTCTTTTGAAAAGGTATAAAATGTGGGCATTAAAAAAAAATTAGGCTAAATTGTGCCTAAATGTTTACTAGCCTACCATCTCCTCAAACGTTTCTTTTGTGGCGATCAACAAAAATTGACCAAATGGGGGTGGGGGGGGGGGGGGGGGAAGCTCTGACATTTTCGGTCATCAATTTTCAAAGAGCATCTTCTTCCACAATTTTCTACAACCGGATTTGACAATGTGAAAACCTTTTTTGGCGACCATGCAAGCAAGCCTATTGATACATGATTTACTACAGGTTGGCCACCGACCCTGCAAATCAGGAAATTCAGGGAAAAATGAATGGATCTTTTCCAGTCAGGGTAAACTCAGGGAATTTGAAAATTGCAGCAAATCTCAGGGAAAACTAAGGGAATTTAATTTTTGGAAAATTCCAGGTTTTCCAGGGTATGTTCAGTATTTTGTTATCCCCCGCCATCCGGACGAGGGGGGGGGGGGTATTATAGAAACGCAGTGTCCGTCTGTCCGTCCGTCAGTCGCCAGTTTTGTTTCCAGACGATATCTCCGAAACTTGTGGGCCGGTCTAGTTCATATTTAGTATGCCTAACAAGCAAGATACCTAGATGTGGCTTTTGGGGTTTTGATCGAATCGAAGCCCAATTTGATCTGTAATTGGACTTAGAATCTCAAAATCCAGATCTCAATGTGTACTTTGTTTTGCTGGGTTCGGTTCTCATTTGGTATGCATAACAACAATATAGTGTGGCTGTTTTATCTACTTAGTTTAAGTGCGAGGTACAGCACCCGCCTTACTTATTACATCCACGGCGGGGGATATGGGAATTACTGATTGCTCTTGTTTTTTTGTCTTTTTTTTTTTTAGAAAATTGCGAAGATTTAGTCAGAATTACTGACCAACTAATTTTGACAGCGATGACGAAAGTACCGTGCGAAGACTCGTTAATTGCCCTGCAACGTGTCAGTCTAAGGAATGTCAAAAATTCTCAATTTTTAAAGACATTCTATAGTCTTCACACGGATTTTTTGTCAATGTTACTTCTCTCATGTTACTTCGTAGTTTTCTTGAATAATACCTGTGGCCACTCCCCTTTGAGCATAATATTATGTGGATTTCTTGGTTATGATCTTTTGAATAATGTCAAAATTCATTGTAAGGAAAGATTCTGGAAAACAGGGAATTTCGTTTCGGATTCCAGCTGGTCACCCTGTACTAGATCTCGGCTGGTCACATTGTCCCTGGACATTCTTGTTTTACCACTCAGCAAAAAAAAAAAAAAAAAAGGAATAGCCTGGTAGGTTGCTACCTCCCATTTTTCCCCCAATATTTACTCCAATTTTAGGCGAATCGCCAAATAATAATAGCCAAGTAGGTACGAATGCCCGCTTCCTTCATTCAAAATTTAAGACGGTAAGATTATATAGCAAGTATTAGTTAAGATTTCAGTATAAAAGTGATGTTTACTGAAAATGTTTGATTTCAGCCAAATTTTTAGCCTATTTTGGCAGATCACAAAAATAGTGATAGCCGACTTGGTAGTAATGCTTGCTACCATTGCTTAAAATTTCAAGGCAGTGAGGTTATTTTCCTGGAATTAGTTAAGATTTTACGGAAAAAAAACTTTTTGGTGAATCGCCAAAAATGTAGCCACATGGGCACTTATTTTAGAACTTTCAATTTAAACCCTAGGAGATACGTTTTAAATATTCTTTCCAGTAATTCCTCTAATTTTTTTTTCAAATTGCCTAAAAAGTAGTAGCCACGGAGGTGCTTATGCCCACAACCTTCAACCCAAATTTAGAAACTAGAAACCTCGGAGAAGCATATTTCTCAAACTCAAATCGCACATAAGTACATACTTTTAACTACTGCTATAGCCCTTGCTTCTGCAGAGGCTGGAGCTAAAAAGCACTGAATGTAGCCTTTTTTGGGAGATACTTGTTGCAGAGTTTGGGGCAATATCGGATCATTGAAATGTATCGGGAAATCGAACAAGGGCTGCCCTGCCTGGGGCATCGCCTTTTGAACCTTTGACCAATTTCCCACCCGCAACTGAACGTTAGACTATCGAGCTTGGGATAAGAAAGCTGTGGCTGCAGTGTCCATTTTGGGTACAGTACACGCCCTTGGCCAATTCTGCGCACGCTTTTCAAAGGTGGGCACGTGCAGCTGCACGCCTCTTTTTAATTATGCACACATTTTATAGAAAGGCGCGTGAAATACTTTTTCCGTTATATTTTTTATACTTTTATATATGTTTGTGTCTTTTCGTGTTGTGTAGTTGTTTGGTATTTATATAATATTGTGAACTTTTGATAATTTAGTGGTGGTAAATGTGTAGTGCTTAAAATATTATGTAAATTAAAAGCATAAGAAAAGCAGTGTGGAATTATGAATAAGAACTTGATTAATGAAATATATACGTTATGCATGTTGTTTTTATAAATTTTTGTTTCAAAAGATTTTGAATTAAAGAATTCAATGTAAATTTTGTGAATATATGTTTTTTTCTATTCTGTCAAGTTTTGCAATATTAAAGTAGATTTGGTAATTTTGTCTATTTTTTCTTTAATATATAAATAATATGCTATCACCGCCTCGTTTGTAAGAAATAGTATTATGATTCTCCTATTGAGTCGTAGCATTATGTAAAACGACATTACAGACATGCTATAAGATTTATTTAAAAAAAAAAACGTTGTCTTGTACTTTTTTTTCGTAAAAATGTTCTTGTCTCGAAACGTTTTTGTTGCATGTTTTTGATAAAATAAATAAAAAATAGATGGAAACAAAGTTTCCCAAACCCCAATTTACCAGTTATATTCAATACATATTGTTCGCGCTAGGAAACGTTCTGCGCCCGCGTTCGTGAAGGCAATTTGCGCTTTTGGCAATTTGCAAAATGGACACTATGGGTGGCTTGATTTTAAATGGTACAACATCCTCGTATAAGACAAGATTAGAGTTGGAACGCAAGTTTGAAGTGGATACAGTGTGTTCCTATAGAGAACTGTTTTAGCCAATTAGCTGAGGTATCTCTGTCAGAACAATTTACTAACTGGTGAGGTGTCGGAGATGAGTTACTTTTTCTCACAGAGATCGACCAACAAATTTGGCCAAATAAGCCAATGTTGCGAAATTGATTGAGATAAAAAATTTAAACCCTCAGAAATGAGGTCTAAATCTTTGTTACAGTTTTGCTAGATAACACCAGGAAAAAGAGCCTTCTCATCTAGTTAAACAATATATCCAGAGATTGTGAACAGCAGAGATCTAGTCAGTTGTCAAAAGATTTGCAAGATCGACAAAAAGTTGCACTTTGAAAACTGGTTTTTAAAAATTATCCAAGACTGTCGAATTCCCAAAAATAATTTTAAAAGGCCAAATTTTGGGGGACCGCTTACAATAGCTAATTTAAAAAAATACGCCATCCTAAATTTCTAAAATTTAGAAGAAATGCAGTCAGACCCACAGGAGGCCAAGGCATTTTGAATAATTAGCCAACAAAAAGAAATTTAAAAAAAGACGGCGCCAGTTGGCCAACTTTTGGTGAAACGGTAAATTTAGGCGAATGGCCAAGAAAAAGAAAAAAACAAACAAACAGGTGGCGCCAGAGCACATACTGATACTGTGATACTATCAAAACACAGACACCAGTTGGCAGAAATTTAAATTCTATGTTTAAATATTTTGTATAATTTTAATTATGTTTTAATTAATGTAACTCAATATTAATTTCCTTCTGGGCTGCAAATTCCAGATCATATTTAAACCAGACCGTCTTTGCTACCGAATAGCAAAAATTACACTTGGGGCCACGAAACATACTGAACACTTAAAAATTCAGAATTCTATAAAATCTTTGTTAAAAATCCCGTTGTCACTTGCATCAAAACTGTACACAACAAGTTTTTGATACGTTATATTCCAGTAACATTCTGACGCCGAAAAATGTCGATTTGAGGTTTCGTTATTGATCAGGCGAAATGGTAACATTGAATAATGTCGTACTTTGGCTTTGATTGGTGGCAACCATAGATCAATGCCTACAACGTTGATTTGGTTGTAATTTGGTTGCGATCACATGTGCAACCAGACCAATGCCTACTCGACCTTTCTAACAACTATCAAACAAACTTTCCCTAAAAACGCTCTTTAATCACGACGCTGCGTTGAATACATTTCGGAAAACCGATGATTTATGTAGACGTCAAAAATAGACGTCGCAAATGTCCAGATAAAGACACATACACACACACACACACCCAAATAACATAGTCTTGTTACCACTCACAGGAAATTTAAACCTGGTACTGGTAATGACTGGTCGCTTTGAAAGTTGACGAAAATCAGGACATTAAGTATGGGATATTCAGAAGTGCGCAAATTTTTACCACCCACATGTGAAATGCCAGTAGTTGGAAAACGACAGTTCTGCCCCAAACCCCCCTTCCCCCCAGGACATACTATGTCAGACCGCCTCCCCTAGGACATACTATGTCAGTCCCTCCCCCCCCCAGGACAGAAAATTTGAGCAAAATCTTGTTTTGGATGACATATGCCGTCTTCGTGTATACATAGTACGTGATGATATGTGGACCCTCCGCCCCCCGCACCCCCCCCCTCGAATTTGTGATTTTTGAATATTTAGACGTTTCAGACAATTCTGAGCAACTTTGGTTTTTCGGCCTTCCAACCCCCGCCCCCCCCCCCCCGCCCCATGGGAAAAAATTATGATTTTTGAATATTTATCTGTTTCAGACTATTCTGAATATTTATGATTTTTTTACCTTCCGACCCCCTCCCCAAATTGGGGCGCTTTCGTCCCCCCCCGGACGAAAGCGCCCAAATTTTTGGAAAGTAGGACTAAAGCCCGTCCCGGACTAAAGCGCTCTCGGACTAAACCTCTCCTTTCGCATTTATTTACGAAGTGTATGTTTGATTTAAACGAGAGTAAATAAAGTCGCTTCTCTGTTTCAACTCTGTTTATTTGTTTTAATTCTCTAAAAAGATCGATGAACTCTGTTCAATTGTCTTAATTCTATAAAATGATCGATGGTTTTAATGCTATAAATCACACATAAGTTCATAATTCACTTGAATTAAACCACAGTTCATAATTCACGCAAAAGTTCAAAGTTCACTGGAATCGCATTTTTCAATATTTCCCTATTTCATCAATGAATAATAATTTAGGACTGCAAACAGGACCTTATATACTTAGAAGAGGTTGGGGTGACATCCGGAGTAGACTTAGATTAAGTACACGAATCCACGCCCTTCTTTGTCTAAGATTACGGCCAGGTATTGGGGGGAACTCCCCCTCGGTGAACTCCTCCAGATGAACTCCCCTGCCATTATCACCCCCCCCCCCGGTGAATTCCCCCCGTAGGTAACTCCCCCGCAAGGGAATTCCCCGAATTTTGGTATATTATATTTATTTTAAATTTATATGTATAAATTATTGTTTGTATAATAATAATTATTTTAAATTTATATTTGTAAATTATTGTCTGTAAAATAAAATTCTTGGAGATGTTGTCTCCCCAACCAGCCTGAACCATTGCCGCAAAATCGTTCGGATTTCGAAATTCCTCCGCAGTACCAAGTTTTGGCTATTGGCGAACGTTTTCTCCAATACGGCAGCGGTGTCGGCGATGCGAATCGCATACTGATTTTTGAGTTTTCATCGAAAGCTGCTCTTTCCTGTTACATCCATGCACCCGAATCTGTGGTGCTTTATGGGCATTTTGATGAAATAACAGGCCATGACAAATATGGTTATTGCACAGCAGATGGGTGTACAGGAAGCAGAAGGAGACAGAAACGTGCGTACCGAGAGGCTACCGAACGCATCAAAGCAGTGGTAGCTGATTTTCACAAGAGACCAATCTTGGACTTCTTGCGTGGAATTGCGTACAACATCGATTTGGAAAGACATTGTTTCGTGTTTGTAAAAAGCGATAAAGGTGTTTCAATTGCAAGTTTGTCTTGATTATAGAAAACAATAAAGGATTTTGATTGTTATAATCTTCAACTGTCTTCAATATGCTGCTTGTATTGTGAAGTTGCAATCATTGATTTACTTCAACATGTAATTAAGTCCTGCCTGAATTGCAATATCACTTGTTGAATAGAGTTACAATTAAAATCTATAAAGAACTCGCTAAAAGGTATTTTCTTGAGTTGTCGACTTGTAATTCGTGTCCTGTGATCAAAAGATTAAAGTCTATTCAGTTTCTGTGATGAGCTTTTAAGGCATAATTAAGTGTGAATTGTTATAATTTATTTGTGAGCTTCCGTGAATTTGGAGTGAATAAATATTTATGATAGTTATTTTTTGTATAATTATTTTTGTGGGAGAATTACCCTACGGGAGAACTCACCGCGAGGGGAGTTCACCGCGGGGGAGTTCGCCTCAGTAGGGTTCACCTCAGGGGAGTTCATCTTGTGGGAGTTCCCCTAGACTCTTACGGTAAGCGTCGTGCTTTAGCATTTCAGATACTCTCTTTTGATACTGAGTAGGCAATGCTTTGTATAAATGGATTTTCCTTTCGATGCTGAGTAATAAATGCTATGCAAAGAAGGGGGACTAGTGGAGTAAGGGGTTTGCTAATATATGAAAGAGTGTCGCTTTGGTCCAAGAGCGCTTTAGTCCGGGGTGCGCTTTAGTCCTAGCCTGCAAAGACGGGGCGCTTTTGACCGGGTGCGCTTTGATCAGGGGGCACTTTTGACCTACATTCAGTGAAACCATATGCGATGCATATTTGCCTTGTTTCATTGTTTCTGAAATCAGTTTAAAACTGACCCGTTGGCATTTTGTAAGGAATTGAAAAATAGTCACACATGTTGCATCGGGATTGGAGTATGTATGTATGTATATATTATTGATATGGAACATTGTTCGATTGACTTTTTTTTAGAAATCGCCAAAAATTAACAGTGACACTTTGTCAAATATTGATAAAAATTCACACATTTTGCATCGGGACTAGAGAAGTTCTCAGAAGCTATAGAGTCCAATTTGAAAGTTTGATAAAGTATCGGGAAATGTTTCAAAACATTTATACTGATCCCACCACGTTAAAGCAATAGTAAACACAAAATAAAATGGCTAAAGCACCTTTGCATCTTATTCAACCATTCTGTCGCTGGCGGAAGGAATATAAGCTAGAATTTGCAGCCCAGAACGAAACTAATGCTTTTAGGATATGTATAATGTTTAATAATAGGATTAAATTTCACTGCCTGCCATACTATGGTGGAGTCACAGTGAGAGTACGTGTTAATCTAACGTCTCCTTGTCTTGTAATTTTATGTAATAGTAGCACACATTACTACCTACCCAAATATTACTTTCCAATTCGCCGAAAATTAGCGGAAATATTTCAAAAACCATTTTTTAAAAATGTATAACCTCTATGGTTTTAATGGAAACGTTTAAAAATTTTGACGGGAGGCACGGGGCAAAAGTGTCCACCTAGCTACTACTCTTTTAGTCGATTCGCCAAAATAAGAACAATGCTAACAACGAACAGAAGGAAAATAGCTTTGCTGTCTTGAAATATAAAGTAAACGTAGCATGTATTACTGCATACCTGGCCATTACTTTCTTGTGACTGTCAAAAAATTCGCCGCAATTTTGGTGAAAAACGAAAAAATTTTAGTAAAATCTTAACTCACACCACAGAAACAGCCCTTTCGTCTTGAAATTTGACTTAAAGATAGTGATCATTGGTACTTCCCTGGCTATTTCTGTTATTTATTCCCCACAGGTAGAACCTGTGGGGAATATATGCGATCGACCGGGGGTCGGTCTGCCGGTCTGTCATGAAGAGCTTGTTAACACGATAACTTAAAAAGTTCTCCAAGGATTTTCATGAAACTTGGTATGTAGCTTCTATGGGAGCCAACACAGATTGATGTTGTAAATGGGCTAGGTTCGTCCAAGGAAAATGGACCAGCTGGACTTAGAAAATTTCAGCTCTTCATTGACTATTGTTAACACGATATCTCAAGAACAACTACAAGGATTTTAATGAAACTTGGTGTGTATGTTCTGTGCGCACTACGAAGGATCGGTGTTGTCAATGGTTTAGGTTGGCTCAAGGAAAATAAGCCAAATGCACTTTGAAATTTATCAGATTCTGGAAATTATTCAGCATCGGAACGAGTCTGTTAACAAGATATCTCAAGAATAACTGCAAGGATTTTAATGAAACTTGGTGTGTAGCTTCTATGGGAACAAACACAGATCGGTATTGTAAATAGGTCAGGTTCGTCCAAGGAAAATGCACCAACTGGACTTGGAAAATTTCAGCTCTCGATTGACTATTGATGTTCGTGTTTAGCTGATGGGGGGCCTGTGGGGAATATGTGGGCTACGCACACTGCTCTAGTTATTATTATTATCATTATTATTATTATTATTATTATTATTATTATTCTCAATTTATTTCCTGGATTCGCCAAAATATGGAGGAAATATTGGCGAAAATACTTTTGTTTCAGTTAATTCGTAATTAACTCCAGGAAAATAGCCTTACTGTCTTGAAATTTAAAAAAATAAGAAAACAGTCATTACCACCTTTACCCCTATTACTATTTTGGTGATGGCCAAAAATTGCCGGAAATACTGGGGGAAAACAAAGTAAAAATAAGCAAAACCTCACTCCACAGAAATGGCTTTATTGTCTTCACATTTTGGTTAAAGATAGTGGTCGTTGGTAATTACCTGTCTATTCCTGTTTTTCGTGATTCGGAAAAGATTGCAAAACCAATCTCTTACTGAAATCTGGAAGGACGCTAGTTAAATAATAATACTGTCTTAAGATTTACGAAAACAGGAAGTGACGTCAATATGACGTGATTTTCGGAACCCCATGAGGATTCTAAAATAGGAAGTGACGTCATAGGTAGGAACCACATGAGGATTTTTTTAATATTGTGATATTGGCAGAGGAGATCACTGAGTTATTACTGTGACGACATTTACAGCAGAGTGTATACACGAAACGTCATTTACAGAAGAGTATGAAACGTCATTTATGCATTTGTTTTCGTGATTTGAGTTGAAATAAGTTACTTCCGCTAAACTGCTAAAAAAGGGAAACGTTTTGAAAGGGAGAAAATATTTATTGAGACAGGGGGCTTTTGGGGTTTTCTATTAAAAAAGCCACATGAGTTTAGGACACATAAAAGTGTATTATGAGTGATGTTGGGAGGTAAGTTTTTTTTATTTTCTCCACCACCCACGCACACACACACGCACACACACACACACCAAGGCAGGTTTTTGCTTATTTCATAATAAGATGATGATGGCGGCGGTCGGCTGATTGTTGCAGACGGTTTGTGGCTGCTGAAACCCACCCATCTGAAACCGATGTTGTTGTCTCGGCCTATTTTTTGTTAGGAAAACAGCGGTTATGAGTCAGGAAGTGACGTCAAAATGACGTCATAGGGTGTTCCAGAACCGGCATGGTAACCGTAAACCTAGACCATAGAGTGCATTATGAATGTGTATTATGAATGTGCATTATGAATGTGTATTATGAATGAGTATGTGTTATGAATGAGTGCATTATGAATGTGTATTATGACTGTATTATGAATGAGTGTGTGTTGTGAATGAGTACATTATGAATTTATATTATGAATATGTATTATGAAAGAGTACGTGATGAATATGTATTATGAATGAGTGCATTATGAATGTGTATTATGAATGAGTACATTATGACTGTATGCGTTATAAGGTTATATGGCATGTTTTCACAAACATTTTAGTTAAGTCCGGAATAGCTCAGTTGGTAGAGCGTCGGACTCCTGGCTGGAGGGTTGGTGGTTCGAGCCTAGGTATGGGCGGTGTAACCCTAGACCATGGTGTGTGACTATGTGACCAAATCACGTGACTAAGTCACATGACCAAGTCACGTGACTCCCGGAAAAATGTCATACCCCCTGGTCATACTATGTGCCGACCCCCCTCCCTGCCCGCCAGGACATACTATGTGCCGACCAACCCCCCTAGAAGAGCAAAATTCAGCCAATTCAGCAAAAAAAAACACTTTGGCGAAGTCTGAGTGAGACCAGTTTCCAGCCAGTTCAACAACGGCAGCCAGTTCGGTAAGTTGTCATAGGCTATTTACATTGATAACTTTCGTCATGTTCAACCGAATGAAAATTGCTTAACAAGTTGCTCAACAAGTTCAACATGTTGTTCAACATGTTCATCATGTTGTTCAACATGTTGTTCAACATGTTCAACATGTTGTTCAACATGTTCAACATGTTGTTCAGCATATTGAACATGTTCAACATGTTCATGTTGTGTATAAAGCTATGTTTAAAGACTTTCTCATCATTTGAAAAGTGCATGTTGAAGCGAAAGCTATGTATAAATGCAGCATTTGTTCGAAACCTTACAATTGGTCACAAAGTCTTAAAAGGCACTTAAAGGATGCTCACACTTCAGAAGGAGAATTGGAGATAGATATGGAAAACCCTGTAAAAACACCTTTCACTGAAACTTCAGATGAGTCTTCTATGGAAAGTCAAAGCGTCAACATGACTGAAAAGAATGCACATGCTTGTACGGAATGTGGTGCATTATACAACAGCGAAGAAGCTTTGCTCAAACATATGGAGCAGTGTGGTGAGGACACTGATGACAGGAGTTCTGAAAGTGAGTCAGAAACAGACTCTGAAAGTGAGTCAGAAATAGACTCTGTTTGGTTTGATATGGTTCAAGAAGTCTACGATGAATTTCAAGAAAAGGTTTTAGAATATGAAGAACAAGGGCTTGAAGATGCGCATGAGACCTTCGACCCATTTATAAGCATAGACTAAAACAACTGTTTATGAGACTTTTCAAATATGCCCAACGTCTAGAACAAAGCGAACATTATCAAACCATATTAGAGGACTTTAACTACAGTAAAACCCCGGATATGGACACCCCTCTATTATGGACAACCCTGAATTATGGACAGCATTTTTCAGTCTGTTTTAAAACGCCATAGAGTTCTGTTATACTAGACCCCTCTATTGTGGACACCCCTCTATTCAGAATTAGGGACACTCTTTTTATCCCGAAAGTACGCTTACACATTTAAAACAACCCCTCTATTATGGACAGTCAAATTGCTGTCCATATTTTGTACGTTATGTAAACAACCCCTATCAGCTTGTTACTCGGTAGTGTTTGTTTTTTTTTTCGCTATTGTTATCTGTGGGTATTGAGTGCATCATATTGAACACAGTGCATTTAAAGACAATGGGGCTTATTACAAGAGATGTGTGCTTAAGAGAGAAGCTTTATACGACTGTACGACTAATCCCTACTGACATGTCTTTTAAAACAATTCATTGTCTTTATACTTAGTTAAGATGCTATACAAGGTGTTAAGTGTGAATATCGGTGGTGTGAAAAGAAAATGGAACAAACTTTCGCTATCTGATAAAGTTAAAATAATCAAAGCTAGCGATGGAAAAAGTGTGAGAAAAATAGCCAAAGATTTTAGTCGTAGTTGTCAGACAGAACAGGACCTCCAAATTAGGGACACCCCGCTATTAGGGACAAAATTATTCAGTCACTTTTTGCCCCTAATAGCGGGATTTCACTGTACTTTGTTAATGAAAAACATTACAAGTATTCAAAGGCATTAAAAGTGGCAATGAGAAGAAACGATGAATTCTTTGATGAGCTAATAGATAAGGAGGAGGATGACAGCAGTGACGAAGAAAGATATGGACAGTGAACAGAGTGAAACAGATGAAAAAAATAGACTTATTTGACTAAGCTTTATAATAAAGACTTTATAAATATTGTAATATTTAATATTTATTGTAATAAGTATTGCAATATATATTGTATGAGAAAAATAAAAAAGTTGAAAAGCATCATATATGTTTTTTATTGAATATTACAAATATGTATAATTATGATAAAAACAATATTTTAAATACATATTATGTTAATACATGTGCCCACTCACAAGAACTTGATATAAGTTTGCAAATGTTATAAAAACTAACTTCACATCAACATAGATAACGTTAATTCATTTCATAATATACATGTGAAGCATACAGAAAATTTTATTTGAACTACATGCTGAAAAAACTTGTTGAACGATACCATGACGTAATATGTTACAATAATAATTCGAACACGTCTTTGAACGGGGCTTGCCATTCGAGCACATCTTTGAATGGCGTGCTCTTCTCACTCACAAAGTGCTTACAGCCACCTGTGCAAATAGCCTGTGACCACTTTATGCCAAAACTAGAACTAAAACTGGATCAAATGGTAAGATTTTCATTCAAATCGGTTGAACATGGTGAAAGTTATCTACTTTGTTAAAGTTACTAAAATAAACATTATGCTGACAGCTAGATGTGTAAATAGCCTATAACTAATTTGTGTTAAAACTAGAAATAAAACTGGATCAAACGGTAAAATTTTCATTCAAATCGGTTGAATATGACGAAAGTTATCAATGTAAATAGCCTATGACAACTTACCGAACTGGCTGCCGTTGTTGAACTGGCTGGAAACTGGTCCCACTCAAACTTCGCCAAAGTGTTTTTTTTTGCTGAATTGGCTGAATTTTGCTCTTCTAGTGGGAGGATCGGCACATATTATGTCCTTGGGGGAGGGTCGGCACATAGTATGAACAGGGGGTCATGACATTTTTTCCGGGGGCGTCATGACATTTTTTCCGGGGGGGGGGGTCACGTGACTTGGTCATGTGACTTAGTCATGTGATTTGGTCACATAGTCACATACCATGTTCTAGGGTACACCGCCCATACCTGGGCTAGAACCGCCAACCCTCAAGCCAGGACATAATATGTGCCGACCACCCCCCCCCCCCACTAGAAGAGCAAAATTCAGCCATTTCAGCAAAAAAAAACACTTTGGTGAAGTCTGAGTGAGACCAGTTTACAGCCAGTTCAACATACCTGGGCTAGAACCGCCAATCCACCATCCAGGACTCCGACGCTCTACCAACTGAGCTATTCCGGACTTAATCAGAATGTTTGTGAAAATATGCCATATAACCTTATAAAGCATATATTCATAATGTACTCATTCATAATACACATTCATAATGTACTCATTCATGGTACACATTCATCTCGTACTCTTTCATAATACACATTCATAATACACATTCATAATTTACACATTCATACATACTCATCCATAATACACATTCATAATACACATTCGTAATGCACTCATTCATAACACATACTCATTCATAATACACATTCATAATACACATTCATAATGCACTCTTTGGTCTAGGCTAACGGTTATGACGCCATTATCACGTCATCATGACGCCATCACGTCTTCATTATGACCTCATTATGACGTCATTCGAACGGGCGCGCGCTCTATCCAAAACTGTTCCAGAACCACCTTGCCGCTTCTGGAACACCCTATGACGTCATTTTGACGTCACTTCCTGACTCAGAACCACTGTTTTTCTAACAAAAAAATAGGCCGAGACAACATCATCGTTTTCAGATGGGTGGGTTTTAGCAGCCACAAACCAGTTACAACAATCACCATCATCGCCGTCATCACCATCTTATGAAATAAGCAAAAACGTGTCTTGGTGTGTGCGTGTGTGTGCGTGGGTGGGGGGAGGGAGAAAACAAAAAAAATTACCTCCCAACATCACTCATAATACACTTTTATGTGTCTTAAACTCATGTGGCTTTTTTTTATTGAAAAACCTCATTTTTAGCAGTTCAACGGAAGTAACTTATTTCAACTCAAATCATGAAAATAAATGCATAAATGAATTTTCGTTTACGCACACTCTGCCATAAATGACGTTTCGTTTATACACTCTGCTGTAAATGTCGTCACAGTAATAACTCAGTGATCTCCTCTGCCAATATCACAATATTTTAAAAAATCCTCACGGGGTTGTCTATCTATGACGTCACTTCTTGTTTTCGAATCCTCATGGGGTTCTGAAAACACCCAATCACGTCATTTTGACGTTACTTCCTGTTTTCGAAGCGGCGCCGGTTCGAAACACCCTATGACGTCATTATGACGTCACTTCCTCTTTTCGGACTAGTGTTTGCCTACTACTTAAATCTTAACTGTTGCCAGAAAAATCAAATTTTGGTTAAGATAGCGGTCATAAATTTCCATAACTGTTTTTTCTTTCGTGATTCGGAAAAAATCGCAGAAATATTGGTCAAAAACAAGTTTCTTATCAAATGCTACTGATACAGTCTTACTGTTGCAAAATTTTGAAGAGTACAGGCTTATATGACACACTTTAAATGGACACCTTTTTTTAATTTCTCGTTTTTGTAAACGAAAACATGTCTCCCTTACTAAAAACATAATTCCAAAATAATAGTTTCCTTTTTGCTTATTACTGAAATAAACGAGTCATTTCTACAAACATACTCATAACTCATTGTCAAAAATTCACAAAGAAACAAAACTAGATGTTGGTCTCTAAAGCAGACTTTAATGTACCTCTTTTTTTATCTGACTCTGGAAGGTGGCCGGTAAAATGGGTTTTACTTTGCGTTTTTTCCATCCAGGTCTGGTAGTTGGTAACTACACCAGTTTTACTGCACGTTACAGTTCTGTCCGGATCTGGAAGTTGGTCAAGTCAGGTTTTACCGTGCGTCTTTTTATCCGAATCTGGAAGGCGTCACGACAAACAGGTTTTAATTTACATCTTTTTATCCGAGTTTTGAAGGTAGTCTGGATTTTTTATCTAACCGTCATCCCCCCCCTCCCCACCTGGAATCTAATGTAGTTACGACTCTAAACGCAAACCTAATCCTTTTACCCAAGGTAACGGTCTGTATTCTACACACTGCCTAATAAATTCCACACCAGAACACCTGTCGGTTACATTGTGAATTGCCATATCATGTATGAGATGTGGTATGAGTGCGGCCTGTAGATTTCACTGCCACGACGCTGTAACACAAAATGTCGCTGCACAAGCCACAGCACGCGATACATTGTTACTAATGTGTCAACCAGCCATACCTCGGTACCCGAGTACCCAATTGAAACTGGGCATCCCTTGCATATGCACATCACTTTGCCCTTCAGAGAGCAAGTTAACTGCACAAATTATTGGTCAGTTTCACGTACCGGGCCAGACAGCAGCAACAATAGCATGACGCTTTGCAGTTGCTAAATCGACAGTCACTCGTCTACGGCAGATGTTCCAGCTGGCAATGACGCTACCGATCTGCCACGGTCAGGAAGACCACGAGTCACAACACGAAGGGAAGACCTCAGTACTCGAGTACTGAATTGAAACCGGGCATCCCTTGCATATGCACATCACTTTGCCCTACATAAAGCAAGTTCTGCCAAGCAATGCCGAGGTTGTTTAACGTGCAAAGAGCATAAATTATTGGTCAGTTTGATGTACCTTGTCAGACAGCAGCAACAATAGCACGACGCTTTGTAACTGCTAAATCGACAGTCACACGTCTACGGCAGAAGTTCTAGCTGGCGAACGACGTTACCAACCTGGAACGGTCGGGAAGACTACGAGTCACAACACGAAGGGAAGACTGGCTAATAACGCGCAGCTAACCAAAATCGCTTCCAAAGGGGTGCAGTACAATGTGCTCACGTTTCTTTTCGTGTGTATGTGTGTGTGTTCGTTTCAGGGTAGTGGAAGCGTTTCAGTGCGTGCGTTTGGTCCATCTTAATCCAAAAAATAACACATTTTCCATCCTCCTCACCATGGCCCAATCCAACCCATCATGGCCCATCTTCTCTCATCATGGTCCAGCTATTTATTTTATCCATTATGGCCCATGTTGACCCATCAAGCAAATTTTCGCTCACCTCAGCCCGTCACTGCCCATCATGGCCTATTTTGTCCCATGTGACCATTTTAATCCATCTCTACCCATGTTGCCCATTTTGACCCATGTCTCCCTCTTTGACCCATTTCGACCCATACGGCCCATCTTGACCCGTATAGCCCCTCTTGACTCATGTGTCCCAGCTTGTCCCGTTTTGTGTCATGCTCACCCATCTTGGCCCATCTTTACCCATCTGGCCCATCTTTACCCAGCATAGCCCTTCTTGAGCATCCGGCCCATCACTGTTCATGCTGACCCAAAATGACCCATTTTGGTCGCTCAAAAACCATCGCTGCCCGTATTGACTCATGTTGCCCTTCCTGGAACATCTTGTCCAATACTGACCCATGACTCATGCTGAACCATCTTGGTCATTTTTTCAGCTAATGCCATTCGTCGTCACTTCAACACCGCCACAGGAGCTGGTGCAACAGCAGTCAGTGTCGCCATAATCAGAAGAAAACTTCATGCCGATGGGATGGGGTCCAGGATTGCTGCCAGAAAACCGGTTCTGGGACAGCCGTAAATACACCCGACGAGCATGGAGACAGCAAAAACTTAAATGGACCAGGGCCCAGAGGAACCGATGCCTCTTTGCTGACGATGCACGTTTTTACCCACATCCTGGTAACCGTACACCACAGGTGTGGCGAAGGTGTGCTGAGAGTCAATACCATCAAAAGTTTCTTAGGCGCCAAGAACTGTACGGTGACGGGTCAGTCATGGTGTGGGGTGCCATAACCCGCAATTTAAAATATGAGCTGGTGATTGTTGATGGTTAGCTGACAGCTCGACGATACCGAGATGGAATCCTGGAGCACCATGCCCGGCCCTTAGCAGCGGCATCTGGCGCCGGTCGTTTTGTGTTGGTCAACAACAACGCTCGTCCACACAGGGCGGTGTTGATTGACCAATGCCTGAACCAAAATGGAAATGAACGTATGGTGTGGCCAGCCAAGTCGCCAGACCGAAATCCCATGGGCATTGATGCGTGTTGCAGAACGCCAACTGCCACACCATACACCGCAAGACCTAAGGCGGTTGCTCTGAGAAGAATGGGTCAACGTGACTCTTCAGTAAACGGCCTCCTAAATTCCATGTCTAGGTGGGCCAGACAAGTGTTTGAGCTACAGGGTAATCAAACCCACTACTAGAGTCGAGTGCAGAGCCGCAGTCACATTACATCTGATACATGACATTTTAATTCATAATGTACCCGACAGCTGTTCTGGTGCGGAATTTATGACGCAATGTGTTGTTATAACCATGACATTTTATAGGGTCTTTGTGCATTCTCATCTACCAACATGCACTAGGAGGGCATTCTTCATAACTGCGCAAACACACCACTCAACTCGGTGGGAGAG
Source organism: Protula sp. h YS-2021 (assembly GCA_949752745.1). Classification (NCBI taxonomy): domain Eukaryota; kingdom Metazoa; phylum Annelida; class Polychaeta; order Sabellida; family Serpulidae; genus Protula; species Protula sp. h YS-2021. The sequence continues at coordinate 66,736,826 of OX457028.1, read as the reverse complement.
GGGGGAATAACGGCTTCATAAGGCACCACAACTAACGCTGACCCCTGACTGCATGACATATTACGTAACAATTGCAGATGAGTAACGTACAAAAAAGGCAATTACGGGCAATGACATAGTCACAAAGAAATAGCCATGCGTCAAAAGTTGGTCGATGGTAAGCTGCTAATGTTTTCAAGCAGTCTAAGGCATACAGGGACACTTGGGAATCTTCTGGAAAACGCTGAAATCACCAGCGTAGTTAACAAAAGAGCCGGCAAAACAGGGAAGGCGGGAGAGGAGGAACGGATGTTGGTGATATCATACACCTTTCTTAATTTTCTATACCATTTTAATGTTTTGCAACCGAGCGAGTAGCTGCACAAAATTTGAAGTCGATCCGCTATCGAGATATGTTGCTTAACAACACATACTTTTTTATGTAATGGCGCCTTTCGTAATTTCACTACAAGCATGTAAGTTGAAAGAGCCTTCCGACAGACCCAAGGAATACTCGTCTTGTTCAAATTACATGCACATTTTACACGATGACTTCATGTAAAGTTTTCGTTTTCACTACTCGCGACAAAACTGACAGAATCTTTCGAACCTCGCAAACAAAAAAGACTGAACATTCTGCGATGTTCAGCGGCTGAAAAATGTTATATATCAGACTTTAGACAGACAGACTGATGATGTCATAAGAATTTCTTAATTTCGCTACAGCTGTCAAAAGTGGAAGAAACTGTCTGTCTGACCTGAGGAATATCCATACAAAATTTGAAGCTGATAAGACTTTCCGTTATCTAGATGACTTCATACGTCGCACTCGTTCGTGGTAGTCATGACAAAAGTTGAAAGAATCTTTACGGCCTACCAAGCAATAGCTCCACGAAGTTTCAACTTCCTTTGATGTTCAGCGGCTGAAAAAGCTTACATACAACATTTTAACGTAATGAAGTCATACGCTTTCTTAATTTCGTTCCATCTGTCAAACGTTGACAGAACAGTCCGACTGATCCAAGAAATACCCAGATAACATTTGCTGTCGATAACGACTTACTCTTGGCGAGATATTTTGCCTACAAGATCTTGGTCACAATACATACACATTTTACGTGACACAACCAAGCAACAATCCCACAAATTTTGAACTTTCTCCGATGCTCAGCAGCTGAAAATTTCGCACAAGAGATTTTTACATAATAACGTCATACACCTTGCCTAATCATGAACAGGTGAAGTTTAGAATCGATCCATCTCGAGATATCTTGCACACATTTCGTTCACAACAGGTATAAACAGTAAAATCTTAACTGACGCCAAAGAAATATTCTTACTGTCTTGCAATGTTAGCAGACTTTGCTCTCTATATAGCCTTTACTTTTGTTTGACGATCTACTTAAATATTGGCCTGAACCGAATCTTTTTAAAGATATATCTTCTCCTAGGATCTTTGTGGATACGCTTTAAATTTTTGGTTGAATGGTGGGTGTATATCGGCGGTGGCGGCATAAGTAGAAAACGTTTTTTATTAAAATCAACCTGCGCTAGAAGAGGCTTTACTGTGATAAAGATTTCGTCTAATCTTACTGTTTGGTAAATGGTCAAAACTTAATGATAACTAAATGTGGATTAAAATGCAATTTTGTCAAAAATGAGTCTCTTTTTGGGAATTTATTGAAATGTTTTAAAATTTTGATTGAAGGCAGGGAGCACGATTGAACAGCTGGCTATCTTTGTCGAATTGCTAGATATTAGCAAGATACTAGTAGTCGCTAGATATTAGCAGCTTTAACAAGTGTCCATCTGGCTATTATTACTATTTTTTGGCAGTTTATTAAAAATAATGGGAATATTGGGGGAAAAACCTCTTTCTTATTAGGATCTTAACAGACGCAAGGCTATGGTCTTATTGTCTTGGCGTTTTGTTCAAAGGCAACGGACATTCTTACCTAAGTGGCTGTTACATATTGACTGATGCCAGGTACATAGCCTTACTGTCTTGAAATTTCGGTTAAAGGTTATACTTACATGGCATAAATTTTGACATCAGCATTCGTGAGCTAGGCCATTGCCCATGGACATTCTTGTTTATTTATTTTTTGTTAAATTTCGGTGTCCATTGACCGGGGCAAGATTATTTTGTCTATCGCCGTTATGACGCCAAGTAATCCCGCACTTCATAGAAAGTTGCGTTATAGTGGTGGTTTGGTTGTTTATGACTTCGTGAATAAAGCACCGGAATAAACGACAGATACAACCTGCGGTTATGACCCAAGGATAAGAATAGAAAAGAAAATAGAGCATTTATTACAGCACTAAGGCAGTTTATCAAGTCAACAAGAATGACCATGAGGTATTTTAACAAGCAGATTACGAGATTACGAGATTCCAGGGAACATTCCATTCAGCAGGCATACTGAGAAAAATGATTCCAAGGAGCATTCCAGTCTGCAGGCATACTGAGAAGGGAGGATTCCAAGAAACTTTCCAGTAAACAGGCATACTGAGAAGGAAAGATTCCAAGAAACATTCCAGTCAGCAGGCATGGTGAAAAGGAAAGATTCCAAGGAACATTCCAGTCAGCAGGCATACCCAGAAGGAAAGATTCCAAGTCATTCCAGTCAGCAGGCATACTGAAAAGGAAAGATTCCAATGAACATTTAATTCAGCAGGCATGTTGAGAAGGAAAGATTCCAAGGAACATTCCATTCAGCAGACATGGTGAGAAGAAAAGATTCCAAGGAACATTCCACTCAGCAGGCATGTTGAGAAGGAAAGATTCCAAGGAAAATTCCAGTCAGTAGGCATGTTGAGAAGAAAAGATTCCAAGGAACATTCCAGTCAGCAGTCATACTAAAAAAGATAGATTCCAAGGAAAATAAACTTTTTGCATGTAGATATTTTCACCACATAAGTTTTATGAAAATTATATATTCCCATGCCGTAACCAGACGTGAATAGCTAAGATCTTGGAAAATTCCCAGAAAACAATAAGTTAGCACAACTGACCCTTGGACTTACTTTACTCTAATTTGTGGAAAATTCTCAGAACTCAGATGAAGTTGCAGCGTGCTTCAAATTGACTAAAGAAGTACAGTCCAGATTAAAGTTGACAATCACTCTACAGGATCGAAAACGCCACCACAGGTTTGAGTTGATTCGACCACTAGTTTTGAGACTCCACAACACGAAAGTTTCTTCTTTAAAATACCTGCCATATAATCTGTACTTTTTGAACAAGTAAAAGATCAGATTATAATTAATTGAATGAATCACTTTATTGAACACCTAATACGTCAATGATTTTTACATGAATAAAGGTAATAAGGGACAGCACAATTTTCCTTTGAACTACATCTAATATCAAAGTATTTTTATTATTCAATCCGAAAGCACCTATGACGCTTTTGCGACAATGGTCGTTGTAATTTATGACCGCTTCAGTAGGCTATCCTCGGGATTAGGAGGATATCAGTTTGTTAGAACTCCCCACTAAAAACAACCTTCAGTCCTCACTCCTACGATACGACCTCTTGGCCTCCGAAGGTCAGGGCAATTTCATTTTCTCTTTCTCTCTCGTTTTCTACTCTTCCTTGAGTGTAGTGCGCTTCTGAACAAAAGTTGTAGAAAACCAAACAAGATCATATGCACACGGTTAAGTTGATGCCTATTAATCTACCCTACTTTTGACCTGTCGACATGGTTTGAAGACTGAAGACTTGAAGTATAAAACGGGACTAGAGCTGGGTTCAAATTATCCGTGGAGGAACAGACGACCAACTACTTCAAATATAAACAGTGGTGTCCCGACATTTCGCCCAGCAGCATTAAGTCGTAATTGGCATCCACTACATACAGTCGAAATTTATAACTGAGGTGAAGTTTGATTTCTGACCTGAAGACCAGAGCTCAAACGATGTTACATTTCAAAGGTTCAAATGTGTATTTTAAGGTACATTGGTAAATTAAGCACTGAAGTTTTATCGTTGCTTTTTAGAGTTGGTCAGAACTTAAGGCAGCAATCGCGAAAGACGGAACTAGGAAGCGGTTAAATTGCTATTTCTGTCGAATTGCAATTGCTTAAGTTTCCTTAAGAAGAAGTCGCAGAAAATCCCAGACCATCGAATATAGCGGATCTACAGGGTAACCTTTTCCGGAGAACAAATTCAGTGTACATAAAATCGTAGTGTTTTTGTTTGCTTGTAAACAAGCATACAATCACATAAACATTTTGTCCTGAATTCTACATTGAAACTAAAAGTCACTCGGCTAGCGGTTCTGCCAAATGATACTCGGCTAAATGGTGCTCGGCTAAACGTTGCTTCGCTAAGTGTTGCTCGGCTAGATGGTGCTCGGCTAAGCGTTGCTTCACTACGTGTTACTCGGCTGAGTGTCTGCTAATATCGTACATTCATACGAGTTATTGCAACTACAGGAGACTTGGAAGAAGTATTACTTTACACAAGTTTAGCACATTTTCCGCTATCACAAAAGCGGTGTTTCTATAAGCACTTATATAAATGAATTCTCTGTAAAACGTTCAGGTATTCTCATGCAGAATCATGGTACATCTATTTAACTAAGGCCATGAGAAGCCTCCTGTAGTCTTCAGTAGTGTCCCCCTGAAAATAAGCCATTTTTATGTTTTTAAATGTAAAAGCAGAATCTACAACAAAAGATTACACCAGACAAAACACCAACTGAAACCAGTCAACCACAAAAAACGAGTTTTGCTCTAAAATACTATCAGTTATGTCAATTTTGCCATAATTTGACGTAAAGTTCCACATATGTTGACAGTAGTTTTCTTTTTTAGCAAAAAACGTACTTTACTAAAACACTGCAACGAAAACCGTCAGAAAGATATTTTGAATGGTTCTGAACACCTCACAAACATACGCACACAAAAACAAATTGACACAAACAGACACAAATAAATACAAACTCTGCGCTGGTCTCCCATGTATGTATGAATGCGATTTGCAAGAGTCCTCTGTTTCCCCGGAGACAACACCAAACAAGCCATCGTAGACAGCACAGCCTCCAACCGTACTTTCAAAAGGTCAAGATGACGGCACTGTGACCTTGAGATTGAGTCAAGGTCGAAAACGGATTATAAGGTGATAGTAACACTCGGCTATGGACGAACAGACGGACAACAACCAAACAGTAGTACCCCTCCAAAGTTAAATCACCGGTTGGGAGCTGACATATTCAAAGAGGTGTTCAGCTCATCCATTTCCAGAGTACTCTGGTCATCCCTCACCCCCACAAAAGATTATTACAATTTATAGAACCAAATGAGAACTGAATAAATCTTTTCAAGACACATACTTCTATCATTTTTGCTAGAGTCTTGTGGTATCGACTCAGGAAAGCCTGTTTGATTTGGACCATGTCGATCTCAGAGCGACTGACCACCAGCCTAATGAGCGTCGTGTCATTGGTGCCGGCACCCTGTGGGGATAAAAAAAATGACACCATCAATATTGGTCCATGAACATTGATGCAATGGCAACTGTATGTCCCGCACTACACCCGTTACTCAGAAGGATAGGATGATGGTGTTGAAACATTGCAGCAAGCACTTTAGCTAATATGGGCAAAGCAGCTGCCTAGGTACAACTGAATTATTCAGACAGCGAGTGAATATTTTTTATTTATACTGACACTGCTTGAAGGCCTGAGTGCATAAATGGTCGCTGCCTATTTATAGTGGCAGTATGCAGCACGGTTTGTTTCTAAAACACAATGCGGCCAATGCTTATAGACAGAGAACGTACAACTCACCTTCATGGACTTCCAAAGTTTCTCAGCAAAATAAGCTTGCTTGTTTTGCACACACTTGACTGTCAACAGAAAGTTTTTTCCCACTGGTTATTCCCACTTGCAAACTTCGTTTGCAGCTGGGTATAAGTCTCAAAGTTTCTGCCTTTTCCCCCTTTTTTCTTCTCTTTTTTCGTTTGGATGGTTTCCAGAAAATGGAAAATTATTCCTGTAGTATTTGACAGAGGAAGATGAAGTTTGGCACACGTGTAGAGGGTGACGAGGCCTTGGTAAATTTGCCATTGTTTTTACCTTAATGATCTAGGTCAAATTGAGGTCAAAGATACTTTTTCCATAAAATGGTTTCCAGAAAACTCCTAGCATTTAAATCAATGGAGCTCAATATTTGGTAAACTTATAAACAATCATCAGGTCTCATTGAGTAAGCAAATATTTTAACCTTGCAAAACTCAAGATCAAAGTGAGGTCAAAATATTTTTCAAAACACCAATTAAACACGAAAAGAGGCCATAGCAAGAATTTACAGGGATATTGTGGCCAACCGAGATCTAGTAAATCACCTATCAACAGGCTTGTATGATCGACAAAAGGTAGCTGTCGTATTGTTAAACCCTGTCGTAGAAAATTCGTACAAATTTATAAGGGCGGGAGAAGAAGCATTTTGAAGACTAGCTACTAAATATTTTTAAACGACAAACAAAAAAATGTTCAAGAGAGAACAATGTATGAAACAACCCTTCAAAATCAGAAAGAAAATTTGAACGCAATTCAATAAAAATTGAGGGAGAAAAAACCTTTGGAAAATTCGCTATAAAAATGAAAATCTCCCCTATCTAACCAATTTTTGGCGGGTCATGAGAAAATTAACTTTTCAAAGTAGTACTACCTATTGAACGTTTATGAAAAATTTTAGGCAATCCGATCAAAATTGTGAAGAAGTAGGCTCTTTGAAAAATGGTGACTGATAAATTACCCTCTCCCCCATTCGGCCAATTTTTGGTTTATCGCTACACAAGCAGCTTTGTAAGAGATGGCAGGCTAGTGAACATGCAAAATTTGAAGGCAATCTGATAAAAATTGTGGAAAACACATTTGATAAATTGGTTACGAGAAAAATTTTCAAAATGCCCCCCACTTCCCACCCTTTAATCAATTTTTATTGCGGAAGAACAAATAAAGTAAATTTTCAAGAGAGAACCATCTAGAGAACAACCGCTTAAAATTGAAACGAAATCCGATTAAAATTGTGGGAGACGAAGCATTTTGAAAATTGGCTGCAAAATTTTTTTAATTGCCCCCATTTTTAGCCGATTTTCATGTGAGACGAAGCATTTTGAAAATTGGCCCTGAAAATTTTTAAAATTCCCCCATTTTTAGCCGATTGCCAAAAAAAGTAACTTTTCAAAGTCGGACCGCCCAGTGAACGTTTGTACAAAATTTGATGACAATCCGATCTTAATTGTGGGGGAAAACCTGTGGAAAATTGGCAACCAGTTTATGATGGACCGCCAAAAAATTTAAAGAGAGGCCTACCGAGTACAAAATTTGGAAGGAATGCGATCCAGATCGTGGGAGCAGAAGCATTTAAAAAATTGACCCCCCCCCGTACCCCATCTTTTTAGCCAATTGTCTTTTAGATCGTCAAAAAACAAACAAGCTTTTCAAGAGAAGAAAGCCTGATGAACAGTTATGTAAAATTAGAAGGTAATATGTAAATATTAGAGTCCCCGTGAGACAGGACCCCCATGTAAAGTAAATTCTATACAGTAAAACCTCCATCACTGAAAACCTCCCAATAGTAAACATCTTCTAGAATTGACGAGTTATCTCGGTCCCCAAATTCCCCAATCACTTTTGCACCAATTTCAAAAATAATACAACATCCAATGTAATTTTTGACAATTTTTGACAATTTATTATTTTCTAGTTGAATTGTGCCTTTGAAGATGTGAAAAGCATATTGAAGCTTTACAAAGCGTTAATTTAGGTTATACGTTTTTCCTTTTTTCTTTGCTTTGGGGTCATTTTAAGACCTTATGTCTTGGGACGTTTTGTCCTGGATTCCAACACCACAAATTTAACTTTATGAACGTTTTGATCCAAAATTCTTTTGGGGACCTTATGACAGGACACTATGGCCGGGGACGTTATGGTCGAGGTGAAGCTTAATAAAGCGTTAATTTAGGTTATACATTTTTTGCTTTGGGAACGTTTTGGTCCTAAATCCGTTTGGGGACCTTATGACCGGGGACCTTACTGTCGATTCCACGACAAAGTTTGCTTTAGGGACATTTTGGTCCAAAATATATTTTGGGTCCTCATGCCCGGGGAACCTATGGTCTGTGTAAAGCTTAATATAGCGTTTTTTCGTATTTGGAACGTTTTGTCCCTAAACTCATTTGGAGACCGGGGCCGTTTTATCCTTGATTCCACTACAACAAATTGTTATATGTGAAGTAGTGCCGATAAAACATCGCTTAATTGTTTAGTCCAATGTAATTTTTGACAATTTTTGACAACTTGTCATTTTGTCAATCGATTTCAAAAGCACTACGACGATGTATGTCTACAATATATTTTTACTGTTAAAAAAATCAGAACCGTACCTCAAACAGTTTTTGAAAATTTTCGCGGACGAAACCATGTGTTTCCGGCGGATAGACAAACAGGCAGACGGACACGCTTTAACTATATCCCTCGTTTACACGGAGGAAAATCAGAGAATTTTTGGCGGACCGACAAAGAAGTAAACTATCAAGAGAGAACCATCTAGGGAACAATCGTTCAAAAATGGAAAGAAATGCGGTCTCAAATTGTGGCAGAAGAAGCATTTTGAAAATAGGCGACTTAATTTCTTTAAAGGCCCCACCCACTCCCCCCCCCCCCACCCTCACATTTAACAAATTTTTGCTGAATCTCCAAAAAAAGTAATTTTTCAAGAGCAGAATCATCCAGACAACAATCGTGCAAAATTGGAAAGGAATTCAATCCAAATTCAAGGAGAAGCATTTTGTAAATTGGCCACCATTAAATTAATAAATGACACCCATTTGGCCAATTTTTTGTGCATCACCAAAAAAAGTCAACTTTCAACAGAGTCCTTTTTAGTGAACCTCTGTGCAAAATTTGAAGAAAATCTAATCACAATTGTGGCGGAAGAAGTATTTTAAAAATTGGCAACCATAAAATTACAAAGCGCCCCCCCCCCCAATTTGACCCATTTTTGGCGCATCGCCAACAAATTTATTTTTCAAGATAGAACTACCAAGATAACAATCGTACAAAATTGGGAAGGAATCCGATCCAAATTGTGAGAGATGAAGTATTTTAAAAATTCGCTACCAATTTTTGGCGGATCGCCAAACAAGTAATTTTTCAATCGAAGCCTAAATACAGAACATCTATACACAATTAGAAAGGAATCTAACAATAAATTAGAAAATGCTCCCGTTTGGCCAACTTTTGGCGGATCGCCAAAAAAGACAAGTTTGAAGGAGAGGCCTACATAGAAAACATTCCCACAAAATATAAAGAAAATCTCACCAAAATTCTGGGAGAAGACATATTTGAAATTGGCAACCAAAAAATTTCAAATGCCCCCCTTTGGCCAATATTTGGTGGATCGCCAGAAAAAGTAATTTTTCAAGAGAAAACTGCCTAGAGAACATTCGAACAAAATTGAAAAGGAATACAATCAAAAATGAAAGAGAAGAAGCATTTTAAGTAAATTTATATACTGTGATAAGACCAGTCCGACGAATTCGGCTGGTCTAAAAGGTGCTCAAATCCCAGTGTGAATGTATAAAACGTACTCAGTACGGGTAACTTTCTATCCCGAATCTTGACCTTTTCGTCCTGATTCTTGAAGGCCAAGGTCAAAGGCAACATACCCCCATGCACCGTTAACGATAGAAAGACTTACCACGAAAACAGTCTGAGCGATTTTGAGCTCATTTTCGCCCTTTGTGCCTAAACAACGTAACATAAGAGGTGCCTCGATGACCTTGACTGTCTCGGTCACGATCAAAAACTTAAACTTGGCTATTCTCTCGACGAGTTAATGATAGGGCGATTTTGAGCTCATTTCGACCTTAAGGGCCTAAGCAATGTTACATAAGAGTAGGGTGCTGCGGTTCGTACCGTAAACGAAAACCGACCGCGGTTCTTCGGTTAGATTCGGTAAAAAAAAAAAAAGAAAAAACCCGCGTTATTCGGGTTTTGTAGTAGCTTAATTTTTCACTGATAGTAGGAGCTATAAAATAAAGTACTGTTTGGGTTTTTTAAAAAGAAAATAGATGTAAATTTTGAGAACTTATCACTCGACATTTTAATGTGAACTCTTCCTCAGCGACATTAACATTATATTTCCTAAGTATAATTCAAGATTTAAAGCTTCTTATAATATATGTAAAGACGTTTTGTTTAAAGCGTTATAATTAAAAAACTCTGTAAATGTTTTTAAGTGAGAACAAAACTGAATGACTGCTATGCGATACACTGAAACCCAAGTTAGGACAAAACTATAATGATTGTTAGAGGCTATTCTTTAAACAACGTATTATTTAAATAAGAATTCTGAAGCAAATAAGAAACCAGATTTTTTCTGGTAGGCTATTCCGGAACAGATTACCGATAAATCAATCGAATGTTACAGAAATCGATTTTTTCATTATTTCATCGTTTTATGTTGCAGACTATACAAACAACTTATGTTTACAAACTATAACTATAACTACTAGTTTTAATCCAAGGTGTGATATCTAAATTGTTCAGTCTATTGCGCATCTCCTTCTTGATGCTCACGATTGATTGCTTTCCAACGGATGTTGTGACCGATTCCGCACAAAAACTGAGCAATAGTCTTTCGGCCATCAATACGATCACGACATAGAGCACGTAGACGCTGTTGTAGGTCTTTGTTTTCTCGTCGAACCCTTTTCCTGGGCGGATTTGTCGCACTTTACATTTTTAGGCGTTTTGTCGCGAGGCGTTATGTCGCGAGGCGTTATATCGCGAGGCGTTTTGTCGGGATACCCACCCTTTGTTATAAGAAAAGAGAAGTGTTATTGATTTCATTGACATTCGAATTATCGGCATTCTATTCCGGAATAGCCTGCCAAAAATATCTGGTTGCTTATTTGTTTCAGAAATCTCTTTTAAATAGTACGACGTTTTAACTTGTAAGTTCGGTGATGTCAAATTATATGTATATTGATTGTTATTTGAGATATTTATGCTCATTTGCAGTTCCTATGACTTGTTAAATATTTAATGAGAATTCAGGGAGATTTATTGTTAAAAAATGAACACCTTGTTATGAAAACAAAACAAATTTATGATTAATAAAATCATTATTAAGTATCTTCCTTTGAGGAGACCTGTTTGAGGTGCTTTGTCACCGAATAAATATTACAGGAGTGATGCTTAATTTAAAAAAGTCTCAAGTTTATCAATTTGAGCGTTATAAATTTTATAAACTGGTGTTATTTTTTCAAATCACATGGCCAAAAGGCATTATTGGCTGTTATACGATAAAGATTTAGCTAAATACAAATATTTTAACAATTTTTGCAAAATCGTACCAAAAAAACGAAACTAATAATTGAAGTGCACCGAACCGAACCGAACTGTGAGCATCGCGTACCATCACACCCCTACATAGGAGGATCCTCGTTGCTTGACCTTCTCGGACAAGGTCAAAAACCAGAAGTTGACTATTACCTCGAAAAGGGTTAGCGATTTTGAGCTCTTTTTCGACGCTTTGGGCCTAATCTACTTTACATAAGTGGTATCTTAGTGACGTAACTTTTGCCGTCACGGTCAAGGTCAAAAACCGAAAGTGCACTGTTATTTCAACAACGGTTAGAGGTAAAGCGATTTTGAGGTCTTTTTCGACCCTTTGGGCCTAATCAACGTTACAAAAAAGGTACCTCGGTGACCTTGACCTTCTCGGTCACGGTCAAGGTCAAAAATCGGAGGTTGACTATTATCTCGAAAACGGTTAGACATCCTTTGGACCTAAACAACGTTACATAAGAGGTACCTCGTTGATGTCGACCTTCTCGGTCACGGGCAAGGTAAAACATAGGCATCAGAGACGCAAAGCCCCCAGCAAGCGCCTTTACATTCAAGCATTCGGAATTGAAACTGATATGCAGTTATGAGATGGCATGTCACTCGATTCTTTGTGACATCTGTTGTAAAGAAAGGCCTGATAGATTAAAAGCCCCGGTTTTGATTGATTGATTGATTGATTTTTTTAAAAGGGATGGCCGGAAGACTCATTTGTGCTAATTTGTAATTCCGTGGTGGTGAATTTTGTTGATTGATTTTATTTCATAGCTATATGAAAGCGTCCATGTCAAAGTGATGCGTACAAAGTCGCCTCTATGAAAGTGCAATACACAAAAAATGGCTAAAAATTGCCTACGTTCATAGGGCCATAATTTCAACAATTTGTAGTCGATCAAACTAAAACCTTGACGTTGCATATCTTCAATATATATTCTTTCACTGTGTAAGGTTTCAACAACGCCTTATATCAAAGCGTTCATGTCGAAGTGATGCGTACAAAGTTGGCTGTATGACAGTGCCATATACGAACAATTGTCGAAGTTCAGAGAGCCATAATTTCGACAGTTTTTGGTCGATCGAACTGAAACCTTAACGTTGCACATCTTCAATATATATTCTTTCACTGTATAAGGTTTCATACCTTTGCATCAAAGCGTTCAAGTCGAACTGAAGCGTACAAAGTCGCCTTTATGACAGTGCACTACACAATAAATTTCAGAGGGCCATAATTTCGACAATTTTTGGTCGATCACACTTGATGTTGCACACCTTTAATATATATTCTTTCACTGTATTAAATTTGAAAACGATCTGACCACGGAAACTTAACTTTTGGTGTGTGCAAAAATAGCACCCCAAATGTTAACAGACGGACTAAGTGATAGCAATAGTCCTCAGCCAATATTTGGCTGGGGCTAAAACCCGGAAGGGGAGTGTCACCTCGAAAAGAGAGGTAGAGCGATTTTGAGCCCATTTCCGACCCTTTGGGCGACGGTCAAAACCCAAAAGTTCACCATTATCTCGAAAACGGTTAGAGATTTTTAGCTAATTTTTAACTATATACGCCCAGGCAACGCTACACAAGACAACGACAACGTTAGACATAAGAGGAACAGGAACTTTGTTCAGTTCAAGATCCCCGCTCACGGTCAAGGTCTAAAAACCGAAAGTTGACTCTTATCTTGAAAACGGTTAGAGACAATTTTCGTCCCAAACAGCCTTATATTCGAGGAATCCCGGTGACCCTGATCCTTTCCGTCCCGGTCAAGGTAAAAAACTTGGAAGTTGACTATCATCTCGACAACGGTTAGAAATAGACGATTTTGAGCTCAGTTTCGACCCTTTGCATCCAATCGGTGTTCATAAGAGGTACCTGGGCGACTTTGACTTTCTCTGTCACGGTCGAGGTCAAAAACCGGAAGTTGACTATTATCTCGAAAAGGGTTAGAGATACAGCGTTGACCTACACAATGTTATATATATGAGGTATCTGGGTACCGTGGAAATTATCGGTCATGGGCAAAGTAAAAAACCGGAAGTTGACTATTATCTCGAAAACGGTTAGAGATACAGCGTTGGCCTACACAATGTTATATATATGAGGCATCTGGGTACAGTTGAAATGGGCAAAGTAAAACCGGAAGTTGACTATTATCTCGAAAACTGTTAGAGTGATTTTGAGCTCATTTTCGACCCTGTTGACCTAAATAACATTGTAACAGGTACCTCGGTGACCTTGACCTTATCGGTAACGGTCAAAATCAAGAACCGAAAGTGGATTATTATATCGAAAACGGTTAGATACATATATGAGGCATCTCGGTAACCTTAAAATTCTCGGTCATGGGCGAAGTAAAACACAAGAACCTCGGTCAGCTTGTTCGGTCACGGTCAAGGTGAAAAACCGGAAATTGACTGTTATCTCGAAAACCGTCAGAGATGACCGCTTTTGATCTCATTTTTATCCCTTTGGGCCTAAACAACCTTATATATGGGGTGTCTAAGTGATCTTGACCTTCTCATTCACGGTAAAAAAATGGGAAGTGGACTATTATCCCGACAGCGGTTAGAGATAGAGCGAATTTGAGCTCATTATCGACCCTTTGAGCCTAAACAACGTTGCATAAGAGGTGCCTTAGTGACCTTGACCTCGGTCACGGTCACGGTTAAAAACCGCAAGTTGGCTATTATTTCTAAAACCGTTAGAGATGGAGCCGTTTTAGTTCATTTTCGACCATTTGGCCCTAAACAACGTTATATATGAGGTATCTCAGTAACCTTGAAATTCTCGGTCATGGGCAAAGCAAAAAAACCGGATGTTGACCTTTTCCTCGAAAACGATTAGAGATCCTTTGGATTTAAAACAACGCTACATAACAGGTACCTCTGTGATGTCGACCTTCTCGGTCACGCTCTAGGTAAAAAACCGGAAGGGGACTGTTATCTCGAAAACATAGAGCGAGATAGAGCGATTTTGAGCTAATTTTTAATTATATGGGCCTAAGTAAAACTGCAAAAGAGGTATCTAGGTGACCCTGATATTCTCGGTAACGATCAAGGTCAAAAACCGACAGTTGATTATTATCTCGAAAACGATTAGGGAATCGAGCGATTTTAGCTCATTTTCGACCATTTGGCCTAAACAACGTTATATATGAGGGATCTTGGTAGCCTTAAAATTCTAGGTCATGGGAAAAGTAAACTAGAGCCTTAGTGAGGCAGGATCCCCCGTGTAACAGGGCATGCATTTAATTTCAAGAATTTCATTGAAGAGGTCTCATACTGGGGTATTACCTAGCGCTATAACATAATAGCTGTTCACAAGCTAAAACTTTATACTGTGATGGGCAAGAGTTAGGCCTTTCCCCTTGTAATACATACGTGTAATGTTTACTTGGTCTTTATGAATTAGCCAGTAAATGAAACGTCTCCATGCTGTTAACTTATATCTACTAATCATACAACTTTTCTTTTCAAAGGAAGACTCAATCTTTAATCGTGGGTTCAAACCAACAGACTTTAAAATTGGGACTCCTCCTTGCATCTCTGTGAGGCACTCCACATGTAAGGGTTAGAAGGAAGGCTGGAATGCCGCTTACAGTATAATGTGGCAGGGGGATCCCGATATGAGCATAGCAGTTGAAAGGGATCTAAAGATCAATACAATCAATCAACTTAATCTTTAATAAAGAAAACCTTTGGTTGCGTGACCCTATCCCAAGTATAATACAATAATAATTTCATTATGTGATATTCCAAAATAAATATACAATGCTGTTAAAATGTACATTAACTATTACTAACTGAAACATTAAAAAGCCTGCTACATTTTGCTTTAAGAAAACTTCATAACAGCATATTTTTCAACCTTGCACCAATTCTTCCTCGATATAAAATGCCTCGGAGATATCGTGCGAACAAAAGTGTGGACAGACGGACAAGTTCATAACTACATCCCACCCTTACACGGGGGACAATAACTTGCCGTTGCACAACTTCACCATATATACTTTCTGTCTGTATACTGGATAACTGGATACAAAAACGACTAGGTCCAGAAACGTTAAAAACGTTGAAATTTTCACATTTTTTTTTACAAAACTGAACAATATCTCACCGCTGCACAACTTCACTATATACACTTTCTTCCTGCAAGATTTGGTTTTCTTCCGATGAATAGTAACAGAGATATTCCTCGAACAAAATTGATATAAAGTCCAAAAACGTCGAAATTGTCACATTTTTTTATATAATCGAAAAATAACAGCTTCACTACACATACTTTCTTACCGTAACATTTGGTTTGTTTAAACAGTAACAGAGATATCACCCGAACAAAAAAGAGCGGACAGACAGACGGACGGACAAGTTCATAACTATATCCCTCCGTTACACGGGGAATAAAAACCGAAAGTTGACTTTATCGCGAAAACGGTTAGAGATAGAGCGATTTTGAGTTCATTTTCGATCCTTTGCCCTAAACAACGTGACATAAGAGATACATGGATGACCTTGTCCTTTTCTGTTACGGTCGAGGTCAACACAAGGTAGTTGACTATTATCTCGAAAAGCGTTAGAGATAGAGCGATTATGGAATCATTTTTAATCCGTTGGGCCAAAACAACGACAAGGAATTGATCCCGCGCGACTTTGAGCTTCTTGGTCATAATTTAATAGAAATGTTTTTAATAGTTTCTATTATGGCTCTGAAGGTCTACACACTTCAGACTTCATACTTCTGGCATATAAGTCTGAATGCTGACCTCATACTTCAGACTTCGTACTTAACTTTGTTATGACATAATAAGTCTGAAGTCAGAAATCTGAAGTGTGAAATTTCACCAAAACGAATGTTGTTTAATATTTTCGCTATGGGCCCTTTCAATGTTTTTCATTCAAAGAAGAAAGTAACATTTACTTATGCGTGGCCTCATCTTCACCCACCAGATGTGCACTTGTTTTGTTTTTAACAATAAACCAATCGTTAAATATAACATGCTCATAAATGACCAAAGCCATCCGCACTACCAGGGTTGTTTGGGCACCAAAAGAGTTTTTCTTCTTCTCATGAAAAGTAGATTTTTCACCCATCTGATTATATTTTAGGAACGTTTTGAAACATTAACAGTGAGACGTTTTTCCTTTCTTACGGTTACGGAATTATTGTAACAGAAAACTACTAATTTTTTTCAGTCCGAATCCAGGCAACTTGCTTTGGAACACCGTAAATTGTTTTAAATTAGAGATACTTCAATGCGACCAAGCTGCTGAATCAAAAACATATTTTCTGCTGTTGGTGGATGTAAACATAAACATGGACGCCGGTTCAGTAAGTTGACTGCGTAATTCTAACCAAAAATCTATACATTGTTCTTCACTAATATTTTAAAGAGAGCTGTAAACGCGATACACATCCTGCCAGTGTCTAAATTTATGGCCTGGATCATCTGGGTACAGTTTTTACAATATGAACGGTGTTAGGCCATGCTATGTTATTTTGTGGCTTGAAAAAATACATTACTAAAAATAATAAGGTGGTTTTCTCCGTTTCAGACTTCATACTTCATACTTCATACTTCACATTTCACACTTCAGACTTAAACTTCATACTTCATACTTCACGCTTTGATTTATCGACAACAAATGTAAGTCCGAAGTATGAAGTAAGAAGTCTGAATTCAGATTTATAAGTCTGAATTTTGCGGTCAGAAGTGTGAAGTCTGAAGTGTGAAGACCTTCAGAGCCATCGTAAGTTGCTGCAAGTTCGCCATTTCTCTATCAAACGGAATTCTGTCTGGTGTAAGTTTAAACACAACTAAAACAGCCACGGGCAGAAGCACTGGTGCATGCTAACAAGTCCTTTGTATGGTTAATCTTGGCGTGTGAAAAAAATATTTCGATCTGTCTTTCAAATTACAGTTTTACACCTACGCTAGCATTTACCTCCATTTCAACGCTTATTTATTAGCCCAGCTTACGTTAGACGTAAGCTGGGGGTATTCCTATCGGTTTGCGGGTGGTGTCCGTTAGTTAGTTAGTCAGTTAGTTAGTTAGTTCGTTAGTTAGTTGTTAATTTAGTAAACTTTGGTTCAAAATGCATCTCGTCCTACAATTTAGATCATTTATTTTGGTATTAGTCATCCTTAAGGAGTCATGCATACTGCTTGTGCTTTTTTAGTCGATCGGATGATTTTTGAATTTTTGGGGAATTTTTGAAGAAAAAAATTTAAAATGTATCTCCTACATTTTTTGGTACGAGATCATTTATTTTGGGTATGAAGCACCACTAAAGGGTCGTGCATACGTTTGTGCTTTTTTCAGTCGATCGAACAATTTTTGTATTTTAGTGGGTTTTTGAAGAAAGAACTTCAAAATGCATTTCCCCCTACAGTTTTGAACCGATTTCTTTTCTTTTTGGTATTAGGCATTCCTAAGGGATCAAGCATACGGCTTGCACTGTTTTAGTCGCTCGGAAAATGTTTATATTTTTGGGGAATTTTTGAAGAAAAACTTCAAAATGCATTTCCTCCTACAGTTTTTATCCGATTTCATTTATTTTTGGTATGAGGCATCCTTAGGTGGGTCGGGCATACGGCTTGTGCTATTTGACTCGACTTGGGAATTTTTGAGGGGGGATTTTTGATGAAAATACCTCAAAATGCATCTTCTCCTACAGTTTTGATCAAACACCATTTATTTTGGGGCCTGAGGTATGCCTAGGGTTTCGCGAATACGGCCTGTGCTTTTTGAGTCGATCAGAGAATTTTTGGAGAAAAATTCAAAATGCATTTCCTCCTACGGTTTTAATCAGATTTAATTTATTTTTTATATGAGCCGTCTCTAGGGGATCATGCATACTGCTTGTGCTTTTTGATTGAATTATAAAAATTTTGAATTTTTTCGGAATTTTTGAAAAAAAATTAAATGAATCTCCTCCTACAGCGCATAAATGCAAGTTAAATGAATTTGCGCAGTAGTCCGATTTAACAACCGCGCATCGTGTGAACAGCGCATCGTAGGAATAGATAAATAAACATGCAAACTGGTCCAAAATAATCATCGCACATCAACGCAAGTCAAATAAACATGCGCACTGGTCCGAAAAAAGAACCACGCATCAACGCAAGTTGAATAGAAATGCGCAGTGATCCGAAAAGCGAACCGCGCATCAAGGCAACCTCAAGAAACATGCGTACTGGTTCGAAATGCGAACCACACATCAAAGTAAGTTAAACTAGACCAAATTTCGCTACACGTAGCGAAATAGCACCCACTTGCAAGGGCAGAGACACAACATATTTGGTCAAAGACACATTTTTCAGTGTTTCGGCATAATTGTCAGCTTCCGGATTATTATCTTGAACGAGGCCATGGAAGTGAATATAATGCAACCTCATTTGGGCACAAATAAATCAAATTCGGTTTTCTAACCGTTTTTTAGATACTGGTCAACTTACAGTTTTTGACCTTGACCATGACGGAGGAGGTCAAGATCATCGAGGTACCTCTTAAACAACGTCTTTTAGGCCCAAAGGGTCCAAAATAAGCTCAAAATTGAAATATCTCTAATGGTTTACGAGATAATGCTCAACTTCCGGTTTTCGACCTTGACCGTGACCCAGAAGGTCAAGGTCACCGAGGTACCTCTTATGTAACGTGTTTTAGGCCCAAAGGGTCGAAAATGAGCTCAGAATCGCTCTATCTATAACCGTTTTCGAGATGATAGTAAACTTCCGGTTTTTTACCTTGACCGTGACCCAGAAGTTCAAGGTCACCGAGGTACCTCTTATGTAACGTTGTTTATGCCCAAAGGGTCGAAAATGAGCTCAAAATCGCTCTATCTCTAACCGTTTCCGAGATAAAAGTCAACTTCCGGTTTTTGACCCTGACCGTGACCCCGAATTTTAAGGTCACATAGGTACCTCTTGTGTAACGTTGTTTGGTGCCAAAGGGTTGAAAATGAGCTCAAAATCGCTCTATCTCTAACCATTTTCGAGATAATAGTCAACTTCCGGTTTTTGGCCTTGACCGTGACCCAGAAGGTCAAGGTCACCGAGGTACCTCTTATGTAACGTTGTTTAGACCCAAAGGGTCGAAAATGAGCTCAAAATCGCTGTATCTTTAACCGTTTTCGAGATAATAGTCAACTTCCAGTCTTTGACCTTGACCGTGACCCAGAAGGTCAAGTCACCGAGATACCTCTTATGTAGCGTTGTTTTTGCCCAACGGGTTGAAAATGAGCTCAAAATCGCTCTATCTCTAACCGTTTTCGAGATGAGTCGGCCTGTTGTTAAGGATGCGCGAAGTCATCAAGGTCAAGGTTAGTGATGAAAGTCTACCCTTTACAGAGTACGTTTTATGCATTAACACTGGGATTTGAGCACCTTTATGGCTACTTTTCGTGATTAATAGGTGTTTCCAAAAATATTTTGACCTTAATTTGACCTTGACCTCTGAGGTTCAAGGTAAAAAAATTTTACGGATTTGAGGTCAACTCATTACCCTCTTTGCCTCTGCCAAATGCCGCCTTTTTACGACAAACCCTGTAGGAGGAGTTTTCTGGAAACCACTTTGAGGTCAGAAAAACTTTGACCTCAATTTGACCTTGACCTTCAAGGTCAATTTCAAAAACTTTTGTGGATTTGACGACAACTCGTCGCCCTCTATCATTGTGCCAAATTTCATCGTCCTACGTCAAATAGCCTAGGAGGAGTTTTCTGGAAACCTCCGTGACGGAAAAAAAAGAGAAAAAAAAAGGAAAAAAAAGGCAGAAATTTCGAGAAAAACTACAAACTTATACCCATTTGCAAACGAAGTTTGCAAGTGGGAATAAACATGCGCACTGGTCCTAAATGCCAACCGCACATCGACACAAGCTAAATAAGCAAGCACACTGGACCAAAATTAGCAGCGTGCATCAACGCAAGTTAAATAAACGTGCGCACTGGTTCGGACTAACATGCGCACTATTCAAATTAAGAACTGCGCATCAGCACAACTTAAATAAACATGCGCACTGGTCCAGAATAAGAACCGCGCATCAACTCAAGTTAAAGAAATATGCGCATTGGCCTGAAATAAGAACCTCGCATCGATGCACGTTAAATAAACATGCGCAGTGGTTCGAAATGCAAACCACACGCCAACGCAAGTTAAATAAACATTTGCACTGGTCAAAATTCCGCGCATCGACGGAAATTAAATAAACATGCGAACTAGTCCAAAGTAAACACCGCACATCACCGCAAGTAAAACAAACATGCGCATTGGTCCGAAAAAGAACCAGGCACCGACGCAAGTTGAATAAACATGCGCAATGGTCCGAAATGAAAACCCCGCATCAACGCAAGTTGAATAAACATGCGCAGTGATCCGAAGAAAGAACCACGCATCGACGCAAGTTGAATAGACATAAAAGTCGGGCATCGACGGGACTTGAATAATATGCGTACCGGTCCGAAATGCAAATCGCGCGTCAACGCAAGTTATATGGACCTGTGCACTGATCCGAAATGCGAACCGCGCATCAACGCAACCTAAAGAAACTTGGGCACTGGTCATAAATGCGAACCGGATATCAACGCAAGTTAAATAAACAAGCATACAGGTCCGAAGTATGAACCGCACATTCAGCGCAAGTTAAATAAACAGTTGCACTGGTCCAAAATGCGAACCACGCATCAACATAAGTTAAATAATCATGGGCACTAGTTGAAAATGCGAACTGCTCATTGACGCAAGCTAAATAAACAAAGACACTGGTCAGAAATGGGAATCGAGCCTTAACGCAAGTTATAAAAAAACATGCGCACTGGTCTTAAATGCGAACCTCACATCGACACAAGCTAAATAAGCAAGCACACTGGACCAAAATTAGCAGCGTGCATCAACGCAAGTTAAATAAACATGCGCATTAACACAACTTGAAGAACATGCGCACTATTCAAAATAAGAACTGCGCATCAGCACAATTTAAATAAACATGCGCACTGGTCCAGAATAAGAACCGCGCATCAACTCAAGTTAAAGAAATATGCGCATTGGTTCGAAATGCGAACCGTACATCAACACAAGGCAAATATACATGCGCACTGATCCGAAATAAGAACCGCATATCAACACAAGGTAAATATACATGCGAACTGATCCGAAATAAGAACCGCACATCAACACAAGGTAAAATAAACATTCGCACTGGTCCAAAATGCGAACCGCGCATTAACGCAAGTTAAATAAACATTTGCACTGTTCCAAAATGAGAGCCGCGCATCAACGCAAATTAAACTAGACCGATTTCGCAGCTGAGTTGCGAAACAAACACTTGGGATACTACAAAAGTTATTGTTGACTGAGCTAAAAATTTCTTAACTTATTTCAGTTTTTAAATTCGCATTTTGATTCTTGATTCTGTTCCGGTTTAGGTTTGCATGGAGAATGAAAATTTTCAGACATAATTAGATATTAAATAAAATCTAGCTATTTGCAAATCATTAAAGAACACAGCAATGCTTTATAGAAGATCAATTATGTCAGAAGCACATGCTAACCGTTTTCGAGATAACAGTCAACTTCCGGTTTTTGACCTTGACCGTGCTCCAAAAGGCCAAGGTCACCGAGGTACCTCTTATGTAACGTTGTTTAGGCCCAAAGGGTCGAAAATGAGCTCAAAATTGCTCTATCTCTAACCGTTTTCGAGATAATAGTCAACTTCCGGTTTTTGACCTTTATTGTGACCCAGGTCAAAGTCACTGAGGTACATCTTATGTAACGTTGTTTAGGCTCAAAGGGTCGAACATAAGCTCAAAATAGCTCTATCTCTAACCGTTTTTGAGATAAGTCGGCCTGTCGTTAACGGCGCTTGAAGTCACGTGACCTTTGACCTTGACCCTCAAGGTCAAGATTAGTGATGAAAGTTTTCCTCCTACAGAGTACGTTTAATGTATTCAAGCTGGGATTTGAGCACCTTTATGGCTACTTTTCGTGATTAATAGGCGTTTCAAAAAATATTCTGACCTCACTTTGACCTTGACCTCTGAGGTTCCTGGTCAAAAAATTTTGCGGATTTGACGACAACTCATTACCCTCTATCTCTCCGCCACATGCCGTCTTTCTACGACAAACTCTGTAGGAGGGGTTTTCTGGAAACCACTTTGAGGTAAAAAAAATACTTTGACCTCAATCTGACCTTGACCTTCAAGGTCAACGTCAAAACATTTTGCGGATTTGACGACACCTCATCACCCTCTATCACTGTACAAATTTCATCGTCCTACGTCAAATAGCGTGGGAGGAGTTTTCTGGAAACCACCGTGACGGAAAAAAAATCATAAAAAAGGGCAGAAATTTCGAGAAAAACTACAAACTTATACCCATTTGCAAACGACGTTTGCAAGTGAGAACTATGCACCTATCGGGGTTTTCGAAATAATATATCGTCATAAAATAGTAAGAGTGATCAATAAATGAACACTACACAGTTATTATTACCGCAGTTCCGTAGCATTCAATATATTCACAAATTATAACGCAGTTATTTGTAAAAAAAAAAAGTTTAATAAAAATACAGCATTTGCTCTCCGTGCTCAACTTTTCACTGATTGCAGCATTGAAAAAAAGCCCAGTTCATCACAGCCACCTACTTACAAAACAACAGTACTGCATGGTCACCTGGCCACAGAGTAGCTTTTCATTATGGGAGAGGCCACAAGCCACATACAGCCGTATTGATCTGCATTATACATAATCGCGTGCCCGCAATAGGCACCTTATACTGTGATGTGCGTGTTATAACACTTGTGTGCATTTCGGGGGGGGGGGGCGTTTTACAGGGCATTGGAGAGTTTAAAGTAAATTTTATCCGTCAATTGGTATTCAGTTAAGCGTTCTGTATACTAATAACAAAAATTCTGCTTTAAAACCGTCCAGGAACCAAAAAAATAAAAAAAATGACGTCATTATGACGTCATACGCTAAAATTAAGGCTTTCACGAAGTTCTTTGCCAAAAAGTAGCCTCATAACGTATTTGACGCCAAATCTCTAGCTCCAGCCGTTTTGAAGATATTAAACTCTAAAATATTCATGACGTCATAAGATGCGGAAGATTGCGTCATACGTAAAAATTTTTTCGCGTGGATCGAGTTTACCACATATCCTATCTGTGTGCCAAGTTTCACTTTCCTAGCTCAAACGGTCTCGGAGGAGAAGCGCGGAAACCAAGTGACGAAGAATAACAAAAAAACGAAATATGAAAAAAAAAATTTAAAAAAAGGGAAGAAAAGAGAAATGTACGGAATTCGAGGTAATTTAAAATCTCCTTGGGACGTTGTCCCAAGTGTAAATAAACATGCGCACTTGTCTGAATAAGAACCGCGCATCGAGGCAAGTTACATAAATATGCGCACTGGTCCGAAATGCGAGCGTTGTTCGAAGGTATCTTTGGCAGAATATCCAGACTACCAGAGATACAAAAATTTGTTTCCCATTTTTCTGGGAAACAAATCTATGCATGCATTCATCGGTGTATGTTCTGGTCCGGTGCTAAATATTAATTATTGAGCTAGCTCTTTCCCGTTTCATCTTTTGAAGCCCAATTTTTCAGGGAAATTTCCTTGCTCATGCACGCTGGAATTGGTCTTATTGCTTTTCGTAAGCTGGGACTTTATCCTAGGACAAACTTGTTTATTACTTGATGCTGTGCACCTGTTTGCGTGAACAGCAATGCAACAAAATTGATATTATAGTCCAAGAAACAAAATCATTAAACCTACCAACAGCCTCCATGCCGGATCCTAGGTCCCCGGACATCTCACGAGCGATGTCTTGTTCCAGTGATCTCTGCGCCACTTTCTCATATTCATCGAACGTCAACAACAGCTGGGCGTAGCTTTCCGTGCAAAGAATCTGGTTGAATTTGGACACGTCCGTGCCCAGGCGGCTCACTCCAGCTCTGTACAATTCCTATCGCAAGATGTTTCATAATATAACAACATTAATTCCGCCATCTTTTTATATTTTTAAGATAAAAAAACTAGATTCGGCCAAGCTATTTGATAGTTAATTAAGTTTAGTTAATCAAACGTGACGTTACCTCTTCGGAAATATTGCTGGCAAAAATGTTTCCCGACTTCCTGATCGTGTTTAAATCAATGCTGTTTGTTCCGTAAGTTTAACAAAATCGAAGCGGTGATGACAGTGATTTTTTTCTTGTACACACGATGGGTAGCGAGGACGATTGAAGATCTATCTATACAATGCTCTGCGGAGGGGGAGGGGGAGGGGGAGGGAGTGGCTGGCATGGACATTCTGAAACGCACCTGCGCATGCCTCTTGGCTTTCTCAACATCTATAGCCGTGCCTTCCTGTCTGGCACCCTGCAAAAGTCAATGGTGACCACTCTCAAGCACTGTCTTGTAAAAAGTTCCCTTTCAATAAAATACAGATTTGCTTTGAGATCCACCACTCAAAAATCTAATTTTTTTCGCCATTCTCTTATATGGCTCCATCTGATTTAAATGACAACGAACCATGCACCCCCACGCCCCCCCCCTCCCGCACCCCATCTACCCCATTCCTCTGCACTCGTGACACATGGCTAGGGGCGTGTACGTGGTAGAACCATTTGTAACCAGCTGTATATACGGTACGATCGGGCAAACTGAACAGTACGGGTGACTTTCTCAATCTTGTTCTAGACCTCTATTTCCATTATTGTTGACGGAAACCAGGTCTAAATCTGGATGGAGAAACAAAGCTGAATATTTTGAGCCTTCTATTGGAGGTATAATTTACACCTTTTAAGTATGGAGCACAAAAACCTTAGACGAATGCATCTATTTCTGACTGACAGTGACATCTCATACTTGGACAAAAAATATCTCACTTAGTCAGTTTCTAATACATTTTGGCAAATCTGTTTAAATCTTTTTGTTTGAAATGTTAAAATTCACAGGCTGAATAGAATTTTTATACAACCACAGGTTTGATGATTTTTAGAATTTGCGCCGACAAATTTCTAACTTCTGATGCTTTGTTTAAAATTTACTTCTTTATTAACTTTTTGACGAATCATATTCAGTTTATGGGTGATTTCACGAGTGTGTGGCTAAGGAGGAAACTGAGAAAAATCTGGAAAGAAAATGTAGACTTACAGCACACAGGGACACCATGAGCTTACGGAAGTGACTAGGCAACTCCGAGGCCAAATCCTTCTCCAGGTCCCGCTCGAAAACTGCATAGAGCAATATACAAGTCAAGATTTTCACACTTTTCAAACAAAAGAAACTTAGAAAATGCTAGTAATTTTAAGAATATATATTATGGAAATTTCAGGCTTTCTATAGATGGTCTAACTGAACCAGGCCTCAACTAAGTGGTCTGAAAAAAGTCAAACTATCTGCAGGTACCTTTAATATGCTTGAAAATTATAGAATTAGCCTGAAATGCTTTACCTCGCGTCTTCAAACCCGCTTTTGTAGCAAGAAATATCGGTTGTAAGTTATGTTGTCTGACTGCTTTTTTTGATACTAATCATAATTACAGCGGCACTTCGCTTCTAAGCGGAGTGATACAATTGAAAACATAAAACTTTCTACATTGGTAATATCTACATAAAAAAAGTTTTAACAGACAAAAGCAATTGATATTTCCGTGCAAAAAACTAAACCAGCGGGGAGGAGGGGTGGTGTGTTTGGTCTTCAAAGTGATAGGGCAGATGTTTGGCTGAAGCCCGATCGGAGTGCAAAAGATCTCTCCCACGAAAAAAAAAAAAACGTTTAATTAAAAAAGACCGTTCCTAAAAAAAAATATTCGAAAGGACATGTGCTTTGACAGTTTGCAGCTGACACATCAAGATTACACACCGTGCACGACAATCGCGCTTAATGACGCATACGTACGTTTTTTATACGCTTCCTTGAGTTCACGAATTTGCTTGTTGCTCCTGGAGCACAAGATTTCAATCAGAGTATCTGCGTCTGATCCTTGTCCCTACCAATAAACATATACATTCAATACTATTTAGTTTCAAAGTCAATAAACACCGCCTGGCCAATAAATAGTCCGCCCACTCAGTAATCAGATCCTCCCCCATTAAACCATCAACAGACTACTCTTTACCTTCCAGTACCGTCTTATTACAAGTCCTTCGTTCTGTGTACATGTCAGACAGCAGCGTGTACAATTGATAGCGCCAAAAGCCCCTCATCTGCACCATATCTATGGCATTCCACAAGCGCCGCAGGTACAGGGGGTGGTGATTACTTATAGTTCTTACTTTTATCTTATTTTATTTCACAGTTACATTTGTCACATTAAGAATTCTTTTAAGAAACTAGTATTTTTCAAGTATTCAATGCTACGAAAGCCACCATTAACTCGTTTTATCTCCTCGATTTATCTCCCATGTGATAACACTGGTTAGAGGCACACCATTGGATAATTGAAACCATTTTGTGGCACAAATGAACAAGCATATAGCAGATAGCAGGAGAAAATGGGCTCTGAATGGCGGGCATGGCGGGCATAGGGTTCACCTTCATGGCCTTCCTGCATTCTTTGGCATCGAATGCATCAGGCTTCTCCATCAAAGCCAGCACTGCCTCTTCAAAATTCCCTGACAGTTCACTCTTTAAATATTCTATCAAGTCCTGAAATAAATACGCCATGGGTTTGTCGATTTCGCATTTCTCACATCGCATGTTTTCACGGATTTCTTTCTTGGATGTTTAAATTACTTAAGCACTGAAGTATACAGTAAAACCTGCCTGCACCAGACAATGGGGGGGGGGGGGGGCTAGATTTTGTCCGGTACATAGAGGTGTCCGGTATACCAGGGGTCATGTAAACCAATGGGGACAATGGAACTGAGAATTCTTGTCCGGTATTGGCAGTTGTCCGGTATTTCAGGGTTTGTCCAGAATGAGGTGTTACTGTGCTTCAGTACAAAACCACTGTTGTTCAATACATACATACTTTATGATCATTTCCGCACAAGTCTCACTGACATGTAGGGGCTTGAATATGGGAATAATGCAACATTCAAAACTTACACCTGAAGTGTAATTTCATTGGTTTTATTTGTTTACAATTTTTCTGGTGCAGAAGGGAAAAGGGTGGTCTCGTAGCTAGGTATACTTATAACACGAAACCCTCAGAATCCGCTGGTGTTTCTAAGATTATGCACGTAAAATGGAGCATATACCACTTACTTCACCGTATTTGGTTTTAAATAGGGCTTTGAGCTGCTGCCTCTGTTCATTAGAGCGCTGTGACAATACGTCAATGATCGCCTTCTCGTCTGTGCCTGAAACACAAGTTCCAGTCACACCACATGGCCTAAGCGTTAATGACGTACAATATGGGGGCGTTGTGCAGACGCTTGGAGGCTACAATCTTAAGATCCTAGTTGATATGCGATTCTGGCTTGAGTAGGATTGCAAAAAAAAAAATGCTGCTCCAGAATGCTTTTTCCGGAAGCGCGCATCGATTACCACTGATTAATTTCACAGAGAAAGAGAAAGGTAACGTACAACAGCAAATAGTAACAGAGAATCTATGGTCTTGAGAGCGATCATAGCACTGTTTCTTCATATTTACTCACACATCGTGAACCAGTCATTCCGAATTTAAGCCGATTACGTCATGCTTAATTTCGTCATTACGTTACGTCGAATATAGGGATAGATCATGGGACTGAGTGCTCTGTATTGGATTTGAGCACGCGTGGAAGGCCTGTGAACGAACGGTAAGTTCATTGGCCTTCCACAAGTACTCGAATCCCATACAAAGCACGACTGCACCAGGATCTAACCCCATTTTAATGTGTTTTGGAGCTACTTTAACCCAGCAATGCTGCCATTTTGATAAAACGAAGTGCATAAGTACTTCGGTGCGCAAATAAAAACAATGAAACAACTACCACGTGTTTCTTTTGTTTATTTCTTCTTCTAACGAGATTAGGTTAAACTGCCACAAAGGGGGTGACGTCACATTTATTTTTGAGCACAAAAATTCAGAAGCACTTTCTATCTAGGATATCTTTTTTTCGTTTTCACACGAGAATTTCGGATATTCTTACTGGATTGTTCAACACACTTCACAAATGTAAGTTTCTGCTTCGTTTGGTGGCCAGAAACCTAGGTTTCTCGCCTTGGTTGTTGCGTATTTCGGCACTTTGTGCTTCGGAACCTACCAGATCCAGTGTTTGCTTATTCGGGGCTATCGTCTCGCTGGGAGCTACATTCTGCCAATGGATCTATGCTAGGTTCGACTCACGTTGCTAGGCAGCGTTAAGTCGTGTGATCGGGGGTCTGGGAGAGTCTGGAAAAGGTTTTTTGTCCGCAGCTGTCTGACAGCTCGCACGCCGTAATGGCGGGCGCGCGTACGATGTCTTTTTCCTCACTCCCCTCCCTTCTGGTGGCAAAGCCTGTGTCGACAGTGCGTTCTACACACCCTGGTTTTGCTGCTCACCACAGGATCCACGCCTAAACTGCAGTTACTTGCAGTTTGGGGCGGTTTTTGTCGCCTGACAGTTTCTAGGTCACAATAACTGTTATGGAGCCATCAACCGCGACGGTGAAAAGGGGTTTCCCAAGCCTTACAGGCATAGTTTGTGCAAATGAGGTGCTTACTGCCTGGCAGAACAAGGCTGCGTATCCCCCACCCTTGTCCACGGGCTTTCGAGCCTCGCGGGACATCTTTTGCGCGGTTTTTCTTGGGAATTCCTCAAGGAATGCACCGCGGGATTTCCCCTTGTCTGTACGACGTCACGTCACTTGTTGTATTGACAACAGCTGACACGCCGTACGACAGCAAAGTTATTTTGCACTCGCACTGCGAAAGCAATGGGGTCGGTGTCGGACTAACAGGGGATTTAGTTGTCTTTTAGTCCAATCTAACACATATTTCACCCCACCCTGGGAACGCCCTCGTGCAGTCATAGAATTAGCAGGCAAACTACGAGGAGTTCCATTTTAAGCTTCGTAAGACATTGATCCCCTTGTCACGACAGGAGGTTGGTGTGAAAAGAAAGTTCTGTTGTAACGAAATGAGTGCATGTACAGTTGAATTTACTGCAAGTACGAGGTACTGGGGAGTCAAACCGCAGTAAGGGGAAATGCTTCCGGTAAATTGTCGTTTCACAGATTGTTAGATACGGGATTAAACCGAACAAGATTGCCGGAAGGTCACAAATTGCAGTATCCAAGCTTGGCATGACAACCGAGGTTCGCGTGACAGTGGGGTCTTGTCATGACAAAAAATCAGTGTAGCTACGGGTTAACGCTTGCCATGGACAGTAGTGCGGAAATATCATGTAGCAATAAAGAGGTGTGTCGCTGGAAAAGTTTCGTTTAAAAAAAACGACAGCACCACACACAAGTTGTAACACTGCAAAGCAGCAGGTTATCCTTCGTCATAGCAAACAGGTGTCGCTTGGCAACCAGTTTGGTCATGACGAAACGATTGTACCTACAAGCTGAAACTCACCTGGAACAATATTTGCTTGATTTTCAGGTCGCTATGTGGGACCTGTATGTGGGCATCGTATGTCATACCATGACCCGCACAGTTCATGCCTGAAGTGCCGTGAGCGGGCTACAGAAGGCTTGCCACAGTGTACGCCAAAACATACATGCGACGAGTGTAGTGGACTTACACCAGGGCAATGGCACGCTTTGCTGCAAGTGCGGAAACACAATGCAGGCAGGCGCAGTGTACGCGAGACAGACTAAGCTGTCAGTACAGGCTCGAACGCTGAACTGGCTATGCGAACAGAGGAGTTGGCGACAATGGAAGAGACTGTAATACCGATGTCAAACACCACCATGCTGGACTCTATCGTGATTCCATTAGCCAATGCAGAGTCCCTGCAAGGTCTCACCCAGCCGGACCCAGCTCCAACCACGGCTACACTCTTCGCTCCGCCCAGCACGCCGATGTCACCGCTACAGCGTTACCACCCAGTGAATTGATCAGAAACTGGAGTGTGTTTACGACGTTGCTCCAGCAGCCGGCTGTACAGGCCATTATGGATAGTACAAGGGTTGCGGACACCACAGTGATGGATGGCACAATACGCACAGTAACCGCACGGGAGTCAAGCCAGGATAAGAGACGTAGGAAAGGCAATAAGGGAGCACCCCCCTCGTCTATACCTGCGGCTCAGGGAAAGGCTGACTCGCCGGAAGTGACGGTAGTAGAGTCTTCAAATCAGGCTTCTCCCACCGAGGCACCGCTGTCTGCTCTGGAAAAGCTAGAAAAAGCCACACTCAAGGCACGGGATGAAAAGGAAGTGCAGAGCACGCCCAAGGCCAGACGTGAAAGTAGCCGCAGCCGCAAAGACAGGAGGACGCGTGACAGCACCCAAAGCGCTGCTGAGCGAACAGAGTCGCTGTCGGGCCGCGAACCTACACAGTCATCGGACAAGAAAGGAGTGAATCGAGCGCACACTGTGTCCGACAACGCTAAGACACATCAGGCAGGGGTAGCCCCGGTCAAAGTACAACAATCCTGTGTTGACAATGCAACCGGCACAGAGCAGAATGAAAAAGGGGGAGAAGGAACTGTGCCAGACCAACACCCCTCAGCTGCAACCGAACAGACTTGTCGACCGAAGGACCTCTATCGGCCTGTCATAGAGGTATACACATCTGAGGATGACAGATGCAGTGAAAGTGACAATGATCCCGAACAAGATGCATCCTGTTCTGAAGACTCGCCTGAGCAACAGATGCATACAACCACCTCACACGAGGGGGACTGGGGTACGTACAGAATACCTCGCCTACCATCACGCCAAGACGTAACATCTTTATTTCTGGCAGTACGACACTTGGACATGGCGCGCTCGCCTGCCAAAGCTCAGTCTTTTACACCACGTGACTTCGAGGGACGACGACGAGTACGTACGCCCTCGCCGCCTAATTATGTCGAATCAGACACCGAGCCGGAATCCGGGGACAACGACGATGACTCCACACCGCCAAAGGAGCGTACAGACATGCAGTTTACTGACTTGCTGCGCATGATAGTCGCACATGACAAGAGTGGCGCGCAATTGCAATCGCTGCAAACTAATGTCACACGGCGTCACCTCCGGTTCGCGTCACAAAGAGAGATCGAACCCCGCCCTGCTCGAGTAGCGCTACCTACGGCGAACTGCATCAAGCAAATATTCAACTCGAAGACAGAGGACCATGCCGAGAAAATTTTGCAACGCAATCACGCGTACCATAGGGTCTCCTACCTGTAGGCTGTTGGATGTGAAGACTGCGCCACATGTCACGCACGACCATTTCCTTCCCATGACAGCACTACAACCGCTGAAGCAACGTCTACCGTGGATCCAACGGGGTCACACCGACACGGATGTGCCATAAGTGGATGCGGACGCCAGGAAGTTCGAAGAATGGGCCCGCCGCTCGTTAAACATTCTGTCTTTCCAAGATTTCGCTCTGGTGGCACTACGAGACATAGTCATGCAAACAGTGCTCGCCGACGACGCCCCAGCGGTAAAGAACCTCATTCACTCGATTGCCAGAGCCTCCTGCAACATTGCGCAGCTGCAAAGCGAAGCTGTGGAGGGCATGGTAGGGTTACGGAGAGATGCACTTCTTCACCACTCCCTGCTACCGGTGGAAGATGCTGCGGCATTGCGGGGCCAGCCCGTGGTAGGGTAAACGGAGCTGTTCCCACCAGACGCAGTTGCTCGCCTGACAAGCGAATTCAAGGATTCCCTCAAGGATAAGTTCATGCAACAAGCTACCCGACAACAAAAAGGGAAGTCCACAGCAGCGAGCAAGCAAGGCAAACGGGCGACATCGCAAGGGAAGCGGCAACGGTCACAAACAAAGAAGCCACATCAAGTGGAGACGACCAATCAGAGCAGGTAGCAACTACTGTACACATCGCACTGCGGGCGATTATCTAAACGATCACTCGCACGGCGATACAATTTTCTCTCATTCCGTACCCGCTCCGCTCATAACCTGCGTAGACACTTGGCCCGTTGGGGGAAGACTGAGACATTTTTCGGAGAGGTGGAAGGTCATGGGGGCCCCGAAAAGAGTGGTAAAATGGCTTCGTTACGGATACCCACTCCCCTTTCGACGCTCAAACAAGGGGATGATTATTTGCCCGCCTCTCACACCTCTACCCCCTCCCTGTCTGACAACCACGTACCCGCCAGGGAGCGAAAAAGACATTGCATTGCATACCATGATTCAGGAATTACTGGACAAAGGGGCCATTGCAGAAGTGCCAAATTCAGAGCCAGGCTTCTACAGCCGAGTGTTTCTACGACCGAAGAAAACCGGGCGCTGGAGATTGATCATAGACTTGTCAGCGCTCAACCAGTTTCTGCTCGTACCGACATTTCGCATGGACACCAACCACGTCATTCGCGAAGCATTACGCAAAGGTATATGGGCAACGTCAATCGATCTTACAGACGCGTACTTTCGCATACCCATGCTCCGCAACAGCTGGAGATACCTATGCTTCAGCGTTACAGGAAGGAACTACAGGTTCCTCGCTCTGCCGTTTGGCCTAGCTCCAGCGCCATGGGTCTTTACAGTAGTCATGACCGTACTGAAAAAATGGGCCCGGGAAAGGTCCATCCTGCTGTTCCAGTACATCGACGACTGGCTCATTGCCGCACTGTCCCGCGAACTGGTCGCACAGCACACACAAGCCACTGGCAGACAATGTCTAGAAGTGGGGTTACAGGTAAATCTCGCCAAGTCAGAACTACAACCCACACAGACCATCACATTTCTAGGAGATGTATTCGACTTCCGGCAAGGTACGTGCTTTCCAACCGAAAATCGTATACAGAAACTGACGGGGCAAATTCAGACAGTACTCAGTCACACGCAACCCTCTCTGGAAAGGCTCGAAAGTTTGCTCGGGTTACTCACCGCCAGAGAAAACTGTGATTCTGGGACGCCTTCATTTCACGGAATTTCAAGCCCTCGTTCGCCGGGCGTTGTTTCAGGGCCGTGCGAGAAGACGCAGAGTTCGCCTGACAGAAGAAGCAGTGACAGACCTCACATGGTGGAGCGACCGACGCAATCTGCTGACCGGGGCGCCATTCACCACGCCATCCATCGATTGCCAGGTACAAACCGATACGTCAACGACAAGATGGGGGTGTTCTTCAAAGGTCAAACGTGGTCAGGACTGTGGGAGGACGACCTACGCGAAGCACACATAAACGTCAAAGAGATGTGGGCTGTCAAGCATGCTTTCCCACTGCTGCATCGACAGCTACACAAACAGACAGTACTATTCCTGATCGACAACACGACAACCGTGGCATACCTGAAACGCCAAGGAAGCACACGCTGTCGCGAATTAATGTCACTGACCAGGGACATACTGCTGTTCGCTCAGCAACAACAGTTTCAGATTGTCCCCCAACATATTCGAGGCCTGTTCAATGTGGTGGCAGACCTGGCTTCTCGCCGGGGGACTGTGGTAGCGACAGAATGAACACTGGACCGACAGACATTCTGGTGGATACAGACACAATCACCGTTGGGTCCCCCGCAGTTGGATCTATTTGCAAACAGCCTCACAACCCAACTCCCATGTTACGTATCTCTCTGCCCGGACGAACAAGCGACAGCAGTGGACGCGCTGCAATGGGAGTGGCCGGACGAGATTCTGTATGCATTTCCCCCAACGTCTCTCCTCCTGCCCACACTCCAAAAGATACGACGCCAGTCACCCCGACGTCTCCTATTAGTGGCACCTCTGTTACCAGAGAAACACTGGTTCCCTCTATTGCTACAGTGCCCACGAGTCAAACAACTCGCGCTGCCAATACATCCAGGGATGTTACGACAACCCCATTGGGAATACCATCACCCCAACCCACGCCTTTTTCAATTCCACCTGTGGTGCATAGGCACTCAGTAGCGGAGTCGCTGGGATTTTCAG
Organism: Protula sp. h YS-2021; assembly: GCA_949752745.1. Taxonomy (NCBI): domain Eukaryota; kingdom Metazoa; phylum Annelida; class Polychaeta; order Sabellida; family Serpulidae; genus Protula; species Protula sp. h YS-2021. The sequence goes on along the minus strand of OX457028.1, from coordinate 66,702,541 downwards.
TGAAGGTACAAACGCGGCTGGATAAGATACATGCAGACTCCACGACCACTGTATACCTCTCCCAGTGGAAACTGTTTGAATATTTCTGCTCGCAGCGCAAGCTCGACCCAATCGCAGCAACGTCGCCAGTAATAGCCGACTTCTTAGTGTATTTGTTCGAGGAACGGGGAATTTCTGTACGTACAATTGAGGGCTACCGCTCGGCAATTTCGTTCATACTGAATAAATACTCAGGTTTTGACGCCGGCACCGACAAGCACCTAGGCCAGCTACTACGAAACTTCAAACTAGCTTTGGCAACGGGCAAGCGAAGAGGTGAAATACACGCCCTGGAGAACGAGGGGCTGCGCTACCAGGACAACTGGAGACGAATCACACTCGTCCCGCGAGCTGGATTTCTTAGCAAGACACATCTGATCACCAACGGTGCAGGGGCATTAAAGGAGATCACGGTGGAGGCATTGGATGATGTGTGCTCGTCAGACGATACAGCTCTGCACACTACGCACGCTGAGATACTACCTGGAGGTGTCGGCAAGTACAGACACCCCGAGCAGAAACGACTAATAATCTCTTACGTAGCAGGTCGGTCAAAGGATGTAGGGAAACAGACGATCTCAAATTATCTAAAGAATACGATCGTAATGGCATACCAGGAGTCTGGCTCTGATCCGAACACACTGCAAACACTCAATATAAAAGCCCATCAGGTCAGACATGTGGCCAATTCACTGGCATTCTGTAAGGGGCGTCACTAGAAGAATAACTCCGGGCGGGCTCATGGACGTCACCAAATACATTTATTTCCCACTATTTACAGGACTTTTCCACCGATTCCTCCACAGGCTTACACAAACTGGAGCCTTTCATGTCGGGGGAAAGATTTCTCTGCCTGACAACTAAATATGTACTAAACCCCTCTCTATTTGATTCTCACAGAAAGCCAAACAAAAGCGGGGGAAAGAACCGGCACAACGGGAAGAGTCGCGCGAAGCAAGCTCCCAAGCCTCCGGCAGCGCAGTGATTCTGTACAGACGAACTGTCCTGTCATGACAACCTAAAATAACAACACTACATTACTCCAGGGCTGTCATGACAGGGGACGTTATGTACCAACAGACAGTTTAGTTTACAATGCACCCGAACATCACAGACAGTTTGCATATCCATGAGTGTTGCTTGACATGTTTCAAGACTTGACTGTTCGCAGCGCGACCGTACGCCGTCCAGCCACTGGGATTCCACTACTGTGTAGTGACTGTGTTATTCAGACTTGTTTACGTTTAGAATAAGAACACAAATTAACTGAATCTTACGGTAATTATACTTTCTTCTCTCCTTGATGAAGTAGACAGTACAGCTAAAGTCAAATAAGGCAAGAGAAAGGACAGAAAAAGAGGGGGTGGGGTATGTAACGATTTAGGAAAACAGAGCTCCTCACCGCCCCATGTGGTACCGACAGGGTAGAAACGGCGAGAGGAGAACAAGGTTGATTCGCTAAGTAATTAAGAATTCAAATACTCCAGAAATGTTCTCGTTCACGCCAAAAGGAGGTGATGCACGCTTCGCGTGACAGGAAATTCGCGGAACATAGAATTCGCGTGACATGAAAAATATATATATACATATATCATGTCAAAACAAAAGACATCCACCTCCGGTTTAACGTCTATCAAATTGGCAGCATTGCTGGGTTAAAGTAGCTCCAAAATACATTAAAGTGATGTTTTAAGGAATTAAGACGCATTTTTATGTGTTTTTGGAGTTTAACTTAAGCAATGCTGCCAAACACATTTTAACCCTCACCATCAACCCCACGATAGTTTTTTGACTGAGGAAAGGTGGCTTCTACAAGCACAAAAAATTAATGTGACGTCACCCCCTTTGTGGCACTTTAACCTAATCTCGTCAGAAGGAGAAATAAACAAAAGAAACACGTGGTAGTTGTTTCATTGTTTTTATTTGCGCGCCGAAGTACTTATGCACTTCGTTTTATCAAATTGACAGCATTGCTTAGGTTAAACTCCAAAAACACATAAAGATGCGTTTTAATTCCTTAAAACGTCACTTATAACACAAACAAGCAAAATCGATTCATAGACAGCAGAAAAAAGCCAAAAACTCGAGATTTTCCTCGAACATTTTTCATGGTATTGTCCTGCGACACTCGTGTCGCATAGAAACTTGCGCAATGCACAGAAAAACGTTTTACGTCACAAAGCCATCGTCTTAGTATCTCGCAGTCATGCCAGTTGTTTTCCTGTGAATTGGCTTTATGACTTTTGTACGCGATTAGAGCACGCTGACGGTTTCTTATCATTTCTTTTTACGGGAGTGCATTACTCAATTGGTGCATGTTATAATGCGTAACTTACCTAGGCCCTTCATGGCCTTTCTTAGTATTTCGCAGTCCCGCTCAGCGTTGAAGTCAGCCTGTGGTCTGACCGTTCCTTCAGTCTGAAATCAAATAGAAGTGATGACGTCAAAAATATGCCAACACGGCAAGGATATTTCAATACAAATGACTAAGACTAATTTGCTGTATTTGAGTGATGTGTTGCAATAATCTCGCTGATGAAAATCTAGATTCTTAAAATAACCCCTCGTTAGACAGCTCCGCTATATAGTCTTTGCATGTGCAAGAGAACAATTGAATCGCTTCAGTGGTTACAAGTAGGGTATAAACGCCGGTTCTGGGTCACTTGATGACGTCATCATGTCTGGAAGTGACGTCATACTGTCTGGAAGTGACGTCATCATGTCTGGAAGTGACGTCATCATGTCTGGACCGGAAGTGTTGTCTGGACCGGAAGTGACGTCATGATGTCTGGACCGGAAGTGACGTCATCATGTCTGGACCGGAAGTGACGTCATCATGTCTGGACCGGAAGTCATGATAAGCGTTAGGATAGGCGCGACCATCTGTGACGTCATCATGACGTCATACTGAGATGATGCTGTCTGGAGCGAAAGTGGTTTGGCCGAGTCAATCAACATGAAGCCAATGAACTCGACCTGTCAATCAGTGTAACCATGGCAACAGACCCTAAAAAGCCACGACCCCCCCCCCAGGGACATACTATATACCGACCCCCCCCCCCCCCAGGGACATACTATGTACCGACCCCCCCCCTAGGACAGACTATGTACCGACCCCCCCCCCCTAGGACATACTATGTACCGACCCCCCCCCTAGGACATACTATGTACCGACCCCCCCCCTAGGACATACTATGTACCGACACCCCCCCCCCCCCAGGAGAGCAACAAAAATTTTTGCCGAATCAGCATGATGAAATCCTATATAAGTGTGGTGTCTCAAGGCTTAGAGACATTGTCAGACACATCATGGATAACACACCAGCTATCATCATTGATGACTTAACAGCGTTTCAAGCGAATGAATCTGTTTGCATCTGGGTAAATATGCGTGATGAAGCTGAAGCAGCTGATATTACATATGCTTTGGAGGAGGTGCTACAATTTCCAACTCAGATCACTGTAGTGAAGCCTGACGTAGTAATTACATTTATGTGGAACAACCGCATAGTAACACTGACTCAACGATACTGCAAGTGTCAAGTGTGGTTGGAATATGAGGGACAACCCCATAACTGCTGCTGATATATACTAAAATATTTCGGGCCCTTTTAAGGGCCATCCTATATTATGAAATGAAGCAAAACATGTCTGTGTGTGTGTGAGAGAGAGAGAATACATTTTATCACATTTCAGGTCTAGTTGGCGGATGAATACCATTTGGCAGACCAATTAACTTCACCGCTAGATGTCTCTGCTGTATAACAGCTGTACAACTTCACAACTGTAAGTGAGACATTCATATACACAAGTAAAATTCTGCTGAGTCAGCAATTTTAACTTTTTGGAACAAAGTTACACACCATATTTTGATTACATGGAAGTAGTATAAAAGCATGAGTGAAACATGTCAACTAGTCAACTAGTGATACATTCTGCTGAGTCAACACACCATTGAAGTGGTATAAAAGGAAGAGTGAAACGTATATTTTACTTCATTTCAGTTCCAGCAGTTGAAGAAGCAACAACGATGGCACCAGTCTACTGTCATGATTGTGATGTGACATTTCCATCTCTGGAATTGTTCGTGACACATACATGCAAACCAGCTAGGATGAAACGTGCTCATGAAGAGCTTGTTGAGCAGATTGAAGCCAAGAGACGAAAGACCGTACAAGATGGTGTTGACAGACCTGATCCAGTCCTCTGCTGTAAATGCGCCAAGATATTTTCATCTTTGGATGCATTTGAGACACATGCATGTGCTGAGATGGAAAATGTGTCTCATGAAGAACAAAGAAAGAAAGAGACAGGACAAATAGGCAGAGGCAGAAGAGTGAGTCTTGGTGAAAACGCGCAGGAAAGGCGGTTTGAGCCTGAAGATGGATCGGATTTGCTACTCGAAATGCGACAACAAGAGAATAGAATCAAGAGACATTTGCTAGAGACGTTAAACCGTGGTATGAAATGGTACATTGTCGTGCATGCACGCTTCAAGAAAATGACACCAAATGTTGAAGGCGTGATGGTAGAACAAGTGGATAATGCCTTCATCAGTAGTCCAACGTATGCAGCATACAATCCAACGGATATTGAGAAGGACTTGCCAGAAGCCTATAAAGAATTGTTTACTAGGTTTGATGAACATGAGCGACAAGGCTCTGGCTGGGTGTTGGATAACATATTATTCATTGAAGTGCATACAGCGACGTCAGCGCCACTGGAAGCGAGCAGTTTTATCCCACTACCGAAGAAAGTACAGAATACAAAGGCGGTGTTAAACATTCAGAATAAAGACAACAAGTGCTTCTTATGGTCTGTATTGGCTCACCTTCACCCTTCAACAAACAGTCCTTGCCGCGTGAGTCATTACACACCATTTGAGAACGAATTGAAGGTGGAAGGCATGACATTTCCCACACCGATTACAGACATTCCAAAATTTGAAAAGGAGAATGATGTGTCCATTAACGTGTTTGGATATGAACATGATGTCGTTGTTCCCATACAACTCAGTCGAAACACCAGTGTGAGAGAAATCAACTTGCTTTTGATTAGCAATGACAAGACAAGACATTACTGCCTCATCAAGAATTTCAGCAGACTGATGGCTTATCGATCAAACCATCAGCATGCAGCATTTTATTGTTTCAACTGTCTTCATGGGTTTATGCGACAAGATCTTTTAGACAAGCATCGTGAAGTGTGTGGCAAGCATGGCGCACAACGTTTATCATTTCCCAAGGAACCCTTCATCAAGTTCAAGAATGTAGCCAAACAACAGCGAGCGCCGTTTGTCATTTATGCAGACTTTGAATGTTTCACGAAAAAGCATGAAGGAGACAAGTATCAACATCATCGTCCAAACAGCTTTGCCTACGTGGTTGTCAGCCAGTATGATACACATGCTCCAGTCGTATATCGAGGCGATAATGCTGTGAAAGTCTTTTTAGACCATATGGTATATGAACGTGATCGTATTGTGCATGGCTTGCTACAGCCAAAGAAAATGGTCATGACTTGTGAAGATGAAGAGCATTATAAGAACGCGACAGATTGCTACATTTGTCATGAGCCTCTAGGAGCAGATCATGTGAGAGATCATGACCATATCAATGGCAAATACCGCGGAGCTGCACATAGTCAATGCAATTTACAATTTCGATTTCGAAAAGATCAGCAGGATGTTGAAGATTCTTTCATCATTCCTGTGTTTTTCCACAATTTACGAGGCTATGACAGCCATTTGATCATGGAAGAAATTGGAAAGTTCAAAAACGAAAGGATTACAGTCATTCCCAACACCGTTGAGAAATATATTGCATTCACCATGAGCAATCTGAAATTTACAGACAGCTTTCAGTTCATGAGTACTTCTCTACAGAAGTTGGTATCCAACCTGGCAGCAGAAGGGAAAGACAACTTTTATCACATGACGTCACACATTCACGATAGTGACCAACAAGATTTACTGTTGAGAAAGGGAGTGTACCCTTATGATTACGTGGATGAGGCATCCAAGTTTGCTGAAACACAACTACCGTCCAAGGACAAGTTTTACAGTCTACTTAGTGAAGAAGGCATTAGCGATGAGGATTATGCGCATGCGCAGAAGGTGTGGGAGACATTCCACTGTACTACATTTGGCGAATACCATGACTTGTACCTGAAATCAGATGTGTTGCTGCTGGCTGACGTGTTTGAAAACTTTCGTCACGTATGTCTCAACACATATGAATTGGATCCTGCTCACTACTATACAGCGCCAGGACTGTCGTGGGATGCCATGTTGAAAGCGACAAAGGTGAAATTAGAATTGATCAACGACATTGACATGTACCAAATGGTTGAACAAGGTCTACGTGGAGGAATATCTGTCATCACACACAAGTATGCGAAAGCAAATAACCCCTACGTAGCAGATTACGATCCCTTGAAACCGACCAACTACTTGACGTACCTGGATGCAAACAACTTGTATGGCTGGGCTATGTCACAAAGCATGCCGGAAAGTGGATTTATGTGGGTGAGCGAGCCAGAATCCATTGACTTTATGGATGTGGATGAAGATGATGAGATTGGCTACATTTTAGAAGTGGATTTGGAATACCCATATTCAATCCATGATCGTCATAATCACTATCCAGTGGCTCCAGAACGGAAATGTGTGAAGGTGGGAGAATTGTCAAAACATAGTCAGAAGCTGCGGAAAGATCTAAACATGAAAGGTAAACCTAGTGAAAAGCTCATTCCCAACTTATGCGACAAGAAGAAATATGTGCTTCATTATAGAAATTTACAGCAATATGTCTCACTGGGATTGAAAGTCACGAAGGTGCATCGTGCCATCATGTTTGCACAGAGCAAATGGTTGGCAAAATACATCTCCTTGAACACGGAAAAGAGAAAGTTGGCCAAGAACCCGTTTGAGAAAGACTTTTTCAAACTGATGAACAACTCTGTGTTTGGCAAAACCATGGAAAATGTAAGAAAGCGCATGAATGTGGAACTTGTTCACCAGGAAAAGCGGTTCAAGAAACTTGTGGTCAAACCTTCCTTCCACAAATTTAGAATTTTCAACGAAGATTTGACCGCGGTACATTTGCGCAAAGTGGATCTGCTTCTGGATAAACCCATTCAAGTTGGGTTCACCATTCTCGACCTCAGCAAAGTGCTCATGTTCCACTTTCATTACAACTACATCATGACCAAGTATCCCAACGCCAAGCTGTTGTTCAGCGACACCGACAGTCTATGTTATGACATAGAAACGGACGATATATACAAAGACATGCAGGAAGATGCTGACTTGTTCGACACAAGTGACTATCCCCCAGATCATTTCCTACATTCCAACGTGAACAAGAAAGTGCTTGGGAAAATGAAAGATGAGACGGCGGGCATTCCCATTGAAGAGTTTGTTGGACTTCGGCCGAAAATGTATAGTATGATGTATGGTGGGAAAGAAAAACGTACGGCCAAAGGCATCACTCGCGCGTGTCAAAGACGGATGAAACATCAGCAGTATAGAGACAGTTTGTTCAACCAAACGCAAACGATGACTACAGGGCACATCATTCGAAGTCATGACCACCAGATCTTCTCGGAGAAGTTGAGGAAAGTGGCTCTCTCTCCCTTTGATGACAAGCGATATGTGATGAGTGATGGCTATTCCACTTTGGCGCATGGGCATTACAGTATATAAGGGGGAGACACTTCAACTTGAGAGTTAGTTGTGGTGTGAACACTGAAGCGTCAACATGAAAAGATCTGCACCAACGGATATGGATACTCTTGCTGATACAGTCAAAGACATGAAAGTGAAACGTCCTGATACTACCATTAAGAAATTAAAAGTGGAGATAGCACCAACACCACAGTCGTGGGATGGAATGCTTTCTCTAGGCAATGGAAAGTATATCAAGATTATGAAACAAAGTAATGAAGGTGTGGTAAACATTCGCAAATACCTCAGAGATGAGGGGACTGGAAAAAACCGTCCAACGAAAAAGGGTATCTTGCTGACAATACCTGAATAGAAAATGCTGAAGAAGCAGGTGAAAGAAGTGGATAAAAGGCTTCGCAGACAAGACGACAAGTCATAACAAGGTAAAAACATGAATGCACTCATGCTGAACGGTGGTGTTTACCTTACTGTCAATGAGAGGAATGAAGTGATACTAGATTCTAAGACAAGTTATCATCGGTTTAAACCTGAAGTGTGGAAAGACTTTAAAAACATACCACTTGAAGCTGGGTTTAAACGCAGACTTGAAAATAAAGTGGAAGTGACGGTGGCTGAATATGATTCTAACATACGTGTAGAAATCTGTAGAAATCTTTTACAGGATTATCCAAAGGATTATAAGGGAGTTGTGCCAGATACACCATATACAGATTTGATCCTCTTTGATATCAAGAACTGGCGCGCAGTCTTACGATTCCTAGAAGCGATACAACATCCACTCTTCGCCATCTTGCGAGCATAAAAAACGTCTTTGCAGACAAGGAGACAGCTCATAGTTCATCTGACTGTTGAACGAGATGGAAGACTTTTTAACGGAATATAAACCCATTACGCATGGATTCTCATATCTGAGAAACGAATATGATGACATTGTGCTAAGACATTTTGGACAGTATCTCGTCCTATCACTTGATGACCAATCCGTGTTGAAAGACCATCTAGAGAAGTTCAGGATACCTGGCTTTCTCCTAGCAGTCTCAAATGAATTAGAAGTGCGTGTGACTGAGAACTGCTTAGACGTGTTTGTACAATTTCGCCAATATGACGAGCTTACAGAAAACTATGACTACATCACCCTCAACACAGTGGAATGGTACGCTCTGTTACAAGCATTGGATTGGAAAGAACCTAACGCTTGAATTCAAAGAAACAGAAATATGGCTTACACGAGGCACCAAATCCATTGAGCTGACACAACCTATGCGTGTGATGGACTTAGAAGAAGGATATGAACTGAAACTGTCTGAACATGAAACTGTTAAAGTGATAAAGTTTGGTGATGTGTGTTATGTGAGCTTTCATAGCATTTACAAACATGGATGTAATGTCTATGATACCTATATCAATTTAGATTCTAATGAATGGTATTCATTGATGAATGTATTGAAAAATGAATGTGTTTGTAAATAAAAAGTTTGTAAATAGTGTAAATAGACTTTATAGTTAAGAGTTTGTAGTTAAGAATTTTGTAAATAGTGTAAATAGTGTAAATAAAAGTTTGTAAATAGTGTAAATAGAATTTGTAGTTAAGAATTTGTAAATAGTGTAAATAGCGTTTGTAGTTAAGAGTTTGTAAATAGTGTTTGTAAACTTTGTAAATAGTGTTTGTAAACTTTGTAAATAGTGTTTGTAGTTAAGAGTTTGTAAATAGTGTTTGTAAACTTTGTAAATAGTGTTTGTAAACTTTGTAAATAGTGTTTGTAAACTTTGTAAATAGTGTTTGTAAACTTTGTAAATAGTGTTTGTAGTTAAGAATTTGTAAATAGAACACAATAAACAAGACAGTTGTTTGAAAACTTGGTTTGTTTTATTTAACAACAACAACTTAACTAATATAACAACAACAACTTAACTACAACTTAACTAATATAACAACAACAACTTAACTAATATAACAACAACAACTTAACTACAGCTTAACTAATATAACAACAACAACTTAACTAATATAACAACAACAACTTAACTACAACTTAACTAATATAACAACAACAACTTAACTAATATAACAACAACTTAACTACAACTTAACTAATATAACAACAACAACTTAACTAATATAACAACAACAACAACTTAACTAATATAACAACAACAACTTAACTAATATAACAACAACAACATTAATAAAACAATGGTTTATAATGTCTATATACAAAATCCTTTACAATAAAATCACCATCCTTTCTTTTTAATATATTCACAATATCAAACATACTCTGACCTCGAGCTCTATGCAATATATAATATACACAATAAAAACCACATGACGATGATATTGGCGTTTGTAATGAGATAGAATTATACATATAGTCATTTCTTAAAAACATGTTTAAACGATCATCGAGAGGGAACAGTCCATAAGAGTCAAAATATTCCACAGGGTCTTTATCATAATACACTGCCACCCAATGTTCTCCTGGTTCATCTTGATCGTCTGTGTTGATCACATAGGCGCCGCGTTGTAAAGACGGTAACTGATCCATGGCAAACACGCCTTGAAACAAGTCTTTGGTCATGACATCATGACTCAATATGGCATCAATCTGCTTCGTGTTCATGACTGGTAGTCGAATTGGATGCTGCGATTGGCACTGATCTCAATAATGTTGTCAAATTCAGCATAGACAATGACATTTATTGTAGGTTGCAAAGCCCTAGCAAAGTTCATTTCTAGCCGCAAATTCCCATGCTTGATCAGGGGGAAATGATCATCACCATCATAATCCGGTGTTAAGTCAAACGAAAATAAAGCATAACCTCTAGGCCAATCTTCCCGTTTTATAATGGAACTTTTCTCACCATTCAACCGATCAAACGATTTGTAAAGCGTTTCAAAAGCGTTCAGGTATTTGTTCTGTGTAATGTCAAGCTTGAGAGGTTTGGATAGAACTGGTTCACCATCCGTGTACAGTTGCATATAGTCCAGATTAAAATGATCAAAATTGTATGGATTCCTCAATACTGATCCACCAAAAGCTTCATTATGAACCAGACCAATGACAATACGATTTGGTAATTGACCCAAAAAGATGTTATCTTTCACAAAAGACTGAAATCCTGCTGGAATGGCCAAGACTTTACATTCTTTTCTAGTGATGATGATCTTGGCAGGACTTTTCATCAATGCATCTGCATGTCCTAACTGAATACCTGGACTCACCCTCACTTTGCGAATGGTTAAAAATGCCTCTTTCACTTCTACCTTATAGGTATTATTTACAGCCATCAATACATAGTCATCTTTTTGTCTATGGAAACGCAATTTCAAACTGATGCCATTCGGAAGATAACGATCCTGCTCAAACAAATCTATCCTTAAACCACCTGCGAGCATAACATCACGGCTAAGACGAGTATGCAAATAACGATGATGTAAGCCATTATTGCCTTGCTCAGCCAAGTCACCACCGTCGGCATTGACATGAAACCCGGATACATATTGTTCATGATTAGGTCTTTTCACCTCATGACTATTCATTGACCCAGCAGTATCCTTGTACATGAGACGCATAGAGCGCTCAGAATGCAGACTTTCTTCCGAATCATGGATGAGATGAGAGATAATGCTGGTATAACCATGAGTATTGTTGCTATGCAAAACCAAACGATCATTCAGAAACAATTCAATATTAGACCATAACCCATTAAACACATCATTGATGCAAGAGACATTATCATCTGCGCCACACGCTGTTCCATCAGCCTTTAGAATGCGACATACAATATGAAGTTTGCTGTTCTTTAAATCCAGATATTCTTCTGTACTCGCAGGAATGTAGAATTCTATTGGAGCGCCTTCTCTAATGCTTGTAAGTGGTTGATAGTCAACATTATAACTTTTCTCTACAGCAGTTTGCGTTGGTGGTACGTGAAACCATTCCAATGGAGAAAGACTACATTCACACGAATGATTATGAATGAGAGACATTTTTTTTTTCTTTAAAAAATATCTTTGCGATATTTTGATGTTATCCGTCTGGCTGTTTTTCGTCTTCTGGCACGTTTCGTTGGTTGCATACGCTTTTGTTCACCAAACACACGTTCTGCTACTCGGCCCGTCACATCTTTCGCGACATTCTTTGCAGCCTTCTTAAGATGTGGCGCAACGATCTTAGCCCCAGCCTTAAGTAGTGGAATAGCTTTGCGAGCCAATGATCCCAGTATGGAACCAATACCATCGCCATATTGGATTCGCGCTCCTTTAAATCCTGGTAATTCCCCGCCCACTTGACGAAGAAAATGGTTGCGATATGCAGACGGATCGTGTGTATAAGCTTTCATATTGCTTTTGGTCGAAAATGAAGTTTACAGATCACCTTTCCAGTTTGAAATGGAACATTATGGCCTGTGTCGTCCTTAATATTCATTTCTATCACGTCAAATTTGGATGTGTTTACAGGAACATAATGCGGTTCGCCATACGTTTTCATGATAATATCTCCATCATGGCCTTGTATGCCAACAGAACGTAGTAAGGGAACATAATAATCACCAACAACTTGTGGTTCACAAATGCTACAATACACATACAGTGTATAAAACCCCTGTTTCACATCCGCTTTATGGTCAGCTGTACATGTTTCAGTATACCATTGATCTGGGATAAATCCTAAAATCTCAGCTAATCCAGTGGAAAAAGACACTTCATAGCCATAATCGAGAAATAGAAACACACGTCGTCTAATTTTATCATACTTTAGCCGAATAGCTTCTGTAAGTTTCAGAGCATTAGTCGCTTCTTCATTGACTGCCTCACATAGTTCTTGTATGGTTCTATAGTACCCATAAGGAATATTGAGAGTGCTAAGAATAGGATCATCGAATAGTTCTTGTCGATACTGAATAGAATAGTCCATGCCCTGTCTCATCGTTGTCCATGTATGTGGATATTGAATTTCAGCTAAAGCCACTTCATATTTTCCATTCAGATAGATGGTTCGAGGCATACGAATTTGATAATTTGAAGCCTTGTTGTTGGGATAATAGGTCATACTCGCATTGCTAGGCAAAGTAATGTAAAAGCTTGTCGACTCCATGATGGATGTGAACTAAATGGTATAGGTGCGTTGACGTTGTCTATATACTTCACGATAGCGCGCGCCATTCGACCAAGTATGCCAAATCTCATCCTCATTCACATGGTCTTTTATTTCTCCTTCACAACACGCGCTTGTACATCTGATCTTCACAGGAATAGTTGGTTTATCTTCCTCACAACAACAACATAGCTCTTTCAGCCATGTTAAAAATTTTCCCATCCTTCAGGAAACTGTCTTTGTTGACGTTGTTTCATTTCTGTTGTAATGTCGTCACGAGTGGTCTTTTTACTAAACATTGTTTTTGGAATATTCGCATCTACAATTTCCTGGATAAACGGATGCCAGCCATGTGGTGGTTTGACTCGTTCTTTTCTTCTTGTCGCCACCAATGCTTCTTTCATCAAATCAACCATGTTGGAATTTGCTATAATATCGCCCGTTTTCAACACAAGTTCATTCTTCTCTGACCATGTCGTACCATATTTCTTCAGTTCGGCTAAAAGTTGTAGTACTTTTCCATGATAGATAGGTTGAAAATGACTTAACACTAGCTTTTCTGGCTTTTCAGGTGGTGATGATGATGAGGGCTTTTGCTGCCTAGACTGACTTGTTCGTAAATGACGGCCAAGAAGTTGAGACATTTCAATAACCTTTTCACGCGTTCGCTTCCCACGTAAAAGTTTATTCACTTTCGTTTTGATTTCACCATCTTTACCCTTCTTTTCTAACAACATTTTATATTCATATTCAGGAATGAGGACCATTTTCATCGTATGTTTCATTTTAGCAGTAGTTTGGCTAACAAGGGCAATGCCAATCTAGCAATAACTCCAATGAATCCTCCTTTCTGATTAATCAACTTCTTTTTTCGTCGAAGGGATATCTTCTTATCTGCTAGAGTACGTAGCGTATGACGTTCACGTTTAAATTCCTTAAACCGTTTTGAGCTTAAGGGTAAATGTCCTTGCAATATATTCAAACAAATTTCAAACAAGCTTGTTAATTCCTCCTTTGTAGCTTGCTGTAGCAAGGATTTACGTCGTTTAGGCCCACTGCGTGCAAGCAAGTGAAGAAACGGCTGGTTCGCTCGAATACGTTTAGACATCTTGACTGCGAATGGTTAAATGACTTGGTTCTTGTTCATACACTGCTTTATCAATATATACATAATGTGTATCTTTTGGTAAAATGCCTGTACGAATACGTAGTTGATCATTTGTCTTTGGTTTTAAATCAATGAATAAATAACCATGAGGTTTGCTAGTAGCATCTTGATAGGCTTCTATGAGAAATTGAGATCTTCTAGGATACATTTGCCGCGCCAATGTACTAATTTGTTGACTGTCTCTCGGATTTTTAAACAGAATGATATAATGTGTATTCAAACTAATATTTCGCATCTCTTTCCCATGATGGAATAAATTATGCACAATAAAAATAATGCTTAGATTTTGATGACTGCTGCCAACACTAAAGAGACGTGTCATACGCTCATCACTATGGCATTTCGTCATTAAGTCATCAATGATAAGTAAGTTTGGTTTCTTCGGGTTAAAACGCTCTTCAATGTCATCTGGAATGCCTTGGTAAAATTCCACGCCTTTCATTCCCTTGTACAAAGGCTGATCTGCTGCATAGAGCCATAAAATGCTTTTTGGAGAGGGTTGAATCAACTTTTGTTCTAGAATTTCCTTCACCAGAGACGTTTTGCCACTGCCTGTAGGTCCAGAGACTAAACATGTAAATGGATGCTTCATTGTTGAATGTCTGTTTCTTTCACCCAACTGTTAAACTTGTTTGGCCAACCTAACCACTTGACAAATAATTCTTTCACACCTCCTCCTCGTCTTTTACGTGTTTTCAAGACTTTTTCAATTCTATAAATAGATTCAATATCTTTGGTCACTTTCTGCAGTTCTTCTTCATAGAAATGACCATCAATATCTTCGTCTAAAAAGTCTTTCACACGATATAAATTTATTCCTTGCTTCTTACAACGATGTGTGACAATGAAGACTTCTTGCGTCCATTTGATGTGATAATCCCGTTGAAACACATATTTAATGTGAGAAATGCGAACATGATCACCAATGTTAAATTTGTACTTCTTCTTCTTCTTCTTAGGTTTCAATTTCAGTTTGTCGACATACATATACTTCCACACTTTTGATTCGTTGTCTTTACGAATCTCGGCTGGAGCATATTTATTAGGAAGAGAACCATGAGGTCTATGGTTGTAATTGTACACCAAGTCTGGAAGAATGTCTAAGTAACGGTAAGTTTGATTATGTAGAAAATACCGATACATCATTCCCTTCAGAGTACGAATGACTCTTTCAGCAAAGTTGGCTTTGGTTTCATTCTTTGTGGTATAAGCATGAATGCCTTCTTTCTTCAAAAATGCTTTTACCCATCTGTTTTTAAATTCTGTTCCTTTATCAGACCTTAGAGTTCGCGGTCTTCGTCGTGTGTCATGAAAAATCTTTTGGAAAGCTTGTATGACGCTGGTATGTGATTTATTAGGTATTGGCTGTACCCAGACATATTTGGAAAACACATCAATGACAATGAGTAAAAAGCGTATGTCATCATTATAGGGAGCTATGTTTCCCATATCAGCCAAATCAATATCCCACATGTCATCAATACCACGTGTAATGACACGTTGTCTTTTGAACCTGTATTTGACAGGTTGGAGTAAACTAAAAGCATCTTGATCCTGCAACCATTTCTTCACTTGTGACTGTGTGACTGGTTGATTATGTTTTCGTAAGATGTGATACAGTTTGTAAGGACCAGCAAATGCTGATATTTGAAGTAAATATCAGTCAAGTAGTCTTTCCACGTCGACATGGTCACACCGAATGAAAACCACCTTCTCAACAGAACAGCTTTTATTTTATAACTCAACCAACATCACTTAACTAACATGCATTTATAACTTAACTAACAAGTTTTTTACAAATCAAGTATAGATACAATGGTATGAATCACTGGAGACCATTGGTCTTCAATGAACACTAACCAATGACTGAGTTCATCCAATGTAATAGCATCTACACCATATTTCTCACAACGTTGATTTGCATTCTCTAACACTTTATCTAAATGCATGTAATATTTAGCTTCATTCCAATATGTATAAACAGATGCAAAATGACAAGTATGTTCTTGACACTCTTCATGTTGACAAGCAGGACAGACTAAATAGGCAAACTTTTTTACAGCGGATAACATTTCTTCACAATAAGCTTTTTGCACAATATATTGTCTCAGTGTCATGTCCGCCATTGTGCAGTCTTGAATCAATGCAACACAAGTTAAACATACTTCAAATTTACATGTTCACACGTCTGCACACCATGACGGTTGGCAAGCAAATGAAAAAGTCTCTAACCCTCACACAACAGTTCTAACAACTTTCCCATGATATTCTGACCAGGATATCCAGATGACACTTGTTTCACACCAGCTCCCCACCAATGATCATACGTTGCTTCAACTAAAGTTTTGTCTTTACATTCTTTCAACTTGTTGCGAAACAATACACACTGATCCAGTTTGACTTGTAAAACATCTTGCATTTTGCTTCTCTTCACTGTATGCCATAAAGGACATGGCTTTATCACTTTAGCAATACGTTTTGCTTCATATCCATTTCTACATGAAGCAATGGCTGAAGCAATATCTGGACGGTGATGAAACACTGCTTTCTCATATTGATACAAAGCTTCACTTGAGTTGAACACATGTCCATACTTTTCAAGTCGTGTTGGAAACATGTTTGAAAGAACGTCCTTATGACCGCTGAATAGTACAAGATTCTCCATGTTGACTTTGCTTCTTTATTCTGACATGTCGGTTTCTTCTGTAATAAAATATCTTTTAATATATTTGCTGCCTCTTCTATCATATTCTTTCTTTGTTTACGTTGAAACCACTCACATAAAACTAAATTTGCTAGTAAGAAAAACATTGTTATGTCTTTGAGAAACAATTCACTATGTTGTCATAAACATGTTTAAAAAAGGTTTTTATAACTTACCTGATAAAGCTGCTCGGTTTCCTCTTCTTCTTTACAACAATCTCTCAAATGATCAACCACGGTGAAATATACTTCCACATCAGTGCGAGCAGAATAAAGTGCAGAATCAAAGTCAAAGTCAGGATCTTCTTCTATTCCAGTTTTATGACATTCTCCAAGAAATCTTGAATGCAGTTCAATCACATCAAGACTATGATGTACAACATCCCAAAAAGCATCCAAATGATAAAGTTGATAGTCTGGAGTGCCACAGCAAGCAAGTTTAGCAATCATCAAGTCAATATAAGCATTTTTAAAACATGCGTCCATCTTGTTTCAGTGTGTCTTGTGGGCTTTTACTTTGCTTCACTGACTTTAAGTACTCCACACTTGCCGCAGAAGTTGCTTGGTTCACACAACTTGCAATTATACTTGTGGCAGTGGCAATGATAATCCTCCACATATCCACAAGCACCGCAATAGTCACAGGTAAGTCCAAGTTGATTTTGTACGTTCATGTTCTCCAACTGAACTTCAGCCAGCCTTTTCTTGGATAGCTTTGACACCTTCATCCGACCATCCTTTCGCAGCTTGATAGGATTTATGGTATGACATTCCGTACATGGTAACAAGACTGAGTTAATGTTATCCATCTCCTGAAGCAATGTCTCCCATTCACCATCATCCATGTTGATGTACTTCGTATATCCTTGCCCGTGAAGTAGTGTTGTATGTGCAAAAGTTATATAGCGCTTACCCAAGATTGGAATGACTTCCAGCCACTTCGTTTGTGTTAAGTATACTTTGAAGCCAATGGTGTATAAATTTCTAAATTTCTCACATATACACTTCCACGAACATGGTGATAAAGCAACCCAATGCCCTCCACGTTTGATTCGTAGAAATTGTCCAAATTTTCCATGCTGCACAGTAATGGTTACGTTTTCACTAATTTTAAAGCTGCTTGTCTTCTTCTCCATGGTTACACAATGATAACTTCACTACCTTTTATGTCCAACTATATACCCAAACATTTTGCAAAGTTTTGAATTCACTTCAACTCATCCATCGTGAAATCGAGTAAGTTCTGACTTCTACTTTGCTTCACAGACTTTAAGTACTCCACACTTGCCGCAGAAGTTGTTTGGTTCACACAACTTGCAATTATACTTGTGGCAGTGGCACTGATAATCCTCCATATATCCACAAGCACCGCAATAGTCACAGGTAAGTCCAAGTTGATTTTGTACGTTCATGTTCTCCAACTGAACTTCAGCCAGCCTTTTCTTGGATAGCTTTGACAACTTCATCCGACCATCCTTTTGCAGCTTGATGATCGTTTTCTTGTCATGACATTCCTCACATGGTGATAGGGTTGAGTTGATGTTGTCCATCTCCTGAAGCAGTGTCTCCCATTCACCATCATTCATGTTGATGTGATGTGTGTATTCTTTCCCTTCAAACCGTGACGTGCGCACAAAACTCACATAACGCATATCCAAGTATGAAATGACTTCAAGCCACTTCGTTTGCGTTAAGTACAGTTTGAAGCCAATGTCGCGTAAATTTTTCAAGCTTTGGCATACAATCTTCCACAAAGATGGTGAATAAGCACACCATCTCTCTCCACGTGTGATGCGTAGAAATGGCCCATATTCTCCATGCTCCACAGTAATGGTTAAGTTAGCACTAATTTTAAAGCTGCTGCTGCGCTGCGTTGCGTTGCTTGTCTTGTTCTCCATGGCTGCTACAATGTACTGATGATGCACTCCCTCCAACTGTCTGCTGAGAAATGACTTCACTCTGCTGAGTTCACTCCCTTTTATACCCAACTGTTTGCTGAGTCAGCTTTCTTTTCAAAGAACTTGCAAAGTTTTGAATTCACTTCAACTCGTCCATGGTTGAATCGGACAAGCTCTGATACATTCGTCTTCAATGGAACATCATCATCATAATGTAAAATGATTCTTGCAGCCACATCTAACATGAGCTCAACTGCCCAAATTGTATTCACGTTGATAAATGCTAAATCAATGTCATAAGTTAACGGTAAATGTAGATCTTCACATTCACGTAGAAACGAGCGGATGAAACGATCTCTTGGAATGGTCTTTCCAACAGCTTCCCAATGCTGATGTAAGTTCTTCACTTGCAGCATCCAATCCGATTCAAAAGCAGGAAGCTTTGAAAACACATAGTCAGCATAATTCACTTTGAAGACGTCATCCATAGTCATACATCTGTGAAAAAGTAAGGCCGACATTGTCAAGTCTTTTCTCGTCACACAATATCCACTTGTTGACTTGTTGACAGAATGTATTACTAGTTGACTAGTTGACATGTTTCACTCATGCTTTTATACTACTTCCATGTAATCAAAATATGGTGTGTAACTTTGTTAAAAAATTGCTGACTCAGCAGAATTTTACTTGTGTATATGAATGTCTCACTTACAGTTGTCGAGTTGTACAGCTGCACTGCTACACAGCAGAGACATCTAGCGGTGAAGTTAACTGACGGTGAAGTTAAATGGTCTGCCAAATGGTATTCATCCGCGAAGAAGCACTGTAATGGCGGTAAAAATGCATACAGCCAGCTGCGCAAATAGCCTATGACTACTTTATAACAAAACTTTACATAAAACTGAATCAAATGGTGAAATTTTCATATAAATCGACCAAGTATAACGAAAGGTATTGTTTTACAAAGTTTCAATTAAGCAAATAACCAAAGTTTGTTTACAAAGTTTGTTTACAAATTTTGTTTATAAAGTTTGTTTATAAAGTTTGTTTACAAATTTTATTTATAAAGTTTGTTTACAAAGTTTGTTTACAAAGTTTGTTTACAAATTTTGTTTATAAAGTTTATTTACAAAGTTTGTTTACAAAGTTTGTTTACAAAGTTTGTTTACAAAGTTTATTTATAAAGTTTGTTTATAAAGTTTGTTTACACAGTTTGTTTACAAAGTTTCAATTATGCAAATAACTAAAGTTTGTTTACAAAGTTCACTTTTTATTTATAAAGTTTCAATAAACACTTACCGAAATAGTTGTCACTGGATGCCATCCCTTGATCTGATGTGATCCAATTGTAGTTCTACAACTTGTACTTCCTTGCTCCACTCACCGAAATGACTGTCACTGCTGTATGCTCATCCCTTATATACCCCTCTGATGGAACTGAAGCTGACTTGACAGAATGTTGCTCGCCTAGGGGGGGGGGTCGAAAAAATGAAAAATGTTCAGAATCGTCTGAAACGGATAAATATGCAAAAATCACAATTTCGAGGGGGGGGGGTCGAAAAAATGAAAAATGTTCAGAATCGTCTGAAACGGATAAATATGCAAAAATCACAATTTCGAGGGGGGGGGGGGTCGAAAAAATGAAAAATGTTCAGAATCGTCTGAAACGGATAAATATGCAAAAATCACAATTTCGAGGGGGGGGGGGGTCGAAAAAATGAAAAATGTTCAGAATCGTCTGAAACGGATAAATATGCAAAAATCACAATTTCGAGGGGGGGGGGGTCGGTACATAGTCTGTCCTAGGGGGGGGGGGGGGTCGGTACATAGTATGTCCCTGGGGGGGGGGTCGGTATATAGTATGTCCCTGGGGGGGGGGGGGTCGTGGCTTTTTAGGGACTGTTGCCATGGTTACACTGATTGACAGGTCGGGTTCATTGGCTTCATGTTGATTGACTCGGCCAAACCACTTTCGCTCCAGACAGCATCATCTCAGTATGACGTCATGATGACGTCACAGATGGTCGCGCCTATCCTAACGCTTATCATGACTTCCGGTCCAGACATGATGACGTCACTTCCGGTCCAGACATGATGACGTCACTTCCGGTCCAGACATCATGACGTCACTTCCGGTCCAGACAACACTTCCGGTCCAGACATGATGACGTCACTTCCAGACATGATGACGTCACTTCCAGACAGTATGACGTCACTTCCAGACATGATGACGTCATCAAGTGACCCAGAACCGGCGTTTATACCCTACTGTTACAGATATATAGCGCGGCGGCGGGGGACTAATCAATTTATCACCAATTATTAAAGTTTCTTCTTTGAAGAAGATTTTACGTGCAAAATAAACGTTTGCAAAAGCGTCTCATTTCCACTGTGCTCCACATGTCAGATTTGTTTTCTTTTAGCTTTATTTGCCTTAGAAAGATGGAATTTTGGTAACAGGTGCAAGATGAGATCTTGTAGAAATAACCAAAATGTGGCCATGTGTTTGAGAGCCAAAATTAACTGCTCTCTGAACAGTGTATGAGAAACCGTTATCGCAGTTAAAATTTGACGAACATGCGACTTAACATACCTATGTCACATCGTGCCGATAGCTTAAGAAATCTATGCGATAACGTTTCTCAAAATTTTAGGCTGCAACACCACCTGCAACCCAGGGGCAGCGAAGGGCACCGTAAAATAACAAGCATGTCCAAGGACATGACCCAGCCCAGATCCCAAACAAGGAAAGAGAGAAAAACTCTGAGGCGAGTACTTTAAGGCAAAAAATGAAGTATGTAAAATGCATTTAATTCGAATTTGGCAGCTATCCGAAAAGGTATGTTGGAGAGGTTGGATTTTGACGATTCACGTATTTACCGACATTACACAATATTACACAAAAAAAATTTAAATTATACCATTTCGGCATTTTTGTCATTTGCCAAAAAAAAAAAAAAAAAAAAAAAGAAGAAGCAAAGTCCAGGTGGAGAAGCACCTAAGAAACTTTCGATTAAAATTTTATAACTGTTTGAAAAAGACAGAGAGAAATGAATGGTTTGACGATTCAGTTATTTACTACCATTTACTCCAGTTTTTGCCAAACTTCAAAATTCCGCCATTTCGGCAGTTTTTGGCAAACCACGAAAAAAATAATAGCCTGGGGAACATTCCTGCGTAATATCAAAAATATTGGAGCGAAACTGTGGGAGGAGTAGCATTTTAAAGAAAAGGTTTAACATACGCACATGCGCTCATACAATCAAGCTCCCTATAGTGATACGACTAACCCAGTCCGACAAAGTCGGCTGGGTTAATAAAGGATTTTAAGTCAGGTTCCATTTATATTTTTGACTGTTGTAATCGGGTTCTGGCACAAGGTGTCTTTTGTTTTAACCTGTTGTAACTTCGTTGGACACAACCTACTGACTCTCAAATTATTCATAACATTTCAGAGTCCCGTTTCATTTTACTTTGCGACGCGAAGGCTGTTGAGGCAGTACACCGCCGTCACTACTGCGCCTGTCACCACGCTTGTGTTTGCGTCTATGGTTCTCTCGTCCTTGACACGATTTTCTCGCTTTAAAAGTATCGCTTATGGCGACAAGTGCGAGATATTCCAGGTAAGGCTGTCGTCACCGAGGGGCCTCTGTGACACCAAGTGGCACTGAGAGCATTTGGTGTCACTGAGGTCCCTGGCATCACTGAGGCCCCCAAATAAAAATATTTATATTGTTATAATAATTCATACAGTTCTATTTTAATGATGTCCTCAAATAAGCAGACCCCTCGCCGACCCACCCTCCCCCCTCCCCCAACCCCACTCCGTTCCGTCCCATCTCCCACCCTCCCTAATGAAATAAAGAAGAATAAATACGGCAATTTCAGTGTTCATGTTTTTGAAAATAACGTAATCTAACGTTTAAAATGCAATTTCAAGTTAGGGGCCTCAGTGACACCACTGGGTCCTCAGTGCCACCAGGGGGGAGGGGGGGGGGGCTTCAGTCATTATGTCACTGTGTGCCCCGAATGAATTTCCCCGTGTATTTGCAGCAACAGCGTAACGCCGAGCACTTTCCCCAGTATATTCTGAGAACATGTAGTACCGAGCGGCTTTAACTTGCTCGAAAAAAGGCTACTACTTACTCGTATTTTGTATCCAGCAGGAAATCTCACCCCAACAAGACTTTATATGATTTAGAAACGTGATCGCTCACGTGGTTTTCGTGTTTTAAAGAATTTTAACAAATAGATGGATGAAGAAACGACACTAAACCACTTACAATATCCTTTGGGGTAACTATTTTGGGTGTTCTTCATTTCCGCTGAATATACAAGCTTATAGAGATGTACACCACAGACATGGGCTGTGGAACACGGTCTGCTACTCCGAACTGGATCACAAAATTCGAAGCATGACTTAGTAACCGTTCGATTTAAGACGATTGATTAAATACAAATGTGCTATCAAAGAGAAAAAATATCTCAGGTATAAAGAAGCTGTGAGGTGTCTTACGTCAGGCTCTTGTACCATGGGAACAGACATTTTGACGACACCGGGGGGTGGCGCTCTGCTTTCCTGCGTGGGCGTGGCATTGGCTGCCTGGTGTGGCGGCGGTGCTGAGCTTTGCTGTGGCGGTTGGTTGTACATGGCGCTTTGACCTGGTGGTGGTGGACCACCGTATCCCTGTGGTGGCGGTGCATAAGCACCAGCAGGTGGGGGTTGGTAGCCACCCGCAGGTGGTGGCTGGTAACCACCTGGTGGTCCATAGCCACCTGCAGGCGGCGGTAGTTGGTAACCGCCAGCTGGCGGCGGTTGGTAACCACCCGCAGGTGGTGGATGGTAACCACCTGGTGGTCCATAGCCACTTGCGGGCGGCGATGGTCCATAGCCACCTGCATGCGGCGGTAGTTGGTAACCGGCAGCTGGCGGCGGTTGGTAACCACCCGCAGGTGGTGGCTGGTAACCATATGGTTGTCCATAGCCACCTGCAGGCAGCGGTGGTCCATAGCCACCTGCTGCAGGGTAGCCAGGTTGAGCAGGTAGTGCATTGAAACCCTGCAAAACGAAGCGAAATTATGTGCCTTAAATCGAACGAGCCGTATAACTGCATATAACTGGAACATCTGTCACCATTCCTTTATATTAAAAATATACCGGACAACTCCAATAATATGTTAAATTTCTTGAGAAAAGGGTAAATTAACCGATTTCGATTGTAACAGAGAAGCATTGAGTGAAATACGAAACTGGTTATGAAAAGTATGCCAACTTAAGCTAGGCAGGTGCTTTTACATGTGCTTGCTTGCTTACTCCATTACCTGAACGTCATAGTATGTAAAACAAGTAGAACGTTGAATATTGTTGGATTCTCCCGATAGTCAGGTCACAGAATTCTGGTTATAGAAGGGGTAGCCATTGAGAGTCATGGTGCGTACAAAATATCTAAGTTCATTGCTGTAGTAGCATTATTCCAAAAATTTTGCATTTTGCATCTTTTTATCCAGGTCTTGAAGGTGATCTGGATCTTTTTTTCTAAACATCATCCTTCACATCATAATGTACTACCTTGTCTTCGTACATTCTAATTGGCAAAAAGCGCTAGAAAAGTTATTCTTCATAACTGTGCATCAGATGACGCATCTCGATGGGAGAAAGGGGCGAGCATTCCGGTGCCAAAACGGTGAGCTGCTTCTCATAACACAAGATATCAGACGACCACTTTAAAAGCGAAAAATACTTTGAGGTACTGCAAACAATGCCAACCGATACAAAATATCTCCCATATATGGAATACCTTGGCAACCGAATCAAGTATGCGGTGAAAAAAATCAATAGCCAGACATGCTGAGAGCTACAAATACCGCAACAGCATTCTATGACCTCGTAGATAACGACTTCATCACGCACCACAATTGACACTGACCCCTGACTTATTGGCAAGTTACGTAATAGTCGTAGAAAGCTCACTTTCAATAACAAATAGCAATGGACCGACAGTAATGCTGTTACTGTTTTGAAGCATTGCAGGAACACTCGAGAATCTTCTGGAAAAAGCGGAAAACCCCAGCGTAGTTAACGATTAAGCTTAGTTAACAAAGGAACCGAAAATGGGAAAGCGGGAGGAGGAGGGAATGTGTTGACGTTATGCACCTTGCTAGATTTTCCATACGAGCTTACTAATGTTTAACCAAAACCGTGCAACTTACCCGAGGAACAACTACACCAAGTTTAAAGACATGATGTCATACGCCTGTCCTATTCACGTGACATGCGTCAGAAGTTGACAGAACCGTCCGACCTAACTAAGGAATAAATAACCTTGGTCGGGGAGACATAATAGATAAACAGCTTCGTAAATTTGCATTTATCTGTTTCATTTATAAATGGAATTGGACAGTTTGTTCATTACCTGTGGAGCGCCAGGGTAGGGTGCCGGGGGTGCACCACCAGCAGGAGGGGCGCCAGGGTAGGCAACAGGAGGCGCACCAGCTTTAGGGGGAGCACCACTCTGTTTTAAAAGGAAAATCAATTAATGTTATCAAACAATGCCGTTGAAATATGATTTTCAATTTTCGATCGGTGACCCAGTTTTGTTGTTCTTATTTACGTTAGTGTTAAAATGTGCTGCGTATGTCGGCCAAAGTACATGTTTGGTATTTACGTAATATGTTCTCGAATGTTCTAAATTAGTCTGGTTGTTTATTGCTTATTTAAAATGTACTAGAACATACTCGGAGGTTCTGGAACAAAATCTGACTTCTGAATATATGAGAATTGGCGATTTTGCAGTTACTAGGAGTCTTACAACGTGAGTAGATTACCATGGCACTTGAGACAGTGACCTCAGATAGTTAATACATGGGTTTCAATGGGGAAATAGTTTGAAGCAAATTGAGAAGGCATTTTCCATTGACTTCTGTGTTAATCGTTTATTACAAGCGGTTGTATGTACTATTCTATTGTGTTCAGAGCACACTAAGCGAGAAATACTATACGGTAGGGTTTTTAAGTTGTTCAGTTCTTGTGTATCATCCGCTCATATTGAAGAGCTGTGTGTGTTATTGCATGACATTTTAGAGCATATAATAAGGCAAAAAACGGCACAGGTGAGGGGTGTTATGCAATGGGGTTGCGGTATTGAGAACGTGCCATTGATATATTTCCTACCTAGGCAATATTATCATAAAATTTACAAAGCCCCATTTTCCAGGGAAATTTGTGGTATTTTGAAAACAAGTTCAGACATGCTTGTGCTGACAAAGCATGTCCAAACCAGACGAATCCGGTCATTACGGAGGGTGTTTATAGGAATTTCGTTGTTTCTATCGTTATCGGACGTGTGTTAAGAATTTTACTGTAACCTGTATTAATGGATAAATTTCAAGAGGAGATATACCGTTGATATACACTTTAAGCTATCTTACAAGTAAGTAATGGTCTTATTATGGCTACCCTTATATGGTAAATAAAAACACATGTAACAGCTTTATTTGTTTATTTTGACATTTCTAGACCAATGTACAATATATACAGTTATACATGCATAAAATGACAGTGACGATATGTTAACAAACGATTTATATAGTTAGTAGTTAAACACAATATTTATTACGCTATTTGTTATAAATATTATAGTCTAATAGTCTACAAACGTTCCATATCGCTAGCTTAGACCCAACTGTTAAACTTTTTAGGCCAATAGAACCATTTAACGAAATATTGTTTGTTTTGTCCCCTCCCCCTTTCCTTAAGAATTGTCTCAATTTTAAATAGTTCATTGTCTTTTAAGTCAACTTTCTGCAGTTCTGATTGGTAAAAACTGCCTGTTAACGGTTCTCCGTCATAGCAAAGACTGTTTACTACTAAGATATGACACTCAGCCATTTTCGCGTATCCAGACAGCAGTGGCGCCGCCTGGTATTAGAGTTGCAAATTAAGCTGTCAAAAGCATTGAGGTCACCTGGAAAGTGCATGTGTTTTTTTCACTTTTCGTTATTTTTTCGGCCTTAAAGTTAATAAAAACATTTTGTCGCCTGGATAATAATTAGTAATGAATAAGAGTATGGCTACTACAAGAAGAGGACGACCTTGTGCAGCAATTGGATGCGATAATGACTACTACAACTGCAATCTTTCCTTCTTTCGATTTCCAACGGACAAAGAAAGGTAACATTTTTTTTTAAATATGTTAAAATTTTTAAAGAAAAGTAATTGCATCAATAATTCCGTAGCAGATGTCTTTTTCTCTTTCCTTAAGTTAGGTGTTTGAAGGAGTTTTTATCTCTTTTTAGGAGCATGAAATGGGTTCAAAACACCAGACGAGCGGATCTGATGAAAGTTGATTCGGTGATTCTTCACAAGAACCACAAAATCTGTGCCAAGCATTTTGAGGATAACCAGTTTATGAACAAACATAGAAAGAGATTAATATGGAATGCTGTTCCAACACTATTTCAAGTTCCAAACCCCCCTCCAAAAATTACAATATCGCGCCCCGCGCCAAAAATTCGAAGTACAAAGAAGGAATTAAAAACTCCAAAAGCATCTTTTTCTGTGGGTCCATCCTCACCACAAGAAAAACGTGATGAAGAAAAGAGTAGTTTAGTTTCAACGCCTTCACCATCAACTACACCTGATACGCCCAGAAAACAAAAATTAAAAAAAGAGGTGCGACGACTTCGATCAAAACTTTGGAGAGCCAAAAAACCAAAACAGACCAATTCTGCAGCGGCCAAAATTAATTCTTGCATGAATGAACTTAGCCAATATTTGCCAACACAAACAATGGATTTTATCCGGACACAAGTAAAAATGTCCGGTCGGTCAAAATCTGGGAAGAGGTGGCCTATGAAGGATAAAATGCTCGCATTATCTATTTTTTACCATAGCAGAAAGGCGTACAGTTTGCTTGGGCGAATTTTTAATTTGCCATCAAAGAGAACCCTACAAAGAACTCTGCAGAACTCAAATATTTCTCCCGGTCTAAATGACAAAATTCTGGACGGTCTGAAAGAAAAGTTAAGAAATTTGCCTTCAGAAGAAAAAGAGTGTGTGTTGGTCTTTGATGAAATGTCATTAAAACAGGGGTTGTCATATAATAGTCATACAGACAGCATAGAGGGTTTTGAAGATTTTGGTGATTTAGGAAAATCAAAATATGTAGCAAATCATGTTCTGTTGTACATGGTTCGGGGTCTACACTCCAAGTGGAAACAACCCATAGGTTATTTTTTGTCGTCTGGTCCGATTGAAAATAGAATGTTGGACATTTTGACAAAAAATTGTGTTCGAAAATTGAAGGCAATTGATGTGAATATCCGCGTTGTAGTATGTGACCAGGGGTCTAATAACAGGTCTTTCCTTGAAAATATGAATAAAGTGTCGGTCAAAACGCCATATTTTTACGTTGATACTCAAAAGGTTTACGTTATATACGACCCTCCCCATCTTTTAAAGAATATCAGAAATAACCTCATGAAACACGGGTTCATGTGGAAGGAAAAAGAAATAAAATGGCATTATATTGTGCAATTTTACGAATTTGATCAAGAGAATAGCATTAAAATGGCACCAAAATTGAAAGAAGCGCACATTACTTTGCCCCCTTTTAAGGCAATGCGTGTTAACCTGGCCACTCAAATTCTTAGTCATTCGGTTGCCGCTGGTATTTCGACCCTAGTTCGTTTAAAAACAATGCCTGAACAAGCTAGAGACACTGCCCAATTTGTTGAAAACTTTGACCAATTATTCAATTCATTCAACAGTTGCGCAATAAAAAGTAGCCAAAAAATGAGACATGCAGTGAGTGCCAATAGTGGTCATTTAGAGTTTTTTCAAAACATGCTCGCGTTTTTAAATGACATTAAATTAGTGTCCGGAAAAAATGTTCCCTGTATTGAAGGTTGGAAACTGTCAATCATAAGTTTACTAGAATTATGGAAAGACCTGAGTGAAAATTCCAATTACAGGTACTTGTTAACAAACCGGTTAAATCAAGATTGCGCCGAAAATTTTTTTTCGGTGATTAGGGGAAGAGGGGGTTTTCGCGATAATCCCGATCCCCAGGAATTTAGGGCAGCCTTTAGACAAGTAGCGGTTGAACAACTTTTGATGCCAAGCTCATTTTCTAATTGTCAGGCAGATTTTGACAAGATATTACTAGATTTGTCACATGTTTCGCAATCAAATAATGTCACCCAACGCATAAGAGAAAATGACAATTCTGATTTGGAAATTCAGGGTATTTCTGAAACTACTAGTATTTTGAGTGTTATGAGACAACCCGACAGTTCAGTGAAGAATGTGGCTTTTTATATTGCTGGTTATTTGCTTCGCAAAATTAAATTTAGCTGTAATATATGTATTATGGAGTTTGTTTCCGAATCAGTTCCAGATTCAGATTCGTACATTTTTTTGAGAGAAAAAAATTACAGCAAAGAAGGTGCATTATTTATACCATCCGAAAAATTTGGGTTATTTGTGAAAGATCTGGAATCTGTTTTCGTCACCGTTTTTCCAATGGTACAGCACATGACAAAACTTCACACAAGACTTGTTTGCAATGCCAGAGATGTGGAAAAAAATGTAATTGAATGTACAAATACCGCTTGTGTTAAAAAGATAAAAAGCGCGGTAAGATTGTTTATGAAGATGCGAATTCATTTCGCTCTGAAAATGGCAAATTTTTCTTCAATTAGATCCTCGAGTGGTAAAAGAAACAGAAAAGTTTTAAAGCTCATTCATGTGTAAATGTGAGAGCAGTATTTACCTTTTTCTATTGTGACTTTGACGGGAGGGGGGTCATCGTTATCTGATCAGATTTGTTAAATAAAAGGTGGCTGTGCTAATAAAATGGCAATTTTTTATCCTTCTTACTTCTATTGTTCAGCTCCTGTTCAAATAAATTACTTTAAATCCCCTAAAATCTATTGAAATATTGAGCTTAACACCAATACTGTAAAGTGTTTTGACAGTTGTTTTTCTCAGTTTACAACTCTTCCAACAGGGGCGCTGCAATCGCCTGGATACTATAGGCTGTATAGGGAGTGTCATATCTTAGTAGTATATAGTCTTTGGTCATAGTCTTTCAGTCTATAAATAGGCACTTGAAACCGCTGGGCTACAGTAAATATTTCTCCTGTCCATCTTTGGTCGTATTCACGGCTAAATTTATTTCTGAGGTGTGTGATCCGAACCTTTTTATAGACTGAAAGACTAAGACGGGGAACCGTTAACAGGCAGTTTTTACCAATCAGAACTGCAGAAAGTTGACTTTAAAGACAATGAACTATTTAAAATTGAGACAATTCTTAAGGAAAGGGGGAGGGGACAAAACAAACAATATTTCGTTAAATGGTTCTATTGGCCTAAAAAGTTTAACAGTTGGGTCAAAGCTGGCGATATGGAACGTTTGTAGACTATTAGACTATAATATTTATAACAAATAGCGTAATAAATATTGTGTTTAACTACTAACTATATAAATCGTTTGTTAACATATCGTCACTGTCATTTTATGCATGTTTAACTGTATATATTGTACATTGGTCTAGAAATGTCAAAATAAACAAATAAAGCTGTCACATGTGTTTTTATTTACCATATAAGGGCAGCCATAAAAGGCCCATACTTACTTGTAAGATAGCTTAAAGTGTATATCAACGGTATATCTCCTCTTGAAATCAATCCATAAATACAGGTGACAGTAAAATTCTTAACACATGTCCGATAACGATAGAAACAACGAAATTCCTATAAACACCCTCCGTAATGACCGGATTTGTCTGGTTTGGACATGCTTTGTCAGCACAAGCATGTCTGAACTTGTTTTCAAAATACCACAAATTTCCCTGGAAAATGGAGCTTTATAAATTTTATGATAATATTGCCTAGGTAGGAAATATATCAATAGCGCGTTAGAATAGTACATACAACAGCTTGTAATGAGAGTTACAATTACATACACATGAACGCATTTTCAATTCACCATAATGCCTACATAATTACACGAACCCAAGGTCATACGATTAACACAGAAGTCAATGGAAAATGTCTCCTCAATTTGCTTCAAACAATTTCCCCATTGCAACCTATGTATTAACTATCTGAGGTCACTGTCTCAAGTGCCATGGTAATCTACTCACGTGGATAAGCAAATGACGGATAAATTGACTGATTGGAGATTAATCGAGTCTGAGAATTTATCGGATATATTATTAGTTGATAATAGATCGTTCATTTGTGAAAACTGGATAAATTTTATCAGTTACGGATAAGACTCGAAATACTGTGAACTGTAAATAGTGGATATAATAAAATTTTGATGCAGTTTTGAAGTGTGTTTTTACCAGTCTACAAACAACGATGTACCAAGGGAGCAGAACTCACATTCAGGGAACAGATAAGTGTCCTACACAAGGGCTGTTTCTTAACAAATGCAACATATATACACAAATTACCGCGGATCAGGAATAGCCATGCCAATCAACATAATTATTCAATTGATAAGCTCCTGATTTTCTATATCATCAGCGGTATTTGAAACAAGAACAGTGTTTATTACCTGTGGAGCGCCAGTGTCGGGTGCAGGGGGTGCACCACCGGGAGGAGGGGCGCCAGGGTAGGTAACAGGAGGCGCATCGGCGGGAGCAGGAGTACCACTCTATAGAAAAAGGAAAATCATTAAAGTAATCAAACCATGCAACATATACAAAAATTGTCAAGGATCAGGAGTAGCCATGCCAATCAACATAACTATTCAATTGATAAACTCCTGATTTTCTATATCATCAACGGTATATGAAACAAGAACAGTGTTAAATACCTGTGGAGCGCCAGTGTCGGGTGCAGGGGGTGCACCACCGGGAGGAGGGGCGCCAGGGTAGGTAACAGGAGGCGCATCGGCGGGAGCAGGAGTACCACTCTATAGAAAAAAGAAAATCATTAAAGTAATCAAACCATGCAACATATACAAAAAATTGTCAAGGATCAGGAATAACCATGCCAATCAACATAATTATTCAATTGATAAGCTCCTGATTTTCTATATCATCAACGGTATATGAAACAAGAACAGTGTTTATTACCTGTGGAGCGCCAGTGTCGGGTGCAGGGGGTGCACCACCGGGAGGAGGGGCGCCAGGGTAGGTAACAGGAGGTGCATCGGCGGGAGCAGGAGTACCACTCTATAGAAAAAGGAAAATCATTAATGTAATCAAACCAAGCAACATGTACAAAAAATTGTCAAGGATCAGGAATAACCATGCCAATCAACATAATTATTCAATTGATAAGCTCCTGATTTTCTATATCATCAACGGGATATGAATCAAGAACAGTATTTATTACCTGTGGAGCGCCAGGTTGGGATGCAGGGGGTGCACCACCGGGAGAAGGGGCGCCAGGGAAGGAAACAGGAGGCACATCGGCTTTAGGGGGAGCACCATTCTATAGAAAAAGCAAAATTATTAATGTAATCAAGCCATGCAACATATATAAAAAATTGTCAAGGATGAGAAACAGCCATGCCAATTAACGTCATTATTCAATTTATAAGCTCCTGATTTGCTACATCAGTGGGTTATGAATCAAGGACGGTGCTACTTACCTGTGAAGTACCAGGGTCTTGTGCAGAGGTTGCACCACCGGGAGAAGAGGCGCCAGGGTTGGAAAAAGGAGGCGCATCAGCGGGAGGGGTAGCACCACTCTACAGAAAAAGAAAGGCAATTAATGTAATCAAACCATGCAACGTATATAAATAAATTGTCGCTAATCAAGAATAGCAATGCCAATCAACATAATTATTCAATTTATAAGCTTCTGATTTTCTACATCATCAACGGGGCATAAATGAAGGACAGTGTTTGTTACCTCTGGAGCGCCAGGGTCGGGTGCAGGAGGTGCACCACCGGGAGAAGGGGCACCAGGGCTGGTAACAGCAGGCGCATCACTCTATATAAAAAGCAAAAGCAATGAATGTAATCACACCATGCAACATATAAAGAAAGAATTGTCGAGGATCAGGAATGGTCATGCAAATCAACATAATTATTCAATTTATAATCTCCTAATTTTCTACATCATCAGTGGGTTATGAATCAATGAAAGTGTTTGTTACCTTTGGAGTGCCAGGGTCAGATGCAGGGGGTGCATCAACGGGAGAAGGGGCGCCAGGGTTGGAAACAGAAGGCGCATCAGCGGGAGCAGGAGTACCACTCTATAGAAAAAGGAAAATCATTAATGTAATCAAACCATGCAACATATATAAACAAATTGTCGCGAATCAGGAATAACCATGCCAATCAACATAATTATTCAATTTATAAGCTTCTGATTATCTACATTATTAACAGGATATGAATCAACGACAGTGTGTACTACCTCTGAAGCGCCAGGTTCGAGTGTAGAGGGTGCATCACCGGGAGAAGGGGCGCCCGGGTTGGTAACAGGAGGCGCACCACTCTGTATAAAAAGCAAAATCAATTAATATAATCAAACCATAAAACATATAAAAAAGAATTGTCTAGGATCAGGAATAGCCATGCCAATTCACTTAGTTATTCAATTCATAAGCTCCAGATTTTCTACATGATCAACGTGGTATAAATGAAAGACAGTTTTGGCTGCCTGTGGAGCGCCAGGGTCAGGTGCAGGGGGTGTACCACCGCGAGGAGAGGCACCAGATTAGGTTACAGGAGGCGCATCGGCGGGAGGGGAAACCGCTCGACTTAGCATATCTATGCCACATCATGCCTATTGCTTAAGAAATCCATGCGATAACGTTTCTTAAAGTATTAGTCTGCAACACCACCAATTAAACCAGGGGCAACGAAGGGCACCGTAAAATTGCAAAGGACTTGAAGTCATGTCCCTTTATATTTTTGACTGTTGTAATCGGGTTCTGGCACAAGGTGTCTTTTGTTTTAACCTCTTGTTACTTCGTTGAACACAACCTACTGACTCTCAAATTATTCATAACATTTCAGAGTCCCGTTTCATTTTACTTTGCGACACGAATGCTGTTGAGGCAGTACACCGTCGTCACAACTGCGCCTGTCACGATGTCACCACGCTTGTGTTTGCGTCTATGGTTCTCTCGTCCTTGACAAGATTTTCTCAGTTTGAAAGTATCGCTTATGGCGACAAGTGCGAGATATTTCAGGTAAGGCTGTCGTCACCGGAGGGCCTCTGCGACACCAAGTGGCACTGAGAGCATTTGGTATCACTGAGCTCCCTGGCGTCACTGAGGCCCCCAATTAAAAATATTGATATTGTTATAATAACTCATATAGTTCTCTTTTAATGATGTTCTCAAATAAACAGACCCCTCGCCCTCCTCCCAACCCCACTCTGTACCGTCCCATCTGACACCGTTCCTAATGAAATATAGAAGAAAAAATACGGCCATTTCACTGTTCATGTTTTAAAAAATAACGTAATCTAACGCTTAAAATGCAATTTCAAGTTAGGGGCCTCAGTGACGGCACTGGATAATAAGTGTCACCAGTGACGGCTTCAGTCATTATGACACTGTGTGCCCCGAATAAATTTCCCCGTGTATTGCGGCCCACACACACAGCAACAGCGTAACGCCGAGCACTTTCCCCTATATATTCTGAGAACATGCAGTACCGAGCGGCTTTAACTTGCTCGAAAAAAGGCTACTACTTAGTTAGATTTTGTATCCAGCAGGAAATCTCACCCCAGCAAGACTTTATATGATTTAGAAACGTGATCGCTCAAGTCGTTTTCGTGTTTCAAAGATGAAATTAACTAATACTTGGATGAACAAACGACACTAAACCACTTACAATATCACTTTTGGGTATTATATTGTATTATTTTGTATTGTTCTTTAGATCCCTTTCATCCCAATTTTAAAATCTTAGGTATGAACCGACCGCGGTCTGAACCCACGATCTTCCAGTCTCGATCCCTTTGGGGTAACCATTTTGAGTGTTCTTCATTTCCGCTGAATATATCAGCTTTTACAGATGTACATCACAGACAGGGGCTGTGGAACACGGTCTGCTACTCTTAACTGGATCACAAACTTCTAATCATGACTTAGTAACCGTTATATTCAAGATGATTCGATTTAATAACAAATGTGCTGTCAATGAGAAAAAAATCTCAGTTATACAGAAGCTGTAAGGTGTCTTACCTTAGGCTCTTTTACCATGGGAACTGACTGTTTGGCGACGGGGGTCATGCCCGCCATGGCAGCCGTCGGCACAGCACCCTCGACAGGCGCTCTGCTTTCCTGCGGTGGCGGGGCATGGGCTGCCTGCTGTGGACCACTATATCCCTGTGGTTGAGGTACAGATCCTCCAGCAGGTGGCGGTTGGTAGCCACCCGCAGGTGGTGGATGGTAACCAGCTAGTGGTCCATAGCCACCTGCAGGCGGCGGTAGTTGGTAACCGCCAGCCGGCGGCGGTTGATAACCACCCGTAGGTGGTGGTTGGTAACCATTTGGTGGTCCATAGCCACCTGCAGGCGTCGGTGGTCCATAGCCACCTGCAGGCGGTGGTGGTCCATAGCCACCTGCATGCGGCGGTAGTTGGTAACCGCCAGCCGGCGGCGGTTGATAACCACCCGCAGGTGGTGGCTGGTAACTATTTGGTGGTCGATAGCCACCTGCAGGCGTCGGTGGTCCATAGCCACCTGCAGGCGGTGGTGGTCCATAGCCACCGGCTGCAGGGTAGCCAGGTTGAGCAGGTGGTGCATTGAAACCCTGCAAAACGAAACGAAATTATGGGCCTTTAATCGAACGAGCCGTATAACTGCATATAACTGGAACATCTGTCACCATTCCTTTTTGTTTAAAATATACCGGATAACTCCAATAATCTGTTAAATATCTTGAGAAAAAGGGTAAATTAACCGATTTCGATTGTAACAGAGAGGCACTGAGCGTAACTGGTTATGAAAAGTGTGCCAACTTCACCTTGTGCTTTAACATGTGCGTGTTTGCTTGCTTCATTACTTGAACGTCATAGTATGTAAAACAAGTAGGGCGTTGAACGGTGTTGAAGTCTCCCGCAGTCAGGTCACAGAATACTGGTTATAGAAGGGGTAGCCTTTGAGACATGGTGCGTACAAAATATCGTAGCTGTAGTAACATTATTCCAAAAATTGTGCATTTTTTTTGTCAATACTAAAAACGGAAAATAACCGCATGTCACACACCTCAAATATATAGTTTTTCTTAGTGAAAGAACGAAACGGAATCCGTGGAATTCTTCCTGAGACATGGCGCCCCAAGTCCACGTATGTGGTACGAAACATAATCCGTTGGATACTTCCTAAGATATGAGTACAAACTTATGACTATTAGCAGGGAGCAAACGGACAGACGCGCAGCGTTTCATGAGACCCCGCACCGCGGTGGTAGAGAAATCATTTGGTTGCGGCTTTTCCCCCAGAAAATAATATGATCGATTAGTAGCCGTAAAATACGAAAGAGTGACAAGACAGAAAAATGTGAACGTTCTAGTGTTCGAGTGGCGACGGACAAATAGGAAAGTCATGGCTAATTGAAGTCACTGTGGGGACTCGAGCGGCCAGTGCAGGCCTATATTACACACTTTCAATCGATACCTACTTAGTTTCTTGTTTTTGTAAACAAAAATAAAACCCATAATTACCCCTCTACCAAAAATCACTTTTCATTTTTTTAATTGCTGAGATATAATATTCATTTCTGCAAGCATAATCATAATTCATTCTAAAATATTCAAAATAAACAAAACAGAAAGTGGTCGCTAAAGCGGGTTTTGCTGTAGACCCTTCTTATCCAGATCTGAAGTTGGTCACTACAGTAGTTTTACTGTACGTTACATTTTTATCCGGGTCTGGAAGTTGGTCAAGACAGGTAGGTTTTACTGTACCTCTTTTCAGCCGAAACTGGAAGGGGTCACGACAAACGGGTCTTACTTTACATCTTTTTATCCAGGTCTTGAAGGTGGTCTGGATCTTTTTTCCTGAGCATCATCCTCCACACCATGATCTACTACCTTGCCTTCGTACATTCTCATTGGCCAAAAAGTGCTAGAAAAGCATTCTTCATAACTGTGCATCAGATTACGCAACTCGATGGGAGAAAGGGGCGAGCATTTCGGTGCCAAAATGGTGAGCTGCTTTTCATAACACAAGATATCAGATGGCCACTTTAAAACGAAAAATACTTTGAGGTACTGCAAACAATGCTAACCGATACAAAATATCTCCCATATATGGAATACCTTGGCAAGCGAAACAAGCATGCGGGGAAAAAAATCAATACTCAGACCTGCTGAGAGCTATAAATACGACAACAGCATTCTATGTAAATAACGACTTCATAACGCACCACAACTGACACTGACCCCTGATTGATTGACATTTTACGTAATAGTCGTTGATGAGAATCGCACAAAAAGCTCACTTTCAATAACAAATAGCAATGGACCGACAGTAATGCTGTTACTGTTTTGAAGCATTGCAGGAACACTCGAGAATCTTCTGGAAACGCGGAAAACCCCAGCGTATTTAACGACTATGCTTAGTTAACAAAGTGGGAAAGCGTGGGAAGGGGGGAAAGGGTGTTGACGTTATGCACTTTTCTTGATTTTCTATACGAGTTTAATAATGTTTAACCAAAACCGTGAAACTTATCCGAGAAACAACTACACAATGTTTAAAGCCATGATGTCATACGCCTGCTCTATTTACGTGGCAAGCGTCAAAAGTTGACAGAACCGTCCGACTGACCCAAAGAATACCGATATAAAATTTGAAATCGATACGATTTCCCGTTATAGAGATATTTTGCACACAAGATCTTGTTCATAATATATTTTACATGATGACGTCATACGTCTAACCCGAACACTCGCGTGACGTCGGGCCGACGTCGGAACGGTATAAACCAGGTCTTAAAACGTCGGCATCGGCTTCGATGCATCGGTAATGCATCGGTTATAGGTTGGCAATAGTCGAATTTCCATTTTTTTCCCCATTCGTCGGAAGTTCATCGGTTACCGACGTTGGCCCGATGATTATTTTCCTCAGTTTAATAGATGTTGGTAGATATTCATCCGGCCGACATTTTTTTCCGACGAACTTCCGACCAATTGGGAATTTTTTAAGAAAAAATATTATATTCATATATTATACGTATTTCTCAATGCATATATTATACATATATTTTCATGCATTGGTTATACGTTTGAAATAGATACACTTCCGACCAATGGTAAAAAAAATTGAAACGGATATTGCATACGTATATTCGATGTATTTAATTATACGTATATTATACATATATTTGTATATGTTGGCCCAACGTCTGACATAGACGGACTTCCGACGGAACAAAAACTTGTTTTTGAAAAAGATATTACTGATGTATAACCGACGCATTACAATAATCGTATAATAGACAAATATATCACTGCATCGGCTATACGTCGGAAATATACCGAATTCCGACGGAACTTTATTTGTTTTATTTGAGATATTACAAGCATGTAATATGCGTATAAATATATACGTATATTATACATAGTTATATTTGTTGGTGAAACGTCGGAAATATACCGATTTCCAATGGATCTCTAAATTTGTGCATTTCACGCATAACTTGAAACGAAAACCTTAATGTTCTATATATATATATATATATATATATATATATATATATATATATATATATATATATATATATATATATATATAGATATAGATATATATATATATATATATATATATATATATATATATATATATATATATATATATATATATATATATATATATATTGCGTTGTGTACGAGCGCTCCACATGTTCCACAGCGCACAGAAGAACAGTTTTCAATTGTTTGCAGTATAGTGTATGTCGTAAATATATAAAATATATATTACATAAGTTGCTAAAAGCCTTCTATCTAACCTCACTTTTCTTACTTCTCGCATTCACATATGCTCATCTAAAATTGCTCTGCCCGACATACTTTCTAAAAAGAGTTTTGTTCGCATTACTCTAAAACAAATTGACTTCCATAACTTAATATGCGTCACAAATGGATAAATTCCCAAAATTATTATTACTTCGGAAAAAAGATATCGATATTGCAATTGTACATTATACGTATTATTTTATACGTCTGTAAAGCGCATATTTTCCTATGTATAAACGACGTCGGAAATACATCGGAAAAAAGATGCCGATATTGCCAACGTGTATTATACGTATTTTTATACGTCCATGAAACGCATATTTTCCGATGCTTATTCGACGTCGAAAATTTATCTATTGCCGTTTTGTAGGGGACATTATGAAGAATCAATAGTGGAGCATTATGAATATACTTGAAAATTATCATTTGCCTCAATAAACTATCCCTCAGCAAACATTAAGGAGAAAAGACAATACAAATAACTAAATTTAAAAACGAAAATGTAAGAAGTAAACTTTTTGGGACGAAATAGAAACATTAGACCACTTAATTACACTGCCGAGGCAGCCCCAGCCGCCGTGGAGTAGAAGTATGTTCCGCGCCTAGGATGCAAGAGGTCCCCGGTTCAAACCCGAGTAAGTACTAGTGTTCAGTTGCAATATATAAATATGCTATGTTGTGTATTAATATGCTATTGTGTATGTATGAATATGTGAATTATGAATGGTTGGTAAGGGTTACATGGGTCAGTTAAGTTTAGAAACAATTTTTTTTTCAAATGCGCACACGCATTTTTATACGTCTAAAAAACGCATATTTTCCGATTGTCACTTGGTCGGAAATGCGTTGGAAAACCTCGAAAATATGCATTTTATACGTATAATAATCATCGGAAGTTCGTCGGAAATGCATCGGAATATAAACGTATAACCGACGCATAGCCGATGGTTGGTAATACGTCGGTAATGCGTCGAATATATGCATAAAAAACTTCGTCGGAAAATATGCACATAAACGACTAATAAAACGGAAAAAACATGCGTATATCC
This sequence comes from Protula sp. h YS-2021, assembly GCA_949752745.1. Lineage (NCBI taxonomy): Eukaryota > Metazoa > Annelida > Polychaeta > Sabellida > Serpulidae > Protula > Protula sp. h YS-2021. The sequence goes on along the minus strand of OX457028.1, from coordinate 66,662,957 downwards.
GACGTATGTTGCCGATATTGCCGACGCATTTTATATGCATCTCCGACGTTAAAGAATTTGTAGGGATTTTTCCGACGGTGGCCGGACGTATTAAAGATATATCGGCCCGATGTATATCCGATGTACGAAGCCGCTATATCTATTATGCGTCGGGCCATAGTTAATGCTATGTGCAACCGATACATCGGCCGACGAAGTTGCCGATATTGCCAATCTAATATAGATGTATTTTAGACGTTACGCGAGTGTTCGGGAATATGTTCGTTCACTCACAATAAATATTTTAAAAAACCTTCGAACCTACCAAACAACAATGCCACCAAGTTTCAACTTTCTCTGATGTTCAGCAGCTGAGAAATTAAGAAATTTCGCACACAAGATGTTTATGTAATGACGTCATACACCTGCCCTAATCACGTGACATGCGTCAAAAGTTGATAGAACCGTCCGACCTGCTAAGGAATCAATCGGCTTGGTCAGGGAAATATAATAAATAAACAGCTTCGTAAATTTTTATTTAACTGTTTCATTTATAAATGGAACTGGCGCGATCAAGGACACTGTATTCATTACCTGTGGAGCGCCAGGGTAAGGTGCAGGGGGTGCACCACCAGCAGGAGGGGCGCCAGGGTAGGGTGCAGGGGGAGCACCACCAGCAGAAGGGGCACCAGGGTAGGGTGCCGGGGGTGCACCACCAGCAGGAGGGGCACCAGGGTAGGCAACAGGAGGCGCACCAGCTTTAGGGGGAGCACCACTCTGTTTTAAAAGGAAAATCAATTAATGTCATCAAACAATGCCGTTGAAATATGATTTTCAATTTTCGATCGGTGACCCAGTTTTGTTGTTCTTATTTGCGTAAGTGTTAAAATGTGCTGCGTATGTCGGCCAAAGTACATGTTTGGTATTTACGTAATATGTTCTCGAATGTTCTAAATTGGTCTGGTTGTTTATTGCTTATTTAAAATGTACTAGAACATACTCGGGGGTTCTGGAACAAAATCTGACTTCTGAATATATGAGAATTGGCGATTTTGAAGTTACTAGGAGTCTTACAACGTGGATAAGCAAATGACGGATAAATTGGCTGATTGGAGATTAATCGAGTCTTAGAATTTATCGGATATATTATAAGTTGATAATAGATCGTTCCTTTGAGAAAACTGGATAAATTTTATCAGTTACGGATAAGACTCGAAATACTGTGAACTGTAAATAGTGGATATAATAAAATTTTGATGCAGTTTTGAAGTGTGTTTTTACCAGTCTACAAACAACGATGTACCAAGGGAGCAGAACTCACAATCAGGGAACAGATAAGTGTCCTACACAAGGGCTGTTTCTTGACAAATGCAACATATATACACAAATTGCCGCTGATCAGGAATAGCCATGCCAATCAACATAATTATTCAATTGATAAGTTCCTGATTTTCTATATCATCAACGGTATATGAAACAAGAACAGTGTTTGTTACCTGTGGAGCGCCAGGGTCGGGTGCAGGGGGTGCACCACCGGGAGGAAGGGCGCCAGGGTAGGTAACAGGAGGCGCATCGGCGGGAGAAGGAGTACCACTCTATAGAAAAGGGAAAATCATTAAAGTAATCAAACCATGCAACATGTACAAAAAATTGTCAAGGATCAGGAATAGCCATGCCAATCAACATAATTATTCAATTTATAAGTGACTGGTTTTCCTTATCAGTGGGTTATAAATGAAGGATAGTGCTTACCTGTGGAGTGCTAGGGTCGGGTGCAGGGGGTGCAGCACCGGGAGAAGGGGCTCCAGGGTAAGAAACAGGAGGTACATCGGCTTTAGGGGGAGCACCATTCTATAGCAAAAGCAAAATCATTAATGTAAACAAACCGTGCAACATATATATAAATAAATTGTCGCGGATCAAGAATAGCAATGCCAATCAACATGATTATTCAATTTATAAGTTACTGGTTTTCTACATCATCAGTTGGATTTGAATCAAGGACAGTGTTTATTACTTCTGGAGCGCCAGTGTCGGGTGCAGGAGGTGTACCACCGGGAGAAGACGCACCAGGGTAGGTAACAGGAGGCGCACCACTCTGTATAAAAAAACAAAAGTAATTAATGTAATCAAACCATGCAACATATAAAGAAAGAATTGTCGAGGATCAGGAAAAACCATGCCAATCAACATAATTATTCAATTTATAAGTTACTGGTTTTCTACATCAGCGACATATGAAAATTCTCTTTTTCTGTAACAACTGATATCACTACTACTAATTAGTACGCACCCAGCCCTTCTCCCACATTCGGTCATGCTCAAATAATTTATTGTTACAGAGTGCAAAAAGGGATCTCATCAAAATAGCCATTCTAGATGAACACGCTTTCGCAACTCCCAAACAAATAATATTAATGATTAATAAGAAATATCCCATCCTTGAGGAATGATTTATTTACGATCTAAGGAAATGGGGAATGACTGTAAGCATGTGATCACACAAATATTGTCTATTTCACAGACAGAATACACGAAATAATATGTATTTACAAGAGAAGCATGTCAATTCAGCCACCACAGCCTAAATCCTCTCTAGATTACAAGAGAAGCCTGTTAAACTAGACTGAATTCCGCTACAAAGCGAAATTAGCCCACTTGCAGAAACCATAACAGAAAATAATTGTGTTAAATCATGACAAAAAACTTCGAAGTCACTTAGTACCCCTTCTTTATAGGTGCTTTGATCCAACTTCCGGTTTATGGTTTTGACCATGACCGAGGAGGTCAAGGTCACCAAGGTACCTCTGACATGTCGTTTCTCAGACCAAAAGGAAAATGAGCTCAAAATCGCTCTATCTCTAACTGTTTTCGAGATAATAGTCAACTTCCGGTTTTTTACCTTGATCGGGACCTGGAAGGTCAAGGTCACAGAGGTACCCTTATGTAACGTTGTTTAGGCCCAACGGGTCGAAAATGAGCTCAAAATCGCTCTATTTCTAACCGTTTTCGAGATAATAGTCAACTTACAGTTTTTGAGCATGACTCAGAAGGTCAAGGCCACCGAGGTACCTCTTATGTAACGTTGTTTAGGCCCAAAGGGTCGAAAATGAGTTCAAACTCGCTCTATCTCTAACCGTTTTCGAGATAAGTCGACCTGTTATTAACAGCGCGGGAAGGCACGTGACCTTTGACCTTAACCCCCAAGGTTAAGAATAATGATAAAATTTTACCTCCTACTGAGTACGTTTTATGTATTCAAACTGGAATTTGAGTACCTTTATGGCTACTTTTCGTGACTAATAGGCGTTTCAAAAAATATTTTGACCTCACTTTGACCTTGACTTCTGATGTTCAAGGTCAAAAAATTTTCCGGATTTGACGAAAACTTATTACCTTCTATATGTCTGCCAAATGCAGTCTTTCTAGGACAAACCCTGTTGGAGGAGTTTTCTGGAAACCACTTTGAGGTCAAAAATACTTTGACCTCAATTTGACCTTGACCTTCAAGGTCAATTTCCGATTTTTAACCTGGACCATGACGAAGGAGGTTAAGGTCACCGAGGTACCTCTTCTATAACGTCTTTTAGGCCCAAAGGGTCCAAATTAAGCTCAAAATCGGTCTTTTACCATTTAACCTGTCCGTTACTAATACTAATATTTTGTATGACCATTTGTGACGTGCTATTTATGCTTTCTTGTCTGTTGCTATCAATAAATTACCTTATCCGCTGGCTGCGGGTATCCCTGTTGAGGGTAGCCAGAAGGATTCATTTTGGACTGTGTTTACTGTTATGCTGAAAAAAGAAGACTGTGAGTTGAAATCGGTTTATTTAATAAAGTGTAACACCTTTATATCAACTATAAAATGCGATATAATGCGCCACGGACACCAAAAAAAGTTAATACCTACATTGGTCAGAATAATCATCATAAAATGCGAATTTTTCTTCGAAACACCAGCCTAGGTGGTTGGAGGGAAGGAGAGCGGCAAAAATCAACCCAATTTTTTTGCAGAATCCAGTTGATCTCAACGCCCATCAAAATCGAGTCAGAAATGGCAAGTATGACTGATACCTGTAAGTGATAAAACAACGAAGGGGTGGGGGGGGGGGCAGCCGAGCGCTCGGGATGGTGGGCCTCCTTTTTTCAACTGTCATTTCTTAAGTACACACAGCAAACCAAAAGTGCATATCAAATATCAATACAGAAATCAGTCAAAACAAGTCTGAATCTGGGCAGTTCTTTGATTCCCACATATACAGAGGCCTCTGGGGGTCAGCAGGGATCCTGCACTACATACCGTAACATTTCGGTCCCCACTTCATGAACCCTTTTGATCTCACCCACACATACTTCACTTCCGAAACCGGTTACTAGCTTAGCGTATTTTCCAAAAGTCATGGATTTATCCGATTTATGTTTTTTTCGGTACATTATAAACGTGAAAGAACGACGAGGGATGTTTAACGGTATGTAAATAACCGATTTGTGCGATCAGCCGCTGTCTGATAAACCGATTTCGCCTGTACTTCCAGGCCACAATTCAACGTTTAAATCACTCAAATAAAAGAAGCAGAGGGGATCATATCTGACTGTATTTCATTTCTTACTGGAACGTGAACCAGACTAATTTTTTTTTTTCGATTGGCAGCGCATATAACGCCGACTTACATGCCATATTCCTGTGCTAAAAGCGGTCATATAAAATTGACACTAACTTTAGCATGGCAGAGGACATTTTAAGGCTATAATCTTCTTACAAATATCAAAAGTATTTGTGTTGAAACTTTGCCTGCTTTAAGATACCATAATCTGCATATCTGCAATATGTAATTTAAGCCAAGAGATTTATTTCTTGATTTCATCAATATGATTTAAAAAAAACACACATTTTCAAGGTGAAAAAAAAAACACATTCACATATAAAGGTGAAAAAAAAAATCAACAAGTGGTATTCTTATTTTTGAAATATCGAAAGTAACAAAAAAGCAACACGTTTTTTTTTTTTCTATTTCAATATCCACGGCGCAACGGCAGTCTACTGATCACTGCATACCAAACAGAAATCCTTACATAAACATTACGAACTCTCAGAAGGGAACGATACAAAATGTTTCTTCCCATTCATGTAACATATCTTCACCTGTTGATGCGTTTTTAAATAAAGCTGTCTTTGTATATTGCTGTCTTACAGGAAAACAGTTACAATGTAAAATAATATTCGAAGCTTCCCTGCCACTGTCCGATCCCTTTCTGATCAGTTGCTCACAAATGATATTGTTTAAACGTATGCCACATAGCTGAATTAACAATATGCATTGATATAGTTAAGAGGTTGCCAAGCAGCTTTGTTCACCCGAGGGTAGAAAGTTGCGTCAGGGGAAGCCGAGCATTACATTCCAACTGGAGGTTAACAAAACTGCATGTTACCCTCCTGACTACAATATAACCTCGTTTACTCGAACACGGTTAACTCGCATTCCCGGTTAGCTCGAACACCTTTTGAAGTCTTGACTTTTTTCTTAATTATATACGTCTTATAATTTCCCGGTTAACTAGAAGTTTTTTAGCTCGAACTAATTTTGACGGAGAAAAATTTTTTGTGCCCAAAATGAGTGATAAAAACACGCACAATCCCAGTCTTTTTGGAGTTGAAAACTTCTGATGATCGCGGCAAATCTACTCCGGCTTTATTATCGTGATTGAGTCAAATTAAAAGACACTAGTATCCTTCATGGTGGAATACTCCGTACGAATTTGAGTCCCTTTAAACTAATCCGATGCGAACTCAATTGCAATTCTGAGAATGATGCCTGTAGTCAATTGAAAAAGCTGCTTTTTGATTTAAAGGTAATCTGTGCTTCAGAAGTCATTCGTATCACTTTGTACAAATCATTAGGGACTATTGCGATGTATTTCTCTAAATCAATTACAACTGCGAATGTTTTGGAAACCGACAATTGAAAGTAGTCTCTGTGTCGTTAACGCGTTGTAAAAAATGTGTCGTGCTTGTAAACAGGTTGTTTTTATGTTTAAACTTGGGGATTTTCAATCTCCTAGTTTATTGAATTCGTTCCTAAAGTGTTTCCGTATGATTCGTTGCTTTTTTTTTCGGCAAAACCTTTTGACGCAAACTCCTCTGAAACGACTACTGCTAGGACGACCAAATTTAGCAGGGGCATAATGTAGCCCGTGTAGTTGGTCTACTCAATTTTATATGCGAAAAAGGGACATTGAAACTTGAAAGCCGTCACGCGAACTCCTCTGAGACGGCTAGGGCGATCAAATAAGGTGCCTTTGGGCCTAAAAGACGAAATGTAAGAGGTACCTCGTTGGTCTTTACATCTTCGATCATGGTGACGCCAAAAATCGGAAGTTGACCATTATTTCGAAAATGATTACAGAAGCTTTTTTCGACCCGTTGGGTGTAAAAGACCATATGCAAGAGGTGGTAAACGGTCATCTGCCCCCAGTCAACTGCCCCCCTTTTTTGCAACCCGGTCGACTGCCCCCCCCCCCCCCCCCTCCCCTGCAATTTGATGGGATCGTTATCTGCCCCCCTCCTTTTTTAGTGGAAAAAAATTCTTAAAAAAATTAGGCAATTATGATGTCCCGGTCTACTTCGTCTCTGAAACAATTGATCTTCATTGATTTTTAACTCTGGTTAAAAAAGGAGATGTGAAAAACTATTGATCTCTTCATCGTCTCTGAACAAAAAGAGATCTAAAAGACGACTGGTCTGTTCTTTTTCGCTCAGTAACAGGAATGTAAGAAACGATTGATCTATTCACCAATATTGATCTGAGGAGAGACTGATCCGTGGTGAATTGCAATTTACCGAGGTGCAGTACATTCAATAAAATAAATATATATTTTACTTATTGTGTATATGTGTTTTATTTATTGTGTCTTTGTAAGCCAAGAACCCAAGAAAAAATAGTATATGGAGGGGGCAAGAGAACACCCCTCCACTTTGAAGGGGGAGGTGCAGTCGACCGGGCTGCCAAATGTAAAGTGTGACAAAACGCCTCACTCGTATAAACTCCCTATTTCCCCCCCATTTTTCTTACTGTTTATCGTATACTCATTGTTCGCCTATTACACATTTGTCATTGAACTTTTTGCTCGTACGGTTTTTCCATTTTTTCTGACATTTTTGCTCATTTTTTTCTACGCCAAGATGCTTTTTATATATTTTATTCTACAAAGGAAGAAAGCAAAAACAAAGAAGTGCTCTCTTTGCTGGTCTTGCATTCATAGAGTAGTCCGATCAGAGTCACTAAATGCCAGAGATATCGGAGTATTGCATGGCATCTAATCCTAGAAAGTAGCCAGACTGGCTAAAAAGCAAGTCATTTAGTCAAAGTAAGAAAAATGGGGGGAAATAGGGAGTTTATACGAGTGAGGCGTTTTGTCGCACTTTACATTTTGAGGCGTTTTGTCGCACGGCCTTATGTCGCGAGGCGTTTTATCGCGAGGCGTTATGTCGCGAGGCCTTTTGTCGCGAGGCCTTTTGTCGCGAGGCTTTTTGTCGGGATACCGGGTATATTAGGACCAAGCGGAAAAAAGAAGGTGGAGAGGGGGTTGAAGAAATAGTAAAAGAAGAGTTAGAAAGAAAGAAATTCCGATAAGTCGCCTCTTACGCCATGCACGGAACAGAAAGCAGTTGGCGTATTTTTAAGATTCCCCCAACCCACAGGGGGGATCCACAAAAGGGGTCAACGAAGAAACTACGTTTTCCTTTATGTAACAGATAGTTCAAGCGGAGTCCCAGGTCTGACAGCTGAAATAACCCACCGATGTCAAGCCCACAAGTTACGGATCTTACACTACACATTTCCTGACAAAAAAATAATAGATCTGCCGTCTGTAACTGACTGCTACCACAGAGCGCATGCAGGCCTTTGCTGCATATAACTGGTATTTTCGCAGTCGTAAATTGTTATTTCACTGTAAAAATTCGGCGTTTTTAACTTGTAGTGCCATTTATACACGGAGTAATGCACCATTTCTCAAAGGTAGATCATATGACATTTGAACGCACCTACAATGCAATGCAACAATGCAATATGAAGGTTAAGTTAAGAGAAATTATAAAGAATTCTCCCTTCTCTCGTGTTTAAAATTAGTGAAGCAAAGATGCATAATTGTTTTGTCAAACAATTTTCTTCAAAGCATTAATGTGAAATTCTTAGAAATTCCATTTATTTGCCAGCTGGAATTTGAGACCCGTTGACTTCCTCACTTAAATATCAAGTGTAATTCAAACGCAGGTCACCTATTAAATTTACTTCTGCGAAAAAACTTCAAACACAAAACAATAAAAGAATAGCCATTTATGAAGAAGGTCACAAAAGTCTACCATGTAAATAATTAGATAATTATAAAGCTCATTCTCTGCAGAGTGAAGGAGCGAATTCTCTTATTTATTTCCAAAATGTGTCTTAAGTTGATATTCCTACCTCTTTAAGAATATAGCGGAACCTCTGAAATCCTACCACCCCTGGGACCAGAAAAAATGTGCCCTATTTCAGAGGTGGTACCATTTGGTAGGTTTGGTTATTCTGGGGTAAAATGTTGTGTGTGGGTTGACCATAGACTCAGCTTTGATGTTAAAACACAATGAAATTAATATTCGTTTACAATAACATCTATAACGTCTCAATGATTAATTATCCCCAGCAACAATATCCAAGATGGCGGCAACATGCTAAGTGTTGTGAATAATTTGCCGCACAGATAGAGCGATTTCCCCTCTGTCCTACAGTGCTCCGATCTCAGGCATTTTGGGTGCTCGGGACCGAAAAAAAGTGGCCCAGAGTGTTCCTTTCCGAGGTGGTACCAATTGGGAGTTTACTCAACCATTAAAGTCTATGGAGCGCATTCGGGACCGAAAAAATGTGCCCCATTTCAGAGGTGGCCCCAATAGGGAGGTGGTCCGATGTCGATGTTCCGCTGTACCCTTTTCCAAGAAAAAAGGGTAATGCAGGTAAAGTATTTTAAATCAGAATAGCAAGACATTTCTCAAGTTACAACACTGTATTTACACCGAATTTCAAAGCAATCTCTAGCCTGACATAATTTTAACCATCTTTGAGCGCAGAAAACATCAGTTCAAAAACTAACAACATAACAATGAATTAATTGTAATATTTCAAAAATGCGTCACAACATGATATGTAATTCACAGTTAAAACCCATATACACAGCAATGACAACACTTTGCAAAGTATCAAAAAAAATTGTTAATGAAAAAAATATTATAAAGCGCTTTGTGCCAAATTTTTTATGCGCATATTTTACCGCACAGGTTGCAGAACAAAGTTCAAAACATAACGGTCGAGACTATTATTCCACAAACATAATTGTATGGGATACAAGATATTTTGTTCAAGAACAGTTCAATTTAGTTGAAACATATGGTGCAGTAAAGATGATACTATATATATACTGTTTAACCCACATCGTGGACATTCCTGGTAAATACACCGAGTGCACTTTAAAACGGATAATAAGCAAACGACTTGCCACCCCAATATCTGTATGATTTGCAAGTACATAGGAAAGTTAGACACCTGTTGGGAATTTCAATTATCTTTTTCCATTGTAAATTGCAAATAGCTAACGCACCATATGGTGTAATAAGAACCTCTCATTTGTTACCCTTCTAACAAAGGGCGGCTGCAGCTGCAGCTGCAAGCGACAGTTCAGGAGCATATCCTCTCGTAATGACAACCCTCCGTATGAGAAATGGTACTGTGACACCGGCAGAAGGAGGGTGGAGTTAAAGCCTTACTACATTTCACCTTTTGTGTAAAGAGACACCACTTATATACATTAACATGGGGTGTGAGCACAGATATGTCTCTACATAGGAAAGAAACGACCGAAAAACGTCAGCCTGCGTTGCCCAGAGCCCATTTTCAGACCAGTCGACATGCAACGGGCCCGTTTCACGGCCACAAGGCGTGAAACGGGCCCGTTTCATGGGTGCGAGGCGTGAAGATAGCCTTTCCAATCTAAGCTATGCTTTTAACCTTTCTGTGCAGAAATTGTTTCCGCACGCCTATAAATTTGAAAAAAAAGAAACTTTTTGAAGAAAATTGTTCTACTCCCCCTTAAAAAATATACAGTATAGAACACTTTGCATTATAATTAAAATCGAAACAACATCTGCACGGGTGGGAGATATGAAACCGGCTCGTTGCACGGTGACAGGGCGTGCAGAGAGCCTTTCCAATATAAAGCTTAAACAGGAACATTGGAAACAACATCTGCACGGGTGGGAGGTATGAAACGGGCCCGTTGCACGTTCACAGGGCGTGCAGAGAGCCTTTCCAATATAAAGCTTAAACAGAAAGATTGGAAACAACATCTGCACGGGTGGGAGGTATGAAACGGGCCCGTTGCACGTTAACAGGGCGTGCAGAGAGCCTTTCCAATGTAAAGCTGAAAAAAACATTGGAAACAACATCTGCACGGGTGTGAGGCATGAAACTGGCCCGTTGCACGTTCACAGGGCGTGCAGAGAGCCTTTCCAATGTAAAGCTTAAATAGAAACATTGGAAACAACATCTGCACGGGGGGGGGGGGGGGGGGAGGTATGAAACGGGCCCGTTGCACGGTCACAGGGCGTGCAGAGAGCCTTTCCAAATGTAAAGCTTAATAAGAATCATTGGACACAACATCTACACGGGTGGAAAACATGAAACGGGCCCGTTGCACGGTTCAGGGCGTGCAGAGAGTCTTTCCGTGGAACCAGACCAAAAACTTGCTTACACCTTTACACTTTTCGAAAGGGCTGTTTTCACTCCCAATCCCGTGCCAATACCCTTTCCAGAAATCTGCTGGTAGAAAACACGATAATAAGCACAAATTTTCTAGGAAAGGATATCGGCACGGGATTCAGCGTGCATACAGCCTGTTCAAAAGTCGTCACTGTGGAACCACATCAATGCAGGGGCATCCGTTTTACATAAACATGAATTTTCTCCTTTTGTTTCGATCGGGTTACTTTCAAATTTAGGTAGGCCTTTCTTTACAAGTTACTTTTTTGGCGATCCAAAAATTGGCCAAAAATTGTCGGTTGCCAATTTTCAGCCCGTTCAAAAGTCGTCACTGTGGAACCACATCAATGCAGGGGCATCCGTTTTACATAAACATGAATTTTCTCCTTTTGTTTCGATCGGGTTACTTTCAAATTTAGGTAGGCCTTTCTTTACAAGTTACTTTTTTGGCGATCCAAAAATTGGCCAAAAATTGTCGGTTGCCAATTTTCAAATTGCTTCTTCTCCCACAATTTTGACCAAATCTTCTTTAAATTTTGTGCAAATATTGTCTACGTAGAAAAATTACTTTTTATGGCCATCCGCCAAAATTGGCCACATGAGGGGCATTTTGTAATTTTTTGGTGTTCAATTTTCAAAATTTTTCAAAGTTTTAAAAGACTTCATCTCCCACAATTTTGATCGGATTCCTTTCAAAGTTTTGTTCAAAAATGTTCTCTAGTTGTGCCTCTATTTAAAAATTACTTATTTGGCGATAGGCCAAAAATTGGCCAAATTGGCATTTAAAATTTTTCGGATGCCAATTTCAAAAATGCTTCTCCCACAATTTTAATAAGATTTCCTTTAAATTTTGTGCGAATATTTTCTACTTAGGCCTCTCTTGAAATATAATTTTTGGCCATCCGCCAAAAATTGGCCAAATGGGAGAGGGGCATTTTGTTATTTTATAGTGTCTACTTTTCTAAATGATTGTTTTCCCACAATTTTGATTCGATTTCTTTCCAATTTTCTACTAATATTCTCCAATATTGGCCAACCGGAGACATTTTTTAATTTATTGTCTTCCAATTTTCAAAATGCTTCTTTTCCCACAATTTGCATGAGATTCCTTTCCAATTTTGTACGATTGTTCTCTAATCAGGCCTTTCTTGAAAAGTCATTTTCGGCGATCCGCCAAAAACCGGTTAAATTGGGGATATTTTTTAAGTAACTGAAAGGCAGTTTTTAAAACACTTCATCTCCCATAATTTCGATCGGATACCTTTCAGATTGTGCAGATTGTTCTCTTGAGGTTTCTCTCTTGAAAAGTTACTTTTTTGGTGATACACCTAAAATAGGCCGGATGGGAGGCATTTATAACTTTTCGGTAGCCAGTTTTCAAAATGCTTCTACTTCCACAGTTCGGATCGAATTGCCTTATAATTTTACATCAATGCTCACCAGGCTTTCTTCTCTTGAAAAGTTGTTATTTTTTGGCGATCCAGAAAATGGCTAAATTTGAAAAGAAAAAGATCTCTATCGTATTCTTTTCAAATTTAGTGCGCATGTTTCCTGGGTAGACCTCTCTTGAAAGTTTTTGGCGATCCACCAAAAATGCCCAAATAGGGGATATTTTTCAATTTTTTGGTAGCCAATTTTTGAAAGGTTTTCCCCAACAATTATAATGGTATTGTCTTCAAACCTTGCATAAAAGTTCACTAGGCGGTCCGCTTTTGAATAGCTGCTTTTTGGCCACCCGCGAAGAATTTAGCACCCAATTTTCGAAATGCTGCTTTAACTACAATTTTGGATCGTTCGCTCCCAAGATGGTTGCCTCTTCAAAGTTTACTTATTTTTGTCGATCCGCAAAATATTTGCTAATTCCCCCATGTAAATGAGGGATAGCTATAGTATGAGCATGTCTGACTATTTGTTTGTCTGTCTATCTGCAGGAAACACATGGTTTAGTTAGTTAGTTAGTTAGTTAGTTAGTTAGTTAGTTAGTTAGTTAGTTAGTTAGTTAGTTAGTTAGTTGTATGATTTGCGAAACGATACGACCGATCCTTAGCGGGTTGCATTGTGTCAAAACATGTCAGTAATCAGTGACTAGAAAACAATATAACCAGTTAAAATTCTGGCTAGTTAATCCTGGTGTTGTCCACAAATTCTCAAAACTGTTTGAGGTCCGGTTCTTATTTCTTATTCAGAAAATTTATCTATTGTAGATGTGAATCGTAGTATTATTTTTGAAATCAGTGAAAAATTGACAAAATGACAAATTGTCAAAAATTACAAAAATTCACGTTGGACTTGGCAATTGTGCGATATTTTGTCCGCACCACTTCACATATAACTATTTATCATAGTGGAATCAACGACACAACGTCCCCGGCCATTATGTCCCCTGCCATAAGGCCCCCAAATGAATTTAGGGCCAAAACCTCCCAAAGCAAAAAAAAGTATGATAACATAATTAACGTTTTATCAAGCTTCAAACTGGCCATAAGGTCCCCAAATGAATTTAGAGTTAAAACATCCCAAAAGCAAAATTTGCCGTGCAATCCACGACAAAATGACCAGGACCATACGGTTCCTTACCATAAGGTCTCCGGCCATAATGTCTCTGGCCATAAGGTCCCCAGGTGAATTCAGGGCCAAAACATCCACAAAGCAAATAATCGTGCGATAACCTAAATCAGCGTTTTATTCAGCCTTACACCGGTGTGCTATACCGGGCTCTCTCTCCCCCCCCCCCGAGGGGACCTCTCTTAGTACAGCTCCCCCCCCCACCTGGGGTAATTTGCCCCCCTCTGTCCAGCTAATCCCCCTGCTGTTTGGAAATGAAACGAATCCACACCCCCTTGTTAGAATTGTTATTTGTGCCTCTTTGCAACGAGGGATTAAAGCATCTAAATGCAGATCTCGGGTAATTTATTTAATTGCAAATAAGTTGCCGCTGTTTTGAAACGAAACAAATCCACGTCTATTCATCAAAATTTTTTATTTATGTATTGTAGCGAGGGATTAAAATAGTTCAGATAAGAGATCTCGGGTAATTTCAAGTTCCGGTATAAAATTTACTCCAAGCTGAGGATCCTCATTTTTTTTACTCCACACGGTATGAAGAGGAAGCTGTATCACCACTTGCGGAAGGTAGGGCTGCGGAAGTCAGTCGTCCAAAACAATTTACCTGGCGAACATGCACGAGCACCTCACTCCAGTTTATCAGATTTAAGATTTAATTTTTGTGTCCTTTTCTTTGATTTATTATTGAATTGTGCTAATAAAGTCGTATAAGCAGTGTTATAATCTTTGTTCGACTTTAGGGCGATTAATATCACATATGTTAGCCAAAAAAAAAAAAAATACTGATGTGGGGATATACCAGAGGTGGGAATGATAGCCTAGTATAGCTTGCCCCCGGGGGGAAGCTGTACAGGGGAGACATATTCTGTTACACCGGCCATAATGTCTCCAGCCATAAGGACCCCAAATGCATTCAGGGCCATAACGACCCCCCCCCCCCCCCACAATAGAAAAAAAACGTATTATAACCTAAATTAACTCTTTATTAAGCTTTACTCCGCCGATAAGGTACCTTGCCATAAAGTGCCCGGCCATGAGGTCCCCAAATGAATTTAGAGGTAAAACATCCCGAAAGCAAAATTTGTCGTGGAATATAGGAAAACACAACCCCGGTCATAAGATCCCCAAATGAATTTAGGGCCAAAATGCCTCTAACTGAAAAAACGTAACTTAATGAAGAAATAGTAAAAGAAAAGTTAGAAAGAAAGAAATTCCGATTAGTCGCATGACTACTACATTAACGTTTTATTAAGCATCATAGTGACCATAAGGTCCCCGGCCATAAGGTCCTCAATTGTATTTAGGGCCGAAACGTGCCCGAAGTCAAATTTGTACTTGTTCAAACCAGGACAAAACGTCTACAGCAAGGCCCGAGGCCATGAATTCTTCAAATGAGTTTAGGGCCAAAACGTCCCCAAAGCTAAAAATCATAACCTAAATTAATGATTTATTAATCTTTACAACGGCTATAAGGTATCTGGCCATAGTGTTCCCGGCCATTAGGTCCGAAATAAAATTAGAATCAAAATGTATCCAAGCAATTAATGTCAGGGAATCCAGGGCAAACTGTCCTTGTCCTTGTACATAAACTACTACATAATGCCGCGGGCCATAAGGTCCCCAAATGAATTCAGGGCAAAATCGTCCCCAAATTAAAAAAAGGATAACCTAAATCAGCGCTTTATCAACGCTTTATCAAGGCCGTAAGGTCCCAAAATAGATTTATGGCCAAAACCTCCTTAAGCAAAAAAATATATGATAACCTAAGTTAATGCTTTATTAAGCATTACTCCGACCACAAAGTCCCCAAATGAATTTAGGGCCAAAATCTCCAAAGCCATATTTGTCGTTTGATTACTAGATTACGCCTTATTAAGCTTTACATTGTTTTACATGCTTTAAAGGCAAAATTCAACTGAAAAATAACAAATGTCAAAAACTGCCTTGGGCTTTGCATCTGTGCCATGTTTTGTCCGCACTACTTTGCATATGACCATTTGTCGTAGGGACCTGCAACCTTGCACAGTGAAAATATATATTGTAGATGTGTATCGTCGTATTATTTTTAATCTGCGAAAAAGTGATTGGGGAATTTGGGATCGAGATAACTCGTCCATTATAGAAGGTGTTCACTATTTTGAGGTGTTCAGTGATGGATGTTTTAGTGTATATAATTTACCTTGCACGGGGGATCCTGTCTCACTTAGACTCTAGTTTTGAGGCATTTAAAAAAATTTTTGCAACGAACTTTCCAAAGGTTTTTTTCTTCTCCATTTTTGATTTGCGATCCAAAAGACAATTGGCTAAACTGGGGGGGGGGGGGGTATTTTGAAAGTTTTTTGAGGAAAAATTTTGCATAAACGTTTACTAGCTTGCCATCTCCTCAAAAGTTACTTTTGTTCTTATCAACAAAAATTGGCTAAATGGGGTTGAAGGGCGGGAGACATTTTTCGGTAACCAGTTTTCAAAGAGCTTCTTAAACAATTTTGATAGGATTGCCTGAAATTTTTCATAAATGTTCACCAAGCGATCCTCCTTCGAGAAGTTAATTTTAATGATCTGCCAAAAAATTGGCTAAATGGGAGGCATACATGAGTTTTTGGTAGCACTTTTCTAAATGCTTCTAATCCCATAATTTTCTATCAGGTTATCTTTACATTTTGTACAAATATTTACTGAGTAGGCCTTTGTAGACGTTTCTGGCGATCTACCAAAAATTAGCCAAATAAGGGATATTTTCACATTTTTGCAGCCAATTTTCCTAATGTTTTTTTCTCCCACAAATTTGATCAGATTGTGTTTAAATTCTGAATAAATGCTTAGTAACCAATTGGCTAAATGGGGGGGGGGGTGCTTTTAAAAAAATATTAGTAGCAAATTTTCCAAATGTTTCTTCCACAATTTTGATCGGATTTTTTTCTAATTTTGAATGGCTGTTCTCTAGATCATTCTCTCTTGAGAATTTACTTTTTTGTCTATCCGCCAAAAAGTGGCTAAATGGTGAGGGCATTTTATTGTTTTTCTGTAACCCATTGTCCAAAGGTTTTTCTTCTTCCAAAATTTCAGTCTGAATGCCTTCCAGTTTTGCATAAATGTTCACACTCGCAAAGTTACTTTTCTGACGATCCACCGAAAATTGGCCAAATGGGGGTGGGTGGATTTTCGTAGCCAACTTTTCAAAGTGATTCTCCTTCAACGATTTTGATTGGACTGTCTGCAAATGTCTCGGCTGGCCACACTGTCCCAGGACATTTTTGTTTTCGTGTATGATAAGTATTTGGCGACATCCCTACCATTGTACATTTGAAACGTGGTGATATTTTTCTCAATAAAATTCACTATCTTTAACCTGACTTCCAACTAGCGTTCTCCATTGCCATACAGAAATTTGCTAATAGCTCCTAAGAAACACTCCACGCATGATTTTGTCCACATGCCTGTCGCCATCTTTATCTTCATGTATGCTGCGCTCAAAGTCGGTGCGATTCAATGATTTGTCTATACTTCTTAAAAAGACTTCTGACCTTGGTCTGTTTGGGCTTTGGTTCATGTTGTATTGAAACAGCCCATCCGTAGGATGGGCCCATCCAATAACAGCGAGGTATTGATTTACCCCCATCTTCGTTGTTTTGCGCTTCTATTGTTTCAGCCCATATTTGGCTATTGTAATAGCACATATTTTCTTCTCCCCTTAAATATTGGGAACAAACTGCATTGTGTTGTGAACAAGATGGGCTGTTTTAATGGTTGATGGGTGTAGAATGGGCCCATCCCATAGCTGTAAGCCACAGAAATAGCACATATAGAATCAGTATGTGCCAAATCTACATATGGATGCATAGGAATACCCCATCCATAGAAACAACACATCTGATCAAGAATATGGGCCAAATCTACAGACAGTTGCATAGAAATATCCCATCCATGGAAATAGCACATGCAGGGCTGGCAGAATTGTACCTAATATTTGAGGCGGGGTCACCGTCTGCTCGGGACCTCAGTACCACCAGTGGTAATGAGGTTCCGATCGAAGTGGCACTGAGGACCCGATGGCACTGAGGACCTGCTGGTGGCACTGAGGACCCAACCTATTTTTTACTTCAAAATGCTAGATTAGGCAGTTTTAAGCTGAAAGAAACGCTCAAAACCAAAACTGCTGCTCATATTGCCGCTTTGATCAAGCCTCTTCAAGGCTTTAATTACAAAGGCGATGGGAAAGCCAAAAAAAGCAATTTGCCTTTGCTGCGTAGGAGGGGTGGGAGGGGGTGGGGCTTTATATATATATATATATATATATATATATATATATATATATATATATATATATATATATATATATATATATATATATATGCCAAAAAGAGAAATTTTGCATCTTTTTTTTTGTCTTGAACAACCTTATATTTTATGGAAAAAACTGTAAGATGTTGAGATAAACATATATTGGGTGGTGGTGGGGGGCGATGGGAATACAAGAAGATAAAAGATCCCATGCCACCTCTGACGGCGTCGCCTAACGGGGTGGCAGGGAGGGGGCGGAAGAAGCAGTGATTTTAAGGCACAACTAAAGATGGGTGCGGGGCGGGGGCGGAGAGTTCGTATGAAAAATTTGTCGGGTCCTCAGTGCCACTTCAGGACCTCAGTACCACTAGTTAGGTCCCGAGCAGACGACAACCCTTACTGAAAAATATTGTCATTGTTTCGTCAATTAACAATTTTTAACAAGAAGAAATAGCACCCAACTTTACTGAGGCTACAGACGAAGTCTCTATGTGTTGTGTTATCTTTCACTGAATCGTGTTTCATGGGGGGAAACTGTATGTGCTGTTTCAATAGCCTCTGTATTGATTTAGCCCAGCCATTGGATGGGCCCATACAATGATGTGGTGTTTCAATGCTGGGGTGTTTCAATGCTACAGTATCATACGGGACAAGAGAAGCCTGACGTTCAGATTTTTTTCTATCCCGCCGTTGTGTCTCTTGGAGGGGGGGTGGTGGTGGCGGGGAGGGTTGCCCTAAGCGCTTCCAGTTTTTTTTTCTTGATCACGGACCTTCTTGTCGCTTTTACTGGCTCTTTTCATATTTAATTGTGCTTCTTTCAGCAATTCATCGATTTTGCAAAATACGTGTTTCCTTGTTTAGACTCCAGCAGAGCCTTTTCTATCCCCTCAATTTGGTTCTGTACTTGTAGGATTGCACAGAGCGAGCGAACGTCTTCCTTTTACTGCTTTCTCTCAGTTCTGACTCTTTCTTTCGCACTTCTGCTTTGCGGCAATTATGAGTGGCATGCACTTCACGGCCGACTTTAAGTCTGCTTTCGCTAAGTTTCATATTGTTTGCCTGTTCCCGTGAATTTTCAAGTTCCGATTTTGTTAACAAGGACACATTTATCGACTGGATACCAAGCAAACTTCTGTGCTTCGTAGTAATTCGGCTGCTACGTGAAAATGAACTCTCTATATCGGCATAGCTGTGGGCTTGGGAAGGGGCGCTGTGACTACCAAAGACAGATGCGAAAACTTGAGGTCTCCATTAAGGTACTTTTCAGCTAGAACACTGTCCCAATACGCGTTGATGTTTTCACCGAATCCGGGACAAAATGACTCCGCCCAAAATGACTCCGCCCAAAATGCCTCCAAAAACTGCAAGGGGGGACAAAATGACTCCGCCCAAAATGCCCCGAAATATTATTTCGAATTTTTTTTAACTATTTCTGGCAAAGTGCCAGAAAATGTGTTTTGAGTAGACGGGCTTAATCCTGATCACGGGGAGTGTGAGAGGTGTGGCTTCGTTTCCGCAAAGCTGCCAGTAACGGTGTTTTGAGTAGACGCACTTAATCCCCCTGCAGTGCACTGCCGGCCTGAAACGCATGTTAATCCCACTCCGGAGGACTTTGATAAGCGTGGTTTTGTTTCCACAAAGCTGCCAGAAACTGTTTTGAGTAGACACACTTAATCCCGCAGCAGTGTAATGCCGGCTTGAAATAAAAAAAAAAACGCTGGCGACATAGAGGCGCTTTTTTTTTGTTTTCATAAATCTGCCAGAATCTGTGCCTTGAGTAGACGCACGTTACCCCGACTCTGGTCGAAAGCAATAAAGGTGGACTGAAAGTTTCACACAATGGCTTCCTTTATGTCAAAAACAGAGAGTTGAAGACTGGTAGGATTTCATGGCGATGTTGCCGGCGTACAAATCATTGCAAAGGCACATTGTCAACGTCATCCGAAATGAACGATCCTCGTCTTGGAAATGGTCATAATCATGATTCGTGTCAAGAAGAGGTAGATGCCGTGAAGGCAAGATCCGAGTTGAAGTCCAGAGCAGTGGATCGGGGCCATAACCCAGCAGCCATGATTAACGCCATGCGCACGACTGTAAATGACCAGGCCCGAGTTAAGAGACACTGTGATTTTTAACTGAGTTGATGAGTAAAGTGAGCCACTGAGTGAGTGAGTTAGAGACACTGTGATTGCTAACTGAGTTGATTAGCTAAATGCGCCAGTGAACTTGGAGAAACAAGAACTCTGATTATCAGTTTTGATAAAATGTGAATTAACAAGAGTTGTCTTTTTCATTTATTAAAATAAACCATTCTTCCCTTCACTTTGAAAAAATAAGATTTCGAGGTATTTTGGGCGGAGTCATTTTGTCCCCCCTTGCAGTTTTTGGAGGCATTTTGGGCGGAGTCATTTTGGGCGGAGTCATTTTGGGCGGATACCGTTTTCACCTGCCTTTTCCTTTCTTGATCTGAAATCTTCAATTACATATCGTCGCCATTCGTTTTCAACCTTGTTAACGCCCACGTTTTTGTTTAATTGACCTAAAGAATCAACCACCCTTTTTATCGTGGAAAGTCCCGCACGTTCTTCTGTGCATCTTAGTGAAGAAACTGGAGATCTTGATGTGTTCGGTACTCTAGGGGGAAATATTTTATCAGCTTTCAACAGCTGTTTTGTAGAATTTTCGGATATCACTGTAAAACGTCTTCTTCTGCCCCAGACTTGGATTTTGCAGACGTATCTCTCTTTCTTCACAACTGAGATGCCCTTTTCCGGTAGCTGTTAATCTCATTCAAGAAAGCAAGAAAGCAGTAAAATGAACTCCTGACAATGCCGATGACGTTCTGACTTCTTCCAGTAAATCAAGTTTAACTGTGCGATTATTGTTTTCAGGAGATCACACATTTCTAGATCAGCTAAGTTAATCTTCCCCCCTTTGGACTGCGAAAAGTATGGGAAGAGCTGCAATTCAGCATGGATAAGTGGGTCCTTCAAAAAAGCGAGGATTCATTCCGTTCGCTCTTGCATCGCAACCTCTGGATTATTTTTTTCAAGTTTTCAAAAAAGTACAGCAGTGCACAAGCAGTCTTTCAACTACAGGGAGGATGCTGAGCTAGCGAGTGCTAACGAAACGTACTATTTGTCTTTCAGCTATATTAAGTAGAGCTTAGACGTCATGAATTTCTCAGAAAAATCCCGTTCTATGCTTAAAGAAAGACAGACACTGCTTACTAAATTAGGATTTACATTAATTCCGCTTTCCTGTTTTCCCTTGTCCAAACAACTTTTTTGGCTAGGCAGATTCTCGGTGAACAATCACATTGTAAACAACGGTACTGGACGTATCGGACAGGCGTGCAGATTAAAACTTGAAACAAGGAAATTGAGGAAAGGGATATGTGGGTCCGAAAAATTTTAAAATGATTTCATAAAATTCAAAATGGGCAAGCATTTTGTAAAATCATCATATGCTGAACTGATTGTCCACAATAATAATATGATGCACATAATTTTTACTCAAACTTTGTCCATATAACTAAAAAAAATTAGATATCAAAAGCACTCAAATAAACAATTTTTCCTCAATAACTCAAGAAATACAACAGAACTTTCCAAGAAATTTTTCAATATGGCTGATCATATTGAACATCTGTTGAAAATTAGGTTGCCTTTATACCGTCGTTACCGCTACAGCTGACAAAGGCACACTCACAATTTAACACGAATAAATAATTTCAGGCACAATTAAAATTATGCAGGCATAACACCAAATCAAAGTGGACGCATGCGAATACAGGCTAATTTTACTGATGCTTTGCTTGAGTCAATCACTGTTCTATTCATGGCGTAAACTTACAATAAATGCCAAATTCGAATACCATAATCAATCTGAAGTAATTGCTTTTAAAACTGGACAACAACCGAGACAACAGTTAAAGATTCCGTTACTTTTTCAAAACGAAAGTACAAGAATTCAAAATAAATTTAACAATTTCTACCATTTTACCTATTTTGAAAACGACACCGTGTCGCAGAATACCGGTTCCATCGTCAGGATGCGTCTTCCTTCAATGGTCGTTTCGGCCCTTGCATCGACGACCTCCAGAAGTGGGCCAGTGGAGTTGATCAGACCCCACTCGGAACCGGTAAGCTTTTTTCCTCTTCTCTCTTGCTCCAAATCCACAGAGAGGCCTTTTCTGCTCTCTCGCCCGTCTCTTTTACGTCTCTCCTTCCCCATTACGCCGAGCATACCAAGTGCCCTCCACAGCGATTGAGCCGGGAAACCGTGGCACCCCACCTCCACTGGGAAACACCACGTCTTCCAGCCTTTGTCTCTGCACTGGTCTACAAGTTCTTGATACTTAAGTAGCTTCCGCTCGTGCGCCTCGTCTACTCACTCCTCATACGGCACGTCAGCTCGACTAGCACGACTGTTCTGCTTGCCTGCGACCACAGGACTATATCCGGTCGTAGGTTTGTTGCAACTATGTGCTGAGGAAAGTTCATCTGTCTTATCACATCCGCCCGCATTTCCCATCGCCACTCGCTCCTAGTATCCCTCCTGGTGATGGTCTCGCCTGCCTCGCGCCACTCGCTCCAGTTTCTCGGACAAACTGGATGAACTGTAGGCCGTTACAACGTTGGTGGGCACTCCCGCGTCTTCTGGCCTTGTCTATGCTTGCCGCCAGGGCTTCCAGTACCTGGTTGTGCCGCCAAGTATATCTCCCATCAGCTAAAGCTTGTGTGCAGGCTGACAGCACGTGCTCTAGAGTTCCTTTCTTGCCGCAAAGCTTACATAAGGGGTCTTCACGCATCCTCCGCGTGCAGAGATTGGATGGAGTTGGCAATACGTCGTAAACCGAGGCAATGGCGAAGCGGATGCGCCTTGTTTCCATTTCGCTCGCTCCATGGTAGTTTTCTTGCGCGGATAGACTCCCATTTTACCAGCTGCCTTGCTTCTTTTGGGCGACTGCTTTTAACTGGTCGCCCTTGCATCGACGACCTCCTCACTTTGCCTCACTTCTTCCTGGACCAGTTCCCTACGGCGTCTAGGGGTGGCTGTGTTGAAACGGCTTCTGGTCATGCATCCGAGCCCCATCCGCCCATGAGTCACTGTTCCGATTATGCCGCTATGCCTCAATCTCTCCTCTGCTGTTTTTACTGCTTCTTCTACGTGCCACTTCTTCCCAGAGCGAAGTCTTACTCCGGCCCCGCTTACATACTCATCGGCACTGTCTCTTAGCAGAAGGGACTGTCTGACCTTCGCTACTTTGTACTCTTCCACGAGCGACGTCAGCGGCAGCTGTAGCTTTGACCCAGAGCCGTAGAGTCCAACACTACTCAGGCTCCTAGGCACGTTCAGCCACCTCCTTAGGTATCTGCTTATTGCTCTCTCCAGCTTCTCTACCGTGCTTACACTCGCGTCGTAGATTGATAGAGGCCATACCAGGCGCGGAAGTATGCCGTGTTGGTAGCACCATGCCTTATAACTTCCGGGCAGTCCACTTTTGTCCACAGCTTCAAGCCATATTCTAGTTTGCGAGCACATCTCCGCCACGCCTTCTGTATCACTCAGCCGTGAGTGATACAGAAGCGTGTATTGAGAGCAACAATAAATAATATATCACAATGCAGCTGGTCTTTTGCTTCCAAAATGTCTCTGAAACAGTGAATGAACATACAAGACTAGAAATATTACGATGTTATAAAAAAAACGTCTTATTTTATAAAAACAGAACTAACTTATCTGTTCATGTGTATTTCCTCCAATGATGCTCAGTTTACAATTAGAAGTTTGTTTTAGCAGCAGTGTACATTTATATGATTTAGAAAAAGTAAACGGTCATCTGCCCCCCCCCCGGTCAACTGCCTCCCCAGTCAACTGCCCCCCCCTTTTTTGCAACCCGGTCGACTGCCTCCCCCCTCCTGCAATTTGACGGGGTCGTCATTTGCCCCCCTCCTTTTGTTAGTAGAAAAGATTTTTTTAAAATTAGGCAATTGTGATGTCCCCGTGTACTTCGTTTCTAAAATGATTGATCTTCATTGATCTATTCACCAATATTGATCTTAGGAGAGACTGATCCGTAAACTAATTGCAATTCTAATTGCAACTAGTTTCCTATTGGTGAATTGCGATTTACCGAGGTGCAATACATTCAATAAAATAAATATAATTTTGTATATTGTGTCTTTGTAAGCCAAGAAACCAAGAAAAATAGTATATGGAGGGGGCAGGCGACCACCTCTCCACTTTGATGGGGGGGGGGGGGCAGTCGACCGGGTTGCAAAAAAGGGGGGCAGATGACAGGGGGCAGTTGACCGGGGGGGCAGATGACCTGGATTCTTTAGAAAAATATGAAAAGTCGCCAGGCTTGAAAAAAATGTGTCACTGTTCTTTGATAAAGTGACATTTAAAGGCTGTATTGAAGAAGAAAAAAAGTATACGATGGACTTGATGCTTTTCTTCAGATATATATGATTTTCTTTAAGGATAAATATGAAATAAATATGAAATCTGAAAGAGGAATCTTGTGAATTGAAAAGGATATTATTAAAAATGAATGATAGCGCTGGGTAGAACGTAGGCAAGGGTAAGTGGACGGACGTACAATTCCAGACTTATACCCCGTCCATCCCCTGGGTCGGGTCTATAAATAGGTACTACCTTTGGCTTACTTTAGCCGTTATGCTCTGAATTTTTTGCCGGTATAATAGTTGTTGCTGCTTAAATTTCGATTACTGTTTCAGCTAGTTGTATCGTTGCTAATATTTACGTTTGACTCGCTGTTGTTTTTTTCTTTACATATATTCATTTATTTGTTTATTAGCAATGTGCATTGGTTGGGTCAAAAGGCTACACAAATACATCAAGATAATTTTTGGTAATGCAGAACATTTGGCCCCAAATGTTTACAAAAAGTGCAAAAAAATGGACAAAACAAAAGACAACAGAGAAAAAAATAGATATGAGATTGAAAAAAAAAGAACAAAGGACGGGGATGAAAAAAGTGCATTTTGGCGAAAAGAAAGACTGAATCTTTTTTTTTTTTAAAGTACGCTCTGGCACCTCTGGTAGCCCCAAGTCAGTTCTTCCTTAAATCACTTCGTATATCTCTCTGCCAGAGCTGCCGGTATTTCCCTGATTGGTGTGAACGCCTTATGTTATTAGGCACGAATCCTGCGTATCGGTCCCTATAAGCGGATTCACAGTTTTGTCTTCCGAGATATACGCAAAAAGAGGCCACCTTTTTTTTTGGGGGGGGGGGGGTAAACATAGGAGAACAGAAATAGAATCTGTCGGACCTACCAAGCAGCAATCCAACCAGGTTTGAACTTTATCAGATGTTGAGCGGCTGAGATGTTTCGCACACAGGAGTTTCACGTACCGGGGGTTTCCGAAAAAAGCCCAGGGCTTCTATTTGGAAACTGGCCGATTTCAGGCGCTCATTTAGAAACCAAATAGAAGACCCGGGGTTTCTATTAGGAAATATTTTCCTAATTAGAGCCCCGGGGTTTCTATTTTTTAGATGGGGGGGGGGGGGGGGGGGAGGTTGTCGATAAGTTTTTATTGAAAAAAAGAAGAAAATTTACCATCAATCTTTTATTAAAGCGGTACATGCTGCGGGTATCCGCACAAAAAAAACAGAACACGCAAAAATAACAGTAACCAAAAGGTCTGGTAAAGTGTTCCGTGTAAAACACGAATGCCACTGTAAGTGTACATCCTTAACAGGGTGTTTTCTACACTGATCACTGGTTCTAAAAGGACTTGCAGGGAAGGAGGGGTTAATATCACGCCGCCCGTTTCAGTACTCAGCCCGTTATTTTTTCAGTAATACTGCGCGGAGTAAAGGTGGCAATAGGGAGGGGGTGGGTGGGTATCTGTTCGCCTTGTGCGAAGCACAGTATTAAGCAACTACGCAGAACATGTCTAGAGACTGCCTCATATCACAGGATTAAGTGCACCGTGTCTGCATTGCGAGTAAACATGAGTTCTAAAAAGACTTGCAGGGGAGGAAGGGGGCTTTTATTAGGAAACTATTTTTTCAGGTCTTTATTTTAACTCCAAATAAAAGCCCCGGGGCTTCTATTGGGAAACAGTTTCCTAATAAGAGCCCCGGGGCTTTTATCTGTTGAGGGCTTCTTTTCGGAAACTCCCGGTAATGATGTCATACGCCTTCCCTAATAATGTGACATGCATCAGAACTTACTAGAACCGTCCTGCCTACACAAGGAATGAACAGATCGTTTGAAGTTGATCTGACATTTCGCGCTCGAGATATCATTTTATTCACAATAGACTTGGTCGGGGAGACATAAATGGTAAACTCTTAACTGACGCCAATTAGATAGTCTGTCTTGAAATGTTCGATAAAGGTAGCAAACTTTCCTACCTGTCTAGGCTTTACTTATGTTTGCCAATCTACGTTAATATTGGTCTAAACCAAGTTTTCTTAAAAACATGTGTTTTCCTGGATGTTTGTGGAAACGTCATAAAATTTTGGTTGCATGGTGTGTGTATGTTGGGGGGATATAAGGGGAAACATTTTTATTAAAATCTAAACCTACCCAGAAGAGGCCTTCCTGTTGTAAAAGTTCGTTTAATCGTACTATAACTGTCTGGTGAATGGTCAAAACTTAGCAATAAATGATGACTAAAACCCAATTTTTGTTAAAAATGTATCTCCTCCTGGGAATTTATTGAAATATTTTAAACCTTTGATTGAAGGCAGGGAGTACAAACGAACACGTGGCTATTTTTTTTGTCAAATCGCCAGATATTAGTGAAAACATTCAACGAAAACAAATTTTCTTAAAAACATAAAGAGGTTCTCTTTGGATTGAGTGAAAACACCACAGAATGTCGATTGAATGCAGTTTTAACTAGTGTCCATCTGGCTATTTTTTCTATTTTTTGAAGTTTATCAAAAATAATGGAAATTTTGGGAGAAAAACCACTTTCTTATTAAGATCTCGACAGATGCAAGGATATGGTCTTATTTTCTTGATATTTTGTTTAAAGGCAACGCACATTATTACCTAAGCGGCTATTACATTTTTTGACAATTCGCCGAAAATTGACGGATATATAGGCGATAAACCATTTTGTATTAAAATCTTGACTGATGCCAGGTACATAACCTTACTGTCTTGAAATTTTTGTTACAGGTTATACTTATTTGTCATAAATTCTGACATCACCATTCGTGAGCTGGGGCATTGTCCATGAAGAATCTTTTTTTTTTTCTTCAAATTTCGGTGTCCATTGGCCCGGGGACAAGACACGAGGTTATTTTGTCCATCGCCGTTATGACGCCAAGAAATCCTGCACTTCACAGAAAATTGCGTTAGAGCGATGGTTTGGTTGTTTTTTGACTTCGTGAATAAAGCACCATGATTTAACCCAACAGGAACAAACGACGGATACGACCCGTGGGTATGACCCGAGGTGACCGTCGGAAAGAAAGGTGATTTCTATAATCCATTTATTTCTACGTTTATGGAATATCACGGCAAACTTAATGTCCTTGTGTACAGCCAACAAAACAAATATTATATAACATTAAAATTTCAACAACCAACAAAACAAGGGCGTGAAAATAAGAATAGAAAATAGAACATTTAATATAGCACTGACGCAATTCATCAAGTCAACAAGAATAACTATTGGGCATTTTAACACGCAGATTAAGAGATTTCAAGGAGCATTCCAGTCAGCAGGCATGCTGAGAAGGAAAGATTCCAAGGAACATTCCAGTCAGCAGGCATGCTGAGGAGGAAAGATTCCAAAAAACATTCCAGCCAGCATGCATGCTGAGAAGGAAAGATTCCAAGGAACATTCCAGTCAGCAGGCATGCTGAGAAGGAAAGATTCCAAGGAACATTCCAGCCAGCATGCATGCTGAGAAGGAAAGATTCCAAAAAAAGATTCCAGTCAGCATGCATGCTGAGGAGGAAAGATTCCAAAAAACATTCCAGTCAGCATGCATGCTGAGAAGGAAAGATTCCAAAAAACATTCCAGTCAGCAGGCACGCTTAGAAGGAAAGATTCCAAGGAACATTCCAGTCAGCAGGCATGCTGAGAAGGAAAGATTCCAAGGAACATTCCAGCCAGCATGCATGCTGAGAAGGAAAGATTCCAAGGAACATTCCAGTCAGCAGGCATGCTGAGAAGGAAAGATTCCAAGGAACATTCCAGCCAGCATGCATGCTGAGAAGGAAAGATTCCAAGGAACATTCCAGCCAGCATGCATGCTGAGAAGGAAAGATTCCAAAAAAAGATTCCAGTCAGCATGCATGCTGAGGAGGAAAGATTCCAAAAAACATTCCAGTCAGCATGCATGCTGAGAAGGAAAGATTCCAAAAAACATTCCAGTCAGCATGCATGCTGAGAAGGAAAGATTCCAAAAAACATTCCAGTCAGCAGGCATGCTGAGGAGGAAAGATTCCAAGGAACATTCCAGTCAGTAGGCATACTAAAAAAAGGAAGATTCCAAGAAAAATAAATTTTTTGCACGTAGATATTTTCACCACACAAATTTTATGAAAATTATATAGTCGTCGTGCCGTAAAAAAAATAGTTAAAATTCTGTCAAATTCCCAGAGTAAAATAAGTTAACACAACTGACCCTTGGACGTATTTTACACTGATTCGTGGAAAATTCTCAGAACTCAATTGACGTTACAGCGTGCTTCACACTGATTAAAGAGGTACAGTCCAGATTAAAGTTGACAATCACTCTACAGGATCGAACACGCCACCACAGGTTTAAGTTGATTCGACATAAGTTTTAAGACTGTATCACACGAAAGTTCCATCCTTAAAACATATAATTTGCACTATTCAACAAGTAAAAAATCAGAATTTTATTATTAATTAACTGAATTACTTACTTTATTGAACACCTAATATGTCACTGATTTGCACACGCATAAAGGTAATAAAGCGACAACACCATTTTAATTATACAATCCGAAGGCACCCGTGACGCTTTTGCCACACGGGTCGTAGTTATTTATGACCACTTCAGTAAACTATTTTCGGAATGAGGAAGATAACAGTTTGTTAGGAATCAGCACAGAAAAACCTTCAGCCCTCACCCCTACGACACGACCTCTTGGGCCTTCGTAGGTCAGGACAAATTCATTTTTCTCTTTCTCTCGGGTTCTTTACACTCCTTCAGTGTAGTGAACCAAACAAATGCCGCGCTTCCGAAAACAATGTGTAGAAAATCCAACAAGAATGCATACACACGTTTAACTTGATATTTGTTAATCTACCCTACTTTTGGCCTGCCAACATGGTTTGAAGATAGACTGGAAGTACAAAATGGGACTAGAGTTGGGTTCAAATTAACCGTAGAGGAATAGATCACCAACTATTTCAAATAGAAAAAGTGGTATCTCAACATTTAGCCAAGCAGCATTACGTCGAAATTGGCATCGACTACATATAGCAGAAATTTATAATTGAGGCGAAGTTTCAGTTCTGACCTGAAGACCGGAGCTCAATATTTCAAAGGTGTATTTTATGGGTACATTGATAAATTAAGTACTGAAGTTTTATCATTGCAGTATAGAGTTGGTCAGGTGTTAAGCCAGCAATCGCGAAAGATGAAACAAGGAAGCGATTAAATTGCTATGTCTGTCGAATTGCAACTGCTTAAGTTTCCTTAAGAAGTCGTAGAAAATCCCCCACAATTGGACATAGCGGATCAACAAGGTAACCTTTTCCGGAGAACAAATT
The DNA here is from genome assembly GCA_949752745.1 of Protula sp. h YS-2021. Lineage (NCBI taxonomy): Eukaryota > Metazoa > Annelida > Polychaeta > Sabellida > Serpulidae > Protula > Protula sp. h YS-2021. The sequence continues at coordinate 66,633,597 of OX457028.1, read as the reverse complement.
ATTCAGCGTACAAAAATCGTAGTGTTTTTGTTTGTTTGTTTTTTAAACAACCATCCAATCATATAAACATTTTATCCTGAATTATAATTTGGCTAGCGGTTCCGCCAAATGTCACTCGGCTAAATGGTGCTCGGCTAGGCGTTGATTCGCTGAGTGTTGCTCGTCTAAATGATGCTCGGCTAAGCGTTGCTTCGCTAAGTGTTGCTCGGCTAAGTGTCTACTAAATGTCGTACATTCATAGGAGTTATGGCAACTATGGGAGACTTAGAAAAAGCATGACGTCACACAAGTTTAGCACATTTTCCGCCCTCAGGGAAGCGGTTTTTTCTATAAGCACTTGTATAAATGAATTCTCTGTAAAATGTTGAGGTTATTCACACGTAGAATCATGGCACATCTACCGAACTAAGGCCAGGAGAAGCCTCTTGTAGTCTCCAGAAGTGTCCCCCTGAAAATAAGCCATATTTTCTTATTTTTAAATGTCAACCGCACCAAACAAACACCAACTGAAATCAATAAACCACAAAAATACTTTTGCTCCAAAATACTGTTAATTATGTCAATTTCGCCATAACTTGACGTAAAGGTCCACATATGTTGACGTTTGCTTTGCTTTGTTTTTTGTTTTTGTATTTTGTTTGTTAACCCAGCCGACTTTGTCGGACTGGGTTAGTCGTACCACCATAGGGGGCTTGAATGTATGTGGGTATGTTAAACTTTTTCTTTAAAATGCTACTCCTACAGCTGTGCTCGTATCGTTTTGATATTACGCAGGAATGCTCCCTGGGTGGTCCTCCACCTGGCTATTACTTTTTTGACGATTGACGAAAAACTGACAAAATGGCGGCACTTTTTTGTGGCCGTTTTGACCCATTTTTAAAATGCTACTCCTCCTGCTACAGTTTTACTCCAATGATGTTACGCAGGGATGTTCCCCAGCGGTTCGCCTACCAGGCTATTATTTTTTCGCGGTTCGCCAAAAACTGCCGAAATGGCGGAACTTTGAAGTTTGGCAAAAACTGGAATAAATGGTAGTAAATAACTGAATCGTCAAACCATTCATTTCTCTCTGTCTTTTTCAAACAGTTATAAAATTTCAATCGAAAGTTCTTAGGTGCTTCTCCACCTGGACTTTGCTTTTTTCTCGCAAATGACAAAAAATGCCGAAATGGTAGAATTTTAAAAATGTTGTAAAATTGTGTAAATGTCGGTAAAAATCCAACCTCTCCAACATCCCTTTTCGGATAGCTTCCAAATTCGAATTAAATGCATTTTACATACTTCATTTTTTGGCCTAACATTATTCGTTTCGGGAGTTTTTCTCTCTTTCCTTGTTTGGCAACTAGGCTGGGTCATGTCCCTTCAAATGCTTGTTTATTTTTGTTTTTTTTTTTTTTGTTTTTTTTTCACAAAAAAGTATTTACTGAAACAATGTAAAGAAAACTGTCAGGAAGATATTTTGAATGGTTTTGAACATCTTACAAACATACATACAGACACAAATCGGCGACAGACTAAAACTGAATGTACGACAGTCATTCCGACGAGTTATTCCGGCGACAGTTATTCCGAATTTCACATACGACATAAATTTCGGCGACAGTTATTCCGATTTTATTTTATTTCAATAAAACACTTTATTTTAATGCATTAACGTTATTGTTTCAACAGAACAGCACAGCTTAGGCAACTGCATACTGCACTGCGTCACAGAACAGAAAAATTTAAGAAAAACACTCAGTCACTCAGAGATTAAGTAGATGCCGAGTCTTCTCCGCCCGCCCCAGTACAGTTTCCAATGACAAAACGATTATAAGGGGCAAGAGGCACTCAGAAGGATGCCAATGCAGTGACAGACTAGGCACTAAGCTAAAGTAATAGGATATGCCTTTCATTTTCAACGTGATGGATCTCCGGAAAAGTTATTACCACCGTATATCAAGAGCATCAGAGAATCAAGAGATTAAGTAGATGCCAAATCGCCCCCCCCCCCATCCCTCCCCAGTGCGGTTGCCAGTGGCTTAAGCGCGCAAACAGTACTCAGAAGGAGCCTATGCAGTGACTGATTTGCTCCGGATTACCCTGTTTCAAAGACAAAGTCGTCGAGACAATTGTTAAAATGTTTCCAAGCTTATATATATATATGAATTAATAATAGAAATCGGAATAAATGTCGCACCTGGCGGAACAAATGTCGTCGGAATAACTGTCGCCGGAATAACTGTCGGGATACCTCTAAGAATTAGGTCAATGAACTAAACGCTGTGCTGGTCCCCGATGCGTGCATGAATAACACTTGTAGGACTCCTCAGTATTTCCCCGGAGGCAACACCAAACAAGCCATCGTAGACTGCACAGCCCCCCAACCGTACTTTCGAAAGTTCAAGATCACAGCACTGTGACCTTGAAATTGAGTCAAGGTCGAAATAAGAATACCATGCACCTATCCACTATGATAGGTCATCTATACATCATATATTACAGGAAACCGATTATAGGGTTGATTGACGGACAGATGGAAATTAAACACCCAATCCTATAGCCCCCCCCCCCCCCTCCTGAGTTAAAGCCCCGGACGGAAGTTTACAATTTCAGCGATGAGTTCAACCACGGCTCATCCATATCCAGAATACTGAGGAGTCTTTTCCCCCCAAAAAAAAAAGAATTTACTTCACAGAATAATATCAGAATTGAATAAACACTACCAAGATACATACTTCTATGAAAGATTCTAGACTCTTGCCGTATTGACTCTGGAAAGACTGTTTGATTTGAACCATGTCCACCTCACAGCGACTGACCACCAGCCTGATGAGCGCCCTGTCATTGGTGCCGGCGCCCTGCGGGATCAAAAACCTGTAAGTTCCGCACTACGCCCCTAACTCGGAAGGATGGGGGGGGGGGGGAAGGGGTGGAGGTTGTTGAAACATAGCAGCAAGCACATCAGCTAACGTTGACAATTGAGCTGCCTAGATACAACTGAATTATTCAGACAGCGAGTGAATATTTTCTATTTCTACTGACAATGCATGAAGGCCTGAGTACATAAATGGGCGCTGTCTATTTATAGCGACAATCTGTGGCACGAATTATTTATATCGACATCAAATCTGGGCTGATTTCACAACTTAAGTCTAGACCTGGTTTGGAACAAACTCGGTCTAGACCGCGGTTTAGACTGGGTTTCAGACCACAGTGAATTTCACAGCCTCGGTCCAGACTACATTCATATGTGATCTTCTATGTCTCTATAAACTGACAAAATCCTGTCTAGACTGGGTTTGAAACTTGGTTTCAGACCAGGTCTAGACTTAAGTTGTGAAATCGGCCCAGTGTGGTCATTATCTATTGTTAGAGAATAAACAACTCACCCTCATGGACTTGTAAAGCTTCTCAGCAAAATAGGCTTGTCTGTTTCGTACACACTTGACTGTCAACAGAAATTTCTTCTCAATGGTTATTTAAATTTAAATACAGTTAAAACAGCCATCGGCAGAAGTAGTGGTCCTTTGTAGTACTGGTGCATGTTAAAAAATTCTTTTGCATGATTTATCTTGGCGTGGGTGCAAAAAAATACTTCGATCTCTCTTGCAAATTACAGTATCAAATTTCCTCCCGCATTTGTCTCCCTGTCAACGCTTGCATATTTATTACATCACGCTGGCACCTGATTGCTTGAACATATGTGCAGCAAAATAGTCCAAGAAACAAAATCAATAAACCGACCAACAGCCTTCATGCCGGATTCAAGGTCCCCGGACATCTCGCTGGCGATGGCTTGCTCTAGTGATTTGCCTGTAATTTTCTGGTACTCATCGAACGTCAGCTGCAGCTGGGCGTAGCTTTGCGAGCAGAGAATCTGGTTGAATTTGGACTCGTCCGTGCCCAGACGTTTAGCGCCGGCGCTGTACAATTCCTATCGCAAGAGGTTTCAAAATATAACGACATCAATTCCGCGACCTTTTTATATTTTTAGGATAAAAAAAACTAGTTTCGGCCAAGCTATTTGACACACTAGTATTAAGTTAATCTAACGTTACGTCACCTTCGACATATTGCTGACAAAAGTGTTTTCCTGACTAAAGTCGCGTTTAAATCAATGTTATTTGTTCCATTAACTTGATCAAAGTGAAAGTGGTAATGACAGTGTTTCTTTTTCTTGTACATTGTTACGATGGGTGGCGAGGATGTTTGAAGGACTATAAACTGCGGTAGGTGTTAGCTGAGGGCGGGGGGTGGTGGTGGGGAGGGGGCTGCAAGTCTAAAACGCACCTGCGCATGTCTCTTGGCTTTCTCTGGATCCAATGCCATGTCTTCCTGCCTACCAGCCTGCAATAAATCGAACACTCTCAAGCACTGTCATGTCGAAAACACATTCAGCTGATTCGCTTTGAGGAACTCTACTCCAAAATCCCAATTTACTCGTCATTACTTACGCGACTCGGTGACCACTTCTGATTTTAGTCATGACCCCCCCCCCCCCCTTCCTACACTCCCCTTTACCCCTAAAGTACCGGGGGCGAGTTTCTCAATCCAGGTCTAGACCCCTTTCTAAACCAGCAAAAAACTAGATTGAGAAATTCGCCATAAATATCACAACTAAAATGTTTCAGAAAGAACGTTGGCAAAGCTGAATATTTTGCGCCTTCTGTTGAAGGTGTTCTAGACAGCGTTTCCGCAAACTTGAAATTTTTTAATTTAAGTCGAACATAGTCATTTTCTAACAAATTTAACAAAACTGCAAATATTTTTGGTTTAAAATCTAAAACCAGCGGGGGAGTTTTTCGCTAGGGGGGACCTGAAGGTTTTCAGAATTCGCCTCGACAAAGTCCACGTTGTGCTGCTTTGTTTATTCACTATCTTAAGGAATTCGTATTCTGTACAATTTATATTTTCTCTCATCAGGTTAGCGAAGTAACAAACTGAAAAAAAAAATCAGGAAAAAACAGACTCACAGCGCACAGGGAAATCATCAGTCTGCGGAAGTAACCAGACAAGTCCCCGCTCAAATCCTTCTCCAGGTCCCGCTTGAAAACTGTATAGAGTCAAGTAAAAATAAAAGTCAGGCTTTTCAAACTTGCTTTTAAGTAAGTACACTAAAGAAACTCTGAAAATGCTCATAGTTTTATGTATATTTCATCAAAGATACTGTAAAAATGAAAATTCCAGGGCATCTCGAGCTCTATATATAACTTAATCAGACCACAATAAGTGGTCTAAAAAAAGTCAGACTATGTACAGATTGCCTGAACAAGCTTGAAAATTAGCCAGAGGTAGCCTGATATGCTTAACCTCGCGTTTTTGCAACCGCTTCTGTAGCATCCTTTGTAAGTTTTGTTATGTGACTGGTGTTTATGATGCTCACTGGAACTAGAGCGACAGTTGGCTTTTTTTATGCACAGTGATACACTTGGAAACGTATAAAACTTTCTACACTGTTAACATATGCACAGAAAAAAAGTTTTAAAAAGGCGATTTATTCGAAAGGATGTATGCTTTTACAGTTTGCAGCTGATACATCAACATTACAAACCCTGCAAGAAAATCACGTTAAATGATGCATACGTACGTTTTTTATACGCGGCTTTGAGTTCATGAATTTGCTTGTTGCTCCTGGAGCACAAGATTTCAATCAGAGTACCTTCATCTGTTCCGAGTCCCTACCAATGAACAAGTTACATTCAGTACTGTTTTGGTTTCAAAGCCACTACACACCACCTGACCATTAAATAGTCCACCCCCCCCCCCCAACCCCCCCCCCCCCCCCCCTCAGTAAACAGACCCTTCCTTATCAAATCCTTCACAGACTCTTCACGTTAACATATCTTCCAGCAAGGTCTTATCACACGTTCCCCGTTCTGTGTACAGGTCAGACAGCAGCTTATATAACTGAGAGCGCTAAATGCCTCCCATACGCGCCATATGAATGACACTCCACAAGCGCCGCAGGTAGAGGAGGTGGTGATTAGTTACGCTTCTTATTAATGTCTTATTTTACAGCTACAATGATCACCTTAAGAACTGTTTTAAGAAACACGCAATGCTACGAAAGCCGATTAGTTTCTTTATTATTACCTATTATGCCCACCATTAATTCGTTTCATCGCCTCGATTCCGCTCCCACGTGATAATTTTCACTGATTAGTGTGACACACACCATTGGAGCATTCAAACCATTTTGTGGTGCAATGAACAGGCATCGATTTTTATAGTGGGAGAAAATGGGCGATAAATGGTGGGCATAGGGTTCACCTCAATGGCCTTCCTGCATTCCTTGGCATCGAATTCATCGGGTTTCTCCATCAACGCCAGCACTGCGTCTTCAAATCTCCCTCCCAATTCACTCTTTAAATCTTTTATCAAGTCCTGAAATAAATATGCCATGGGTATGTCGGTATAGCACATCTCACAAGGCCTCGTGTTTTTATTGATTTTTTTTCATTAATGTTAATATTACCTGAAGTACTGAAGTATACTTCTCGCCTTGACGACTCCTGCCAATACATACACATTTTATAATCAATTCCGCACAAGTCTCAGTTATATCCAGGCTTGAATATGGAAATAATACAACAATCAAAACTTACACTTGAAGTGAAATTTTACTGCACAATCCTACGTAAGGTCTAATATTGCTTCCTCCTCACCGCTGCCTTGCCAATAGCCCCTTCAAAGGCATTCTCTTCGTTGGCTGCCATATTGCCAAACGTAAAAAAATTTCGAAAATTTAAATCTGCGATTATTGTTTGTGTTTTGAAGCATCGAATGTCTATTTTTCGTAAATTTAACTCGTCAGTTATTATTAGTAAGTGGACACAGCGTAGCTCCGTTTTCATAAGGTAATAACCGTTACAAACATTATGTCGGGCGAGGACCAAATTGAGATTGGTATCCGAGAGGAAATCTTAGACCATTTTAACCCAGGCCAATCGGCATCGGGTTCAACCAGCCAAACGGCAAGTACTAGCCAAACGGGTAAAGCGAGCCAAAAGGCAAAAAAGGGAAAGAAACATGGGAAAGGTAAAAAGAGAAAGGTACTCTCTAAAAAGCATAAAAGGTCGAAAAGACCAAGGTTTTCTAGTTCATCGTCAAGCTCGACCAGCAGCTCCTCTAGTGACTCGACTTCGGATTCAGATTCTTCATCTGATTCTGAGGATTCGAACAAGGTTTATGATATGTTCGATCCTTTGGAGGAAGAGGAGGATTTCAAGCTGGACGGAAACTTGGCGAAGTTTGTCGAAAAATATTTCGACAAATACTTGGATGATGAGAGTATGGCAAAGGTTCTCGAGAACTGTCCCTTGCCTAAACATGAAAGTTTGTCGGTTCCAAAACTGGACGATGATTGGGTAGACATTTTGGAGGAGGATAAGAAAAACGTCCCAATTATTAAGGCAGACAAAGGCCTTTCACGCATCCAAAATGCGGTTATGAGAACAATGGCACCATTGGGAAAGTTATGGTCGGCAACTGACAAAGTTAAAAAGCGGGACACAAACCAAGAAAAAGTTACCATTAGTGGCATTCTTGAGCTGATTGAAAAATCGGTCATCTGTTTGGGGCAAGTGAATGTGCAAATAAAGTTCTTTAGGAGATGGCCTCTTATTGCCAAATTGTTAGGCAACACAAAGAAGGCACAAAAACTCATGGTGCAAAATGCAGATAAACTTGATGATAAAAAAGAGCTCCTTGGGGCAAAGTTTCACAAACTTCTAGGAAAAACAGTGAAGAAGCGGAAAGATAACAGGGAGCTGAGGAAAGCTCTCAGTTACGGGACAAGTTCTAGAAGTCGGCCCTTTCGGTCAGGGCCCCCGTCAACCCGCGGTAGTTACGGGGGCAGAGGAACACAGAGATACAACATCTCTTATGGGGGCTCCTTTTCCTTTCCCAGAGGAAGAGGCTCTTTTCCGAGAGGACAAAGCTACTCCTCTAGACCTCGGGGAAGGTACTCCACGTTTAAATGCATGTGGAAAAACAACACCGTTAGGTTTCCAGTTGTCGTGCACAAAACCAACTACCCAACTAATAACGCAAAGCACCAGTTTAGTTCCGAGCACAAGCGCACAACTAACACAATAAGGCTCCCAGTATCTCCGAATAAAGATAAAGCCAGAGATTTCGAAACTGAAATTCAAAACACCAGACATTTCTCTGAAGCAAGTTCCGGTAGGGGGAAGGCTGAAATTCTTTCTTTCGAACTGGGAACTGTTGACATCAGACCCAAACATTCTCCAAATGGTAAAGGGGTTGAAAATAGATTGGATACAAAAACCGTTTCAAACAAAAGATCCCCATGTTCCAAAATTCAATTTGCAGGAACGAAAGAACATAGATCAGGAAATAGAAACATTGCTTCAGAAAAAAGCAATCAGGGTAGTAAAACCAAAACCGGGTCAGTTTCTGTCACATCTGTTCTTGACTTCAAAAAAGGACGGGGGTGTGAGACCAGTTATAAACCTCAAGGAAATGAATCGGTTCATACAATACAAACACTTCAAGATGGAAAGCATGACCGAGTTAGTCAACATGCTAAAACCGGGGGACTTCATGATGAAGTTGGGCCTGAAGGATGCGTACTTCAGTGTTCCCGTCAACAAAAAGGACAGAAAGTACATGAGATTTCGCTGGAGAGGAAAACTCTATCAGTTTCTGGTGATGGCGTTTGGCCTAGCTCCAGCCCCCAGGGCCTTCACAAAATTACTCAAGCCAGTAATAGCCCTTTTCAGGAAGCTAGGTATAAGAGTAATGATCTACCTCGACGATCTCATTATCTTGAATCAAGACCCGTCAGGGTTGCGGGTAGATATGAAAACGACGGTATTTGTCTTGGGAAACTTGGGGTTCCTAATAAATTGGAAAAAGACAGTCCAAATACCTTGCCAGATTATGGAGTATCTAGGTCTGGTCATCAATACACGGGACATGACTCTGTCTCTTCCTTTAGAGAAGATGCAAGGAATTATTGCGGAATGCAGAGGTGTAATGAAGGAGAAGTCCGTAACAGTGAGACGGTTAGCAAAATTAATAGGCAAATTAACAGCTTCAGTATTAGCAGTGCTTCCAGCACCCTTACATTACCGTCACTTACAGATGACAAGTGCTGTGGGTCTTATGAAAGCCCAAAATTACGAAACTCTAGTGACACTGAACACAGAGTGCCGCAACGATTTAACATGGTGGATTCAGTCTCTAGGATCCAGCAATGGGCGCTCAGTCCTGAAGCCTTGTCAGGAGGTGCATATAACAACCGATGCCAGCAATTCCGGTTGGGGTGCATGGACGGCGAACTGGAGAATAGGAGGGAATTGGAGTCCGGAAGAGAGAGACTGGCACATAAATGCCAAAGAACTGCAAGCAGGAATGATGGCGATAAGGGCATTTGCCAAAGACATGAGCAATTTGCACATAATTTTGCATATGGACAATGCCACGGCAGTGGCGCAAGTCAACAAGAGGTCCAGCCCAGCATCAGCTTTGTTGGTTCGAATAACGACCGAGATGTGGAATTTCTGCATGGACAGGAACATTTTGATATCGGCCATCTTCATTCCAGGCAATCTCAATCGAGAAGCCGATTTTCTGTCCAGGCAATGGACGGATTCGAGCAACTGGATGCTCAATCCTCGTTTTTTCGCCCGAATAGAGAAAATTCTGGGTCAAACACAAGTGGATCTGTTTGCCGACAGGTTAAACTCGCAAAAACCAGTGTTTGTCAGTTGGAGGCCGGATCCCTATGCTTGGAAAACCGATGCTTTCCAAATACGATGGACCGACATAGTAGGCTATGCGTTCCCACCTTTTTGTCTGATAAGCAGAGTCCTCAGAAAAGTAAGGTCAGAGGAGGCAGAAATTTTACTGATCACTCCTACGTGGCCGAATCAACAGTGGTATCCATGCCTGTTGGACATGCTGATACAAAAACCAGTCCTCTTAACTCCTACGAGAAACCTCCTGAAGAATCCGTACGGCCAGAATCACCCTCTGATAGAACAGAAATCTCTGACCTTAGCGGCGTGGAAAATATCAGGCAAAGAGCACAAGACGAGGGATTTTCGGATGAAGCTTCCGTCTTACTCGCAAATAGATGGCGGAAAGGTACACAAGTGTCTTATAAATACGCCTGGAGTAAGTGGAGCAGCTGGGCTCGTCAACGGAAGATTAATCCCTTTTCAGCCTCTGTGGCAGACATAGTTAATTTTCTGTCAGACATGCACCGCCGAGGCTACGAGTACTCTACAATTAACGGATTTAGATCGGTTATTTCAGCGATTCACCCCAAAATAAATAAGGTTTCTGTTGGTCAACATGATCAAGTAAGTGCTGTCATGGCAGGTATATTCAATACAAATCCTCCAACACCCAAATACAACTCTTTCTGGGATGTAGGTAAAGTATTACAGTTTATCAAATCTCTGGGGGAGAACGAAAATTTGGCTCCAAGAGACCTTACTTGGAAGTTAGCAATGCTATTGGCATTGGTTACTGCAGGGAGGCCGTCAGATCTGACGGCATTAGACACAAGATTTATGGTAGATTCAGGAGATGCAGTAACATTTCACATAAAATCCCTATCAAAAACGAGAAGAGTGGGTCAAAAAACCCCGAAAGTCCAGATTTTTTCATTACAAGATGATCAAATTCTCGACCCCTTAGATTTCTTGAGGCTCTATATTGAAAGAACTAGACATCTGAGACCAAAAGAAGGGAATCAGTTACTTATTGCCACGGTTAGACCCTATGAGCCAGTTAAATCGAGTACGGTGGCAGGTTGGATCAAACGTTTATTAGATAGGGCTGGCATTGATACGTCGATTTGGACCGCTCACTCGACCAGGGGGGCTGCGACATGTAAAGCATTAAATGCGGGGGTAACAGTTCCAATGATTCTAGAATCGGCGAATTGGGCGTCTTCCGGTACTTTCAAAAAGTACTATAATAAACCGATAGAGAGCCGAAAGGTAGAGTTCCAGAGGAAAGTCTTATCGGAGCGTAAGTGGCTTTGAACAAGCAATATTAGACCTTACGTAGGATTGTGCAGTAAAATTGAAAATTTTATAAGGGCCCGCAGGGCCCGAAATGAAATTCAGATTTTATAAACAATCTGAAGTAAGGTCTAATAATTTCCCACCCGCGACGACTGCACCCTACCCGTTCCGTATGGTTTTTAACTGTTGATTAGGCGGGGTTTTGTTTTGAGTTGTGTATGTTTTCTGACTGATAAATTGTGTTTTTGTTCTTGTTGCAAGTTTTTAACACGTTTATATTCATGCTTCAAGTTGAGATTTGTGTCATGCTCCAAGTTGTTTGCGTTACCTCAGTATGGATAAACGCTCCAAGTTGTATGCACTAAGTTGGTCCTTGGGATGTAGTTGTCTATTTAAAAAAAAAAAAAAAAAAAAAAAAAAAAAAAAGTCTGAGAAAAAAAAAAAAAAAAAAAGATAATGGTTGTAATGGTTATAATAATATACATCCCATGTTTCTGGTGTTTAACAGGGGCAGACCGGATTTGAGCAGAGAAGGAGCGAAGTGAGGGCAGTTCCAAGAGGTTCCGGCTACTTTAGTGATGCGGAAAACAGCCACAGATAAGAACTTTGTTTTCGGATAGCGCAGTTTTGATTTTCTCAGTTCACGGACTCATTTGGATATGTTTTCAGACAGTTTACACGTTTTCAGTGACTGGAAGTTTCGGATAGTCTCGATTTTTTTTTAACCGTTGGTGTGGTACCGAATAAAAGGTTATATAAAATTTTCTCCATTTATTTAGTTAGCAATATTTCGCCTAACTTCAGAGAATGCCTTTGAAGGGGCTATTGGCAAGGCAGCGGTGAGGAGGAAGCAATATTAGACCTTACTTCAGATTGTTTATAAAATCTGAATTTCATTTCGGGCCCTGCGGGCCCTTATAAAATTTTCAATTTCATTGGTTTTATTTGTTTACATTCTTTATGGTGTAGAAGAGGGGGTGGGAGGGGGGGGGGCGTTGTTGGGATACTTGTAACACGTAACCGTCAGAATCCGCTAGTGTTTCTAAGATTGTGCATATAAATGAAGCATATACCACTTACTTTACCGTACATGGTTTTAAACATGACCTTGAGCTGCTGCCTCTGTTCATTAGAGCGCTGTGACAACACGTCAATGATCGCCTTCTCGTCTGTGCCTGAAACACAAGTTCCAGTCACACCACATGACCTCAGCGTTAATGACGTACAATATGGGGGCGTTGTGCAGACGCTTGGAGACGACAATCTTAAGACACCAGTTGATATGTGATTCTGGCTCGGGTAGGATTGCAAAATTCCTGCTCCTCTTTCCGGAAATGCGCATCGATTACCACTGATTAATTTCTGTTTACATTTCACATAAAAAAACGTGACGCACAACAAGTAGTTATATAGAATCGTTGTTCTTGTGAGCAATCACAGAACCTTTTTTTCATGTTTACTCACACATCGTGAACCAATCATTCCACATTTTGAATCGATTACGTCATGCATCATCTCGTCATAACGCTAAGCTGAAGGCGTAACTTACCTAGGCCCTTCATGGCCTTACGCAGTACTTCGCAGTCCCGCTCAGCGCTGAAGCCAGCCTGTGGTTTCACCGTTCCTGCCATCTGGAATCAAATTGAAATGATGACGTCAAAAATATGGCAACGCGGAAAGGATATTTCAATGAACATTATTTATTTAACCAATTACGATGCGTTGTTCAACTTGAATGTTCTTCGCCTTGTACCTCTTCCCCCCACCCTCCCCCTCCAAACTTTGCCTCTACTTTTCCTGCATACGGTATCCATCAAATGAATGCTCTGCCTGAAAGAACAACAAATGTCTTACCATGCTTTCGTTCGAGACGATCTCTTAGCTTTTTATCCAAATGAAATTTTTATCAAGAAGGGCCTAAAGTAGCACGTTTGATAAATACCAGACACTAGAACTGACAACACTGCTGATACTTGTAGAATTCTGTGTACTACAAGGCCTTAACATAAGTACCGCAATATCACCACCAGAAATGACCTTGCCACTGCAAATTGCCACTATATAGCTGCGTGTGAAACACCGACCGAACACCTTCCTGTAATCGAGCTGTCAGTTAGTTGTGTCAATTACAAAATGAGCTAAAAATCCCAAAATTATTTTTGTTTGTAAAGATAAGGCGTACTTCTAACACAGTGTATATTTACTATGCTGTTGAACCCAGACTGCACGACAAATACTCGTTTTTTTCCCGAAGAAGCCCTCACCCCCCCCCCTCCCCCCACCACCCCCGTCTTACAAGGTGTGTTGCGCCGCTGTGCGATATGTGAAACAGTCATGGGCTTTTGAGTCATAACAAGCCACTATCATTTTGGACCAAATAGTCGACATTTTCGCACAGTAATTGAGACCATATGTAATTGACACTACCTCAGATATGTCAAATTTCAAAACGTTGCGTTACTTACGCAACGGTGAACTAACTGTATTTTGAGGAGTATAAAATAACTTTAGCCTATAAACAACAGAGAACTGGACCGGAGTGACAGAGAACAACAACACGTTTTAAAAGCTCCGAGCCAGCCCTAACGATTTTTTTCATATTACAATACACAGTCGGCCTTCAAGATTAAGTAATACAGAATTCCACTGAAAGACCGATAAAATTTAGAACTGTAACCGAAAGCAATTGCTTCACTTTTTTCCTGAATATCCAACGTGAATTATTACAGGTACGCTTTCCAAATGAAATAGCATTCTTACGCAGCGCTGCGGTGAGAATCAATAAGGCGGACAAAACGGCAATATACAGTGAACCCCCGTCAAAACGGCAAAACACGCGGCCCGTTTATATATCCAGTTAATTAATCACTGGTGACGTATCGCCTGGTGACTGTTTTCCCGTTCGCAGCATTGTCGATGTTACAGCATTTTGCTGTATATTAATAGATGCTATTCTCAGTAATGACACAGTCACAGAAACGAGGCGTACATTGGTCGAGTCATGATTCTTACGCGCTAACAAAATCTATAGTACCAGCTAACGGCTGTTGGCAGTGTTGACAAGCAGAAGAGCGAGGATGTGGAGGGGGGGGGGGGATGTTGCTTGATGGACGAGGCTCGAGTATGAATACCCCCAATTCTCTTCTTTTTTTTTTTGAAAGATCGTTCTGGGTGTACACAAAATTTGCGATAACAGATGAGCATATTTATATAACCACACATTAAACGGACAATCAGAATCATGCTATCATGACACATTTGCTTAAGGGTGTTTGTCAAGTGATTACACTCTCTTCTGTCACGCCACAGAATCGCTACAACGCCAATGTAGCCTGAAAAAAAACCAATCAGCCGTGATCGATTAATGCAATAGACCGAATAGAATTCTTCTTCTTCTTCGTCACATTATTATAATTATAATTATTACTATTATTTAGTCGAAGCCACACCAGTCCACACGCTGCCCCTTTTCTTGGCCCGTGGACTGTTTCGGCCATCAATTATCCACTGTTTAGTTAAACCATTTTTGCATGTATTTTTTTCCCTCCTGTACTTTCATAGAACATACTTTCGAAATGTGAGAAGCTTTCGAGCGAAAAATCTGAATTGGATCACGGTTATAAATTATTGATTTGGATATTTATGAGTTCGCATTAACTAAAAGTTATATATGCATGTCGTATAACAATACGTAACGAGCATGCAAAACCAGTGGTCATACCACACGTAACAAACGTGTAACATTAGCGGTCATACAATGCGTAACTAGAGCAGTGTGCATAGCCCAAATATTACCCACAGGCCCCTCCCCCCGACCCCCAACAGTTAAACACGGCCATCAATGTAAACCTAATCTAACGAGTGAGTAAAATTAGTGGCTGCAGTAATGTTATCAGGGTCGGCCGGTTTTTTCTAAGGTGGAAAAAAAAAACCACGGTTTTTACCGCTCGGCAAAAACACTTTTTGCCAGCCAAATCGTTTTCACAGTATACGTAACGTAATACAAGGCCTTGCAACTCTTTTCACATATCGAAGGTTTCATGTCGGTCAAGTCAATCCTAAGAAAGACATAATTTTTGTGTACACCTGTTCACTTTTCTGACATTTAAAGAATAGAAAGGATGACAGGCATTCATACATAACTTTTTAATTAATACGAACTCGTAAACAGCCAAATGGTTGATTTCTAATCGCTGATCATTTATTACATTATTTTAGCTCAAAAGTTTTTCACATTTCGGAAGTATGTTCTGTTTTTGAAACAACAACCCGCACCCTACAAGGCTTGATCTCACAAAAATGCGTTGAATTAATCAACAATATGACACAACATCACAAGGTTTTGTTTTTGTTGTTTACTTCTCGCTATTTAGTGACGTAGTCTTACAGTGTACGTCATGATTTTGCATGACTAAAGCTCCCACACGCATTGTCAGTCCCTCTTACAAGATATTGATTAAGCTTCTACAGGTCCGCAAACACTACGTGATCACTACGTCATCAGCATGCCATTAAGTGTGCATAAATAACCTTCCTCTGACTACCTCAGTCACATTAAAGCGTGATAAGGAACTATAAATAGCTACTATGAACATACAACTATGCACCGTATAGCTAGTCACAGCAATATGATACAAACGGACGTCAATTGCGAAATTCCCACACGAAATGTTTGCTGACCAATCGAAAGCATAGTGCCACTTCCGACCTTTTTTTCACAATCACCTGAACGAACACTTTTGCCCCGGGTGCTTTTTTTTTGGTTTTTTTTTTTTTTACGACGGCGTTATGGCTCAATGCTGCCCAAAACAAAAATTGGACGCCTTGGTTTTGGTCGCCCATGTCTGTTTGTCAGAATACGTCTTTTTACTTAACAGCCTTTAAAAAATGACCAAACATATTTTAATCCTAACTTGAGAATTAAATAAACAACCATTAAATCAACCTTTTTCGACACTTGACGTGTTCAAGAAATAGAGTCACCGTTTAGCCACTTTTTAGGGACAATGATATGTTTTTGTTCGGCGAAAAAAAACCATCACACTTACTTGACGACAGTCATTTGAAAAGTGTAGAAAAATTAAATAACAGTGATAAAGTGTTACACCAAAACGAAAGCGTTGTCACACAGATATCCGGACACAAAACCTTGGGACATAGCCTTTCGCAATACAACGCCTCGGGTCATAACCTTTCGTGACACAATGTCTGGGGACATAACCCTCGCGACACAAAGCATCGGGACATAACTCTTCGCGACACAACGCCCGCGTAACAAAGCGCCGCGTGTGGTGTATTTTGAGACAGCCTCCCACACTGTTCCCACTCGCCTTTCAGACTCCAAGCTACCAGAGCAGTCGGCAACTTTGTTTTACTAATTTATTTCATGTTAGGCCCAGTTCCAAATTGATTTTTAAAACACGGTTGGTGACTTTCCCATCGTCTTAGTATGTTTTCTCAGTTACGAATCCACGCTAATTTTCAATCTGGGATAAGAACTGTGTCTGATTGAATTTCGTCACCCGGGCCGCATGATTTCTCATTCAAAGATAGGAGGTGCTTTGGCGTTTGGTGTCCGTGAAGAATTTACTGCCTCTTATTGAATATGGCCAGGCGGATTTGAACTGGAGACCCTTCCCGTTAACCACTACAGCACGGAGGAGAACAGGCAGAATAAAATATTTTATAAATCTTATTCTATACATTTCCAGTAATCAATATATAATGTCTGACACAGCCTTAATGACTTTGCCCTTGATTTGTATTTGACTGATTGTGATGTATATTTGGTTTCAAGACATAAATGCCGAGCAGCAAATGTCCATTACTCTTTCCCTGAGATTGTGACAAATTCTGAGAACTATTACATGACATTACTATAGCACAGTACTTATTTGTGAATTAGATGGCATTACATCAGCAGTTTGTTGTGACACATGACGGGAAACCTGTAAGTTTAATGGCATAATTATGAGCAGTCTATTGAATCAATATATCAGATATATTTAGCATGGATTCTGCGCAACTCGAAATTTTCTGATAACAGAACACACTGCTTTCATCTTTTAAGTGTGACCTAAATAACGTTTCTGAACATATCAGACCCGCGCACTGTCTATGGCCCTGGCTGTGCGTTTCGCCCACAACCATTTCATATTGATTTTCCTGCCTCATGACACTGTGTGCCCCGAATCAACTTGCCCATGTATTTCCGACCCACACGCACACCAACAGTGTAACACCGAGCACTTTCCCAACACATCCCGAGAACATGCAGTGCTAAGTGGCTTTACCTTGCACGAAAAATTCATTTTTCTCGAAAAAAAAGGCCACTACTTACTTGGCTTTTGTATCCAACAGGAAATATCTCCCCAACAAGACATTTACACGATTTAGAAATGTGATCGCTCACGTGGTTTTCGTGTTATCGTGTTTTAAAGATAAGATAAAGAGAAACAAACAGATGGGTGATGAAACGACAATAAACCACTAACAATATTCCTTTCGACCTAACGGCTAACCATTCTGGAGGTTCTTCATTTCGGACAAATGGACTTGACATTAAAATGCAGTGACTCTGTTTAAAATTTCCGCTGGATATACAAGCTTATAGAGATCTACACCACGGATATGGGCTTTGGAACTGGATCACAGAATTCTTAGCATAACTCAGTAGCCGTTCTATTCAAGATGATTCGATTTAATAACAAATGTGCTGTGAATGAGAAAAAACTATCTGAATTTTACCTTAGGCTGTTTTGCCGTGGTAACAGACTGTTTGGCGCCGAGGGACATGCCCGCCATGGCAGCCGTCGGCACAGCACCGGCGGGTGGCGCTCTGCTTTCCTGCGTGGGCGTGGCATAGGCTGCCTGCTGTGGCGGCGGTGCTGAGCTTTGCTGTGGCGGTTGGTTGTACATGGCGCCTTGACCTGGTGGTGGTGGACCACCGTATCCCTGTGGTGGCGGTGCATAACCACCAGCAGGTGGCGGCTGGTAGCCACCAGCAGGTGGTTGTTGGTAACCACCAGGTGGTGGTTGTTGGTAACCACCAGGTGGCGGTGGTTGGTAACCGCCTGGTGGTCCATAGCCACCTGCAGGCGGCGGTGGTTGATAGCCACCTGCTGCAGGGTAGCCAGGTTGAGCAGGTGGTGCACTGAAACCCTACAAAACCAAGCGAAATTCTGCGTATTTAATCGCATGAGCCGGTTCATTGCATACAGTTGGAAAATCTGTTACCATGGCTTTATATTTCAAATACACTGGATAACTCCAACAATCTGTTAAATTTCTTGGGAAAAGTGGGAAATTGATCGACTTCCATTGTAATAGAGAAACAGTGCGAAATATGAGATTGTACATGAAAAAAGTGTCAACTTCGCTGGGCATGTGCTTTTTTCGCCTGTTCCTTCATCTGAACGTTATAGTATGTAAAACTAGTAGAGCAGTGAGCATGGTTGGAGTCCCCCGCCAGTTTAGTCCCAGAATAATGGTTAGTTCAACAGAAGGAGTAGCCCCTGAGATATGGCGCGTACACATTATCTGTAATAGGCCACAGCTGTAATAGCATTATTATAAAACTAGGCTAAAAGCATCGGTGGAAGGCCATGTTCTGCCACAATATACACATGTATTTGAAGGGAGTTGTATAAGAGATTTAAGTTGGATAAAGAAACAAATATTCTATTCATTTTACAACTTAATTCCTAACAAAACTTGAGTAAAATGCTCTCTGTGCTTCCGTACTCAACCGTTCACATTTGCCGTGTTGCCAAAACATGAACAGTCTACTTTCAAAAACAGCGAAAAAGAAGTGCGCAGCAAATGAGTCACTGATGACCCAAATGCAGTATAACCGCTTGCAACGATCACCACGAGCTAACACTGCAGGGCAGCACTGGCACACAAGTCAATAACGAATGCAGTCACACTTCAATGCTCAACCTAAAGAAAGCATTGCCACGAAACCCATAAAAATGCCTCTGTATTTTTTTAATCTATTCAAAAAAAATGTTTTAATATTTCATGAAAACAGTGACTCTTTGAAACAAAATCAATAAGCTATCGAAGTTAAAAGAATATTGGCCAAAACTCAATAACAAAATAGTAAGCCACAATCCACAGGTTAACAAATCGCTGTGACTATGGCAAATCTAGACGACAAGTTGCGACTTGTTTCATGGTCCAGTATTCCTAAGTCGCTGTTTTTCAGCTTCTTTCAGACGAAATGCAATAAAATGTCCTACTCATTCAATGTTTGAGACAAACCCTAATACGTTCCTCAATGGGAGGTGGTCAATATTCAAAGCAGATGCATGACATCACAAAAATCTTCAAATTTCATTGGCCCACTGTAGTTACTATTAGTTGACTCATCAATGAACGTAAATATACTATGAATGAAAGTAAATTTATGACTGAAATTGGAACCGTCTCAAAAAAAAAAATCCCCCAAGCGGAATGTAGCACCATAGGAAGGCCAGCTTGGGCTGGCCTTCCAAAAAGTGCATTTTTTCAATATTAAAAACGGAAAATAACCGCATGTCGGAAAGCTCAAATATACGGTCTTTCTTTGTGAAATAAACGGAATCCCTTGAATACTTGCTGAGAAATGGCGCGTACAAAATACTCAGGCCAAACTGTGTGATGATTTTTTTTCGTAAATTCGCCAATTTTAGATTTTTTACGAAAACGAAAAATAACCTAAAGCTGCACAGCTCCACTATATACTCTTTCTTTGTGAAAGTAGAAAACTGAATCCGTTGCATACTTCCTAAGACGGCGTGTACAAACTATTAGTAGGGGGCAGACGGACACACGTGCAGCGTTTCAAGAGACTCCGCTCCGCGGTGGCGGGGGGACTCAACATTTATACCGTACATTTAGGCTGCGGCTTTTCCCCCCAGAAAATAAAATGATTGGTTGGAAACTGTAAAATACGAAAGAATGAGAAGACAGAAAAATTTGAACGTGCTAATGTTCGAATGGTGACAGACAAACTTGAAAGCCAAGGCCAATTGTAGTCTCGGTGGCAACAAATAAACAACTTTGCAAATTTGTATTTATCTTTTTTACTTTTAAAGGGAATTGGTGCATGCAAGGACAGTGTTTATTACCTGTGGAGCGCCAGGGTAGGGTGCAGGGGGTGCACCACCTGGAGGAGGAGCACCAGGGTAGGGTGCAGGGGGAGCACCACTCTATAGGAAATGCAAAAGCAATTAATTTAATCAGACCATACAGCATCTATAAACAAAGTGTCGCAGATCAGGCAAATCATGCATGCCAATCAATATCATTATTCAATTTATAAGCTACTGATTTTTTACATTATCACCGGAATACGAAAATAATCTTTTTTTCTGCAACTGGTACTACCAACTACTCTGCACCCAGCGCCTCTCTCACATTCTGTCACACTAAAATAATTTATTAGTGCAGAATGTAAAAGAGATCCCACATAAATAGCAATTCTAAAACAACATGCTCCTTACCACTCCCAGACGCATAATATTTAATGATTAACAACAAACATGTTGTTAAGGAGTGATTTAGGTACGATCTAAGCAAATGGGGAATAACAGCATGCATGTAATCACACAAATATTGCCTGTTTCACAGGAAAAGTACACGAAATACGATATATTCCCAAGAGAAGCAACTTAAATCAGCCATCAGCCAACACAACCATTTCTGTGTTTATATGGCTACTTTTCTCCAAGAAGCGATACTTACACCAAATCCTATCTGAGGCGGTTGGGCAGGGTATGGAAGGCCGCCCCCTTGCGAATAAGGAGGCTGTCCTGCGCCGCCAGCATACGGTTCAGGCATCGCCACACCCTTCCAAATAAACAAATGTGATGCTTGAATTTATAAAACGGAAAGGACATCTATTGACAGCGGATCCAGAATTTTTCACAGCTGGTATAACATAGCGGAAAAACACGAGGCGCCTCCGGTGCCGCATTTCTACTGATAACACACAAGACTGATATGGCAAGTGTGCACTGGGTGCACCCTACACTCCCCTGAATGCCCCTACTTCTGTGTTATGATGCAGTGTCACAACATAAAGCCACTCTTAACATAAAAAAAAACGCTTGTATATATTCCTGTGCTTCTGTTTCTATTCAACCAAATTTGTCTGTGTTTGCGGTCTTTTAACTTGTTCGTAACTAATACCAATACTTTGTGTGATACTTCGTGACGTGTTAATTACGCTTTCCTATATGTTTCTATCAATAAATTATCTTGTTAACACAATATGATGAGTATACATACCGGTGGCTGCGGGTAGCCTGGTTGTTGCCCCGGATAACCGCCTTGTTGCGGGTATCCCTGCTGAGGGTAGCCATAAGGGTTCATTTTGGACGATATTACTGCTAAAAAAAAGAAGATTGTGAGTTGAAAATGGTTTATTTCTTTAAACTGTTACACCTTTCCATCAACTACAACTGCCATATAATGCGCTACAAGTGCCAAAAAATTTAATACCTATATTGGTCAGAATAACAATTATAAAATGCGATTTACTCGTCGAAACACCAGCCTTGGTGGTTGGAGGGGAGGAGGGGCGGCAAAATTCACCCCAAGATTTTGTTGGGGAATTCAGTTGATCTCGGCGACCATCAAAAGTCAGCTTGTACCACTGGAATATGGCACGCAAGTCGGTGTTATATGTGCTGCCAAACGGAAAAAATTGTCTCGTTCATGTTCTAGCAAGAGATAAAACACAATCAAGTAAAATTCCCTCTGCTTCTTTTATTTGACTGATTTTGAAGTTGATTTCTGGCCTGGAAGTACCGAGGAAATCGGTTAATCATACAGCGGTTGATCGCATAAACCGGTCAATTGCATACCCGTTAAAAATCCTTTGCCCTTCTTTCACGTTTACAATATACAGGATAATGGTATAAACTGAATAAATCCATGACTTCTTTTGAAAAATAGGTTAAGCAAGTAACCGGTTTCGAAAGTAAATTATTTGTGGGTGAGGTTAAAAGACGTCAAAACGCAGGGTAGCAAAATGTAATTGTATAATGCGCAGCATCCCTGCTGAGCCCCAGAGGCCTCTATATGCTATATGTGGGAATCAAAGAACTGCCCGGATTCAGATTTATATGACTTTGCCATACGTACTTACAAAATACCGGTCGAAAAAAAGAGGCACAACCATCCCTACTGTTCGGCTGTTCCCGCCCACATTTCGCCACTTACAGGCATCGATCATGCTTGCCATTTCTGTGGCTACTTTGTGCGAGAATCAACGACCAACAAGTCTTTATTGGCATTTGCCAAAGGCCCTCAAAGTACAACGGTAATGACATACAACTCAGGGCTTTGACGAGTTGGCGGGATGGCGGGACACTTGGGTATTTATAGGAATCTCACTAGACCGTGTGACAAAACAGAGTCCGTTGTTAGTGCGTTTGACCACCCTATCTCAGCTGCCGGTGTGGCATCAAATCTTCAACCCCCAAAAACTCACCCCGGTGCATATTATATATGTAAAACTCACCGGGGGGGGGGGGGTGGATATTACATTATGAAATATTGCATGGATATTACAATATTTCATAGCATGAAAAACACACCCCAGGTGAATTTTACACATTAAATCGTCGTCCCCTTTATAAAAGCAAATGCAGAAAATAATTTAAATCTTGTAAAAAAAGTATTTTCGGATTAAAAATAAAAATGGTAAACAGATGACACCCATCAGAAAACTGACTTTTCCGTACCTTTAGCCATTTCTTGACAAGATCGCAAGCTGACCATCGACTAATTAGGGAGCTGATATGTGATTACATGCGCTCTAATTCCAACAGGATTAGCATCATCGCCCAGAAGGCGGATTATCCCGAGAACAGTGGCATGAACAGAAGTGGCGAGTGGGGAACCGAAGTGGAAATTTTGGCGTTTGCTAAATAAGTGGGTACCCCCGTTTATGTGTTCGGTCTGTGTGGCACACACCCTGATGGGTTACCAAAGTTTAAGTGGCTGTTACATTATGTACACAGAGACATGCTTATCTTTGCATATGGTTTAAATACCCCATTGTTTAGGGGCGCAGTCCCCTGGGTGACTTCAGCAATACAATTAAGCCGAATGGTAAACATGCATGCTCGTGTTCAGTTATCAGGGGTACTTAGACACAGAGAAATCTGGCGTCGGAACCGTAAGAAGTGTTCATTAATCACAATATCGGGGTGTTCAGCCATTCGAATAGGGCTAAATTTCCCAATAGTTAAGCCAATGTGGAAAATTGGGACCGAGAAATAATGTTCATTATCGGGGAGGGGGGGGGGGGGATAGTCATTAAATAGGGGCGTTCACTTGAAGAAGTTTTACTGTAGTTAAGACTTTTGCTGTATTTTACATTATCTTTATTTGACATCTTGATTTTGTCTTTTGACTAATGTTTCAATATAAAAGTGACTCATGTATAAATGTTGATTTGTTTCTTTAGTGTCTGAATCGTGTTTTTAATTCACTAAAAGCATTACTTTTTACACAAAAAAGTAATTGTTTGCCAAGAATTACCATAGCAAATACTTATGTATACAAGTTATGCTAGTATTAATCAAGATGTTTGTGTTATTTTTGGAGTATGTTTTAATGATTTTTAATGATCTTATTTGGTCTTGAAACCAAGGTTTGAATAAAAAAAGAACAATATTCTTAGTTATTTATATGAACAAAGATAAGACTGAAATTATAACAAAACTGAGGGTTCTTCAATATGGGCACCAAACAAACGTCCTTTTTAGTCTCGTTATTATCCTGCCAAGTTTTAAGGGCCTGGCGGGTAGCCCGCCATTTCCGACAGGACTCGGCAAAGCCCTGCAACTTCTGTGTTACGCTTTCTTTAAAAGAAAACTAGATCAGTTTGCATAGTCCACATATTCCCCACAGCCCCCCCCCCCCCCCACCCGATCAGTTAAACACGGGTATCAATAGTCAATCAAGAGCTAAAATTTTACAAATCCAGTTGGTGCATTTTCCTTAGACGAAACTGGCCCATTTACAATACCGATCTGAGTTTGTTCCCACAGAAGCTACATACTAAGTTTCATTAAAATCCTTACACCAGTTTTTGAGTTATCGTGTTAACCAGCTGTTGCTGGCAGACCGACACACGGTTGATCGCATATATCCCCCCCCCCCCCGTGTGGGAATAAAATCCTTGCAGCAGTTTTTATGTTATCGTGTTAACAAGCTGTTGATGACAGACCGACAGACGGTCGATCGCATATATCCCCCCCCCCCCCCTGGGGGGGGGGGAATAAACAATACGGAACTAACCACGAATCTCCCGCAATAATTGACATTTGTTTGCATACAGGGAGCATACTTTATTGCGTGAAAAAGTAACAATAATTTTTGCAATTATCCACCAAAAAACTTTTAAATTGATATTTCAAAAAGAACGTATCAAAATAAAAAGTCAAATATTGTGGGTGTACAATGTAAATTTATACGTAATTCTGCATTTATCAACTATTTTAGTATATATTTTACAAATAAGCTCTAACACCATTATTTAAATTTTAGGTCACTAGACTTCGGTCACGTGACATTCAAGGCCAGAATGTAAACAAACATTTGACAGGCGGGTGCGGAAGCTAACTTTTCTGCACTTTTATGAACAAATAAAAGGTATGCATCTCACTAAAAATTGTGCCAGTTGGGCATGAGCTTTCTGTAAATGTTTCAACAAAGAGACTGGTATGCAGGATTCGCGCCTCAGAACATATGACGTTGACCGATTTATGTGTACAGTGGAAGGCTTCGTAGCTCTGACATAGAGATATACTCGTACAATGTTATTCAAGAGCTGACTCCCAGCTGTGCGCCAGGATACTTCTCAGTCTGCTTTCAAAGAAAAAGCTTGCCAGTCCGAACTCTGAGTCCTGGAATGTGCGCCGAAAGATCCAGAGCCTCGAAAGTTGAGATCAATAGCCTTTTCTATTTCAAGAACTGTGACCCTTTTGGAGTGGTATTCTGCTCTGTTCTTAATTTTGAGGATGTCCTTATTTTTAAAAATAAGAATAAAAATTAAGGATGAACCTCTAATCTCAAGAATAAGGATGTCCTTAAATATAAGGATAGAGCAGTGGCCGTATTCACGAACATCTAACCACTCCTGTCCACTTCTTGGAACTACACGCGCCCGAAACTGTGAATCCGCTTATCCGGCCGTTTCTTTCTTTTTCTTTTCAATTATGAAATTCTTTCATTCATTTTAATTATCTTATATCAATTCGCTCATGCAAAATGCGACAATTAAATACGGTTCTGACTTACGTTGTAATGTGTCACGTCTGTCTGTGTTGATGTTTGTGCTTCCTGAAACTTTTTGACAGCTTGCCGGAAGTTATTTCTTGTTTGGGTAACTGGCTATGTAAAGAACAGATTAAATTGCTCTTCTTCTAAGTGCCATGTCCAGTGACGTTTTCGGCATTGATGATGGCTTTCCAATATCTTCTGTCTTGAGCCGCCCTCACTACCTTCTCCAAGGATAATCATGCCCATTCTTTGATAGTGTCCATCCACATGGTTCTTGCTCTTCCTCTGGCCCTTTTTCCTTCGACATGGCCTTCAAGTAGCTCTTTTTGGATACTGTCATGTCGTCTAACATGACCGTAATATCTTAATTATCTTATTTTACTCATTTGTGGCATTTCTGTTGTACCTTCCCATCTATTTAGAACTTCTTCATTTGTTAGCATATCTGTCCATGGAATTCTCAACATTCTCCTGTATACCTACTATTCAAAAGACTTCAGGCGCTTCAATGTGCTTTTTGTCACTGTCTAGGTTTCTACACCATAAAGTCGAGTCGACCATACATAACATTTAAGTATGCGTTTCCCAACGTTGATGTTTAAATCTTTCTTACACAAACACGTCCTCAGCTTGTCAAACGCGTTCCTTGTTATGGACGCGCGTCTTGCAATCTCTTTATCATTTTTGCCGTCTCCAGATATCATCCTAGGTCCTAGGTAAACAAAGCTGGTTACTTCTTCTATGTCGTTCCCATTCAAAGATAATTTGCAGCTCAGGCCCTGTGTTATGGAGATGACCATGCTCTTTGTTTTTCTTGCATTTATTTTCATACCAGATTTTTCACCTTCTTCATTAATTCTGTTCAACAGTGTTCGCAATTCTGGAACACTTTCAGCTGTGAGAGCTGTTTCATCAGCGTGTCTAAGATTATTGATATTTTTTCCTCAAATAGTTACTCCTTTGATGTCTCTGATGGCTCTGAATATTATTACTGTGTAGAGATTAAAAAGTATTGGGGACAGGATACACCCTTGTGTCACTCCTTTCTTTATCTTCACTTCTCCAGACATACCTTGCTGTAATCTGATGTATACCATTTGCTTCCAATACAAATTTTTGATGAAGCCTAAGTCCATTTCTCTTACACCTATTTCCTTGAGACTCTCCATAAGTTTTTCATGGATGACTCTTTCATAATCAATAAAGCACACATACACACTTTAGTTCATCTGTATGTACTTCTCACATATGTTTGGCATGCTAAATATACCTTCCCTTGCACCTTTGCCTTTATTCAAGCCAATTTGGTATTCATCAACTTCATTTTAATTTAGATGTCTGTTTCGGTTAAGTATTATTTTTAGCAAAATTTTTAGTGTGTGACTCATCAGGTTAATTGTTTTGAAATCCGCGCATTGAACTGCTTTAGCTTTTTAAGGAATTGTCACGAATAAAGAATCGCCTAGATTACCAGAAATATTGCCAGATGTATAAACTTTGTTGCAAAATTTGTGAATAATTTTCAGGTTATCTTCGTCTAGTGCCTTCAACATTTCGGTATTTCTTCATTTCTGATACTACCTTTCTTAAGCATGCGTATATCTTCTCCTTCTACAAAATCGTTAATGTCAGTGTTGTTGTCTCTGTTGTCATCATATAGTTCTTGTACATTGTCTTCCCAACGTTTTTCAATTTCGTATGCTTCAAAAAGCATCTTCCCATTCTTATCTTTTATGCAGTTACTTCCACTATTTGACTGCTTTCCTCCGGTTACTTCTTAAATCATTTCCCTGGACATGTGCTTTTTATCTAATAGTAGTAGGAAAATAAGAGTTCTACGACACCCCCACTCCCCCCTCCTCCTCCCCCTCCCATCCTAGGACAAACTATGTCAGACCCCCCTCACCCCCTACGACATGCTATGTCAGAACCTCTCCCGTTGGAAAATTTTGTGATTTCAGCATATTTACACGTTTCAGGTAATTCTGAACATTCTTGGGCTTTTTCTGAGTCAATTACTTTTTTTCTGAAAATTTCTTCGATTTTTTTTATTTTTTTTTATTGATTGTTTATTTTTCTTACAAATAAATGACTAACATTTCACAATAACGTCACGACATTTATTCAATCCACATTCATTCGAATTGCCAGTATAACAGACCCTCGTTACCACAAGCTACAACCATAAACAAATATTGCTATCCATACCCCGTAAAACATACACACGCACACGCACCCTTACACACAAATGCCATTATTCATTTTGATAATACATTACTAATCATCAAATGTTATAAATTGTGAGCAACGTTATGAAATAAATAATTTTCACTTTGATGAACTAACTCTGGAAATTGATTACTTTTATCCGAAACATTTTTAACGATAGTGTTTTCTTATCAATTATAATCCGTTTATAAATTGAATGTAGAATTACCGTTAAACATAGGTTTTTCTTAATGGTTCTCAAACGGCAGACATACTGTTTAATGATGAGCGTAAGCATGTTTACTGCTGTATTTACTGTACCAAATAGAAATTCTTCGTTGTTGAGTGTACTAATATCTCAGCTGAAAGATCAATTAACTTAAACAACTCTGCAAGCCAGGTCCCAGTATTTGTACATTCAAAGAAAACATGATATTATGTATCCGACTTTTCCACATTGCAAAACTCGCATCTAGCACTTTCCTTAATTTTCCATTTTGCAAGAATTTTTCCTGTATTAACAATGTTGTGAACAATCTTGAATTGAAAGGAAAGCCGTTTCGGTTCCCTTATGCTTTTCCGACATAAAACCAAACTTTCAGAAATTTAATCTCCAGAAAAGTTTTCATCACAAACCCATTTCCTTATTGCTGTTGGTGCACTAGTTGTAATCGACAGAAATTCCCTTTAAATTTTTTTTCTTTTTGCTTTAGAAATGTCAATTTTACTTCCACTCCTAAAGCATAGAATATTCCTTTTAAAATTGTTTAAAGGTCGCGATAAATGCTCCTTATCCAACATAAATCTGTCTTTTTGTACTGCTTGTTTTATCGCTGATGAAACTCCTAAATATCTTAGAAAATTTGGTTTAATGTGATAAGTCTCAACAAACTCTAAGTACGATAACCATGAACCATCATTTGTAAGTAGATCCTGTATATAAATTACACCCTTATCAAACCATTCTTTGAGAAATATGCTTTTTCCTTATACTAAAATTTCTTTGTTGTTCCATATGAAGTACTCAGTATTTCTCTTCCACAAAATTTCTTTAGCAAAGTCTAGCATTTCTCTATGGGAAGGTATGGCAGGTTCGAAGTACTATAATTACAATAAAGTAAAAATTGTAACCCCTACTTGTTAAAGTATTCATTAACGTAATAGTTCCATCCTTTTCTATTAATTATTCTACATATTCACTGTAACCTCAGAGCCTCAACTTGACACTCAACATCCAAGCTTCTGAGCCTCCCTTCATCATAATCAGCTATACGAACGTAATGTTTAACTTTTGGTGGTTTGTAGCTCCACATAAAACTATTCATGTCCTTTTGAATAGTTTGCTGAACATAATGCCCTGCATATTGATAAGGGGTAAATAAGATTTGCAATGCCAAAAGTTTTTGAAATAGTGATTTTACCAACAATGCTTGGATCTCTTACGGACCAGACTTTAAAAAATCGATTCATTTTTTCCAATTTTTCCAAAATGTCGTATGAGAACTTTTGTTTTTCATCCCGCCCAATACGTATTCCAAGCATATTAAATGACCCATTCTTAATTGACATATTCATCACATTTATGCTTTTATCTCTCCATGGACATAGGAAGATTAAAACAGATTATCCGTATTTAATTTAAGACCTGACATTTCCGAAAACTATCTAAGTGTCTCAGTCAGTGTGTATATAGAGGGTATATCCTTAGTAAACATGTCCATTCATCTGCAAATTGCTTGATCTTGTTGGTATGAGAACCAATTGTAATACCTTTTAGATCTGCATTATTTCTAATTTTATCTCCCATTACATCAGCACGTAATATAAACAGAAAACACGATAGACCGCAACCCTGCCTTACTCCTCTTTTCAGCTGAAACCACTTTGAAGAAAAAGCAATATTAATGACGCAGCTGTGAATCTCAATATAGCAACATTTCACCAAGGCAAAAAAATTTGGACCAAAGTTAAACTTTTCTGAAACCGTTAACATAAAGGGCCACTCGATTGAATTGAAAGCCTTTTCAAAGTCCAATTGAACTAATACATCAGTCTCGTCTAAACGGTCACAGTGTTCTATTAAATCCTCTATAAAATGGATACTTTCACCTATAAATCTACCTTTAATAAACCCAGACTGGTCAGGGTGAATAATTCCAGGTATAACTTTTTTTAATCTTTTAGACAGGGTTTTTGTAAAAATTTTGTGATAGATATTAAGTAGACTGACAGGCCTCTAATTCTTTATTTTTGTAGGGTCTTTACCCTTTTTCTAATGGTGTTAAAATTCTTCTTCTCTGTGACATCTATAGTAACCCTGTTTGTCGGAAGAAATTTAAACACTCGACTAGTTTTGGTCCAATGCAGTCCCAAAATTCCTTATAAAATTTTGCGGTTGGTCCGTCGCAGCCTGGTGATTTATTTGGTGTGAAATTCTTAAGAGCTTTCCAACATTCTTCAACTGTTAACTCAGTTTCACAAAATTGCATTTGCTCTCGAGAAAGTTTCCTTTAAACGCAAAAAATTTTGATAAATGTTTGCCTTCTCTTGAGCATTCCCAAACCTTGAAGAATGAAGGTGTATATAAAAGGACTCAAGCAGATCCGCTACCTCCTCATTGTTCTCACTAACAAGTCTTTTTATTGTCTTTCTCTCGAAAGAGGATTTTGAAGCGTTTAAAAAATACGAGTTACTTTTCTCATTTTTTTCAATGTATTCTAGTCGTGATCTCAGCCAAGCACCTTTAGAATTTTCTTCTTCAATAGACTAAATTTCAAGCTTTAATTTGTTATACTCATTTATATCGGCATTACTTGCCTGTTGGCTATATATCATTATATCCAACTCTTCTATTTTTTGTATTTATATTTGTTCCTTTTTCCTCTTTTCTTTAGCCTTGTTTTTACAATAATTAAT
The DNA here is from genome assembly GCA_949752745.1 of Protula sp. h YS-2021. Classification (NCBI taxonomy): domain Eukaryota; kingdom Metazoa; phylum Annelida; class Polychaeta; order Sabellida; family Serpulidae; genus Protula; species Protula sp. h YS-2021. The sequence goes on along the minus strand of OX457028.1, from coordinate 66,603,205 downwards.
CGAATACAGTCTAATGTTGTATTTTAGCCAGTAAAATTTAACAAGGACGTTGCTGAGCTCAGATATTTCGTTCCAAAGACGTTCTGTTAATTTTAATTTTAATTTGGTTATATATTTTTGTTGTTTTTTATCTCCCGAAACCCCCCCCTTCCTTGGTGGGACAATTTTGTGATTTTTGCATAATTATCCGTTTCAGACGATTCTGAACAACTTTGGTCTTTTGACCTCCCACCCCCCACCTACCGCGGTAGGAAAATTTTTTGATTTTTGCATATTTATCCGTTTCAGACGTGCAAAATCCACCGTTGGACTCATGTTTGTACTCGAAACCACAAGAATTTATTCGGCTCTAATGTATTAATTTCAAATAAGAAAGACTAGCAATTGAGTAATGCAGTGCAAGTTTTATTCCGCGTTGGACGTTGACTTGGGAGACTAATTCTCTGCGTCATTACAGAGAATAAACATCTAATAAGAAACATGCGAAAATATAATTCTAAGCGTAATGCAAACACTCATTTTACGGTGAAGCCCTATAGAGGTTGCGATACTCAACTCAAAAAGTTTTCTGACTAAAATCAACACAGGAAAATGCTACAATTTAACCTTAATGCGTGCTTATAACACGACAGAACATACAAGATATTGCGGTCTTCCAATCTACAAGCCCGAAATACTTTTAACTATTCCTTCCACTTGAATTCTTGTTATTTTCACAATAACTTAACAATATTCCACTATCGTTGTTATCCGCTGTGAAGTTCGCAAGTGAATTCAGATCCGTTGCTGATTCGTAGAACATAAATCCTTATGAGTTCAAGTTGTACTGATTTTTACACCAAAAAACGCCGCTTATATACCCTTCGGATTCACCGGAGTAATTTGGTTCTGGAACGTGATTGGCTAAGGTTAACGAGTAAGGCATACCACCCGCCCTGACTGAGTAAACGCTGTTGAGATTAGCGGGCAGGCCAAATTAATCCTAACAACGAAGATGTCGCTCGACGCTGGCACTAACTGCAATTAAGGGACTGAGTGAGTAAGCGATGTCAGGATGAGTGAGCAGGCGAACTTGATCCTAACATTGGAGATGCCCTGCGACGCGGACACTAATTGCAATTAGAGGCAAGTGTTAACCCCAATAACATGAATGCAATTAACTTTCGAATTTAAAATACAAGAAATTATTAAAACTTAATTTATAACCTGAAATTAAATTTTAAAGCAATTTTAAAAGGCGCATTGTGAAGAGCATACTCTGATGAACACGATACCAAACTCGACAGATTTCGATAACAAAGTTGAAACCCATAAAACTATGATACATATATTTAAACCGTCTGAAAAAAACAATTTGCGGAGTGACAGTTCGTGATATGGAACTTGGTGGACTTAACACTTCCCCCGCTGAAGCGAAGCTTCCAGAATACTCCCGGTGGAACCTCCAAGTTCACCATTCCATGGGTCGCAGAGCAGTGCAAGCAATGAAGGGGACCCCTCTGCGGCTGGAACTGACATCATCACTCTGTTTCTTTGGTCGGCCTCGTTCGGTCTTTGAGATTTACCAGTTCCGTTGCTGGTCGTAGAACCTGTTTTACTCGGCTGCGTAGCGTGACGGCCCGAACCAGCCCGTCGCGGATTGGCTCTAATTCTCCCAACAGCCCGATCCGCCACTGTCCTCTGGGTGTGTTGGTATCAATGATTAGTACGACATCTCCGGGGCGCAGATTCTCACGAGCTGTCGTCCAGCACGTAAGTAGGCGCAGGCCCCATATCCTCGCTCACTGGCGTGGGAAAAGACGTGTAGTTGAACTTCGGTGACCGTGTTTCACAGGCGCATTGCGTAGTGGCGGAGTATCCTGAGCATCTGCATGGCGGCGAGGCTTGCAACCCACAGTCTCCATCTAACGGGTTGGCTCTTAGGGAGGCGTTGGTCCCATTCCAAGTCGTCTCGGCAGAGTTCTTTTACCATCTGTCGGCCGGGCAGCAAGACTGGGGCCACGAGACCTAGTGAATAAAAGATTGAACTGATTTCACTCAATATCCCGCGTCGAGTCACCGGCTTGTCGAGCTGTTGATCCTCAAATCTGAAGACGTCTTTTTCGAGGTTTCACTCCAGTCCAAGGGCCCGTTCTTGTGGTAGTTGGTCGGTGGCTGTGAACGTCCGAGTAGATCCACTTCTGAGGTGTTCCTGGATTCCCTCGATCACTCGGCGGTCAGAACACATCCACTTTTCAAAGGAAAAACCTCTGTTGTGCAGCAGTCGGGTCATGTCGTCAATCAGTCTCGAGGCTTCTTCGGTAGTCGCAACGGACTTCAGGAAGTCGTCAACGTAGAATGACCTTAGGACTGCGTGTGTCGCTTCTTCCGGGAACTCCCCCCGCTGGTCATCTGCAGTTTGTCTCAATGCAAAGGCCGTGCAGCTGGGTGAGGAGGTCGCGCCAAAAATATGTACTGCCATCCTAAAGGTCTTCGCTGACTGTGAGGTGTCACTTTGTGGCCACCACACCATAAGAATCGTAAGGCGTCTCTGTCACTCGGCTGAACTCGCATCTGGTGAAACATTTGCCTGATGTCTGCCGCGAGCGCCACCTCCTCTTGTCGAAACCTTATCAGTACGCCGACGAGCTCGTTTACTAGGTCTGGTCCTTAGAGGAGTGCACTGTTTAAGGAGACCCCTCCGCTTCTGGCAGCTGCGTCGAAGACTACCCGAACGTTTCCCGGTTTGTGGGGGTTCGTGATGCCGTGGTGACGAAGGTATCATGTCTTTCCATTCGTCCCTTCTTCTTCAACGGGTTCGGCATGGCCTTGATCGATGTAGTCCTCCATGGTGGCTACGTAGTCTGGTAGTTTAGGATCTTCCTTCCGCCATGGCAGCCCCAGCTGGTAGTTGTTGTCGTCCATGGTCAGTGTATTCTGCATCATCGTCAGTGCCTGTTTGTCCTCTATGGAGCCCCCGCTGTTGGTCTTTGGTTTCTCTGAAAAGTCCGCTTTGTACATTCGGCGCAGCTCCAGGTCCGTGGTCCGGCACACGCTTGTGCAACCGACAACCGCCGTTCTTCTTGTAGTGGGCGCGGTGGTCTTTGGCCCCCGTACTGGCCACCCCAGGAGCGTCTTGACCACATATGGTTCGCCGTCGGCACCTCTCTTCACGTCAAGCGACACGTGGGCTGAGGGTACGTTGATCCCGATTAGCAGCCCGATATCTCCTTTGGTTCGCGTAGGGGCTTTAATCCCTGCTAAGTTTGGCCATGACTTCAGGTCAAGGGTCGTGGCAATGTGTTCTGTAGTCACCGGTAACTGGTTTATCGTCCAGACCTTTTGTATTGTCATAGCGCTGCCTCTTTCTAGCCTCTGTGTCATATCCACTTCTCTTCCCTTGTATCCCATACTTTGCTCAGTGACGCTGTTGACATCAAAAGTCACCGGTCGGGAGGAAACATTAAGGCTGTCGGCAAGTTTGCTGGTGCAGAGGGTCTTCTGCGAACCGTTGTCCAGTAAGGCATACGTGTGGTGTACCCTTCCCTCAACCTCGATCGCCACTGGGACCACGCCCAGGTAGTGTTCCGTTGAACTGCTGGTTGCCGATATGGTGACCGGTGTGGTAGACTCATGCATCATGGCGTGGTGCTTCAGGTTGCATTCCGGTACCTCACAACTCTTGGCTTGACGGCAGTCCCTGCCGTAGTGTCTAGGGCGGAAGCCTTTCATTCAACCCCTAATCCTGCGCAGTACCTACACCCTATCCTTGACGCTCATCCTCTTGAACGCCGAGCATTTCTCAAGGCATTCGCATGTGCTACTGTATGCTGGACAGCGTCTCGGAACGGCGTTGGAGCAGTTTTGGCTGGATTCGAGCTCCGCTTCGGTGACCGTGGCTGAGGTAGCCATGGACGTGGCGGTCCTGGTACGCTGCCTCGAATGACCTCCTTTGGGTGGGTGGGATAACGTGGTCGTACACTCCAGTCTCCTACTAACGCCTCTTCCGTGGTAGCTGCTGGCTAGCTCTGCTTCGGTCATCACAAACTGCGCAAGGTCATCAAACTTGGGGTCTCTCCCGTGGACTGAGATCTTCAACGCTTCCCTTGCCCATTGTTCGTGGGTATTTTTTGGCAGCCGGCTGACTATCTTCAGCAGGTTCGCTTTGTTGTCCAGGTCATGGTTACAGTTGAGCTGCTTCAGCTTAATGCTGACTCTCCGCATGTCTTGCGCCAGGTTGGTCAGGGCGTCGGCGTCGTGTGCCTTGATGATGGGTCCTTTAGTCAGACCGTCGAGACACTGCTCTATGGTGCGGTCATACTTCCCATAGAACCGGTGCAATGAATCCCGTGCGATCTTGTATCCCTCTGCGGCATCACGGATCAGGACACAGTCTTCAACCAGCTGTTTAGGTCTCCAGTGTCATGATGAGGTAAGACAGTCTATCTTTAGGATGGCTCACAACGCTTTCCACCACAGTCTGAAACCTGTGGATGTAGCTGGCGTATTCAGCTTGCTTGCCTGTGAAGCGCGGCAGATCGACGCGGTCGATGCAGCGACGGGCTTCAGGCTAGGTTGGCTGGGTGCTGTAGTGGCTGGGCACCGCTGAGCTTATGGTAACTGGTTGGCCTATTTCACTTCGTAGCGCTTCGAGCTCCTTCCGCACCTTTTTCGATCTTCAGGCGCTCTATCTCAAGCGCAACCTCCATGAGGTCGTCGTGCTGCTGTTGAAGTTCGGTCCACAGCGCCCGCACCCTCCGGAGACTGCTTCCGGCCTTCGCTTGATCGCCCTTTCTGACGTGGGTGAGCTGCTCTCTCCAGTACCTTCTCAGTCTTAGTTTTCGTCTTGGCTGCTACCTCCGCCATCTTCTCCAAAATTTGCAATGATACTCAATACTAGTGTCTGAGAGAGCCGGTTAGGTTCGAAACCTATCTGAGAATTGCAAAGTCCACCGTTGGACTCATGTATGTACTCGAAACCACGCGAATTTATTCGACACTGATTCTCTGCGTCTTAACAGAGAATAAACAACAATTAAGAAACATGCGAAAATATAATTCTAAACGTAATGCCAACACTCATTTTACGGTGAAGCCCTATAGAGGTTGCGACACTCAACTCAAAAAGTTTTCTGACTAAAATCAACACAGGAAAATGCTACAATTTAACCTTAATGCGTGCTTATAACACGACAGAACATACCAGATATTGCGGTCTTCCAATCTACAAGCCCGAAATACTTTTAACTATTCCTTCCACTTGAATTCTTGTTATTTTCACAATAACTTAACAATATTTCGCTATCGTTGTTATCCGCTGTGAAGTTCACAAGTGAATTGAAATCCGTTGCAGATTCGTCGTAGAACATAAATTCTTATGATTTCAAGTTGTATTGATTTTTACACCAAAAAAAACGCCGCTTATATACCCTTCGGATTCACCGAAGTAATTTGGTTCTGGAACGTGATTGCCTAAGGTTAACGAGTAAGGCATACCACCCGCCCTGACTGAGTAAACGCTGTTGAGATTAGCGGGCAGGCCAAATTAATCCTAAAAGCGGAGATGTCGCGCGGCGTGGGAATAAGTGCAATTAAGGGGCTAAGTGAGGAAATATTATTAAAACTTAACTTTTAACCCAAAATTAAATTTTAAAGCTATTTTAAAAGGCGCATTGTAAAGAGCATACTCTGATAACACAATGGTACTAAACTCGACATATTTCGATAACAAAGTTGAAACCCATAAAACTACGGTACATTAATTTAAACCGTCCGAGAAACAATTTTCGGAACGACAGTTCGTGATATGGAACTTGGTGGACTTAACAAGACGATTCTGAACATTTTTGGCTTTTTGACCTCCCGACCCCCCCCCTTCCCTCGGTAGAAAAATTTTGTGATTTTTGCATATTTTTTCGTTTCAGACGAACATTTTGGTTTTTGAACTCTCCCCCCACCCTCGTGGAAAATTATTTTGCCATATGTCTACCATGACATCTTCAACAGCGCATAACTTTGAAACTACTAAACCGATTTGAACCATTCTTTCACTAAAACGTTTAGCAAGACTTGGTTAGTTGGATGGTTGGTTGTTGATTGGTTGTTGTTGTTTGGTTGGTTGGTTGTTTGTTGTTTGTTGGTTGTTGTTGATTGGTTGGTTGGTTGGTTGGTTGTTGTTGGTTGTTGGTTGGTTGGTTGTTGGAAGATAGGAATGTGGGAAGACCGCGCCCATTCAAACATGTGTTCGAATGGCAAACCCATTCAAACATGTGGTAAAGTTATCTCTAAAAATATAAGGACATAGTGTGTCCAACCTCGAGTGTGACATCTCCCTATAGAGCATAAAAGGCACACGCCTTCAGACGTAACAAACATTCTGTATCAAAATACTGAAGAGTGAATATGTCTGCAGTGAGTGAACAACAACTACCATCTATGGCAATGCCTGCAGAAAAGTCTGAGACAGTGCCTGCAGAAAATTTTACAGCAAAGCCTGAGACAATACCTACAGCAAAGTCTAAGGCAATGGCCATGGTAAAGTCTGAGGTGAAGTCACTACCAATGCAGCAGCGTCAAAGGCGACCACATTTTACAAAGAGAAAAAGAGATGAGTTAGCAGCTACGACGTCGCCGTGTTAAAAGCGAAAAATTAAGACAGAGTCTAAAATGAAGCAAGAACCTGAGCGTAAAGCCGCCACTAGAAATTCAATGAGTGTAGACGATGAGTGTAGACGATTTACGGCTTATGATACCCATTGATGGAGAAAAACAGTAAATTGGCGAAAAAAACAGAAAGTGATTGTTAACATTCGTGAATATATTACGGATGATACATCTGGGAGGTTATATCCTACCAGATGGGAATTTTGTTGTCATTGAAAGATTGGCAAGTGCTGAAGAAGCAAATGACGTCAGTGAACCTCATGCTTCAGAAAATTGATGTGTATAAATGCAGTGACCTTCAGAACATGGCTGAGTAGAACTCATTTATCATCAAGAATTCAAACGTGAAACTATCTCTAGATCACTTACTTGAACTAGTCATCTGTTATCGCGGAACTTACATTATCTCATCTTCTAAAAATCAAGCTGTGGTGAAGGATTATTTTGAATCTTTACCGATACCAGGAATTCATCTACAAGTCTCAGAAGATCTTTGTGTGAAAGTCTTGTGAGTGGGCTCATATGTTACATGTATTAACATAATATGTATTTGAAAGTAGTGTATAAATGGTGGTTCTACCACATCCGCCATCTTGGATTTTCGGAATGGTTATGTACCAAGCAGTGTAAAAAAATTTTCCCAAATATTATTTTTTATCGAAGGTATGTCAATAAGCAATTTCTATGCATTAACGTGACGTGGAAGTGAGCTCACACTGCAGTCATAAAATGGTTGTTGATGTTATTGATGTAATACAATTTACGGGATAAAATGCAATTTTTGGGATGAATATTTTTGTTTTTATCATAAATGAAAATATTTGAAATATTCAATAAAAAACCACGTATGATGCTTTACAACTTTTTATTTTTTTCAGACAATAGTTGACCATAATACATAATAATACAATACTTCATTATAATATATGATATATGGTATATGGTTTATGGGTGAATTAACACCGCATCAGGGACCTTAGCCTCTTGCAACTTCATATGTTTAACATCAAAAGCAAAACATATATTAATACCCTTAAATACACAAAGCTTATGTTAATAAAATATTGCAAAATTGGTTGATTTATAAAGTCTTTATTATAAAGTTTAGTCAAATAAGTCTATTTTTCTTCATCTGTTTCACTCTGTTGCAAGTCACTGTCCATGGCACCTTCTTTATCACTTCTGTCATCCTCCTCCTCCTCCTTTTCTAGTAGCTCTTCAAAGAATGTATTTCCTTATAGCCGCCTTTAGTGCCTTTGAATACTCATAATGTTTTTCATCAACAAAGTAATTAAAGTCCTCTAAAATGTTTTGCTAATGTTGGCTTTGTTCTAGACGATGGGTATATTTGGATAGCCTCATAAACAGTTGTTTTAGTCGGCGTTTATAAATGGGTCGAAGGTCATCACTTTTTATTTCACGCGCATCTTCAAATTCTTGTTCTTCATATTCTTAAACCTTTTCTTGAAATTTGTCATCATAGTCATCGTAGACTACTTGAACCATATCATGCCAAACAGTGTCTATTTCTGATTCACTGTCACAACTGCTGTCTGAACTGCTGTCATCAACACCCTCACCACACTGTTTCATATGTTTAAACAAAGCTTCTCTGTTGGTGTATAATGCACCACATTCTGTACAAGCATGTGCATTAATTTCAGTCACATTGACTCTTTGACTTTCAATAGAAGGCTCATCTAAAGTTTCAGTGATAGGTGGTTTTACAGGGTTTTCCATTTCCATTTCCCATTCTTCATCCACTTCTGAAGTGTGTGCTTACTTTAAATACCTTTTAAGACTTTGTGACCAGTCGTAAGATTTCGAACAAATGTTGCTTTTATACATCTTTCGACTCCACATCCAGTTTTCAATTGACAAAAAGTCTTTGAACGTAAAAAATATGAAGACAAGAGCAATCAACAATAACAACAACAGGTATTACTTCATGACGTCACTTCCGGTCAGCGATAATACCAGTTATTTCTATCATTTATGCCAATTTGATTTCCAAGTTCCCAGTTTCGTAGGGAGATGTCACACTCGAGGTTGGACACACTATGTCCTAGTATGTTTAGAAATAACTTTACCACATGTATGAATGGGCTTGCCATTCGAACACATGTTGAATGGGCTTGCAATTTAAAAACCAAAATGTTCAGAATCGCCTGAAAGGGAAAAATATGCAAAAATCACAAAATTTTCCTACCGAGGGGGGTGGGTTGGGAGGTAAAAAAATCCAAAGTTGTTCGGAATCGTCTGAAACAAATAAATATGCAAAAATCACAAAATTTCCCTACCGAGGGGGGGGGGGGGGAGGGGAGTCTGGATTTCAAAAAACAAAAAATGTTCAGCATTGTCTGAAACGTGTAAATATGCCGAAATCGCAAAATTTTCTCACGGGGGGTCTGACATAGTATGTCCCGGGGGAGGGGGAGGGGAGGGAGGAGGAGGTGTTGTAGAACTCTCATTTTGCTACTACTTCTAATTGTTCAATTTCGTCACAGTTTTTGTTCCACCATTCTTCTTTTGCCTCTTCGCATCGACGTTTGATTTCTTGAACAATTTGTATGTTTTCCACAAGATTATTCTTCATGGACTTTCTCTCGTTCATTAGATCATACATTTCTGCCTTTTCTTTCTTTTCTTGATTGGTATCAATTCCTTCACAGCTTTATTGATAGTTTTTTTTTTTAATTCCAGTAAATTGCTACCCAAAGCAATTCTTCGCTGGAGGTCTGCGATCAACGGGGTAGCAACTGCATCCTCGAAGATGCCAATGATCAGTGAACCGCAGTTCTGAGCCCTAACGACATTTGCTTGTATGCTCCCTTTTAAATTTAAGTATGCCACTAGTTAAAACCGTGTACACACCAGAGGCAAAAGCTTATTATGCTGATTGTAAGATCTGTTCAAGTAAAAACACATAAAAACAAACGTTGAAGTAAGATTCTACAACACTGCAGCACAACAGAAAGAAACACACACGCTCAAAGTATCAAGAAAGCCAGAGTACAGTTAGAGGAACGGATTTGTGCAATGAACGATTTTCCAAGAGTCTGCCTATTGACGTCAAAAAGGAAAATTAGACAAAAAGTATATGCCACATCATTCACACATTTGTCGATACATAAAACAGCAAATTTTGAGGTCTTTAAAATCTATCCACAAAAGTAAGGAAAAAAATTTCATAACAAAACCTAATGAAATAGGTATCTGAACATGGTCAATTGGTTTTTAGGGCATTTGAATTGGCATTAAAATCCCTAGATACTTGAGAAGCAATTACTGGCAATTCTGACCAATATCGTTAACTTTGGACTGCACAAGTTATTGAGGTTAACCTGCAACAAAAGCACAATATTATCTTTCTCAAAAATAAATAAATAAATAAATAAAAGGCACGTTTACAGTGACAATGCGTTTTGTATTGCTGTGCTCTCAATAATTCATTCTTTGAGGTAAAACTAATCCCATTGTGCGGTCTGATATTTTAAGATTTGGACGTTGTTCCGGCTGTCCCCATATAAATTAGAATCTTTTCAGATGTGCATCATTACCTATTCATGAAGGCTGCAGACTGCAAGTCCGTTGTATTGTAAGACGGTAAACATTTCCTTGGTTTTATATTCACTATATGGCCCTTTGTGATTGAGTTTGATTGAATGTAGTTGTTTTTCATTTAATGAATTCACCTGGATAGTTTACTGGTCGGTTGCTTATTGCACGTGGAGTTTCACATTTTTATTGACCTAATCCACCTGTAGTAGTTTCCAGGTCGGATGAATTTTTACAAGTGCCATACCACGTTTGCAATGATCTAATCCATCTGTAGTTTGTCGGTTGGATGACTTTTGTATGTGGCGTTTTGCATGTATATATGGTGCCTTGAACGTGATAAATGGTGCTTTTTACCCTGATCAGCGAGAATTTAAAAGGATTTCGGTCTTCAGTCCGGCACAGTCGGTGATTTTTCTTCGTGTAAAATTTATTGAGTTTAATTGTTGCTGAAAGTGTTCTGTCGAATGCGTTCAGTGTCTAAGATTTATTTGTGCTCTTTTTGATTGTAAGTTGAGATGACATCCCGTGTTAGATTCTATAATCTTTTTGACAGTAATTTGTGATGGCATACCGGTGTCAGCGATGACACGCTCGTGTTAGCTTCTATAATTGTATGTCAATGTGCACCTTGTGTATTTTTCTCCCCAGTCTACGTGACATTAGCAGATGATGAAATAAAATGACGCATAAAAACTCAATCTATTCATCGTCCCGTACAATGAGTTAAGTTTTGATAAAACAGCACGAACTTCAAACTCAAAACTAGAATGCAATTGATAAAAAATGTTTTGTAATTCTTTGGAAAGGGATTTTCATCTTTTGATATTCAAAACTCTTAGAAGGTGACCGAATATCAGTGTTCCTTAATGCGAGAAATTAAGGTTTTCCCTTTCAGCAGACCTGTTAAAAAAAGCGACGATGTATAGACCTCGGAATAATAATAATTTAGGTTCATCATTATGTAACACAGCAAAATATGTAAGAAGTCGCTCTCCGTGAATATTTTAAAAAGTATGCGCACAACAACGTGCGGTTCCTGACATGTCACATTTTTATCATTTTGGGTCTTAACAATTTATAATTTTTGATAAATTTGGAACTTTCTCGCTATTTTTAACTGCCTGTTCAAGTCCAGAAAAAATGATATATTGGGGTCAATTTTAACTTTTAAAACTTAATCTATTACACAAAAATAGAATTGCATGAGAAGCAAGGTGTTCGCTTGATATATTTGTACCCACACACACATTGTAATATGAGAAATGTGAGACACTGCCTATTTACAAGATCCAAGTTAGCAATGTCTATTTACTTTGTGTTATAGAGCACTCGTCACAATATTGTGGAATATGAGCTGAAATATGTAACATATTGAATCGTCTGGGATGTTTTTTTACTCGATTCTTTGTACCAATGTATGCCTTCGTGGGGCCGTTGTTACTGAGCAGGAAGATGATGAACCTGAAAAGGAGGAAAAATCACGAACAGCGGTCAAAATATTCATGTTGGCACCCTTTATTTTGCATTTGTCATTCAAATTATAATCTTTAAAGGTTTGCAATATTATATGCATATGAAATAAGTTCTAACAAAAATTAAGAACTTTGAACTGGAGGTACAATCTCGCAAAAGTGTATTTTGCTATTCAAAGAGGATGTTTAGGTCTTTTGGCATTTGGCCTTCTGGGTAAATAACCAGATTTTAGCGTCTCTAAATGAAGAAGTAAAGGTGTTATGTTTCAGAAGATCAAATATCCATGTTCACACCTTGTTGTGACCATTTACTCAATACCTTTTATTTTTAAATGTACCTTTGCATTTTAAAAATTGTATTTACTGGTTAATAAAACAATATTAATATTTCATATGCTTGAGACGTTAGGAATGAATTTCAGCATATCCGCCCGTTGAAGCAAACAAGTGGCAACAACCACAAAGTGATATTAACCTAAGTACACCCAGAGACCTCTCCCTACTATGTTAGTGTACTTTGAGGACAACATTATTTATATTTCATTAATTTAAAGTGGTTCAACTGTAACGTTTAATAGAGGTGGGGTAGCGCTTTGTCCCGAAGGAAGGTATATTTTATACATTGCTCCGACTTTGAAGTCTTGAGGGATCACTGCTATGTAAATTCTACATCCGCTAAGTATTGCAATAGTTTAAACTCATATAGAAAACATTACATAATTTAAAAATTCTAAAAATTTGTAGAAATTTGTGGTAGTGTCATCTCATCTCAAAGGGCCTTTATCAACACCAAACTGCTTTGAAACATGCGTCTCCAGCGATTATGGTGTGGGTATAAAGTCTATGAGCCTCTAATACTTCTTGGTATAATTATAATAGATTCAAGTTTGCAGTGTCAATACACCCTGATCAAAAGAAACTAACTGAAACTCTTACGTTTCCGGCACTTCCAGCAAAGATCAACCGCAACTGGAAACGACGCATGAAGAAATAGACAGACCACATATAATAATGCCTTTAATTGACGATCATTCCTATAAATACACTACTTTTTAACAAGACTGATTTTGCTAACGCGAACCGATGTAGAGAAAATGATGCATTACCACTCATCACAACTCTCAGTGGCAATGGACCTGTGGAGATCTACAATCCTCCGTGAACAGATGACCACATTGAACTGCAGAGTATGCGTTAAAAAATACGATTCCTGATATGGCTTGCCGATGGCTGCAATGTGTAATGGAGAAATGTCAAAATGTTTCTCAAAATCCCGTTGACGGCGCACAGCATCAGTACCCATGGTTGCATTACCATGGTCAGATTGGTGACAGGCGGCACAGTGGAATCCATACTTTGAAAATAGTGTGCAGTTAGTGTATAAAGACCTGTCTCTCTCCCTACCCATAGAGAAATAATATGGCGAACTTTAGTAACTTGCTTGAAGTTTAGTCAGGTCAAGTTGGAAGAGGCAATACTAGGTAAGCAGTTACACCGACCATTGCTCTGATACCAGAAGAAAAAGGTATTAATATGATTATTCTTCAATGCATTCACTTATGTAAGCTCAAATAGTATCATATGAAAGAAAATAGTTTGTAGATCCAGAAGCCATCTATATCGGTTTTCAATGCTACAAAATATTGCAATCGCAATCCGTAATAGAAAGTTTATAGAATCAATACTACTTACAATAAACGTTGAATTCGTTGCCATTCCTTACAATGCATTGTCAATCAGCCGACCAGTTAGCCAACTACATGACCGAACGTATCGAGTAATCCGATCCCCAATTAACGGGAGATACTAGGGTATCATCCGAGTGAGACAGAAATAAAAGAAAATATTAGATTAATTTCGTTTATTCTAGCGGGGTCTCAGCGTGAAAGTTCCCATTCATAATGATGTCTTGAATTTTCGAACATATTAACAGTTTTATAGTTACAAACCTAACCCCTTCTTTTATCCTGAGAAAGACAACCAGAGAAGGCTGCAATGCCTAATATATATGCGGAATAGTATTGTTAACTGCGACAACGGTGCCATGACGAGATTGTGTCACAGACACACAGAAGTCGACACAACTGCGATGTGATAGCTATATTGTCTATTTTCCCCGCTTTCTTTTAAAATGCTGTCTTTGCTGTGAGTTGCTCAGTAGTCTGCAAGAAAGAATAGTATGAATAACTGATAGAGCAGCAGCAAATTCGATTAGATATGGCAATTTCGTATAAACATTAGTCATATATACTCTTATAACTTATGAATGTATTGGGTGAAGCCCATCAATAGACATGAAAAATAGCAAACATTGAAGCACGGACATATACTCCATAGAGTGCGTAACATGTTTGACCTCATGGTTCTTAACCGACAAGTTCTTTTTTCATTATTTCATTAGTGCCTTTCAAACGATTATCGTATGATAATAAAATCACCTTTTCGTAGTTGCACATAAATACTTAATTGTTATTGATATGAAATGTGACGGGTGACGGTAAGTGTTTGATCGTTGAAAGTATGCGCATAACAGAGAGACAGCATATAGTGGTATGCTGTTGATGATGATGTTTAAAGGAGGCAGGGATAACGATATCCTTGAATGTGCCTAAGACCTTACTTGTAAAATGTACTTAAGTCTAGTAATTGGTCGATTATGACTCACTGAAAGAAAAGCACCAGAGATAAATCCAAAGGAAGCACTGTTCGGTCGGACAAGGATCGCTCCAGTTAGAAAGACCTAGCAAATTGGACAGCAATGCACAAGGAGAAAAAAGCTCTGACCCGACCTGACCATAAAAACATCTGTAAATGCTTCTCTCCACACAGTGGGATTTAAATAATTGCCAATGCGATAGATAAAACTTGCTTGTAAAATCTTTGCAAATTATTTCTTAATGACGGAAATATTGGCATAAAATAATAATAGCTTTTGAAGTAAAACTGCCATTGAGGAAGTCAAAGATTGTCAAGTTCGGTAATCAACAAAGGAAACCAAAAAAGTTCTGGAAATATCATAAATAGAAATATTTTAAATTTTACAAACTAGGAAATTATACGTGTTTTTCTTTTCGTGGTCGTTAAAAATTTAAATGCACATTTTATTATTCGCCTTGTGTGCAAACCTTTAATTTAAAACCTGCTGTTTCATGAAGTTATTTGCATATTTAGGTCTGGATTTGGTAATCTTCTTGCCATTCAGTTTCAGACCCCGTTATTGTTAGCTTTAGGATATTTATGTGCAACTTGTATAGCAGTTGTTGAAGTCGTGTAATTAAAGCGATATTCTCCTCTCTGTGTCGCCGTGCGGGACCAGCCCTTAATCTTAACACTATTAAAGAGGATTAAAGAGGAGAAGGTCTCATTGGCTGCTTTTACTATCAGGATTTTACAGCGCCATCTGTTTGCCTGAGTTGTTAATCGCTTCTCATACTGTTTTTCATTCACACAAACATATTTTAACCTTTAATTTTTTTTGGGACTGTTCTTATTTTTGAAATTTCACTAAAGTAACGGCATCAATAAAACAATAAGGATACTTATAAAACATTTATTTGCTGTAATTAACACATTTTCATGTATCATCATGCAAATATCACAGGTATTTTAATTTCATAACCTTTCGAGAGCCCCTCCCTTCCTCCTCGTTTGCATATCCCTATTTTCCATTTTCAATGCATGTGCTATCCTAACCGTCAGATACAGATCAATGAGATAATTCATTATTTTATCACAGTCTGGCTTTTTACATGAAAGATCTTTTGAACAGCAGGAATCTATTATTCTGCGGATTAGTTTGCTTCTGACCTTGTCAGAATGCATGACGCATTCAAATAAATTGCAAAAAAGTTATTCACATTCTTCTACAAAATCCCTCAGCACTTGTGATGGCACTGATAACCTTGATGCGCCACAAAATTTTTTCTCTCTTAAAAACACATATTTCCTGTCTTCTGGAACTGTTTCCTTTATGAGAAAAAATGGCACAAGGTTTGATAATAATAACAATAATAATAATAATTATGGTAATAAGAAGAAGAAGAGAAAGAAGAAGAGCTTGAAGAAGAAGAAGAAGAAGAAGAAGAAAAGAAGAAGAAAATTTGAAGAAGAAGAAAAGAAGAAGAAAAAAAAGAAGAAGAAGCCTTATAAGTGAAAAAACTGACATGATATTTGTCAACGAAAAACGTTTCATTTTTTACCACCCCTCCCCCATAACCCACCTCCCTACACCCCCAGCTCCTACCCGAAAAGACTTGCACAGGGAACTTCACAAACAATTTTGCTCAATAAATGAAAAAATCTTACTGTTGATGTTTATTCATAAACTGACTGTCCTCAAAACGCTGAGCACAAATCCGTCTGTGTTTTTGATCTTCTGGATATTTTTCTTTCAAATCGTGAAGCCTTATATTCCGTATCCATTTGTCACATCTACTTGAATCCCCGGGAATCCCAGAGCATTTTTTTAAGGACAGGTTTTTCTTCACTTTCATCCATGTTTTCACTGTTTATATGCGACTGTCAACTCAGTCCGCCAGAGGCACCATCAGGCAGATTGTTGCATATTTATGGCCTGCCTGCACCTCTTGTTATTGTATGCTGTGTGCCTACACCGAGAGATTTTCGTGTGATTTGATCTGTTTTTCTGTTTCAGTAGACGGTACTTTTTAGAATAGATTTTACCATTTCAATTCATGGTTTTATTTTACGCCCCAGGAATAATAATTTTGGGTTTTTGTTGATTGTCGAGAATTTTATAAAACGATATAGTAACAGTTCTTGCTGCACTTTTGTCGTTTCGTCGGAGGTGATTATATCCATGAAGAGTATCTCAGGCCATCGTTAATGTACGTTGAGGATGATTACAAACATATGACCTTGAAAGTGACGAGAGAAATTCGGCCATTCCCATGAGTGAATTGTTGCTTTAGTTGGTGATTTACTAATATTAAAAGACATTTTTACGTGAGTTTCTGTGTTAGTATTTGCCCACCAGATGTATATTTCCAGTTCCTTTATTTATACTAATCCGATTTATTGTGGTTCTTATAAAAATGTAGTTTACAAATTCACAGGACTGCTATTCTGATTTCAAGAAAGGGGTTTGTGATATTGATAACTTCGATTGGTGATAATTGCACACTGACAACAGTTGGTCAACTGTGCCAGGTCATCTATTCAAAAACGTGCGATAACACCGGATCTTTTCTCGTAATCTGGGCGGTTTACCTGAAGGATATCTGAAACTTATCGAGAAGAGAAGCATAAAATACTGCGTTTGCTTCAGATCTATTCTTGGGGTTTACCGTAGTGGAAGCCTACTAAAACCATCAGCATCCACGCGGCCACTAGTCTCCTGGTATTCGATCTCAAAATTTTTATCCAGAATTAAAAGTGGCATACCGTTGTATTCTTGAAGCTGTGGTTACAGCTATTCCTTTCTTCGGTTCGAAAATAGATCCAAGCACTTTGAAATCGGTGACCAGGGTGAATTTACGGGCGAATAAATACATGTTAAATTTCTTAATGCTTCAGACTATGCTGAGAGTTCTCGATCGCTCTGGGAATAATTTGGTTTGGCTTTTGACAGAGTTACTGAGGCAAAACTAAGTAGTAATTGACTTCTATCGAAGGAGGCATGAGAAATAACACCGAAAATAACAAATATAAAGTGATCAGATCTTTTGTTTTCTTGAAAGCTGTCTCGCAATTGTCATTTCTTTTGCTTGTGGAGCAATGGATGTTGAGGATAAAGAACCGTAGACAGAATTGGCATGAGGCGATGGGTGTCAATCCAGTAATGAATTGCGAACACCAATCATGCAGTAATAGTGTTGCAATAGATGAAACAGTTGTTATCAATTTAATGCCACATCAAAATATTAATTGTATATGTTTTTAGTTGAAGACTGAATATCATTATACAGTAACAACTGGTTCACTCTGAAATTCAATGTAATCGGTTAAAGCACTTCCCCTTATTGAACATGCCACACAGTGGATTGAAAAATACACATAAAAACTTATTCTTGATATATGGCTGAAGAAATTTTTTAAAGGCATGCAAGTAACATTTTTGTTGCCAGAAATATGAAACACTTGCAATAACGGAAAAGATTATCATTTCTGAGTGAAAAGGAAGCGTTTGATTAGTTTTTCAATTGATAACAGCTGGTTCAGAAGAATGTATTCCGAGTTTATAATAAGACCAACAGAATGTATCCTACATCTTTCGAATGAAAACTTCCTGTGTTTCGAATATGCAGTTTGGGGGTACGGTAAGGTGCCTGGGTGGATTGCTAAGAAATTTACGGGACTGTGTGGAACAGCGAGAAGTGTTGTCCCAGGTGATTAGACTACTGTCTTAAATCGGCAAGACGTTGCAATGGCCGTCAAGTGCAAAGAAGTATGTAGAAACGCTGATATATATCCGCCAGATATGATCTGGGTGCAGCGGTAATTAGCTCCGAGTAGCTCTGACTTGTATAACATCGTATATCTCCCTGTCAGAGCTACGAAGCCTTCCATTGCTCCCCTAATAGGGGTCAACTTCACATGTTCTGATGCACGAATCCTGCATACCAGTCCGTATTTTTCAAACATCTACAGAAAGTTCATGCCCGATATTAGTCCCAGCGGAGCGTTTCTATCTTCCTAGGACAGAAAGGGTCACCAGTTCCTGCAAAAGAAATGACCATTGATCTCAGTTCTCGAGGCTCCGGATCTTTCGGTGCACATTCAAGGACACCGAGGCTCGCACTGGCGGCTTTTTCTTTAAAAGCACACTGAGAAGTACCCTGGTGCATTATTTTCGACCTCAGCGAAACTCCCAAAATAGAGTAAAGCGGTTTTGTAAGTGTGGATTCACTGTTGTTGTGGGCAATAATGAGGGATTCGATATCCTGATCTCAAGACAACACATATTTTTCTCAGTAAAAAATTGTTATTTGACCATGAAACTTGTGCGCCATAATTTATAATTGGTCCTTTTATGTGATGCACCCTTTATAAAATAACGCCGTTGGCCCCAGTCGTGCGCCGAGATTTGAAAATTAACATCAGTGACATTTCCTATTGCAGGAACTATGACTCTTGCTGTCATAGGAAGACCACAAGAGTCATCTAGGACTAGCCCAATATGCCCTTTTTGTAAAACAGGCACAGCTTTTAGTTAGCTGTATATCTTTTATCTGTTCATAAAAGTGCAGAAAAGTTAGCTTCCGCACCCACCTGTCAAATGTCTGTTTACATTACGGCCATTAAATGTCACATGAACAAAGTCAAGAGACCGAAATTTTAAATAAAGGGGTTATAGTTTATTTGTAAAATATATACTAAAATAGTTGATAGATGCAAAATTACGTATAAATTTATTTTGTACACCCACAATATTTGACTTTTTATTTTTTACGTTCTTTTTGAAATATCAATTTAAAAGTTTTTTTGGTGGATAATTGCAAAAAATTATGGTTACTTTTTCACGTAATAATGTATGCTCCCTGTATACAAACAAATGTCAATTATTTTATTTTGGGAGATTTGGAGTTATTTCCGTATTATTTTCTTTTAAAGAAAGCGTAGTACAGAAGTTGCATATCATTACCGTTGTACTTTGAGGGCCTTTAGCAAATGCCAATAAAAACTTTGAATCTTGCACAAAGTAGCCACAGAGGTGCCTCAAAGCGAGGGCACTTGACTTGCTTATCGTTATATAGCGAGGCTTTGAAGCGGTGGCTGGAAACTTTTTAGTGCACGCTTCTTGGAGCTAAGCGGTAATAAGCCGCTTCTTGGAGCTCCCCAAGTTAGTCCACTCGTAGCTCCTAGTCGACCCGAGTCTGCAGTTCCTTACACTTACTTGGTATATCCATGTAGCGTGCCGCTTCTTGGAGCTAGCCCCGAGTCAGCTCTACCTTAAATAATGTATATTTCTCTGTCATAATGACGAAGCCTTCGATTCCCGATTTCGCAATGATTCATTCGCCATGTGGTGGCAGAAAAAGGAAGACAGGTCAAATGCCTTCTGGAAGTCTTTATTTAGAGAAGGGTGCATTCCAGTGTCAGTGTCTTCAAACACTTATGCATAAATAGATATGTTTGTATCGGAAATAAACAAGTGAATTTTCAAAAGTTATTTTTTTACTTACCATTATTGCTTTTCATTTATATTAAGAGCATATTGACCAATTTTGTGAGTGATAATATATCATTCTTACAAGAACCAATTCTCATAGGGCTATGTGTTCTGTTTAGGTATTTTGATTCATAAATTCTAATAAAATGTTACCCGGATTTTTTTTTTAATTCTAACCAATTTAAATGTGTGTTTTATGATTTGTTAATTTTTGTAAATATAAATTTATGCGCGACATATTTAAGTATTTTTAAATTTGATGTGCGCAAAACCACGGAAAACCCTCAAGACCCAGATTTACTTCGTAATCAATCTAGAAAGGTTCCTTTCGCAGGAATTTTGATCAAGTAAACGTGAAAAATGCATTATTCCATTTTAGTTAACGTTTATTTAAGCAGTTCAAAGGACTAAGCATTATAGACAAGTGAAGTACTTTTGTAAAATATTTCGTAAAAAAATGTTCCGGTGTGAAAAGGATAAACAAATAGTTCATGTTTGCAAAATACAGTTACGTTTCTGCTGTTTTACACGTCTCATTTTTTGTTGCCGAATGAAAGCGGAAGACCCTGAAATTTTGGTGTAGACATTCGAGCCTCGTTCTGAGCTGTACTTAAACAAGTCTGTTGATCATTGCGAAATGGCGAATTGTTCTGCTAGTAGGATTTAACTTCGCATGTTCTGAGGCACGAATCCTGCGTATCTGTCAGAGCTACGAAGCCTTCCATTGTTCCGCTAATAGGATTTAACTGCACCTATTCTGAGTCACGAATCCTGCTTATCCATATGAGCTTAATAACACTTTAAATGTTTCGAATAAAATGCGCAAGAATAAGCCAATTTACAATTTCGGGTCTTTCCGTTGGAGGTGTTGTTTCGAATGCAATTTTTTTGGGATAAATTGTAAATGATGAGAAAAGATATCGCAAAATTGTTGGTGGCAAACTGGTCAGTGGCAAAGTGACCGGTGGCAAAACGACCTACACCCAATCATTCATTCATTCAACGCATCCTCACAATCAGGTAAACGGATCTGTGTAGTATTTTCATCTGAAAACCATCGGATGATACGCATATCCTCTGAATGGCTTAGTGGACCTGTGAACCCGCGAGAAATTTCAGCGGATTATGCATCCGCAGTAACATATATACGGATTATATTCAAATAATTACGTATTATTTGAATATATATATAGATCTTTATGTATCTATATATAGATGTACTATATATATATATATATATATATATATATATATATGTGTGTGTGTGTGTGTGTGTGTGTACTAATCATATATATATGAAATGATTACGGATTATATGTATGCATATTACAGATAATCAATAACTGATTTAATTAAATTTTTGGTCATTATCCCCCGTGAAACGGAGGGATATAGTTTTGAACTTTTCGGTCTGTCCGTCTGTCACGCTTCAGTCTCACGCGCCTACAGGCCACATTAATAGACAGATTCGTTTCAAATTTTGTACTCGGCTTCTCTGGAACCTTCCGCAGTGCAGTGACCAAGAATTTTCCGGATCGGAAAAAAATTGACAAAATGGCGGACTTTTGAAAATTGGCACTGGACTTGGCGTATATACGGCAGCCTCAGGCGTCTACAGGCCACATTAATAGACAGATTCGTTTCAAATTTTGTACACGGCTTCTCTGGAACCTTCCGCAGTGCAGTGACCAAGAATTTTCCGGATCGGAAAAAAATTGACAAAATGGCGGACTTTTGAAAATTGGCACTGGACTTAGCGTATATACGGCAGTCTCACGCGTCTACAGGCCACATTAATGGACAGATTCGTTTCAAATTTTGTACACGGCTTCTCTGGAACCTTCCGCAGTGCAGTGACCAAGAATTTTCCGGATCGGAAAAAAATTGACAAAATGGCGGACTTTTGAAAATTGGCACTGGACTTAGCGTATATACGGCAGTCCCACGCGTCTACAGGCCACATTAATAGACAGATTCGTTTCAAATTTTGTACACGGCTTCTCTGGAACCTTCCGCAGTGCAGTGACCAAGAATTTTCCGGATCGGAAAAAAATTGACAAAATGGCGGACTTT
The DNA here is from genome assembly GCA_949752745.1 of Protula sp. h YS-2021. Taxonomy (NCBI): domain Eukaryota; kingdom Metazoa; phylum Annelida; class Polychaeta; order Sabellida; family Serpulidae; genus Protula; species Protula sp. h YS-2021. Next base: position 66,581,326 of record OX457028.1, on the reverse strand, counting down.
TGAAAATTGGCACTTTACTTAGCGTTCCTTCGACATTCTCACGCGCCTACTGGTTAATGGATTGATTCGTTTAAATATTAGACACTACGTCTACCTATCCTTCCACTTTTAAGTTTTGCGTTGTCAACACGCAACAGCCATACACACACCATATCCCCCACGGGGGATAGACGTACTCCTCGAGACGTAGTCAAGTTTGATTTTGGTCACGAAACGTAGGCAAACATTTGACAGATGAGTGCAGACTTTAACGTCTCTTCCCTCTTACGAAGCAATAAAAGATATGCAGACAATTAAAAACTGTGCATGTTTTGCAAAAAGGGTCGATCGTGCATAAACTTTCAGAACATATGAAGTATACCCCTATTAGCGGGACAATGAAAAGCCCCGTACACACGTAATTTTGCCTCGTCAGAGTTTGTCAGTGGTTTATCGAGGACTTGTCAGTTGATTGTCAGTTTGGCAAGTTTGACCTCGTCAGGGTCTTGACGAGTTTCTGACCAATGCTTCGTCACACAATGACAAACACTTGTCACTATCTTGTCAGAAACTGTCACAAATTTGTTGAGTATTGCGTCACCATGACGTCACATCCTTTTCAAAACAACTGAAAACGCGCGGACATTCTTTTTTTTTTATAGATTTTTTAGGTTTTAATGAATATTACTAGAAGTTTCAAATTATCACATCTTCAAAATGTGTTTAATGGATAACCATAATGTAAGTGCACACGTCATAATCTGTGCATGTTTTGAAATAAGTGATGTTTGTAAAATGCTTGTGAAATTGCGTTAATTGTATCATCGCTCACTGTTCCAATGAGTAATGCATATTGTGTACTTATTGGCATGTAATCAAACAGGGTGAATTCGTTCGATTATTTTAATGTTTAATATAACAAAACCTGACGGTATAACTATTAAAATCTGCAGGTTACGCATGCTTAAGTAAACCACCATGTGCAATATATATTGCAATAGTGTTAAACTTGTCAGAAACTTGTCATAAAATTTCGGAAACTTGTCACTAGTTTGTCAACCTGACCAATTTTATTTTTTGGTGTGAAAGGACTGACCTGAGAATTTCAGGAATACGATGCTTCCGCTTCCAAAACTTAATCTTTTAGAAAAAACCCCAATTCAGTCGTCATTTTATAAATTAGTAAATAAATAAATGATATCAGTTTTTAAATAAAAGAATATAAGAATTTTATTGATTTAATATTATAATATTACATCAAAAATCAGCTATCGAAAGGAGTAAAAAAAATTCTCTTACTCACTATATCCTTTTATTATCCCTGACTTCTATTGTTTTGTGTAGCCAACTTCTAGTCATATATATATATATATATATATATATATATATATATATATATATATATATATATATATATATATATATATATTATAAGGCTGTCTTAGGCATTATCGGGACCAGGCATATATATATTGTATATGCGGCATTAGCGGGACCAAATATATTTTGCATAATTTTGATTTATGCATCCATCTGAATTTTTGGGCTTTTTGATTAAAAGTCAATTATAAAGACATAACATCATGCATGAAATAAAAAATATTTGGATATATAATATTACTTGTAAAGTCGAAATTTTAAGGCGGCCTCGCCAATGCCTATTTTTTACAATATATAATATATACAAGATAAAATAGTAAAACTAAAAATGTATCAAAAATAATATTGGACTGGAAATGATATTCCAATATTAATTGTGTACAACAACATTTAAGTTTAATGCTTTCAACAAATATGTCACATGAGACCGGCATTTGGTCCCCATAATGCCTATTTTAAAGGACATTCGGTCCCGATAATGCCTAAATAAAAGATAAGGATTTGACAAATATATAACAAGAAAATGACAATTGAATGACAAAGACAAATTTTTGAAAAATTTACATTGTTTAGTTAGGCATCGTCAGGTTGACGAGTTATGGTCGTCAATCAGTTTGGCGAAGTTTTGACGAATTTGTGACAAATTGACAAGTTCGAAATGGCGAGTTTCTGACGAATTATTGACGAATTGTTAGCATGGCGAATTAATGACAAACTGTAAACTGACGAATTTATGACAAAGTGTGGACAATTTTTTATTGGAATTCGTTGAATTGGGCATCGTCAAATGGCCATGGCAAATAAGTCAATCTCTTGTCAGTTCGACAACTTTTCGACAAATTCTTGACAAAGGCATATTATGTGTGTAGCTGTGACAGAGAGATATACGGAATAAACGCCAGGGAGAGCTAACTCAGAGCCAGCACCAAGTCAGTTGCAGTCCGACACATACTATGGTTGTGTTATAGGCACAATCTACCAGTTTCGAAGTCAGCTGTAGTTGTACTCGCAAGCAGCTAAAAATATTTGCAATTCCTTAGCAGCGAGCCACTCCTTTGATCCTAGTTAGCTCCTTACTTTTACTCTACAGAGAGAAGCGAGCAGTAGTTGAACAGCAGATCGAAATCTGTTAAAATCTGTACTGGGTCAGCTGTAACGAAATACCAGTAAAACATAACGAAATATCGGACAGGTGTAGAAATGAGTACGAATGTATTCTGGACAGCCGGAAAGTATAAGCTACAGTTGATTTTGCGCGTTTTAAAATACCAGTTCAGAAGCTATTGGAGGTATACTGCTAAACTCATTTCTAAATTATTCGGCAACTAGACCGTTTTCGCTACCGAGTATTTAGACCTTCACTGTTTGGAATTGGAGCGGCAACTCGACACAGCAATAAAGAGCCGTTTCTTGGAGTTACTTGTACTGTGGCCCAGGTTCGATTAGTCCTCGATAACTCTGCTATCTGTCTATGACAGAAGTTATAGTTCAGGAATTGGGGGGCAATCGTACAATGATTTTCTCTAAATATGGGCCTATATTTTTTGTACTTTGCAGATATAAAACGGTATTTTGGTAGACAAGCCGGTATGTGTGAAGGGGACTAAATCAGTGTCGTAGTAAAATGGGCCAGCAACACACGAAGCAGTACGATGTGCAGGCAAAGCATAGCAGTGGTGAAAAGGCGAACACAAGCGATAATGAATCAGAGACGTTGGTCGAAACACTGAATGAAGGTTTAGTTATAGAAGAACATCGTTTCAGCGAGCAAGACAGTGGTAGGTTCACAGTACTTTGTGGAGCGCTAAGAGCAGTAAGATACGTCCGCTTCAACATCCACAAGTATTTTCTTTGCGTTTTTAGCCCAGTCTGTCGTCTGTTGTCGTTTGGCTCTACCCATCACTTGTGGACTGTCCGGGTACATTTCGTGCTTTTATTGTTTTCTTAGATCAGCCAATAATAAAATGGATTTCTGAGTATTTTTTTATTCCAGACGAAAAGGTGGAATTTGAAAAATGAAGCTATCCCCAAATCCAGTTTTCTATTTTTAGTGAAAATGAAAAAAGGAAAAATCGGGTGGAGCTCTCGTCGCTGATTTGCTGTAAGCAACATGTACACATGTGACATGGTGCAACTTTTGACTGTCACGATGATGAGCGGCTTAATTTCGGTGTTGTGGCTCAGGAAAGTCTTAACTATCGTTTGTCTACGAAGAAAGTTAATTACACTGTACTCCGGATAACCGCACTGTTCGTCAATTGCAATTTATGCAATCAAACTGAAAATCATCTAGTTACCCTTGAAGCAATTAAAGGTTAGGTAACCCTTTTAAAGAACACAATTAAAAGAACAAATGATAAATTATTTGCTGTTATTACATTATGAAAGGCCAATGAACGTGCACATGAAAGGGGAAGCAAAAGTAAATTAATAAACACAAGTTGAATTATTATGGAAAAATATATGTATATATAAACATGTTTTTTTTTCGGAGGGGGGGATATGCCTAGGGTAATTGCCCTACGGGAGGAATTGTTCGGGGATGGAATTGGAAGGGGGGAGTAGTCCGGGGGTGGTTCGGGGTTAATTGTCGGAGACCCCTTACAAGAACACTTTTATTTATGTTGGAATCTTCGTTTATTTTGGAATCTTCCACAAAATTCCAAATCCTTTGTCTCAGTGCATGTCTCAGTGTACGCCCCGCGATGTTTTCTTTGACCACAATTAGACAAAAAGGTCATCTCTTCCCACAGGTCCGGTACGTTTGGCGTTTTGGCCAAAATTAGCCAAAACATTTGCCTAAATGTCATAAAATAACAAAATGCTGTAAATTAAATCGGTAATTAAAGTAATATTTAGGCAACAGGGTTAGTATTCAAATCAGGGAAAGCATTTTTACCCGTCACGGTCAAAATTGTTTACTACTTGCTATTAAACACTAATTATTTAACAAATTAAAAACGGTCGGGAAATTGAGTGATAGCCGAAACATCCATGCGTGGACTAAGATACACACTCCTCCTTGTACGGCTTGTTAAGACGCATCATTACGCAAATGGTGGTCATGCACCCAGAATAACAAAATGAAACGTGACGGGCTACTGTTGTGTTAAATGATACCTTAAGATGGAAAAGTTCATTAAATTTAACAGTAAGTACAGTGACTACATCGTTGCAGTCTACCCGCTCTTCATGCCCTCAGTAATCCTAATACCCAGGCACACTCACACACAACCTTAATCGCCTAATCCCGAAAGTAATTGACAACGATGACTCAAGATAAAACATAAACATTGCTTCGTGAAAAAATGATAATGGGTAATCTGCCCCTGCCTAATTTCAACAGGTGGCATTCGATGTTAATTGCAATTTTAGCATGTTCAATCATCTATTATGGGGGATTATAGGCCTGTATGGCTTACTTATTTATTTATATGCATTAAGTCATTCATGTATAATATAATAATATATAATATATAAAAAAATTCGCTTATTCATTCATGTAGTCTTTTGTTCAAACGATGGAAATCGATGGGTTTTTTTTTTCAACTATATGAATTTGTTTTCTTTGCATGACATAACATAGTTCATTTCATATTATATTTGATGTCACTGTTCTGTATCTGTCCAGTAGATTACTAAAACCACTACAACATCAATGAAGGTTGCAAACAAACTAACTCCATGAAGATGTGTTCGGGTAATTGCAATTAATACGAAGTGCAATTCAAAAGTTGAGTATTTTGACACGCAGGTATCACTAGGATAAAATCCATGGCAGGCAGTTGCTTGTGAAGATGTAATCTAGCTAAAACTGGTTAGAAAATCAAAAGTGTTCAATTAGCATAGTTCTAGGAACGAAGCAAGAACATCAAAAATGCTTTCATTTCGACAGTAAAACATATAATATGTATACACATATGTGGTGTCTGATGAGGAGGGGACCAGATTACCTAGTATTGCAAATTTGATGGGGGGGGGGGAGGGTAGTGCAGATTACGTACATCCTTGTTAGGTGGTCACTATAGTGGGTGGTCACCACAGTAGCTGGTCAGTTGTCCTACAACCTGCAAAAAGTACCTTGGTTTTTTCCGCGTTTTTTTTTTTTTTACAAACTCTGTCTTTAGTTTCTTGCTTATTCACTCACTTATTTACTTACTTGGTTGCCCGCTTACCCGCCCACTAACGTACTTAGATCTTAAGTGGTATTGCAGTATTTTTTGTTGTCGGTTCGAAAAAGAAAACAGACAATGTGCGTTCCAGCAATGTTGCCCATGAAGTCTAAATTTTGTCAAAACTGATAGGTTTCTCCTTTCACCTTTGTAGCGTCTTCGCTTTCGTGGCTGGGCACAATATCCACGGATGTTCTTGTTATTGACGTAAACGATTTCAGTGATTACTAGGGTTGGTACAAAATCTGATTAAAAAAGATCATTATCCACCGTGTAACAGAGATGTAGTTTTGAACTTGTCCGTTGGTTCGACGTCGGATCCAGGCTAGGTCTCCAGAAAGATTAATTGAATTGTTTTGAAATTTCACACACGGACAGAGCACATATTAAAAGTGTGCGACGTCGTATTTTTATTTCGATTCATGAAAAATTGTCAAAATAACAGGATTTTGAAATTCGGTAAAAATTCCGATTCATGCAGTTTTGTCCGCGTAATGGAGTGTCGTGTCCGGGCTATATCTCCGAGTCTGTAGGTCGGATTGTTTTGAAATTTCACACACAGATAGAACACCTATTGTAGGTACGGTACGTCGTATATTTGTTGGAATTCATGATAAAATGTACCAATTTTGAGACTGGTAAATTGATGTAATTATGTCTGTGTAATTGAACGTGTCGTCCAGGCTATCTCCAAACCTATTCTTCTGACTTTTTTCAGTTTGACACACAGATAAAACAAGCAGATGCTGAAAATTGCCAAAATAACTCTTTTTACATTATCGAAATTTTCGAAGTTTAAAAATGTCAGATTGTTAGAATTGTGAAAATGTTTGATCTTTTTTTCACCTTGAATATGAAAAAATCATTTGTTGAATTTTTATGTAAGTCAGTTGTAAAGCATACCAGTTCTGGGCATTAACAGTAAAAATAAAATCTTTTGTAGAGCTGGCAAAGGAAGAGAAAAAACGCGTTAAAAAGGTAAGCAAAAATACATACGCAGTTTATGTAGGCGTGTTTTTACACTCCGAACCGGGCTATTGACCCTGTAGGGGGGAATGCTTATTTTAGTGTTGTCCTTCCGCCCGTTCCTCGGCCCATGACCTTTTCGTTCTCTTAACCCTAATAATCCGTTCCCTATGATATTTAGTATATAGATGACCCGTAGTAGTAGGAAGGTACGCGTTGTTTTTTTTTTTTTTTTTTTACCTTGACCCAATTTCAAGGTCACAGTGATCACCATCTTAGATTTTCAATCCTGGTGGGGGCTGTGCTCTTTACGAGGACTAGTTATTTAAAATCTCTAATTGAAAACAAAACAAATCACATCCAGCCAAGATGAATTTAACCGTCTCTGATCTCAATAAAATAAGTTCATGGTGTGGAAAGCGTTGATTGTAGCATTTTTATGGGCGATTTTCACAATAGTTAACAAGTTTTGATACTTATTTACGAATATGGGGATCCCCAATAAAGCTATAAATTCTGTGCAATCGAATCAGCGCTTCGGAGGAATGCAAAGACAATTAACAGTACGTACGTTAGAATGCCTAGCATAAAAGCTGGTAGTGCTGAGTAAAATAACATTGTATAAAGACATTTCTGCATCTTTAATTTTCAGCATGAAGCTTCTTGTATCTTTCAGATCTGATTCTGATACATGTGTTCTTCTTTTAAACAGTGAGATGGCCAAACTGCCGCATGTCGTACACGAAAGTTTCATGTCAAATAGAGTTCAGAGGTTTCTGACACATGAAATTTATAGCAAGCTCGTATGTCAAAATATTAACGTCAGCCCTGCTTGTTTTAGCCTACGGGAAAAGTGAAAACTTTTCTGAGCGAGAACAAGAAAGAAGTGAAACTGAAAGGGACTTTCAAATCTCTCGAGCAAAGACAAATATCACGGCGTGTGAAAGAGCAGAATTTCTTCTTAGAGGATATTCCAGAAGAAGATGGAGGGAGTATGTATTTCCATTCTACGGCAGGGGAACAGGTTGAGCATAGGGGGAAGTTGATCCAGTCCACTAGCAACGCAGCCGTTATTGTTAGGATGCAAAATCACCCACTGGCGGATGAAGCTTGATGTGACTTTTTTTTTGTTTTTTTTTTTTTTGTTTTTGTTTTTTTTTGTTAACGTGGACTTTGGGTGGCATGTTGTTCTTTAGTAGTACGGGGCAATTATTCATTTTTCATCTCCACAGTATATATTTCGGAAAATGCAATGTTCCTAAGTGATTGTATCCCCGATGGTACCAAGTTTTATGTAGGAGGGTTAAGGTCTGTGGTACAAATTAATAGAACTTATTTCTCCCCGACTCCTTCACTTTTCTGGGTTTTTTTTTTACCAACTTCTGTTATGGCGGTGCCTGTAGGGTTAGTGGATCCTCCTCCTACAATCTAAGCTGGGGCAATCGTAGTTAACAACTACAGATAAAAAAAACTTCCAAGTTGTAATAAGTAAATTTCTAAAAAGTGTTGTTCATTTTGTTTTTCAGCAACTCTTCCTGCTCCGATTAAAGACTCTAGTTCAAGAGCGAATTCGAAGAAAAGGCGACCCCCGAAAAGGCGTAATTTTGGAAGAAAAGCTAAAATGAGAATCGTACCATTGGTAGACGAGGACGACGGAAGCACCTGTGTCTCCTTGAGCAATTTCAATGCCGTCATGGTGCCGAATGAGTTATTTGATATCGCTGTGATACCACCTCCACCCGAGTTTTCAACACCCAATTTCCTGCCACAAGATGATCATGAAATTCAAACACATGCGGAGACAGATAAACATATCTACAAACAGCTAGTTGAGGTGAAATTAACACCAGTAGAAAGGAATAACTTTGGTGAAGCGGAAGATGAGTTTATTACACCCGTACAGTTGTTTAACTGCATGAACGATGGTCAGAAAAGTCCGTATATGTTTGATCCTACTTTCCTGCTTCTTATTGACACGAGGTCTCATTCAAGCTATGAAAAGTGCCACATATCAACGGCCTACCATGTCCTTGACATTCAAAGCAGAATTGAGGAATTCAAGCCCGTGGATCAGTACACCATGATAGTATTGTATGACGATGATGGGAGACAATACTCACTGAAAAACAGTGATATTAGTATAGCCATGGATTTGCTGCTGAACGAGGGTGCCGATGCTTTTGTTCTGGAAGGTGGCTATTCTGTGTTCGCGGCAAAATTCCCGTTCTGGTGCACGGACAAGGTGCCCACAGACACGAAGGCACGGGCCGAACTTATCCATAATCTGCCGTCTATTGTGTTAGAAGATCAGGTGTATATTGGCCAAGTGGACCAAGCTGCTAATGAGGCAACGATTGACTATCTGGGCATAACGCATATCGTGTGTATAACTCAGGAAAGCTCGATGCCGTTTAAAGATAGAGTGGTGTACCATCATGTGCAGCTGTCAGACGATCCCTCGTCACAGCTGCAGCACCATTTCGCAGATACAATTCACTTCATATCCGAAGCCGTAAAAAACAATGGCAAAATCCTGGTCCATTGCAATTTAGGCCAGAGCCGTAGTGCCACTATCGTGTTGGCCTATCTGATGTACACAATGCAGTGGACGCTGGCAAATGCGTTCCGGTATCTTTTAGACTGCAGGCCTGTTGTCCACCCTAACGAGGGCTTCATGAGGCAGCTGAGCAGTTTGGAATGCGCGTTGTTCGGGTCGCTTCACACGGATATAGAAGAGTTTGGATACTCTCGGTCGAAGATCGTAAGTAAGGGCGCGACGGGTAAAACAAGTGCTGAGTTGTTGACGAGTAAGCCGTCCCAGGACGGTGTGGGGAAATTCGCCAAGCCAATGACTTCAGAAACATCCACGAAAACCGAATCAATCAGTGTTGAGGCGAGTCAAGAAAATGCCGTATCAGGTGGCGTCAGTTCTCAAGCGTCCGAGGAAAATGGTTCAGAGCCCATTGAGCAGTATCACCACAATAGTGTTGAAAGCCTCCCGATAGAAGTAACGCCCGAAAAGAAAACAGTAAGCTCTGGCTTTGGCTTCTTCAGCGACACGCACGAAATTTTCGATGTAGCTACAGAAGAAAAAAATGGCAGTGCTAAAACGGCCACCCTGCCTACAAAAGGTGTGTCCCGTTGTGTTGTCAAAAGTTTGGATGGAATTGAGAAGGAGAATTTTGAGGAGGAGATTCTGCTGAGCGATACGAAAGCGAGTGGCTATGAGAAGAGCTCGGTGAATGGTTTGATAAGTGTGCACGAGAATGGTGAGCTGTCGGCCAGCTGTGAAACGTTAGAAAACACCATAGTGGCTATATAATTTAGACTGGTACTTCTGTGGCTCTATTTTTAGATATGATCTCATTGTCCCAGAGTTTATTTAGGGTAATCGTTTTGCTATATAGGAATAGTGAGATACCTGAGAAATATAAGAACTTCGTTAATGTGAACACATCTCAACCGAATTACGGTATTGTTTGTCTGCGCGACGGAACGGATCGAGTAAGCTGGGTCGTAGTATGTAGTGTGGACAAGTATCAAGTCAGGGTGATTTTTTTCACATAAAGGGGGAGGAAAGGGGGGTTGAGGATTGCCTAGACCTTGAGATATCATATGAAAGAGTTTTAAAGTCGTAATTTTGACATTCAACCCCCATGTTAATTTTAAAGTTTTGGTCGGTTCCGATTTTTAACTTTGAGAGGGCTGGAAGACTATAGATAAAAACATTTAATCCGTTTTTGATACAAATAGTGGGGGAAAACGTTGTATCTTGTGTGTTGTGGTTGTTTGCAATTATGCAGATGTTATATCGTCTCATGGAAAATTGTTGAGTTATTTGTAGGTTTATTTAAATGGTCTTTAGGATTAGATTTATATTGATGATTTATGGTCTGTTGAAGTGTATTCATATTTATTTCTTTATTTTTCATATGTATTTGACCAGTTGAATCTCACAGGACCAAGGAATGCTTCCACATTGCTATCGTCGTTTTCTTTTTTGCCGGATAAATATTGCGTCATCAAAAAATGATTAGCTGGAAATCTGTGCGAAATAATGGCTTTAAAGGAGTGTGGCTGCTTGATCTGTTCTTTTTGGCATGCATTATGTTGAGCCTGTGTATTTTATTGATAGTCTAATGTAGTTCATGTCCTGATATTTACATGTGGGGGTCGTACATAGTACAGTCAGCCATATTTAATTTATTTAACTTGAATATGCTTAATTTGAAGTTTGAATAATACGAAGTGTTATTTTAATCCCGTCTATGAATTTTTCGCCACGCCAGTTGGTGATTTCATGTGTTTTCACATGTGATGGTCTTGTGTGCCAATTGAGATTTTTCCGCTTGCACCTTTGGCACTTGCGTAAGAAGATCCGTCCACATTCGTATTCGCCAGTGTTCGCGGTCACAAATCAGCTTGTGTTTATCAGGTCTATTCTTATCTTTTTAGCACGTTTTTACATGCTTACATGTATTGTTTTATGTAACGTCGAAAAATTTAACATCCTTTCTTTACCCCTTTCTTTTTTAAAGTTTCTCACGATTGTGCAGCCAGTGTAGCTGGTAAATGTGTGCTAAACTCACTCAGCTCACTCTGAACACCTGAAACCGCAGTTTTGAGGGGCTTTCGGCGACCCACCCCCCCCCCCCCCTCCCTCCCCAACAACAGCTGGCTTCGCACCTCAAAAATTTTTTAAATTTGGCAATTTTCAACTTGCCTGAAAACGATGCCTGGTGAATGGTACATTATTGTTACAGTGGTTCATTTGGAATTCAGATACTTTGAAGCATGTTTGTGGTCCCATACACTCCTAATTATCCGATATCAACGATATCTGATATTCTTGTCGAGTGTCTGGATGGCTCATATTATTGTGGCCGTTGTAATGAGTTCCTTTCCGAGAAAGATACTAGCGGGCAAAGTTCCTTCACAGCGTGGTATCTTGCATTTGATAAATAGTCATTTTGCAAAGCGAAATGCTAGGTTTAAGTTCTTTCAACAACGATAGAAAGAATTGACTATTTATAAGTGAGAGCTGAGAATGTACCCAAGGTAGGCAGCAAACTTTCGCTTTGTTGTTAACACAACTGGCGTGTTTCGCGAAATCTTGAGTAATTGCCGTTGTCGGAAGGACTAAAAAATATTATGCTATGTGCAAATGGCTTCATCAGCAAAACGTTTGTACCTTTGTGTTTTACTGTCAGTTCTCATTTCAGTTCTTTTTAGTTTTGGCTCTTTTAATTGGTCTATCAGGAGATTTTTTGAAGGTTTCTTCTGTTCTGGCTGGGGCAAACGTCATGTTTTAAACGAGGCAGCTCCTACGCACCTAAAATGGGAACAGGAATACTCCCCCAGCCCCTTTCAAGGAAAACTCTTCCCCTGTATTTCCTTCTTGGAGAACCCCCCCCCCCCCCCCCCCCTCCCCCGCTACCGCATAGTTGATGTGCAGATGTTTAAAATATTTCATGAAATTTGAATAACTAAAGCGTGAGGTTGGGGTGCCGAAGAAGCACTGTATCTTCAGAGCGATAAAGGGTTCGATGAACAGCTCGGAGTGCTTGTCATCTGTCTTTCGTGTCAGATTCGCATTGCAAAATGATCATTTTGCCATGTGAATGAGATTTGTGTGCTTGATTGTGTTTGAAAGATCCGGAATTATGGATATATCCGTTTTTTTTTTGTTTCCTTTTGAATCTAGTATATGGTTGATGTGTTTCAAGACAATTTTGACAGTCATTATGATTTTGTAATAATAAAGTTTTATTGCCAGTACTCAAATGTCTACAATCCTGTATGAGTAGCTCGTTTATTTGTGGTGGTAATTATGTGTCTAATCTTTTATTCCAGAATGATCCCTTCATTGAACGGATTTATGTGGCGTCCTAAGGGGGTAGGTTATTAACCCACTGAGGTCTGAAAAAAGAGAGTAAAAATTGTGTGTAATACGTTTCTTCAGCTGCTGATCTGTGCCAAGAGTTATTCAAGAGTGTTAGGAATTAATGTGTTAATTATTTCGCATGGTCTGACACGTACACAAATATCTCGTTCAAGACTAAGATGATACTCATAGTGTACACATTTATGTCCCCGTTTGGTCTTTGGACAACTCGGCGCCTTGCCATCTCGGCACCAACAAACTCGGCACCATTTGGACAACTCGGCATCATTTTTTTTGGACAGCTCGGCACCACACTTTGGACAACTCGGCACCAATTTTTTTAAGTCGGCACCAAGAATTCAAAAGTTCGGTTGACTATTTTATTTTAATTTACTCTTGTTTTATTGTAGTAATTAAGCGTCGCACTACAACGAAATGCCAAATTTATTTAAAACAGTGTGAATCTCACAAACATCAAATATCGTAATATCCACCTATATATATTGACCAAAGTTCATTATCTCAAGAATCTTCACAATTTGAACGATTTATGATAGACATACAAAAATTACTCGCCATGTATTGGCTATCTCATGGCATTCACAGTTTAGCTAACTTTAATTTGTAATGAGAACGGGTCCTTTTACACACCACATTTCACAGTCCATTTCATACTTGGTTTTCCAATTTACCAACTCGCCATAAACCAAGTCTCCATAATTTTTCAAATGCTTACCAACTCGACATAGGTCTTGCCAGCTCGCCATACTTTTCAAATGCCCTTTCGGCCTTCTATACATATTGGTTACAACAGAAAAATGCTGTGTAAAATACAAGAACTAAACAGAGCGTGCGTGTATAAGGAAATTGTTTACTACCGAAAAGGGGTGTTGAAAAAGTAAGAAATAGAAGGAAAAACAAATTTATTTATCCAGATTTGTTGAACTGATTTAAGACCAAAAATTTACTCCTTTTATACAGGAAAATTGCAATGTGTCGTAGTGTGATTGGTCTGTCGGGATACCCAGTGACAGAGCTCTCTCTTCATTTTGCTAGTCTCATTGGCTAACTATGAATAATTGCAATCTCTCCCATTAATACTCCATTGCAATTTAACTTAAAAAATAATTGAAATCTCTCCCATTAACACTCAATTGCAATTTCATTTCACAAATAATTGCAATATCTCCCAATAACGCTCCATTGCAATTTCATTTAAAAAATAATTGCACACTCTCCAGCTCGTAGTGGGATTGCAATTTCATTTCAAGAACAATTACAATATCTCCCACTTATAATCCACTGTATTTCCAACTAATTGCTTCTCTCCCGGTTTTACTTAATTACTTTCATGTATTTCAATTTAACTTAGAGTTGGTTTCCAAGTCGCCATATGGCGAGTTGGATTTATGGCGAGATGTCCTGACCCCTATTTGGATATTGTGATATTTGATGTTTGTGAGATTCACACTGCTTTCAATAAATTGGGCATTTCGTTAATTACTTCGTTTCTACAATAAAACAAGAGTGAATTAAAATAAAATAGTCAACCAACTTTTAAATTCTTGGTGCCGACTTAAAGAAATTGGTGCCGAGTTGTCCAAAGTGTGGTGCCGAGTTGTCCAAAAAAATGGTGCCGAGTCGTCCAAATGGTGCCGAGATGGCAAGGTGCCGAGTTGTCCAACCCCCCCCCCCCCCCGTTTTGATAGGAAATGGAGGGGCGAGGCTTGGTCGCTGGTAAAGTAGAGGTTGCATCGTAGCAAGTGCAAAGTAAAGAAAACCTAGGATTTAATACTCGTCCTCATTCTAATTTTCTGCCAGATACATATTTCAGAAGAACTAAAACAAATGGAGTGTTTGCGATGGCGTGGGATGTTCGGCACTCTTGTACGATGTAACGTTTATATGAAAAGACGGTACATTTTAGACAGTGGTGGCTAGGTATTCATATTCCCGTCACGCGAATGTTTGCGGAATAAACAGAAATCTGCTTGTGTGTCAGATCAAAATCAGTTGTATGTGCAAATGTACGCTCGTATTGCCCGCATTTTTCAGCTGGCTTTGGGAGGTTTGTGCTCTCGTATTGGCCGCATTTTACAGCTACCTTTGAGAACTTTGCAGCTTCTTATCGGTAGCGTTTTACAGCTGCTTTTGGAAAGTTTGTACGCTCGTATTGGTCGCGCATTACAGCTACCTTTGGGAAGTTTGTAGGTCCGATTAAAAGATCTAAGTTACTGGGGGGGGGGGGGGTAGTGGGTTTGACTTGGTAAATATATAGAAGCGAACTAGTGAATTCGAAAGAACGCGGGGAAACCTTTGAAAAAAATTTACTGAAAGTATTTGTACTTGTCTGGTTGATTTTTACATTTACAGACAATGGGTATTCTCATTCTTTGGTTCTGAAGTTACGATAAGTGAGAAATAGCCCATTTATTGAGTTATTTTGGAGAACAATCTCCCCCAGCTTGAAGTTGTTGGTATGGACAGGTGCAGTCAGTGTTATAGCAGTATTATTTATCGCAGTCTTCATATTTATTTGCTTTTGATTTTATTTATTTTTCTTTTTGATGTGATGTTTTATGCAGTGATGTTTTGTTTATTTTTATCGCTTATTGAAAAGAAGAATTGGAAGGAAATTATTCGTTTTATTTTTTCTTGAACCAGCCAATAGTACCGGGGGTTTCCGAAAAAAAGCCCAGGGCTTCTATTTGAAAACTGGCCAATTTCAGGCGCTCATTTAGAAACCAAATAGAAGCCCCGGGGCTTCTATCAGGAAACAGTTTCCTAATTAGAGCCCCGGGGCTTCTATTTTTTTAGATAGTTGGGGGGGGGGGGGATTGTCGATGAATTTTTATTGAAAAAAGAAAATTTACCATCAATCTCTTATTAAAGCGCTACATGCTGCGGATATCCGCATAAAAAATACCAAAACACACACACACAAAAAACAGTAACTAGAAAAGTCGGTTAAAGTAGGGAGGGGGTTGCCTTGTGCGAAGCACAGAATTAAGCAACGACGCAGAACGTGTCTAGGGGTTTGCCTCACATCAAAGCATTAAGTGCAGAGTGTTTGCATTGCTAGTCATCATAAGTTCTAAAAAGACTTGCAGGGAAGGAGGGGCAACATCACGCCACCCGTTTCAGTACTCAGCCGGTTATATTTCCAGTAATACTCCGGAGTAAAGGTGGCAGTGGGGAGGGGGGTGTGTTCGCCTTGTGCAATGCACAGGATTAAGCAACGATGCAGAACATGTCTATGGGCTGCCTCATATCAAAGGATTAAGTGCACCGTGTCTGCATTGCGAGTAAACATGAGTTTTAAAAACACTTGCAGGGAAGGAGGGGGGCTTTTATTAGGAAACGATTTTTTCAGGTCTTTATTTTAACTCCAAATAGAAGCCCCGGGGCTTCTACTGGGAAACAGTTTCCTAATAAGAGCCCCGGGGCTTTTATATGGGGGGAGCTTCTTTTCGGAAACTCCCGGTAGTATTACAAAACTTGCCATTTGAACACAACTTTCCACTGCAACGACGTTTCAAACAGTGGCACAAATACAAATGATTTCCTAAAATAACGGGTATCGAGGCAAAAATTACCTACGGCTGATTCAATCCGGCTGTAGATTTGATCGAAATTAATAAAAGAAATTAATAGATGATGCTTTTATTTGCTATACAAAATTAGTAAACATCAAGTAGACCCAATTTTGTATTAGCACTACTTTAAAAACAGTAGTAACGTGTCACTAAAGCGCGAGTTCCGCGGAAACTGCCACATCTGTAACGCAGCACTGTTACAAAAACCGCGTAATACCATGCTAAAACGCTGCTGCCGCGGCCACAACAGTGGCTACAACTTGTTGGCAATTCTATGCAATTGTCAAGGTACACAGCGATACTAATAAGATATTACAGCATTGTATAACCAGTAAGATCTCGTCTAAACATGTTACCACCAATTTTATCTGCATGGAGGTCGAGGTTCACAAAGTTTTGGCAAACTTAAAAGGGTTTATAGCCATATTTATAGTGTCTTGTTTTGAAAGCACGCGCCCTCTTGTAACGCATATTGGCTTCCTTCGCTTTCGTTTCTCTGAAAATAATAAAGAATGACAAATCTTTAACACAAAAAAGTAAATACAAACAGACAAAAAGGGGCTTTTAAGAGTTACTTTCCAACAATCGCTACAATTTTCTACGAGTTTACGCGAAAGAATGTACAAGAAAAAGCTTGTTCTTCATGTATTTTTTTTTTTAATTAGACGTCTCGATTACAACGGTTGAAGCTGAGCGACTTGAATGTCAAGGACGCCATAATTAGGATTTCTTTTCTTACAGTCTTGTAAAGTCCTTTTTCCTCTTCAAACATAACAATACGACCAACCTTTAATAAACTGGTGATGGTGGCGGTGGGGGGGAGATCAGAAGCCAAACACTTACCTTTCACTTAAAATGTCGATGTCCTCTTGTGTCATCTCATTTGGGGCCTTATTTGCATCAAATATCATTTTCCTGATTTTGGCTACGGCGTCGGCCTGGTTAAGTATTTGTTTTCTAGTTTTTTCTGACGTCACAAGCAGATAGCCATCTTTTGTCATTTTACTCTGTTCCTTGAATATGCAACACAAGACAAACAGTACATGCACGTTATTATAATCCAATGTGATAGAATACCAATGTAGTGGTTGCCAACTTTTTTCACTTTTACTGCATTTTAAACAGCCAAATTGAGCCAAGCTTCTATCAAAATTTAACATTTGTTTATGAAGTTTCACGTGCAAGGAAGAATTCAGTTAGTATTTTCATCACTCGTAACAACTAGAGCCTTAGAGAGACACGACCCCCCCCCCCCCCCCACCCCATGTAACGCGAATGACCTATGAAATCAGTGCTGAAGCTTTTTTGTAAAGCGTCATACTACTGCCACTTTCACCACGTTTTTCACAGTTCTAACAGTTTTGCATTGTTAAATTTCGACAAATGCCAAGTTTTATATTAAAAAAAGATATTTCGGCAATTTTTAATATCTATTATATGCGTGTGCCAAACCGAAAAAAAATCATCAGAATAGTATTGGAGACACAGTCTGGACGACACGTTCAATTACGCAGACAACATTATATCAAAACGCGAAGTTTTACCAAATTTCAAGATACTGTCAGTTTAACAATGCTCCATGAATCCGAACAAAAATACCATGTTGCAAAAGTTCTAACAGTGTGCGAAATTTCAAAACAATCAAATGAACAGTTCAGAATCTAGCCTGGACACGACGTCGAAATACACTTAAGTTCCAATAATAAAGAATGCTGTCACTGTGACAATTTTTCATGACTGGGAAAAAAAGACGCAGCACACCTTCAATGTGTGCTCTATCTGTGTGTGAAATTTCAAAACAATAGGACCTATTGTTTCGGAGATCTAGCTCGGACACGCATGCGGAAATAATGGATATTATAAAGCAGTCCGTTGGCGGAATTCTGAATTTTAAAGGCACATGGTTGACTGTTCACGCCTTTATTAACCAGCCAATGAATGTCACAACAATTCTGAACATTTTCCCGTTTGCTAAGCCAGTTTAAGGCAGTTCGTTTAACAGATTCACACATACTAAGAACTGCAAAAACTCACATTTTGTAACAACCTAGATTTTACTTCATCTGGTATCCAAGTTGCACTACCAACATGAAATCGTGCTTCCACTTTTGAGTTTACTGAAAAAAATAAAACCGGTACATAAAAAAAAAAAAACAAAATTACTGGCAAGAACTCAAGAATCATACAACTTGGTGTACTGTGTACTTCGGAATTTCATGAAATTTGTGCGATAAACAATGTGTTAGAGATTCTGAAAATTTTACGGAAAAATTGTTTATAGTAAAAGACTGGCAATCGTTTTTGTATGATAAGAATTGTTTTGTACTGTGTTATGTAAAATAGTACTCAAGACACCTAAAGAATCACATGTGGATTAATTTTGTGTTTGTGTTTCGACGTCTAAGTTGTTCTCAAAGGCGTTTGAAAATCCAGTACGTTTTTCTAAACACAAACTAAAGACAATTCGTAGAAACTACTTGGCTCTAACTCGTACATAATATGTGGGCAGTCAAAATAGGTCAAACTGTTCAATTGGGTGACTGTGCTTAAATACGCTTACTTTTATTGACATGCTGCCCCCCGGCGCCACTGCTTCTTGAATAATGAAATTCTATAGCATCTGCAAATACACAAATATTCCACACATATTTTATTCCATTAGATTCTTCAAAATATAAGTGATTCAAATCAAAATCAAATCCTAATAACGAAATTATGTCTATCGCTACCTTCTAGAATCTGGAGAAAATTCAACAGAGATGTTTTGAAGACACAATGCCGATGCGACGTTCGATCAGTGACTTGCTATACATCAGTCTATAACACGATTCGCTAGTTTAATACGGCAGATTCGCAGAACTGTTATTTCTGCTGTTTGAATTTTGAAACAGCGACTGACTACTGCTTTACTGTACACGCTGTACAAGGAATAACCATATGTAATGCTCACCTCCCGGAATATATCCTGAAAATTTCGATCCGGAATCTCTCTACAACAACAACAAATTCTATTGGCCTCGATGTTCATCTGAATACCGTTTTCTAATGTCAAAATATTATTTCTAATGTCGAAAAGAAAAATATGTAAATCCGTGCTTTCTGAACACTAGCGATAAGACTGGATTTGACAATCTGGAGCTTGTAGCTGAATGCACTGGGGGAACAAAAATTTCCAACTTATTTTTATGGGCATGCAGAATAAATTTCTATCTATTTCTGTACATAGAATAAATTTCTATATATAAGTCATTATATAAACTTACTATTATATAATTATTATATTTTAATTATTACATATATATCGAAGAGAATAGAATGCAAATCTAGTGTTAGCGCTAAAGTTATGAGATTGAAAACTCATAGAGACCAATTTTCTGCGCTTACGCATTCGGCAGTTAAACGAGTAAATGAAAATGATAAAACTATATCTAAAGAACCAGTGCCAAAGAGACAAAAAACAGCAGGGTCCCAGTTTGCTGTTTTTACCAACAGCAAAGAAAAAGAACATTTTGGTGAAAAAATTGCTAGGCTTTTCTTTGCATGCCTGAATTGCTCAGTTTCACGTGTGATGCGATGCAATTTCCAGGAATGTTGACCGCTGATACGGTAATTCCGAACACCAAGCTAACTGTCTGGTGGCAGTGTGTCGAAAAGACAGAACTTATGAGCGCTACTATCTGCCAAGCTGCCAGCAAGTTCAGCCTCTCTTGGGTGGATATTAGAATCATTCATGAAATGACAGTATAAATAGGCAGTGTCTGTAAACCTTCCAATTAAATCGTTAAAATTTGCTTCATGTGACATGTACACACAGTGTGTTCGCGTTTCGTTTTACAAAAGGTGAAATATAAGCTTTCTGAGTACTTCAACTGTTTTTATGTCTCCTGTAAAAACTTCCCACAACTGACCAGAAAAAGCCACTTTTGGAGAATTGACCAGGACGGATTTTTCGGGGTAATCCCCCGGATAAATCCACCTGAGATTTGACCATCCCAACCCTGCAAACACTACAGTTTGCTTAGTCCCAGCGGACCCTTTCTATCTTCCTAGAACAGAAAGGGTCACAGTTCCTTCAATAGAATTGGCCATTGATCTCAATTTTCGAGGCTCTGGCGCACGTTCAAGGACACAGAGGTTCGAATTGGCAGGCGTTTTCTTTAAAAGCACACCAAGAAGTACCCTTGCGCATTATTTTCGACCTCAGCGAAATTCCCAAACTAGAGTAAAGCGTGGTTTTGCAACTGTGGAATCACTGTTGTTGTGGGCGATAATGAGGGATTCGATAACCTGATCTCAAGAAAACACATATTTTTCTCAGTAAAAAATTGTTATCTGACCGTAAAACTTGTGCGCCATAATTTATAATTGGGCCATTTATGTGATGCGCCCTTTCTAAAATAACGCCGTTGGCCCCAGTCGTGAGCAGAGGTTTGAAAATTGACATCAATGACATTTCCTATTGTAGGAACTATGACTAGGTACGTTACAATGACCCACTTTCCGCGATCGCGAATTCTCCGTTCACCTTGCTGGCAGCGCACCATTGTGCACATCGTAAACAAAATACGATCACCCAAAAATAGGTTCTTGGAGGCGTCGAGAAGCAATTTCGTGGAATGGACAGTTCCTGATCACGTAGTACACATAATCCCGAGCAGTCTCGTCTTTGAATTTTTATAATAGACCGAGTGGAAATTTCCCAACTTTTCGAGTAGAAAAAGGCGATCAAAAACTGTTTTAAAATCATCGGTCGCAAGACAAGAGGTGAGCAAATGGTTCTTTGAAAACATATAATATAGATACAACCACTTTTCAGCTTTTGTTTGAGCTAAATTCCATTGAAATTCATCGACGAGAGCAATGGTTTTACCGCGGCGAGCGTGGATGTGTGTTTACAAGTAAAAGTGAACACGTGCGTTTGTTTATTGTGTTGTTTTGTGTTTTTTTTGAACTTTTGACATATTTGGTCCTTGGACCTGGAACTTGTTCCATACAATGGTCTGATCAGAAAACTGTATAAGAACACAAAATAAAAAGTGTCATAGTGGGCCAGGGATGAAGAAATGGATGATACATCAGACCATTCAATTTCATTGTATTCACTGACCATTGACTTGATCCAACAAGACTTGGTCTTTAATGATCAGTCCATGTAGTTCCATTCCAGTCATCTTCAGGATTTTTGATTGTTATTGTCTTTTGTATGTTATGTAGTGACAGTCACCTCGATCAGTTATTATTCGAAAGTAAAGAGACAGCATCATCAGTGACGTTGGATATATTGTGAATATATTCGATCCCTAAACATGATAAGAGAATTTCTGCAATTCAATTCAACTTATAGCTTCAATGTTCAAAATACTTGACAAAATGGGTGAGCCTCCTATTTCGATGCACAATTTTTCACTACCAACGTCGTTACTAATTAATTAATTTTAATTCAGTTGAAAGTGAAAGATACATTTCTGAGTTCCTCACACCATACCATCAATCATATTCCAAGTTTTATTTCACTACCTTAAAAATTAAGGGCAATAAAGTCAATTGCTTACCACTAACGTGTCTAATTAGTTAATTAAGATTAATTAATTAGTTTAAAATCATCAGATTGGAGTGGAAATATCATTATTGATTTCTGTACACCATACCATCATTATATTCTAAATTTCACTTGATTCTCTTGTGAAATAAGGGAGATACGGCTAATTGTTTACCAATTAAGGCAGTGACTAATTAATCTAATTAATTAAGTTTTCAATCATCATATTTAGATGAAGTATACATTATTGAATCCCTCATACCATATTCTCATTATACTCCAAGTTTCATTTGATTATCTTGAAAACTAAGGAAGATATAGCTATTTTTTGGTTATTTTGTATCATTAGAGGTCACATTTTTTGTTTAATTTGTACTATAAAACAATAGAAAAGGGGGGCGTGTTCCACAGCAGTAAAATTACCATATCTCCCTTATTTCTTGACCAATTTTCACAATCTTTATGTCATTTTCTTTGTTTCTTTGAGGTCCATCCAGTGGCACGAGTTTTGAATCATTTTGAGACACTTTTTTTTTTTTTGTAACATACCTACTATGACTCTTGCTGTCACAGGAAGACCGCAAGAGTTATATAGGGCTACAGTTTGCTTTGAAATTCTTTGGAAACATGTCTAAAATTCTACACTTTCGACATTCCAAAGGGGGGCTCCATTACACCGAAAAAACAGAAAAGTAATCGTTGAAAACCACCCAAAAGTGGCGGACGGTCGTAGGTTACTGGTACATCCCATTAAAAATTGTGCCTGTTTTACAAAAAGGGTACTCGTATATTGGGCATGAACTTCCTGCAAATGTTTGCATAATAGGGACTGGTATGCAGGATTCGTGCCTCAGAACATATCAAGTTGACTACTATTAGCGGAATAATGGAAGGCTTTGTAGCTCTGACAGAGAAGTATGTGGTGTTATATAAGTCTGAGCTGACTCGGAACTACGCATAGAAATGGGCGATATTGAATTCACCTTTAATTTCTCTATCAAGTCATTTTCTCCTTTCCATTCCGTAGAAGTTCCATAAAGACTTGTGGCTGTTGTTTTCCTTGATATTGCCAAGACATCATGGAATGTTGCTTTTCTTAAAATATTTAGACTTCTAGAACACGAAAGTCTCAACATATTTGAAAGATACTATTCACCAGTTGGTGAAAAAGAATTGGGATGAGATTTCTTTATTGAGTAGTCTGTGCATTTCGTATCATTCCGTAGCATTGTAACATAAAATATACACACATGTATCATTGATAAAATGAGAAAGATACAGATTAATAAAACCGTGAAACAAAATACCCTAATGAACTTTTCTATAACCTTATTTTTTTTTTTGAAATCGACAGCGGTTATCATGCTAGTCCTCATTTCCATTTTTCTACTATCTTTATCTATTTTATCCAAGTCTCTTCCTGATATATGCATTTTGTCCCTGTTACACCATAAGATAGCTAAGATACTATATATTACATTTTCAAGCTGCTAGAGACCCTGCGATTTACTTGCTTGGTTATTGGTGTAATCAAAACGGCATCATATGGCAATCGGCTAATCAGTGAATGCCCTATTTGTGATGAAATCCGGATCTGTAGAGGCTGAGGGTTGGTATAAGAAATCGAAAAGGCTGTCACAAACAAACTGGACAGGACTTGTGCCCCACTCTTGGTGTCGTTTAAGTCACAAAGAGTGAACCGCGCTGACCCAAAATGGGTAGATGCAGATTGAAATTACGCTAAAACAGGGGTTACTATACATCATGGCCCATATGGAGTTCATTGTTGGGGTGAGATCCAATGCTCGGTCTGGCTTTTAAATATAGAATATTGCGGCGCAAGGTGAGTGCTGACTGGGAGTTGATTTTAGACTTGGATAGAAATGGTTCCGCAAAGCTTCAGAATGTAAAGTTTGCATATTAGCGTATCCAGTTAGATGACTGAATGAAGGCTGTATTGCGTAAGTTAAACAAGTTTGTACCTTGTAGAATAATGCGAGATCCTGGATAGCACGTCTAATCTGTTGTGTTTGTCGCGATTCGGGGCAATATTTACGGGGCAATATCTTGTGCGAAGCGCGCATAGACAGTTTCGATCTATTCTTGTTCTAACTGGACACTTTTGATCTGTTCTTGATCTAGCTGGAAACCACTTTCGATATATTTTTGGTATGTTCAGTGCGAGGAGACCACGTCACTGAGGCATATTCCAGATTGCTGCTTTGGCTGCGAATCTAGTTTTTTTACTTGACAATTCCAAATGTAACCAACAGCCAACCTCTTCGGCGGTTGTGTTTGTTGTGTATAAAACCTTTTTACTCCTCAGATCAGCTGGAAATTTCACGAAAATAGTGCTCGTAAAGATATGAACTACTTCTTAAAATATCCGTCCGCTGTGTTTATAAATAACAGATAGCTTCCATCAGAGGTCAGCTGTTTTATAATAACACATTTTTGCGGCTAGTCGCTACGTTGGAAGTTAACTTCCTTTTCCGGTTGTTTAACAACACAAAATGGTGTGTTTTTAAACTAGTTCAATATAGGATGAAAATCTTGATTTAGCTATAAGATCGTCGGCTATTTGTGTTACTCATGTATAAACCAACACATGTATGGCCTCACCTATGTGCTATTTACCTAGGACATAGGTGACTTCATGGCAAAATGAAGTTTGTTCACAATTTTTGTCCGATCGCGGAGTTGCTCCTTCATGTAATCTCTGTATACATGGCTTGTAATGCGATTCACGGTCTACAGAATAGGAATTAAGTCACATAAGTTCTCAGATGCGAGTTTCAAGTATACCAAAATATCCATATCATGATTACAAATAACTCGTCAAGGTTGCCACGGTCAGGAACATGCCAAGAAAAAATAAGCCGAGGAAAGTTGGGGGAGGGGGGGAATGCAAATTGTGTCGTGTTTTTATGTGTTGTAATATGACTAGATTTGCACCTCCAATAATAAGCCAATTCGCACTT
Organism: Protula sp. h YS-2021; assembly: GCA_949752745.1. Lineage (NCBI taxonomy): Eukaryota > Metazoa > Annelida > Polychaeta > Sabellida > Serpulidae > Protula > Protula sp. h YS-2021. The sequence continues at coordinate 66,556,829 of OX457028.1, read as the reverse complement.
TCGGTTTTTACCGGTAGAGATGTTTCGACTGAAAATGGGGGGGGGGGGGGGGGGTAAATTATAAACAAATGATAAGGGAAAAACATCAAAATTTTAAATTTCTTTCACCATGCACACTTTCGAATTTATGAAGCCATCATATGATCTTTTAAAAACTATTTTACATATTATTCAGTCCCTTTAACCAACATGTGACTATTTCTGGCAAAATGGAATTTTGTTGATTTTTGCCGTTTTTTCCTATCATTTCTTTATATCCTTATCCCACCTGAATTCAGCTGAAACGCAAAAACTGTTTGGCAAAAGTCAAAAGTGCGAATAGGTTTATTGCTATTGAAGTTTTGAACACTGATTTTTCTCGCATCCTGGACACATATCCCACTTTCGATTGTCATTTTGAAAATTGCATGGCAACATAAGCCAAGTCACACTTTGCGTGTTTCGAATAAAATGCGCAAGAATTTCGAATTTCGACTGCGAGGGAACCGGGTAAAAAATGAAAGAAATGATTGAAAAATATAGACGAAATATCGCAAAAACAGCTTATACTCGGAACATAAAAGAAATTGAAACTTGAAACTATTTGATGAATTTTACATCATAAAATCTTTAAAACAATTTTAAAACAGCATGCGGGTTGTTAAAAACCCGACTGATCTTTGGTGCAAGACAAATGTGACATTTAGGCGAAACTTTCATTTTTTACCCGGTTATTTTTGTTCGAAACCCAGAATTTTTGTGCATTTTTATTGGGAACACATAAAGTGTGATTTGGCATATTGTCTCGTCCTTGTAACTGTTACAGTGACTGAGGTCGGTTACTGGAGGTAGTGTATATTGTGTGAACAGCAGACACTAGAAAACAATTAAGTTGAAATTTTTCAAATGCGCCTTACAGGTAAACCTAAATGCATTCACACATTGCGGTACATAAAATAAACAAAATTAGAGTTTGTGCATCTGGTGCGGTGACAGTTAGACTTAATGAAATATCAGGGAAAGGCCCTATTATTCGGTGGTGGTAGGGGGGGGGGGGGAGGTGGGTTAGTCCCTTGTAAAAACAAGTTTGGTGGTGGATACGTTTCAGATAAACGGTTTAAAAGCCACGCTACCTCATCAAAGTGCCCGTGTCCTGGGATTTCACCGCCAGTACGGGTAACTTCGCCACATTCAGAAAATAAAGTTAATATCGGAATTTTCTCCGTTTTTCTAGCCGATTTCAGAAAGCTTTGAATTACCTACACTTTGTGAATAAGCCTTGAAACGCTAGAAATAGGTTTCGGTTGATGTTTAAGCAAGCATCTTCCTGGATATCCGAGTAACCCAAATAAAAGCCAACTAATAATATTATTAGTACACCAATATAGTTTGTGGGATGATAAAAAGGGGCGGCCTTAGGTTATTGGTTTATCTAAAGGCCCATTATATCCCCCCCCCCACCCCCCCCCCCCCCCCCCCTGGGTATTTCGTTCTCATGAGCGGATTCTCTGTCGTTTAGGAGATTTACTAAAAAAAAACAGGACTATAGTTATGGAGAGAAACAGAAGTCGATGGAGAAATACGTTAAAATCACTTGAAATAGCGCTCTTTTTGTGTTAGAAATCCATTATAATAATGTCAAGAATTAAATTTTGACACCTTTATAGACACACCGTTGCAACGGCAACTTCGAGTGCTTTTTTTTTTTTCCTATTTTTTTTCTTATTTGATTCTTCATAATTTTTCGATACTTGAATCATGCGAGTTCTCTCCACTGAGCGCACGCAATCGAAACTGGGCTGGCTTATTGCGGTTTATATAAACGCACGTATTTTCATGCACCAGTGCTTGCGAATTCGCTTCTAGCAGTGGTACTTCTTGAGAACTTGAACTTGTACCCTAGCTTTTTTCCACTTTCTAAGGCCAGTACTCTGCAGATTAAAAAAAATCGCTTTGTACCAGGCGAGAACGTGTCTGATCAGTACCCCAACCCGCATTGACGGTGTACACTGCAGATACTAAATGGTACATCAGGTGCATAAGCAGCTCGGAAGTATGACCTGAGCATTTGAGTATACTTAGAAACAGCATCTGAGAAGCGTTTTGAAGGAGGTTTTTTAGTGTTCGATATATAGGTGAGAGGGATTACAGGGTACCAGTACCAAAGTCGGCCTTGCCCATCAGGGAGCATGGCGTCGTGGTGAAAGAACGATCGGACGCTCTGGGAAAGGTTTATAAGAGACAGTCTTAATCATTACCTAATATGTGCAAGCTTGGATATTTGCGAGGGGTTGCAGTGTGCTTTTAGTAGTTTGTAAGGAAAAGATCAAGACTTCGTGGTTAACTTTTTGCTTGCATTGTCGTGTGTTTACCTAAATTGAGTCAATGTTTACTTTCAGAGTGAGGCTGCAGCAACCATTCGGACGAGGAAGTTCATGACAAATCGCCTGCTGTGCAGGAAACAAATGGTATGTTTCGCTTTTTCTTAAGGTAGCAACTGATAGTCGGGGCGTGTTCTGCAAGTACGTGCACCAAGTATAAAACAAACGAGAAACATTGACGTTCAGCCTGCTTTTGTTATGATATGGCCGTCATGCTTCTTGTTATTTTCTGCAGATTGTGGATGTCTTGCATCCTGGTCGCGCTACAGTGCCGAAGACGGAAGTGAGGGAGAAGTTGGCTCGTATGTACAAGACTACTCCTGATGTCATCTTCTGTTTTGGTTTCCGCACACAGTTCGGCGGCGGAAAGACAACAGGATTCGGCCTCATCTACGACAGCTTGGATTATGCTAAGAAATTCGAGCCCAAATACAGACTGGCAAGGGTACGATCAACTTGGTCTTAAGTCGAGGCTTCCAAATTCATTTGCCCGCTTGTGCTGTTTTACTTTTAAAGATTGTTGTTGTTCCGACACAGCTGTAGGTCTTCTTTCTTTCGTAGCAGTAGTTCATAGTGTCGGTGTTATTTTAACGAGGGATTTCTGCTGGTATGCGTTTTAAAAAGAAAATTTGTGGTCAGTGATGCGTCTTTAGGCATTTGGACTGAATGCAGCTGCTGAAGTGAGTTTTGATCGTGGCGTGCTCTTGAAGTTCTTTTGAGATGTATGCTAACAGCATCGTCCTTCAACCGTTGCATGATTATTTTGTGTTATTCTGAGACCGCGTTTCAGTGACTAGTTGTGCTCTAATTGTTTGATGAACAGTTATTACCATATATTTATACATATATATATACATTTTTTTTGGGGGGGGGGTGGGTGTCTATTTGTGGTCGCTGAGCCACTCCAGTGCTCCCACCCCAACCATTCCTTCCCTAGTATCATCATGCTGTGTAATGGGAAGAACCATAGAGCAAAGTTAATTGTCTGCCCGACTTTTGCAGTCCGTAGCCGCTGGGCAAACTGTTCATTTACTTGTTCATTGTTTTTTCCCGTCAGCATGGACTTTACGAGAAGAAGCGCATTGCAAGGAAACAACGAAAGGAGAGAAAGAACAGACAGAAGAAGGTGCGAGGAGTGAAAAAGGCCAAAGTGGGAGCCGGCAAGAAAGTATGTATTCTCATGTACCACATGAATTTTATTCATTTGATTAATAAATCTGTGACACTCTGTTTCCATCAAATCGTTGTTGTTTCACAAGATGGATTCATTTACGCTGCGTATTCAATAAAAAAAAGTACAACTGCATAACCGTAATAAGAAAGTTGATGTGTATATGTTTTTAATTTCGCAGAAATAAAAAGTCGAAAGTAAGTATGAAGATTGCAGTGTTTGCTTGTCTGTTGAACTTTCACCGTGCTGTCTCCAATCCGTTCTGCCGTGTATGTGGGCGGGGTGTAACGAAGCCTTTTCCTCCGCATGATTCCACCAGAATAATGAATATATCTAAAAAAATTGTTGTGCGGAAAATAATATTGCATATATGTGACGCATCAGAAATTGTCTTAGAAAATTGAGAAAACTGTGAGGATGAATAACGGAATCAGGGTTGTTCACTCATCAGTTGTCACGATCATTATGAGTGGTCTTAGAATGCTAAAAGATTTCGATATTCTATCCGGTCCGACCTACGCTATCAGTTGTTTTCTGATCTTTCCCCTGTAAACAAAAGAGCACGCGTTGATAATAATTTGTAGCTTTTGTGTGAAGTAGTACAGAGTGTTGCCTTCCATGTGCTTTGTACGATATTGGTGTGAGAGCTTGTGATCGCTTCTTGTGCGATAATAATTGGGCCTGTGCAGAATCGATCATTAATTGCTTATATTAGTTCTGTTACAGAAAGATAGACAAATTGTGTTCGATTTCTTCCTTCTTAAAAAGAAAAAAATGTGATATATTGTCTGCAGTTGTTTCTGTACATGTCACCATTTCTGCTATGTCAACAAATGGGCAGGTCACCATAGGTTTAAATGTTTACAATGTGCTTTAGTGATTTCTCAGAAGAAATTATAAAATCAACATAATAGTAATGAAAAGAAGACACTGTAGTTTTGTCTTTTCCCCAGTTTTTTTTTTTTTGGTCAAAGTGATAAGTGAAGTGAAGATGCTATAGTGCAAACAAGCTGCGGGCTGCAAAATTACGTGCTAAATAATAACCGGTATGAGCCGACGGAAATGGAGACATCTCACTCGGAAAAATATCTTGCACGTGCTGCTCCCGGTGTTTTAGAAATTCAATCGCTATAGATGTCTGTATACAGGGGTTTGATTGGGACTTGCCTTGTGGTGACCTGTCCGGAGGGCGGGGGGGGGGGGGGGGGGGAGGGGGGAAGAGAGAAGAAGGGGCTTTCCAATACTTTATTTAGCATTTAAATACGATTTAAGCAGTATTTGAGAGGTGGCTGCGCATACTGACCTGTGTGCCGATGTTCTCCCCCATTTCTGTGTAGTTACTCTGTAGTAAAAAATAAACTGAGTTTGATATTTGAGCAAAGCAATGCCTGTTTGAAAGTTTGTTTTGAAAAAAAATTAATTCTCGAAAAAAAGATCCAGTATTTCAAAATGAGATGCCAGAATAAAATACCCCGTTTATGAACGGAACTGCCGCACATGCCAACCCGACAGTGTGCGAAATCTGTTCATAAAAAATGAGCTGCTTATGAGCGGAACTGTACCAGTCACTGTGTGCAGTGCTACCTCGAAAACAGGACCGCCATGGGGCTGAACAAAAGTGACCCGATTTCCTGGCTGGTCACATTTGTGGGGTTTGTTCATAACTGGTGCATCTAGTACAGGACTTCGGGTGGTTCTATTTGTGAGATTGTTCCATTTGCCTGCTCGTGAAGAGTGGTCATCTGGACATTAATCATAAAAAAAGCCGGCTTGAAGAACAAAACAACGTAAATAAATAAAAACAAAAACACAATAATCAACACTTCTAAATAGATTTGAGTAGAAATGGTATTGGTAATTGATGATCTTATTAATTCATGTCCATAACTGGTACATTATCAACAAAGTTAGACTTTCTAAATGCAGTTTTGTCCGTCTTGTCATTCCGCTGGGTGCCTGGACTCAGTGAAAAAACTGCGCGCAATCGTTGAAAAAATAGTGGTCGCTTATTGAGTGTTTTCTTTTATTCTGTTGTAGTAAACTGCAAGCAAGGATGGACGGCAGGCTTCTTGGACTCTTATTTGTGACACTTAAAAGACTGCTTGAATTAAAGCAATTTGTATAGCGCCAAATAAATTTTACAAGAAGTGGAATTTTGAGTTTGCTTTTTCGTGTTTGTTGCATAATAACAACGGCAAGGTGAATTCCAAAGTTAACAACCAACAAAGGTTGGTTAAAATTATTTCATCTGTGAAATAAATAAATGCATCACACGAAAAGGAAAAATGGAAGAAGAAGAAAAACTAGACACAGCTTCTTGAAATTGGTGAAGTGCCGAGAGATAAATTCCTGAACGACGCATCGTTGCAGTTAGGCCATGTCGGGGGAAGCTGGACATACCACAAGATCTCAGTTGATAGCTCTAGGCTTATCCCAGATGTTTCGTACGTGTGGTGTTGGGAGTAGGTTGGGCTAGCTGTTGCTCCATGCTAAAGATGTATGAGAGATGTAGAGAAATATCGCCGCAACTGTAACAGAGCAGAGGTATCAGATGTGTGTGTGTGGTGGAGTAACCATCGAGAAACAGCGACTTCTTTTTGTAACCGAATGTGTCACAGTTCAGGAGCAAAAATGGATCGAACGCTATCAAAGATGATAGCACATGATAGTTCGGCCATTGTCCGCAGGATATCTTATGCACATGTGGAAATGCATGCACGCAGTAAATACAGTGGAATCAGTTATACTGGCGGAAAAAATCAGTAAAGGCCTGGATAATGCCGGAAAAATTACTGTCTTGAAATTTTAGTAAAAGATAGCAGTCACTGAAACTTACCTGGCGGGGGATATCATCTTTCCGCTTTAAAATTTTGAATTGGGGGAAGCGGACATTAGTACCAACCTCTTATTTTATTTGTTTATTATTGATTTTTTTACTTTTATTGTTATTTTTTGTGATTCGCCAAAAATTGGGGAAAATATTGAGGAAACCTCAATTTCTTGTTGAAATCTTAACTGACGCCGGGTACATGGCCTTAATCTATTGACCTTTTGGTTAAACGTAGCGGCCATTGCTTAATTTTTTCGTGCTCCGCCAAAAATGAACGGAAATATTTAGGGTTGGGTATCGCGGCGCATTCTGTATCGCGATACGTATCGCGATATTGGTTGTGTATCACGATACATATCGCGATATTTTAAAATTCTTAAAAAGTGAAAAATGAAACGGTTTCATGGCTTTATCAGGCAGTTCAACACCCAAACAATAGCTCCCCTCTGGGGGGCCTCAGGCCCCCCGGTTGGGGCGGCTAATCAATCCGCCTTATAGTTGAAGAGATACGGCGTCGACAAAATACCGCCTTTTCGCTAAGTTCCAGCCAGTAATGTCACATTTTTGACAATTTCCCATTTCGTCAATTTTTCGTCTATTTCAAAATTAATAGGCCGTTGCACATCTGCATGATATATATGCTCGCTCGGTGAAATATTAAATCAATCCGCCTTATAGTTTAAGAGATACGTCGTCGACAAAACAATGCATCAGAAAGTGACGGACCGATAGACGGACAGTACCCAAACCAACAGCTCCCCGGGGGGGGGGGTGGGGGGGGGGCTAACTAGAGTAAACTGAATTTTAAGAACGACAAGCCCGTCTGTTTGATTGAGTGTCTACACTTAAACGTCTTATTCATATATTATTAACCTGAAACATCAACAGTCCTATATTAAAATTGAAACAACAACACAGCATCCGATCGGATGTTTAATAAAAAAATGTCACACTTTCTTCCAAAAAAAATAAAATAAATAAATAAAAAATAAGCATATCCACTCGGTCGTCACACAGCTGGGACTTTTCTTTGGTTATGACGTCACCTGCCGTTGAAAAAACTCGTTCACTAGGAACTCTCGTCGTCTGTGCACGAGAGGGTTATGGCGTATCTTGCAAAGTTGGGCATTTTTGTAGCATTGTGTTTCCACCACTTCAGAGGTGCTGTGTTCATATCAACGGGTGACTTCTGTAAACAATCTAGCTCCTTCAGTATATATAGCAGGGGTTTTGGTGGCTCTATTTTCGTAGCGAACACGTCACCGAGAAAAACACTCAGTGCGGAAGCTCCGTTCGGTTCGGATTTGCTTTTTTTTTCGAAACTTCTTTCCAATCGCATTATTTTGCGAGCAGAATTTAAACAATCTCCAGTATGATCCTATTTAAGTTAACCACAAGTGATCATTCAATTGTCCAATCAGTTCATACCCAATAAAGATAATCCATGTGCTATCACACTACAATTCGCCCGCTATGTCAGAAATTTACATAAACAAGTAGGTCAGTGAAACTGACTATGTCCCCCGCCAGCGTACAATCCCAGTATTTCTCACCCGTGCAACGGAGGGATATTGTTTTTATAATGTCCGTCTGTCTGTCCGTCTGTTCAGTGTTCGCGCTAACGCAGTTTTTTTTTTTTTTTTTTTTTTTTGCATATTCACGTAGTTTTCAGAGCCGGACGCAGTTTTTCGGACCGCCTTGCAGCACGGGATGCAGTTTTTTCTACCCTTGCGTCCATGGGCGCAGTTTTTCCAAACCTTGGGGGGAACACTGGTCCGTCTGTCCGTCCGTGCGTCCGTCTGTCGACATTTTTTTCGCTATGTTTGTATATCTCCGTTACCATTGAAGCTATTTACTTGTTCGCTTGCACATAGAAAGACCACATACTGCAGCTGTGCATGGGGAGGGGGGGGGTATTTTGAATTTCCGCAAAAATAATTGGAAAAATGGCGAAACTTTGAATTTCACTGATGCACTTGTTCATGGCATAGCTATCAGCATGGGAGATACCCCCGTCTCTGACCGTCTAGTTGATTTTATTCTGTCTCAAACACTGACAGGTAGTCTCAAACAGTGGTTAAAAGTATTGAGTCAAATATCCACGGCCGACATTTCTCATTTACAATACCGACCCTTGCTGGTTTCAGTACCACCTATATTTCAGATAGTATCTCAACAATCCATCCAGAAATGTAGGCTTGAGTGTGCTAACTCACTCATTCAAGTGAGTAAGGATTGTAAGAATTCGTGAAGTCCAACTGGGCCAATTTCCCTTGGCCGACATGGCTCATTTACAATACCGACCCTTGTTGGTTCCAATGCTGCCTACATATAAAATATCTTAACAATCGATAGAGAAATGCATGCTTGAGTATATTAACAAAAGGTGTCGACAGACGGACGGAGAGATGGACCCGAAAACTCTAGCCTCCAAACCGGCCTACGCGGCGGCGAGGGACTAACAAATTGTGAAAATATATCTGAAACCAAAAGCAGCAAAATATGGTGTGTAAAATGACGAACAGCAGCATTGCAGATATCAGTCGTTAGCAATTCACTGCCAAATTATCGAATTAAACATAGTGGAAAAAAATATCGAAGAATATCGATATTTCAAAATTCGTATCGCGATACGTATCGTGTTCATCTTAAAGTACTGCCTCCGTTTTTCTTTTCGGTGTTAAGAATTGAAATGAGCCTGTGACCGGCCTCAAACCTACCATTTTCCTTGTTTCGAATGTTCCAGCTGGCTGAGGGCCTTGCATCTCGGATGCCTATGTTTGTTTTGTTTTTTTTTTTCAACTTTTTACGGGTGTGGCGAAATAAAGAAAGGCGTGAGACGTCATGATGTTAAAACCTTACATGTGTGCATTTATCAGCTGCTGAACGTGGAGAAACTTGGGACTTGCTTGGTAGGTCCGAACGAGTCTGTCAAATATGCCCAGAGAAGAACGAAGGAAAATGGCGTTCTTCGGTAAAAATAATGTCTCGATGGCGGAAAATCGGATCAACTCTAATCTTTGTGCAGTTATTCCTTGGATAAGTCGCACGGTTTTTTGTTAAATATTGAACTGATAGAAGTAGGAAGAGCTCCAATCGCATGAAAAGTATGTGATATATGTTGCAGACGCTTAATTTAATACTCCCACCTCCAACCCCACGCTCCTGCGCCCCCCCCCCCCCCTCCCTCCCCAAGCTAAGCTCTACCGCTTTTGGCGGCTCTTATGTTAACTCCGGATAGTTATGAAGTACGCTTGGAATTTCAGCGTTTTCCAGAAGATTCTATAATTTTCCTGCATTCTTCATACATATTTGAAAACATAAACAGCACAGTTATGGATCAGTTCTTGGATTTCGTGCAGCTGACTTTTTTTCACTCTCCCACAGCTCATTTGGCTGCCATGCTTTTCCATATATGGGAATAGTTATGTAACGGCTTTCAAATATTTGTGCTGCACCCAGGAATTAGCTTTCACTTTTAAATATCTTGTGTTATGACAAGCAACGCACTATGATCACTCCAAAATGCCTTCCCCCGCTCTCCCACCGAGGTGAGTCGTATTGCACAGGGATGAAGAATGTCTTTCTAGTGCTTTTTAGCCGATGGTTTTGGTATATATTACGGCTATAACTACACGTTGTGTACAAACCCTTACCGTAATGTTTACTTAACTGGTTAGGGTTGCCTGTTGTGTTATACCTATATTAGGTAGCTGGGGGTAAGGGGGTGGGTGGTTAAGGTGAGAAAAAAATTATTTCGGTAAACCTATTTGTAACTGGTACCTTCAAGATTCGAATAAAAAGACGTGAAGTAAAATCTGTATTGATCAACTTCAAGTTTCGGATAACAAGACGTACGGTAAAACCTGCCTTCTTGACCACCTTTCAGACCCAAATATAAAGTACGTACAGTAAAATTACTGTACTGTAATGACCAACTTCAATACCGAGATAAAAATGACGTAAAACCTTTTGGAGCGACCATCGTCTGGAACAGGACAAAAAGATTGACAGTAAAACCTGTTTAGTGACCACCTCCTAGACCAAGATAAAACACCTGAGCCTAAACTTGTATAAAAGAGAGTACTGAAATACCCCAAAATCAAGTAACGTACCCCACCCCGCTTCAAAAATTTAATAGAGGTGATACACAACCTGAATACTGGACACATGGGATTCATTTATATAAGGTGAAATTTCGTATTATTCTAAAAATCGCACACACTTGTTCAAATAAAACTGTGTGAAAGGGCTGTCTATAAAAAATTGGAAAATAGCTACTGGTGAATGATGGGTTTAGTCGGGGGTTTACAAAAACCAAAAAAAAAAAAAAAAAATGATAGGTGTCGATTGAAAGTGTGTGATATAAGCCTGCACTCATGTTTTGTGTGCACTTGCCGCTCTAGTTTTATTTTAAAGTTTACTTTTCTGAGATCCTCGAGAGATTAGGGAGATACCAGTTTTTTTCAAAATTTTCAACCGGTTTTTTATAATATGAATACTGCTTTTTGGCGACCATACAAGCCTATTGATACTTGATCCCTAGGCCTCGGATAGTCACAAGGTCCCCTGGATATTCCTCTTTTGATGATTCATTAAAACTTGCAAATACATCACAAAAACAATTTTTCAGTAAAATGCCAGAGAAATGTCCTTATTTTCTTGACATTTTGGCCATCATTATCCGTTGCTGTTTGTTTTGGCACAAGTAGCGTTCTTTTTCGGCGTGTGGGGCCTGTGCCGTCTGCCTGTCCCTAAACTTGTGTTTTTTAACGCTCCACTTTAGTTTTCATCGGATTTGCAGTAAAATGTTATGGGAATTTGGCACATGCCCATTGTTTTATTTTCACAATTCTGCAATTTTCGCCAATTTGGCGAACCGATCGCGTCCTTCAGGAAAAAAACGTATCTCTCCTCACAAGTTTTGTTCAGCTTGTTTGAAATTTAGCGTGAAGGTAGTTTGGGTGAGGACTCAAAAAGAGATTAGAGCCGACTTTTTTCGCAAATAGGCGAAATTCCGAAGTTCACTAAATTTTCTTTTTTTTTTTTCTTTTTCCTGTGTTCCCTTTTGCATTGTTGATGCAGATGAAGCTGAGAGTCGGTCTTATTTTCAAGCAAATTAGATTACGCATATTATGCAAATAAGGCATGCCTTTAGCTTAACAGGGTCACGTGATTCATAGCTGCACCATGCATGTTAAATTAAGTTCTTTTCGCTTCCTCTGTATAAATAAGAACAATGGTAAGAATACTAACAGTGCTTATTAAATCGTTATTGCAATGAAAAAATATTGAAGAGCAATAATGATAATTATATATACACTAACTCTTTTGAAATTGTGCACATTGACGATGTATGTATAATGCAAATGTGCCATGTCGTGTTATTTATTTTTTTATTTATTTCTTTCTATATTTTTTTAAATTGACATGTAACTGGCGGGTCTGAATTTTATCAAAAATGAAAAGAAAATTACACAGCCTTTTAAAACTTTACAAAGTGAAAATAAATGTGTTGCAAATGAGCATCGAAGTATTATTCTTTAAAGGGGCAAATATTGACTCATCAGCACAATTGATAAAAATTACACGTTTTGTATCGCTGCGAAGGATGGGTTTGTTCTCAGAAACAAGACCCAGAATTTCAAAACTGACACAGTGAAAATATTGCATCTATTGCGGATGTGAAATATCGTGTTATTATTCCAACTGGCTAATAATGGACGCTGTTGCAATTTATCAAGTGCTGATAAAATGTTGAACATTTTGTATTGACCTTGTAAGTTCTCAGAAACTGTTAGACCCAGCCTTTTAAAACTTAGTGAAGGTATTTGTAACGTAGGTGTGCAAAATGTTATTTTTTAAATCGGGCAAAAAAAAATTCAATCCTTACACAGTAAAAAATATATATATATTACAGATTGACCAAACTGTTACTTTTGAAATTGGACAACAATTTACGGATCGGTGTTTTCAGACCAGCAGGCTTCTGGGCTAGTCTTAGTACATCCTTTTAAATTTTGTACCAATTTTCTCCAGGTAGGCCTCTCTTGGAAAATTACTTTTTTGGCGATCTGCCAAAATTGGCCAAATAGGGGCGGGGGGGGGGGGCATTTAATTTTTTTCTATTGCCAATTTTCAAAATGTTTCTTCTCCCACACTTGTGATCAAATTTTCTTCAAATTTTTCACAAAGGTCTCTCTTGCAAAATTACTTTAAATTGGCCATATGGTTTTTTTTTATTAATTGGCCGCAAATTTTCAAAATGCTTCTTCTGCCACTATTATCATCAGATTCCTTTCCAGTTTTGTGCGATTGGTTGATGGTTGCCTCGTGAAAAATTATTGTTTTTGAAGATCCGGTAAAAACGGGCCAAATTGTCGGCATTTAATTTTTTTTTTTTTTTTTTTTTGGTTGCCAGTTTTCAAAATGCTTAAACAGTTTTGATCGGATTTTCTTTTAAACTTTGTGTAAGTGTTCACTGAGAAGGCCTCTCTTGGAGATTATTTTTTGGCGATCCATCAAAAATTGACCAAAATGGAGGCTTTGAGGATTACCTTTTTGGCGGTACATCAAAATTGACCAAAATGAAGGCATTTAAGAAATTTTGGGGCAGATGTTCGGTGAACCATTTTACTCCGACAGCACGCCCTGCAACTAACACGTCACACTGCGAACCCGGATTTTAAAGGTGTTTTGCTCCATTGTCAAGTGGAATAGCATCCAGTACGTCACGGCTGCTACTCAACCACTCAGATTGAATTCTCTTAGCACAAGCAAACTTTCCTTCAGGCACTGAAACTACAGACTGCAGTGAATCATCGGCACGACATCGATCAGGCTCTCGATCATTTGGTCAAAGTCAGACCTGAAATCTACGGTTTGCATGGATGCGTAATTGGAGACAATGGTACTCCACACTGCATCAAAAAGAGGAAGTGTCATTCGTCACATTTCGATTGAATTTGGTGGATCGTCATCCTACCACCACAGGGATCTGAGAGCATCCCGGTGTTTTGGGAGTCACTTTGACTTGAAAAAAACATGTCTTCAATGTCCGCCATCAGCCTAGTATTTCGCTCTGAACCATAGCAACACCCCAAATGAGTTGTTCGTCATATCTGGGCTGTATCCTTGGACGATAGATAGGTATTTAAACTTTGGCATTAAGTTATATCTTGATTTAGAGACGTGTTTTGGATGCAGCACAGTAAAAAAATGTTCTGAATTTCTCTGGCTTATTTTCGTTTAACACGGAGTGGTGTGGAATATACCATGTCCGACCAGTGGTTGTTTCCTCTTCTGGCACAAATTCAGCATAGCCTTGCCTTTCAGATCCATAATTCATTCGGAATATTTTTTCATGCCACTGCTGGTTTTTCATACGGCGTCTACCACGGTAAGTCAAATTTCTCTCAGGTATTTCACAATTATTCGGAAGATTCGGTTCCTTTTTGAAGGCAATATTGAGTTGGTAATAATTATCACTTAACGTCAATGAAGTGTCCGTCAATGAGGCTATCGTTCAAGGACGCAGGTATCAACTTTGAAGAAGTTTTCAACTATCTTAAGGTTCTTGTCAATTTCCAGGTGGACCGTTGACCGTCCATCCTAGAGGTGTGAGAACTATATACGGCTCACCTTTCTAATCACGACATACTTAAAGAGGCACGAGTGCTTCTAGATTGTGTTGTCGGATGAGGAGAGACACTTCTTGGTGTAGCTTGATGTTAAAAAATTTTTTTGGAAATGCCTGTACTTGGTGATTTCGTTACGGCATACAACACTAGACGCAAGCGATGGAAGGTGATTCATTACATAAACTGTTGAGAGGTTCGCGGTTGAATTCCCGTCTCCATGCAAAAGGTACGGTTGCTAACTGTCTCAAGCAACGCAAACGTCTTCACATCGAATTACTGGTCAGGGCTACGAACACAAACAGAAACAATAGGCAGCTATACTTTGAGATCATCAGTGTGTTGTACGGAAAGCGACTGTGATTAGTTCACGGTTCATACTGGGTGCGCTGGACGTTCCCTGAGTCAAGGCCTGATAAAGTATGCGTGAGTGTCTTTTTCTGCATTCACCGAACCCACCTTTATTTGACTATCTGCAGTCTTTTGCCATGTATTTTGCATCGTTCAAACAATTAAAGCAGATTTTCTTTCACATATTTTTGCTCATCAGCATTGGACTTGATTTTCAACCAAGTAATGTCCTTCACCACACAAAAATATTTTTGATCGCATACTTGCCTTTTTCCCGTTTCTCCACCGCCACTTGTTTCTTTTCCTGGTTCTCACCTTGAAAGTCCTGGACTTAAATCTACTCTTCTCTGTCTTTTTCTAGATCAGAAACCTCTCTCGTGACCTTCAAAGGCATTTTAAGAAACCTCTCAATGCTTGGGTACCTGCCATTTGCTTCACCACTTTCAACAGCTTGCTTTCTCTAACAACTCTGCTTTACAAGCGCCTCGTGAATAGATTTCGTCAAGGTGACCTATCGCCATTCATTGTCATTAATTCACATTTTTCTATTCACAATTGTGTTACTAATGCAATAAATAATTCAGCCTTGTTTCGAATTTTGCAACGCAGACTTTATTAAATATTCAGTCAGAAACTTAGTAAAATATTAACAACAAGTGTGTAAAAAGGTCCTAAACGTCAGGTACAAAAAATGTGGTTTTAGGGGGAAGGATGCCACCCAGCCACTTATATACCCTACCGAGGCCGGAAATTATGAATTTTAGACATACCAGGACATACCTCATAAAATGGAATCGTCCAGATGGAACAACAGCCCGCCATAAATCTTTTCATAAAGAATCAACCTGCCAATTCATTATACGTTTCAAACATATTTACTACACTAGTGATGTTATCTTTTCATATTAAGCTTTTGAATAATAGAGGGAGACAGTAGTACGTAACTGCCTAGTTTTTTTATTTATTTTTTTGTACTTCACCAAAAGCATAGGAAATTTTGACGGAAAACCATTTTTTTACTGAGATCTGAACTGTCGCCAGGTTTTTGGCCTTACTCTCTTGAATTTTTCAAAGGTAGCGATTCACTGAAAATTGGCGGAAACTTTGTATTAAAATCTTGACTGACGCTAGGTACACAGCCTTATTGTTTTGAAATATTGGTTATAATTATGCAACATCATGATATCAGCTTCGTGAGATGGGGTCAATGTTTATTAGCAATCTTATTATGTCTCTCTTGTAGGCTTTGAGGACCACATTCATAGTTCTGTCTTGTACTGAAGAATATAATGGCCCCATATTACATTAAACCATATCATTGGTTCAGAATTGTTACGGCTGTGCATTGAATTATATTGATCCCGGTTTTAGAATAATAGTGTCTGTATGTGTGCACATTCTAAATCGGCCTGTAAAAGTATTTTTTAAAAATCTGTGTATAAAACTCTCTTTTTCATCCTTTCTAAAACTTTCTTTCCTTCTGTTCCTCTGTCCCTGACTCCCGGTGGATCTTCAAGTCACAAAAACAAAATTTACAAAACATAATGCCAGCGTTTAAGTTCGGATACACTGTCGTTCATAGATCCTTTAAAGTTTTTAATGGTTACAGCCAACGGATATTCCGACCCGAGTAATGTACGGATTCTAAATCAAGCCAAACTCAATAATCCAAAATATCAACGTTGAGCTGATCTGCAGGTCGTTACGGCCTTATAAAATTCGCTTCAAAGACCGGGAGCTTATCTATCTTCCATGTATGTATGTGTAAACGGATGTCAGTTGGGCAACCTTGCAAGGTCCTGCTATTGCGTTTTGCTTGGGTTCTTTTCATAATATACATGAATGCTTCAACGTTGGCGAGCTACCAAACTATTGGTGTTTTAGTTATATCGGTGTGGGGGGGGGGGGGACATCCGTGGTCTGTATGAAAATTCTATTTTAAGATGTTTCTACCATAGTTGTGATCGGGATGCTTTCAAATTTGGCATAAATATTTCCTGGATAATCATCTCTTGAAAAGCATATTTTGGACAGTGACTCAGAAAGTAGCCAAATTGTGGCAATTTATTTTTATATAGAGAAAATTCTATCTCTGTCACGAAATTGAAGAATGTATATTAATATATATTTACTGGAAAACCGCGCTCTTTTAAAACTGCATGGTTACAAAATTGAGAGGTGTTACGCATATGCTCATCATATCAGCTAAAGTCACCTGGCACTGATACCGTTCGGCGATCATGGGGTCAGCTCCTGAATGTGAAAAATCTGGGTTGCATTTTTCACAATAAACTCTCTTTGATCCCTTCCATCAACAGCCAAATTAGCTCGCTTTTGTTTTATTTGAAACTTATTGTCAAAATAAGACAATTTTTATACCGATAAGCAACAAAGTCTTTGATGCACTTTTACAAATATAGCTGTAACTTCACTGGCTTCCAAGAGAAATGGAATCCAGATTAACATTCTCTTGTATTCTTTTAAAGTATTGTGTAACTCTAGCCTGTTTATATATCAGATGTTCTGATTATGTATGAACTTAGTCGTCCCCTCAGCTTCTCAGATCGGTGTTTATTTGTTGAAAATAAAACTTAATATAAATATTGAATAGGGTTTTTCAAAGTGTGCCCCTTCTTGTTGGTCAAGCCTCGTCCTGAACTCAGACTAAGAGTAAAAGTAAATGCCATTAAGGACAACTTAAAATTCTGTTGCTGTTTTGCAAATTGTTGTTATTAGGTTTATTTTCTTGATTTCACTTTACCCTTTGTCATATATATACGGCAATAGGTCGGCAAAACGCAAAAATTCATCAAAGTAGCAATAAGTTTGCAATCAATGAACGTGAATAATTCACTAGATAACTTATATAAATTTTAAATTACACTATGTATCTTTTCTTCTTGTAAGATATTTAACATATATTAAGTTCGTTTTGTTTAGTTTTGAAGCAGTAAAATATAGAATGGTGACTTATTGAGAAAAACATAGAGCATTCTCAAATTGGTGCAAAGAATGGCCAAAACTTTTTCATAGTAAAATTATTCAAGCCAAGGACTAGAAAAGAGAGTGCAAGAACAAATAAACATGGAATAGAAAAAAGAGCAATTCATCAACTGACTATGCCCACTAAAAAAACTCTGAAAAGAAAAGTTCTGACCATAGGTCATAGAATAAACAACAACCCCAAAGTATTCAAAATAAAAATCCTAAAGATATGGATTTAGATACAGAATGCAAGAAAATATAACATGACTGGTGATTAGTATACAGATTCCAGCACTGACTGTGAAAATGTGGAGTTGTACAAAGAAATTGATAAAAATAATAAAGAGGATGAAGCTAAATTTATTCGATGACTGAAAGATAGACTTGAAATTTTAGAGAACAATTTTCCCACAATTTTTCTTTTCACCGAGTCTCGTGTCTTTTCTGAGGATTTGGAGTGTGAAGTACAAAGTACACGCAGAGAGAATAACATGTTATTAGTGCCTCTGACGATTCTGATTCAAGTATTCTGAAAAATATTTTCAAAGATCAGCACTCAGTGGATAAGATAAAACAGATAATCTGCATAGAAATTTCAGATGAAGGGAGAATGCGTTTTAAAAACGCAAACCTATGGAGAATGATTCATAAAGACAATAAGTGACTGTTTTTAAAAGATCCGGACTCGGAAGTAATTATCGTGATAAAGGATGAAAGTCGAGCCGTTTAAAGCAGCCATTTTATGCGCCAAAAAGCTTGAATGTAGATAATATCGCTGCCTGGGCTTGGCAGTTAAGAAAAAAATAGCTATGTTAAAAATAATTTAGGCATCAGTTTGTATTAATAGCAAATTTAAAAGTAATCGATATGTTGTGCACACTGTACAAGCAGAATAAAACATAACAGGAAATATATAATGCTCCAGCTCTGACTCAACAAAAATTATTTCAAAAACTTGCGCTGACAGTTCGCTATTTCAAAAGATCTTATAAAACCGCCAATTCATGTATCAACCACTTTGGTCGACAAAACCATTTGACAAACGTTTTTGCTCAATTTTAGCAAACTGGAAAACAATTATTTAGACAATTTTTAAATAGCAGATTAAATAAAATACATAATTAAATAACAGTGTAGTCAATTTTGTTGAGTGATATAGATAAACTGAGAAAAAGAAATACATATTGGGAACATAAAATATCATATAATAAACATTTTCAACTGGCCTGAAGGAACTATCCGTTTCCGTCATCTGTGTTCTATATTTCAAAGGAAAAACAATGTTTTCATGAGTTTGGGCTGTTTCTGGCTAAAAGATGGCAACTTAAAAAATATTTAGGTGGTTGGAGTACTGCTCATGTTTCGAAATATATTGAATTCAAACTTTAAGTTCGAAATCGAACAGTGACGCCAACAAGTATTTTTGATCACATGATCAAAACATGGCGGATTTCAAGAAGGAAGACGATGTTAGGATTCTTGAAAATCATAAGCAAAGTCACACTTTGGGTGTTATTAATAGAATGCACAAAAATTCTGTAATCAAAACGCAGAGTTTTAACGCATTTTATGCGGAACGCACAAAGTGTTATTTTGTTGTGTTGCTGTAGCTCCAAGTGTGCTGTTCTTATAAGCCAGAATCCAGATCACACTTTAGTTACGCAAGAATTTCGACTAACGAGAGAACCGGATAAAAATGGGAAAAAAGATAGAAAAATATGGAAGAAATATACTTGGAACATAAACAGAAATTGAAACTTAAAACTTTTTTCTTAAAACTTTTAATAAATTTTAAAAATATCATCCGGGTTGTTAAAAACCCGATTGCCCTCTTGTGCAAGAGAAATTTGACATTCAGGCGAAACCTCTCTATCATTTTTACCGGGGTATTTTTATTCGAAACGCAGAATTTTTGCGCATCTTTATTGGGTACGCCCGAAGTGTGATTTTGCTTATTAGTACTTTGTATATTTCTCTGCCGAACCTCAGTAGCGGATCGCTTCTTGGAGCTATGTTGCTAGCTGAGAGTTAGCTCCAAAAAGCGGCTTGCTACTGAGGTTCGGCGTACCCGCTTCAAATCCTTTCTACATAACGATATGCAAGTCATCTGCGCTCGCTCTGAGGCACCCCTGTGGCGATGTTGTGCGAAATTAATTCGGTAAAGGCCCTCAAAGTATAACGGCAATGATATATAACTTCTGTGTTGCACTTTCTACAAAATATGGAAATAACCAAAAATCTCCCGCAGTAATTGACATTTTTTTACATCTAGGGAGCATGGTTTATTACGTAAAAAAATTTTGCGCCGTAATTTATAATCGTAGAATTAGTTGTTGTGGGTGATGCATAAGGGATTCTTTATCCTGATCTCAAGAATTTTTTTTATCAGTACAATATTGTTATTTGACCTTAAAAATTGTGCGCCGTAATTTATAACTGTGCCATTTATGTGATGCACCCTTTCTAAAATAACGCCATTGGCCAGAGTCGTGCACCGAGATCAGCAGAATTGACATGAATGACGAGTTCTTTTATAGGAACTACAACTCTCGCTGTCATAGGAAGACTGCAAGAGTCATCCAGGACTAGGAAGAACTTTAAAATGAAATATTGTGGGTGTACAGAATAATTTATACCGAATTCTGATTTTATTAATTATTTGAGTGTATATTTTTACAGAAAATCTTTAGTCCCTTTATTTAAATTTTTGCACACTTGACTTGATATTTGAAGTCCAGAACGCAAACATTTGTCTGGTGATTGAGGAAGCTGACTTTTCTACACTTCAACAAAAAAAGATATGCAGTCCATTAAAAATTGTGCCTATTTTGCAAATAGGGTATTTTGTGCATGAACTTTCAGGAAATGTTTGAAGAACAGAGAACGGTTTGCAGGATTTGTGCCCCAGAAAGTATATATTTGACCCATGTTAGCAGAACAGTGTGAGGCTTCGTAACTCTGACAGAGGGATATACGAAGTTATTTAAGTCAGAGCTGATTCGGAGCCTTCCATACTCGCTAATCACACTTTGGGTATTTCGAAATAAAATCGCAGGAATTTCAACTGCAGTGGAATCGGGTAAAAAATGAAAGAAATGATAGAACGAACATCGCAAAAAATAACAGTTTATACTCAGAATATAAAAAAAATGAAACTTAAAACTCTTGATTAAAACTTTTAATAACTTTAGCTCCAAGGAGCTCAACAGGGACTTTTTTATTATTACTTATCGACTTATTAATCTTAGGGTCTTTAGTCAACTCTACTAAAGACTTGTAAGCCGTTTGATGTTGTGCAATAGTGCGGCAGAGGTGCCTCAAAACGAGTGAAATTGACTTGTGTAAACGTTTCAATGTGAGGAATTGAAGCAATAAGCCATTCCGCTATAGCGAGTCGCTTCTTTGAGCTGCGGCTTTAGCAAGTGACAAAACGTAATTTTTATCGCATTTTGTTTAACACTTGCCACTGGAATCAAATTTGCTCATCTCGGAACAGGCTGCGAGGGGCAGTAGAGGAGATAAAATTGGTTCCAGCGATCATAATTGGCAACAATAAAATAATAAATTCCGACTTCACTAAATAGGCCAGCTGCAAATTTTGCAGAACATTGGACTCAAATATTCGTTATTTTGCGTATTTTGCATATAGGTGTATATATGTTACAGTAAATCTGTGTAATCAGTAATTTCACGTAATTCCTAAAACTTTTAAGAATTACGTGAAATTACTGTTTGGGCCAGGAATTACGCGAAATTCCTAAAATCTTCAGGAATTTCATGTAATAACTGAAACAGGAGGTCAGTAATTACACGAAATTACTAAACTGTGAATTAAACAAAAACAATGTGTTAGCATTTATTTAATAAACCTCAAGACTTGAATCAACACTGCAGTGATCAAATACATCGCTTCTACCATGGTTTCAAATACAGAATGCATGTCTTTACTCAAATCAAGTACAGAATGCATGTCTTCACTCAAATCGAATACAAAATACATGTCTTTACTCAAATCAAAACAAACGCATCAGTCAAATAGAGTTCTAAGAATGTTTGAAATACGGAAACACATGTCTTTACTGAAAGCAAATGCTGATATGAGCTCAATTAACCCAGGGGACTTTGTCGGACTGGTTAGTCGTATCACTATAGGGGGCTTGAATGTTTGTGCGTATGTTAAACTTTTCTTTAAAATGTTACTCCTCCTACAGTTTTGTTCCAATCGTTTTAATATTAAGCAGGAATGTTCCCTGGGTGGTCCCTCGCCTGGCTATTACTTTTTTTTGACGATTGACGAAAAACTGACAAAATGGCGGCACTTTTTGAGCCCGTTTTGATCCATTTTTAAAATGCTATTCCTCCTACAGTTTTACTCCAATCGTTTAGATGTTACGCAGGCATGTTCCTCAGGGGTTCGCCTACCAGGCTATTACTTTTTTCGCGGTTCGCCAAAAACTGACGAAATGGCTGAATTTTGAAGTTTGGCAAAAACTGGAATAAATGGTAGTAAATAACTGAATTGTCAAACCATTCATTTCTCTCAGTCTTTTTCAAATAGTTCTAAAATTTTAATCGAAAGTTTCTTAGGTGCTTCTCCACCTGGACTTTGCTTTTTTTCGCAAATGATAAAAAAATGCCGAAATGGTGGAATTTTCAAAATTTTGTAAAATTTTGTAAAATTGTTTTTGTGTATTAAAATTATGAAAAAGTTACGTTAAGAAACAGAGTTCTTCATTTTTCTAATAGTATTCGTTTCAGAGTTTTTCTCTCTTTCCTTGTTTGGTAACTCGGCTGGGTCATGTCCTTGGACATGCTTGTTTATTTTTGCATGCCAAACTGCTGTGACATCTGCTTTTACATTTTACTTTGTTTTTTAAACAAAGTAAAATGTAAAATGTTCACATCGTTTGCTGCCTACGCAGTTGCATTTAACAAAACCCTGCCCTCCAGATAATCCCCTTTCAAGTTTTAAATCACAATACTAGCAATAATTGGAGATGAAAGCAAAGGTCTCAATATGTAATTCCATCTTCGGCAAATGACACCAAATCTCACCTCAGGTAAATGAGTGCACAAATTGCAATTCAAGGTAAAAAGGGACTCGAGAGTGATCTTAGCTTTGTAACATTTGCAATTCGAGATGAAAACAAAGGTCTCAATATGTAATTCCATCTCCGGCAAATGACACCAAAATGGCACCAAATGTCACCTTATGTGACTAAATTCACGAATTGCAATTCAAGATAAAAAGGACTCACAAAGGTCGAAATAATCTATGACAAGCTAAGTTCATGTAAGCGTGTTCCTCCAGTTTTTGCCATCGTTTTACTTTGTTCGACTTTAATTACGCATATTTACTAACTGAGGTTTAGGAAATTTGTGAAATAAAACACCCTTGAAAACAGTAAATACATGAAATTCCTGAAGATTTTAGGAATTTCGCGTAATTCCTGGCCCAAACAGTAATTTCAGGTAATTCCTAAAAGTTTTAGGAATTACGTGAAATTACTGATTACACAGATTTACTGTAACATATATATGCTGTTATATAATGTGGCGTTTTCGATGGTTAGGAAAACGTCAGAAAAAGTCGTTTTGAAAATTGCGTGGCAAGCCTGATTTTTTATACTGCGCTTCGACTATTGCAGGGGATGAGCGAGGAGGAAAGCGAAGAAGAAAGTGATTCCGACGAACAAGAAGAGGTGAGATGTACAGTAGTTATGAATTTTAAAAGTTACATTAACGGCTGCACTACCCGTTGGGCAGCTAAAATCTCGGGTGGGGCACGTAGTTACGGACCGTCACCTGCCCGAAAGGGCACGTACCTTTCTGGCGTGAGGAGTCAGAATGGTGTTTGCCGGGCGGGGGAAGGGGGGGGGGGGGTAAGATGATAGGGGAGTGACATGCAAATGTTTATACGCAGTATGGAGTCCTGGTGACATTATCATCAAAATAAACGCTATTATTTAAGCATAATTCTATTTGCAGTAGTGCACTTCTGCCGTTATTTATAGATGATAAATATATTTCAAATTGTGTCAAATGAGGCGCGATCGAAATTCTGAATTTTTAGTCCAGGTTTATGAAGTTTATCAGGTTCAAAATTGAATTAAAACAACTTGAACAAGGATAAATATCTTGCGTTGCTTTCTTGTTGGCTTGATTACCACTGATCTAAGCCTTCATAAAAGTATTTATGCAAGCATTTTTTGAGTTTCTGTTCACTTGAATTACTAGTTACGGCTATTTTTATCAAGAAAAGCCAGTTGAGTTAAGTGTGAAGTGTTCTGCGCCATTTCTTGGGAGTATATTAGCTGTTTGTGTTTCCACTCTCAAGCTGTTCCACTCTTTGAGTTGCAGGTTGAGCCCACGTTGAAGTATGAACGCATTGGCAATGACCTGACTACTATTTTAAGCCGTGATGCAGCGAGTTGCATGGCTGTCCATCCCAAAGTATGTGTATTATTGTACTCTCGGTTCTCAGCACCGCACAGCAGTAACAGGGGTGCTGCACCAAGTTTAGTTCAATTGAAAGCAGCAAGGATTGACAAGTTTCTTTACCTTGGTTCCCGAAGCCTCTATATATGTGCAATTTCTTTTCTTTCTGTTGAAATTATTTTTCGTTATATTGGTCTCATTTACGATTTGGCACTTGTAATCCAAATGTTTGAATATCGTGATGTGATAGTGGTGTTTAGTTTTGATAGCTCTGATTATTTGAAATATAAGGAACCATGAACAACGGCTGGGTACGCCATGAAATGTTTAGTAAAGCCGCTTGATCGTTTCAGTTTGTAGCTCTGGGAACCCACTGGGGAATGATACACATACTGGATTTGCAAGGAAACAACATCCGTAACAAAGAACTGCCCGCGGTAAGTAACCATCTAGATTTCGGCTTTAATACAAGTTGCATGTCTATGTTCTGGTTTTGAAGACTAATGCCTGTTAGTGGATGTCTTGTCTATTTTAGCATACAACGACGGTGAATCAAATCAGCATAGACGATAACGGCGACCACTTGGCCAGCTGCTCCGATGACGGCAGGGTGAGTAGACAAGTGTGCTGTGTACACTCTACAATGACGTAAGGGCGACCACGTGGCTAGCTGTTGCGATGACGGCAGGGTGAGTAGGCACTGTGCTGTGTACACAGTACAGTGACGTAAGGACGACCACTTGGTTAAGTTCTGCGATCACGGTAGGGTGGCTATAATGGCATGTCGTACATGAGGAGACTTATGGAAAATATTTCCAGAGTATTAACACAGTTGATTAGAAAGTGGGGCGTTTATTAATTTATTAACTCCTGTTAAAGTTAATTATAGAAGTAAACCTCATAAGTGATGAAGGGACGCTTGTATGTGTTATAAAGGTGGTGATAAACGGCCTGTACAGCATTGAAAACAACCAGACCATCAACTTCGACCGCCCTATAAAAGCTGTATCCATGGATCCCTTGTTTTACTTGGGCGGAAGTAAGAAGACATTCGTCTCTGGAGATGACAAGGTTTAACTTTCAAATTTGAAAAAAAAAAATAATGATAAAGCAGACTAATTAATGAATGTCACTCAACACCACTTTCTTACGTTGCAGAATGTTGAATAAAGAAATATTGACTTTTAATTTAGTTGTTGACATTACGTTGTTATATCTTAAGTTAAGGATGGATTAAAAATTTTAATATAAACACAGCGGTGGGTTTAAAAAGCTTATACTTGCGAACCGATCGGATGGCGCCATTAGGCATCTACAGCCGTGTTCCCACTAGGCGAAAACTAAGTTGTTTTATTGCTTGTAGCTGGAGTTAAGCGAGAGGGGATTTTTCGGGCGTGCGTCTAGTGTTCTGCATCAAGGTGAAGGACCGGTCAGAAGCATTAAGTGGAAGTCCTCTTTCATTGCATGGGCCAATGACGCGGTATGTAAACATAAAGATCCAGTATATAAACAAGTACACCTACGTAGAGTACCACGCATATGTGCTTTTAGCGCTTAGAATGAAAATGAAATTGGTAATAGTAATTAAAACTTATATGGTGTACTTCGTTGAAATAAAAATATTAATAATGAAAACGTAATTACAGTGATCATAATTTGAATTATATGTCAGAATACCTTTCTTTAGTAGGCTGATTTTGGCAAAAGTTGAAATGTATAGAAAAAAAATGGAAAGAAGAGGATATCTTTTTCAGCAGAATAAAATTTATTTTAAATAATAAATAGTCGTTATCTTCTATGTACTTAACAGGGCGTCAAAATGTATGACATGAGCTCAAAACAGAGGATAACATTCATAGCACGGGACGACACTGAGTATGTTTCTCCCTAAGTACCGTCCAAATGTAATTCAGATAGTTGAAAGATGTATTACAAATTGCGAGTTAGCTTCAGCACAAGAGGGCTAATTTGGAATTTAATATGGTGCGGCCTTGACATTTCAGCGGAACTCCATGTTTGCTGTTCATTTAAAAGCAGGATAGGGGTTAGATGTATATATCGAAATGTTAACCTTTTAAGACGTGCAAAAAGGGGAGAACAAATTCCTAACTTACCCTATAATTCCTTTACACTAGATGATTCATTCGCTTGTTGTTGATTGGAATTTTCCCGCGTCTTTGCACACACAGGTTACGCCCAGAGTTGTATCGCTGTTCATTGTGCTGGCAGAATAACAGAACGCTCATTATCGGCTGGGGCCACAGCGTCAAGGTAATCCTAAGCAGTAATACTAAGCGCATCGGATAACTAAACCTATTTTAACGTTCGTGTGAATGTGTTACTGCATGCTGGCCCGTGAGGTGTTTTGGCGGTGATTTGTTTCAACATTTGCTATCAATTAAACAGCCGGAATTTTCAGTACTTACTTGTATGTGTAGAGTTAAGAGAGTTGACATGTCTCACAGGTGTGCATAGTAAAGGACAGGCCGCAGCACGATGTGAGAGACCTCCCCAACAGATACGTAGAAATAGGTCAGTGCTTCACTTCGTCTTTTCCAAAATGCTAATAGTGCAAATTCATTGTGATCCCGGAAAACTGGTTTCCAAATGATAGGTCTTTCGTTATATAATTTATTAAAAGGCGGGAAAAGCCAAATGGTTACTTTGGAACGATTTATATCAGTACGTAACTATTACTTTAACTACTGTAATTCTGAAAAAATAGGACGTTATTCCCAGCAGTTGGTGGCTCGTGACAACCGGGTAACCCACCAGATAATTCCGTGTCATAACAATGCATATAAATGTAGCACCAGGATTTTCTCCTTAGGAATTTTTTCAATGCTTTTCTGCAATGACTTGGGGGTGGAGGGACTTGACACTGACGTTACGTGCACATTGTTGTTACAGTGTCACGCTGTTCGGAGCTGGACAGCTTGACACTGGCGTTACGTATACGTTGTCGTTACAGTGTCACGCTGTTCGGAGCTGGACAGCTTGACACTGGTGTTATGTACACATTGTCGTTAGTGTCACGCTGTTCCGAGCTGGACAGCTTGACACTGGCGTTACGTATACATTGTCGTTACAGTGTCACGCTGGTCGGAGCTTGGCAGCTTGACACTGACGTTACGTACACACTGTCGTTATAGTGTCACGCTGGTCGGAGCTGGACAGCTTGACACTGACGTTACGTACACATTGTCGTTACAGTGTCACGCTGTTCCGAGCTGGACAGCTTGACACTGACGTTACGTACACATTGTCGTTACAGTGTCACGCTGTTCCGAGCTGGACAGCTTGACACTGACGTTACATACACACTGTCGTTATAGTGTCACGCTGTTCCGAGCTGGACAGCTTGACACTGGCGTTACGTATACATTGTCGTTACAGTGTTACGCTGTTCGGAGCTGGACAGCTTGACACTGACGTTACATACACACTGTCGTTACAGTGTCACGCTGGTCGGAGCTTGACAGCTTGACACTGACGTTACGTACACACTGTCGTTATAGTGTCACGCTGCACGGAGCTGGACAGCTTGACACTGGCGTTACGTACACATTGTCGTTACAGTGGCACGGTGCTCGGACCTGGACAGCTTGACACTGGCGTTACGTACACATTGTCGTTACAGTGGCACGGTGCTCGGACCTGGACAGCTTGACACTGACGTTACGTACACATTGTCGTTACAGTGTCACGCTGGTCGGAGCTGGACAGCTTGACACTGACGTTACGTACACACTGTCGTTATAGTGTCACGCTGGTCGGAGCTGGACAGCTTGACACTGACGTTACGTACACATTGTCGTTACAGTGGCACGGTGCTCGGACCTGGACTACATGGTGTGCGGCGTGGCCCCTCACGGCACCAGCCTGGCGCTGCTCACCTACAGCGAGGACGAGGTCAAGCATGAGGTGAAGGTCATACGCCACGGCGCCGGCAAGGATGTCTGCGAGGGGCGGGGGTGGGAGGGGAACGTCCGGATGGAGTGGGGAATAACTTACTTTTAGCTACTTATTGGTGGATTTTTCGACAGTAAAAACATGATCTTGGTTAGGAAGGTTGAGATTTCCAATCACTCCCTCTCTTCCGTCCATATATTTCGTATTTAAACTTAAATAAAAGCATATACGAAAAAAATACAGGAAGAAAAAACAAGGGCAACCAATAAGTTTTAACTTTGGGTTCAGTTTTGCTGTTGCTTCTTTTGTGAATAGAACGGGAAGTTGGTTGCGCCGCGGCCGCACTTGCGGATGGTGGCCGCGACCATGGATGACATAGAGGAGTTATCGAACGACGCCCTGTCCATCCGTGGCTTCCAGGAGTACCGCTGCAATGACTACCATCTCGGTATGCTACTATGCCTCCTGACAGATACCAAAAAGCAAATGTTTTGTATTATTTGAGGGTGATTCAAAAAGTGTGCACACAAAATTAAGATTTTTTTGACACCGCTCACCCCCGTCCCCCTGCACGCAAAGTTTGTGACATTGCCAGCTGGATATTAACATTAGCCCCCCCCCCTCCCCCCTCATACTGCGTATACTGTTTATGGGTGACCCCTTATTATTCTCTCTTACATTGCGGTGGTTGATGTCCTGTCGCATCATAACATTATGAAGGTCAGTTCTGAATAGCAAATAAGGCTGTCGCTTGCTCAGTAAAATTCTCCAAGTTTTCAAGTTATTATATTGTTAAGATATGAGCTGAATAGTCAGGCGTGGCTGTAGTTCATCGTGGTGTGTGTGGAAACGACATACGGCGTGGAGTAAAATAATCTGTCGTCCTCTAGCTGGGTTGCTAAACTCGCAAGTAACAAAAAAAGCCACTCGGCTTGGCCTAACCAATGTGGAGTAAAACGAACAAATCAACCAGCCGATCGGGAGTATACAATGTTGTTAAGTGAAAAAGATTTGCCCGAAAGGCAGAAAAAATTGAGCGCTGGCAAAAAAGGCTTTAAAAGACTTTCAAAATAAATTAGAATGAGAAACAAAACTTTCTCCCTGGCCTAAGATGGTTTATACGAAAGAACAAATGACATTATAAGAAGCTGATACATGAATCGCAGTGAAGATGCACGCAGCGAAATATCCCAAGATGTAACACACGACAGAAGACGGTTAATTTTATTGCTGAAATAGGCCCTTGTCTTGTGTGATTTACTGTATTTATCATGTTTATTTACTAGAATGTCTGATAGAAGAAAGCATGTTCTTCGTCATTAGTCCTAAGGATATAGTGGTTGCTAAGCAACGCGATCAAGATGATCATGCCCAGTGGCTGTTGGAGCACGAACGTTTTGAGGTATCAACAATGTTATGCTTGTTATTTATTTATTTATTTATTTTTTATCGTTGTTTTATTGCTTGATCACATAGCATTGTTAGTTTTGTAAATAAAAAATATATCAGTATTTTCAGTACCTAAAAACTTGTAATTCAATCGGAAGAAACTGTCCCTTCCTCAGGTTATCTGTAATCTCATATACGTGTGGCGGTGATTTAAGATTACAAGTTCCTGGTAAAAAAGCCGGTCTCGTGAGACCCATTGAAGGCTAAAGAAGAATATATCATGACAATTTATAAACAGCGTCCTTGAACTAAGCTCGATACGCAGAAACAGTCGGAAGTATTTCTTGTTTATTTTTTGCCTCATGCGCTTTTCTTTACTCAAAATCAGACTGTTAATTGGGTTTGTCAAACTACGTGACTCCTTTTTGTTTGCCTGTTGGGGTTTCCACCGTTCCACTGCAGGAGCTTTTGGTGCTGCACGATGTTTACTTTAAACGATGTTTATTTTGCAGGATGTTTATTTTGAACGCTGTTTACTTTGCAGGATGTTTACTTTGAATGTTTACTTTGCAGGATGTTTACTTTGAATGTTTACTTTGCAGGAGGCCATGGCCGTAGCCTATGAGCACGAGAAGCTGCTGAAAAGATACACACCGCAGGTTGGTGTGCTTCTAAAAGTTGTCAAAGTTAACGATGATTTGCGTTTTCTTTAACAAATGCGCAACAAAACCTACATAGTCTTTGATGTTTTACACAAATAATTCTAAGGTTATTTAAATAATAAATGTCTGTGATTAACTGAAGGACTCTTTTGTTTAGAGATACTGTATAAGTTTATTTGAGTTTTTACAAGTTATATAGAAACGAAGGTCAGTTGTTGAAGATGTGACTTGCAATTGTAGGACATAGGTCGTCAGTATTTAGATCATTTGATTGGCGAAGAGAAGTATGACGATGCAGGG
The DNA here is from genome assembly GCA_949752745.1 of Protula sp. h YS-2021. Lineage (NCBI taxonomy): Eukaryota > Metazoa > Annelida > Polychaeta > Sabellida > Serpulidae > Protula > Protula sp. h YS-2021. The sequence goes on along the minus strand of OX457028.1, from coordinate 66,526,794 downwards.
CGCTTGTGTATCAAAATACTGGGCAAAAGCAAGGAATTGTGGGAGCAGGAAGTGTTCAAATTTGCCAAAATAGGTACAGGATGCCAGTTTCTGTAACTTAAAGAACTACAAAGAAAAAAAGTTGGAGTTTAAGTGGACCAAATCCGTATGAGCTTAGTTATAACCAATGTTAACGGTTTTACACAAAGCATTATTTAGTCTGCATTAAAAGTCATACAGATTCAGTGAAACGATTCTAGTTTCTTTTATGCAAAGTCACATTTATTGTGAAGCATAGGCCATTGAAATCATGTATTGAATTTCGCCAGGTCACTTGGAGGCTATTGCTAAATATTTGCCATTACGCGAGCCCAGACTGGCTCCCAGTATATACGAGATGGTGCTCAATGAGTTCTTGCAGAAAGATCAAAAGGTATACATGGAAAGACACGCGGAAACAATGTGACATGTCAAGAGTGGCGGGGGGGGGGGGGGGGGTGACGGGGAGGGAGGGAGGGGTAGGGGAGTGGGGGGTGGGCGAGCGGGAGCGGGTTAATCGGGGTAGTGGGTTGAGCGAGTGCGGGGGATTGGGGGAGTCGGGGGAGGGAATTGGGGGGTGTAGGTTACGGGGCTTAAGGGAGTGGATGGAGGGAATTGGGGGAGTAGGGGGTGAATTGGGGGAGTAGGGGTGAATTGGGGGAGTAGGGAGTGAATTGAGGAAGTAGGGAGTGAATTGGGGGAGTAGGTTACGGGGCTTAAGGGAGTGGATGGAGGGAATTGGGGGAGTAGGGGGTGAATTGGGGGAGTAGGGGTGAATTGGGGGAGTAGGGAGTGAATTGGGGGAGTAGGGAGTGAATTGGGGGAGTAGGGAGTGAATTGGGGGGGTAGGGAGTGAATTGGGGGAGTGGGGGCAATGGATTTGGGGGAGTTGCGGAGGAGGTTGGGAGAGTTAGGGAGGGAATTGGTGGCAGGGGATTGGGGGAGTGGGGGAGGGAATTGCGGGAGTGGGGGAGGGGTTGGTGGATAAGAGGGAGGGAGTCGGAGGCGTGGGTCAGGGGGTTGATGGAGTAGAGGGAGGGAATTGCGGGAGTGAGGCTGCAGAGAAGAGGATGCTTTCCAGAAAGGGGATAAATTCCAGCACAACATGACCAATGCGTTTTCTCTGTAATTTTAGACCAACTGAACATTTTATGAATTGGCCATTGTTGCATAAGTAATATAAGGATTTGCAATTTAAGTTTTAGGGTGAAATAAGGACAGATTCTCGTGATCCTTAAAAAAGGGTATGATATAATTTTGAAGTGCCCTATTTTTGCAGAAAGTGTTGTTTTTGTTTGTGGTAAGGTCCTCAGATGAGAAATGCTCTTAAAAATTAATTTTCACCCCTGCACGACATCTGTTGCGCTCTGTCTTTCCCCCCTCCCCCCTCCCGCGCCGTGTAACGGAAGTAAAACAATGCTCTCTCGTCATCTCGCCTTTCTTGTTTGTATGGCAGGATACTAAAGAATTGCTAAAATAACTTCTCCCCTGTATAGGGATTCCAAGCCTTAATCAGGGATTGGCCGTGTGATGTGTACCACATACAGACGTTAGTCAACGCTGTGTTAGACAAGCTGGACAGAGACCGGACGAACGCCGTGCTGCTGCAGTGTCTCGGCCACTTGTAAGTGATTGGCAGGTCCCCGCTACAGTGTCTCGGCCACTTGTAAGTGATTGGCAGGTCCCCGCTACAGTGTCTCGGCCACTTGTAAGTGATTGGCAGGTCCCCGCTACAGTGTCTCGGCCACTTGTAAGTGATTGGCAGGTCCCCGCTACAGTGTCTCGGCCACTTGTAAGTGATTGGCAGGTCCCCGCTACAGTGTCTTGGCCACTTGTAAGTGATTGGCAGGCCCCCGCTGCAGTGTCTCGGCCACTTGTAAGTGATTGGCAGGCCCCCGCTACAGTGCCTCGGCCAATTGTAAGTGATTGGCAGGTTCCCGCTACAGTGTCTCGGCCACTTGTAAGTGAGTGGCAGGTCCCCGCTACAGTGTCTCGGCCACTTGTAAGTGACTGACAGGTCCCCGCTACAATGTCTCGGCCAAGTTGTAAGTGACTGACAGGTCCCCGCTACAATATCTCGGCCCAGTTGTAAGTGATTGACAGGTCCCCGCTACAATGTCTCGGCCCAGTTGTAAGTGACTGACAGGTTCCCGCTCCAATGTCTCGGCCCAGTTGTAAGTGATTGACAGGTCCCCGCTACAATGTCTCGGTCCAGTTGTAAGTGACTGACAGGTTCCCGCTACAATGTCTCGGCCCAGTTGTAAGTGATTGACAGGTCCCCGCTACAATGTCTCGGTCCAGTTGTAAGTGATTGACAGGTCCCCGCTACAATGTCTCGGCCCAGTTGTAAGTGACTGACAGGTTCCCGCTACAATGTCTCGGCCCAGTTGTAAGTGATTGACAGGTCCCCGCTACAATGTCTCGGCCCAGTTGTAAGTGATTGACAGGTCACTGCTGCAGTGTATTGATCTCATGTAACTGCGTCTAGTAATAAAATACTGCATACAAAGGATTTCGCTGTAAGATCATTTTTTACTCAGTAGAGTGGTGTTTAAAAAGTTAAAACTGCGTAGATTATGTCTGATTCGTGTGATGTGACGTTTTCTCGAAACAAACGTGTAAAATGTAGCTCTTATATGTTGCAGGTACAAAAACGACAAGAGATATGATAAAGCTTTGGGAATCTTCCTCAGGTACTTGACTTTGTACTTACGTCATTGACAGTAGAAATAAAATTTAATTTTAATCCACCAAAGTGGCTAGACAACTTGCGTAAGTGTGTGGTCTTCTACTGGTAGCTCGGCGCATTCGGTTTCTCCTGCAGTATATTCGAATAATGCGTAGTTTACTAGAATGACGCTTTTGCTAAGTTTCTAATTGGGTCAAAGTGAATCAAATTTATGTCAAGGCAATAAAAGATATTTTCTTTTCCTTTATTTTTTTTTGTTTACTAGGCTAAAGGATCCGAGTGTGTTCGAGCTGATACACAAGCACAATCTGTTTAATGCCATTAGCGATAAGATTATTATGTTGATGGACTTCGATAAGCCGAAAGCCGTGGATTTGCTGCTGGAAAATATCGACAAGATCCCGGTTTGCTTTTAATGCTAATGACTGGCGTTCGAATTCTGTTTTGCTGTCATTGTATTTATTGAGAAGACACATGTTTCAAAATAAAGTTGAGCTGACATGTGATGTATGCATCTGAGGAAAATAATAAAAATGCATTTACATATATAAAATAAAATAACTATAATAATAATAGTAATAAAACTAATTATTTTCTTTTTGCCGTTTTATTTTTTGTGACTGAATGTCATAATCTTTTCATCGGGGATGTACGTGATATTAAGCGCTGAAACAAAAGAAAAACCTTCCAGCAGACAACTGGTCGTTCTACGACGTCGCAACAGTGTCGTTGTAGCTTTGCGGCGTCGCTGTTGTTGTAGTGTAAATTCTTGCAGTGACCACACAATTTGTTTATGTTATAGGTTTCGAAAGTGGTTGAACAATTAGACAAAGCCCCTGCTTTACTTCACGTTGTAAGTTTTTCAGTTAATTCTTTTACTTGAGAATTACGTCACTGCGAAGCTTACCTAGCAGCAAGCGGACGTAAGAATCACGTCCGGCAGTCGTTCCCTTATGTTATGTAGGATTCTTCACGCAGTAAGTCAAACAACTTAATTTCCAAGAAGATAGTAGTATTTAATACTGCTGGTATTTCGATACTTAAGTGCATATGCTGGTCCTTTCAGTACTTGGACAGGCTGTTCAAGAAGGACGCACTGGCTGGTCAGGAGTACCACGCTAGGCAGGTGAAGCTCTACGCCGAGTTTGACCGTGCCAGGCTGATAGGTTTCCTGCGTAGCAGCAGCTACTACCCGCTACAGCAAGCCTTGGAGGAGTGCGAGCAGCGAAACCTCATCCCGGAAATGGTGTTTTTGTTAGGTTAGGTTCTGATGTTCTTTTCCCCCCGTTCCTGTTGTTAAGGTGTGTAGTCTGTTTGTCAAATATGCCAGTTTACGCAAGAGCTGGCGGACTAGTGATACTTGCGTAATCCTCACGACATTTTATTTAATCTCTGTGTTAACTAATGTGACTGACAACCATTTAACACTGTGTTTGCGGACTGTTTAATCCCTGCTTGTGCAGTTTAATTAAAACTGAAGGTCAAATCAGCGTCAACTGATCTCAGAACAAGGGTAACTGCTTGTCTGAGGAGAGGACTGGGTTGTTGAGGGAGGGGGGGGGGGTGAGGGGGGCAGAGGTGACTTTGCGAACTATGACCCATGTGTGTAATGTTTGTGCTGTACTATGTAGGGCGCATGGGCAACACGAAGCAGGCATTGCAGCTGATCATGACGGAGCTGAAGGACGTGAGCCAAGCCATCGAGTTCTGCAAGGAGCACTCGGACAAAGAACTGTGGGAAGATCTCATCGATTTCTCCATAGATAAACCCGATTTTATCACCGGGCTCTTGCATAATATCGGCACACACGTCGACCCGATTATACTGATAAGGAAGATAAGAGAGGGCATGGAGATACCTGGGCTGAGAGATTCACTTGTTCGGATTCTGCAGGATTATAATTTACAGGTATGTATAATATACAGAATCACGGCCAGTATCGATCGCATAAAGAGCAGAATGTATCAATATTTAACCCATAAATGTGCTTCCGTTTCAGAACTGAGCTCTCGACATTTATTGGCATGAAAAATGATTGTACTTGGAATAATGGATTGCGCTTCATTTTAAGACAGTTGAATAAAAGTGTATGAGTCAAGGTAAAGAAAAAATACATTAAGTTAAGGCCAAAATTGATAAAATCTTGTCCGACTTCACTCTGATGATGAATATTAGAAAGTTGTCCAAACGGTTATGAAAGCTTGCCCTGCATATTAGAAAAGAGCTGTATAAACACCATAAATAAATAAGATTATTCTGGACCGATTTACGCTGCCTTATTATCAGAAAATGAAGTTCAGAAATACAAAAGACAAGAAAAAGGTGGATGGCATGTTGTTATTCACTGTTACAGATATCACTCAGAGAGGGCTGCAAGAAAATCCTCGTATCCGATTGCTTCAGTTTGCTGGAGAAACAAGTGAAAATACAGAGGCGGGGCATCAGTGTGACGTCATCACAGCGCTGTCAATCATGCCAGCAGCCGCTCATTGCCAAGGGTAAGTGACGTCACAAGTGTCTACGGATGAAATGGTGATATCCGTAAAAATGTATAAAACATTTATTCGTTATCCAGTTAGATTTAAATAAAAGTAGCACATGTAAATAAGCTGTGAATTAAACTGTTTAGCAGCAAATGGATTCTATACAGATATAGTGCTGTCAGTGTCGACACTAAAACTCGGAAAATAACAGACCTTACAGTCATTACACAATGGTGGCATTTGTGACGTTGACAGACGCTACAGTCATTACACAATGGTGACATTTGTGACGTTGACAGACGCTACAGTCATTACACAATGGTGACATTTGTGACGTTGACAGACACTACAGTCATTACACAATGGTGGCATTTGTGACGTGGACAGACACTACAGTCATTACACAATGGTGGCATTTGTGACGTGGACAGACGCTACAGTCATTACACAATGGTGGCATTTGTGACGTGGACAGACGCTACAGTCATTACACAATGGTGACATTTGTGACGTTGACAGACACTACAGTCATTACACAATGGTGACATTTGTGACGTTGACAGACACTACAGTCATTACACAATGGTGGCATTTGTGACGTTGACAGACACTACAGTCATTACACAATGGTGGCATTTGTGACGTGGACAGACGCTACAGTCATTACACAATGGTGGCATTTGTGACGTGGACAGACGCTACAGTCATTACACAATGGTGACATTTGTGACGTTGACAGACACTACAGTCATTACACAATGGTGACATTTGTGACGTTGACAGACGCTACAGTCATTACACAATGGTGACATTTGTGACGTTGACAGACACTACAGTCATTACACAATGGTGACATTTGTGACGTTGACAGACGCTACAGTCATTACACAATGGTGACATTTGTGACGTTGACAGACGCTACAGTCATTACACGATGGTGACATTTGTGACGTTGACAGACGCTAGTCATTACACAATGGTGGCATTTGTGACGTTGACAGACGCTACAGTCATTACACAGTGGTGTCATATGTGACGTTGACAGACACTACAGTCATTACACAATGGTGGCATTTGTGACGTTGACAGACGCTACAGTCATTACACAGTGGTGACATATGTGACGTTGACAGACACTACAGTCATTACACAATGGTGACATTTGTGACGTTGACAGACACTACAGTCATTACACAATGGTGACATTTGTGACGTGGACAGACACTACAGTCATTACACAATGGTGACATTTGTGACGTGGACAGACGCTACAGTCATTACACAATGGTGACATTTGTGACGTGGACAGACGCTACAGTCATTACACAATGGTGGCATTTGTGACGTTGACAGACACTACAAATACTTTCATATTTTTATGGTCGTTTACGGCCTGGCCGGCGTGAGGTTGTATCAGCCATGTTAATGTCTGACTCGTTACTGGGTTTATGTTGCAGACGTTACTGGGTTTATGTTTTAGACGTTACTGGGTTTATGTTGTAGACGCACGCTATATGAGTAACGTGTCCGTCTTCTTCTGCCACCATGCCTTTCATGAAGATTGTCTGCCCGCCCACAATATGGTGAGTGCACTTGAACATGTTAAGCACTTGATTCTGAACATGTCAATCACGCCTGTTCCTCGCGTTTAAAGGCACGTAATCACAGACTACTCGAGTAACCAGGAGTGGTATTCTGCTCTGTCCTTATATTTAAGGAGGTCCTTATTCTTGAGATTAGATGGTTCATCCTTAATTTTTATCCTTATTTTTAAAAGACTTTGTTAAGTTTGAGGATAGAGCAGAATAGCTTTTTCATCCTTATTTTTTAAAATAAGGACATCCTTAAAAATAAGGACAGAGCAGAATTCCACTCCAGTACAGCGTCAGTACCCAAGCAAAGGTTGGCGATAAGGTGTTAAATGTCTTAGATTGGCGTATGAAGGCGCATGCGTCGTTCTTAATCCATTCATTGGTTTTGCAGGAATCGTGCATGTTATGTAATACACAAAAGAGAGGTCCAGGAGTGTATTCTTCCCAAAAGCGATGATCCCGACATGGTTGCCAAGGTTACCCAACTACCTGCAGATCCATAGTTGCCATTAGGAACTGAAACTTGGAGCATTCTGCACTTTGTGTCTAGTCGGAATAATTGTGCACGTTCGAATCTGAATTGAAACTTTGCAGTTTTTATGGTGATTTAAAGTGGAACAGAATTAAATAAAAAAAAATGAAATTGCAGCTTATTTTTCTGTCTAGTTTTTTCTGGTAGGTGGGTGGGGAGACGGATGGTGGGGAGGAGGGAGACGGCTGGATGGAGGGGGAGGTGGGGGGTGGCAAAGTACGGGGAGCGGGGGAGCAATCTCTCCCTGGCAAAGGAAGGAAGGTGGTGACGGGTGCCTTGTTGCAATGTTTTAGGCGTCGCGCTTCTTCAAAGTTATCATAACGTCTCATCGCACAGATTTATTCACAGTCATTTGTCACATAATTAGTTGTTTCGCAAGCCCTTTTAATTGCACACACTTGTTTCTACATTTATACTTGACCAATTTCCAATTGAATTTGTTATATACAAGCGAAATAGGCAAAAACAGGCAAAAATTCTCCAAAATAGTTCTGCTGAAAGCAAAAGACAGCATTAGGAAGTTTATTCTGAATGTTGGCCAGTGACTGCACAGAACTGCATAGTCCCGTAGTCGATCAAAGCCTCGGTGATCGTTAAGCAAACTGAAAGCAAACTTTGTACGCGAATTTCTATTATTTGAGCACATTCATGTTGTGGTGTTAATACTATGATCAAAATCTTTCCCCGTAGAATTACAGGGAACCAAAAAGCACTTGAACAGTAGATTGAAATGGGTTAAAATACCTTGTGTGTCAGCTGACCCCATGACCGAAATTGTAGCTGTGAACAGTTTTTTAAGTGAATGCCATGGCTACTCCCAATAACCCAAACAATAAACTGCAAAAGAAAGACTATTCCCATACGATAAAAGAATATTTCAATTTTTACGAGTTTGGTGGATCTGCTGTTCAATTGCATTTCACTTCCCTCGTATGCTTGTAAAAGCTGTCGCGACACGTGGAACAGGAACAAGTACAATGTCACGTAACTGATCTGAACGCAGAATTTATACAGCGTCGAAGTGTCCTGGTGCCCGCTATTCTGTACCGGGCAAGTTAAACCGCATCATTGGCGTTTGATCAAAAATGGCTGTAATGGCCAATACAGGTTTTTGTCGGGGGCGGGGGGTGGGGGGGGGGGAGCTCAACCTGAAAAAATCAACCGAAGTAGTGAAGTTGCCGGTGTGATATGTAGATTTGACCCCCTCTAAATGTTGACCCCCCGGTCAGATCTACATATGTAGATGTGACCGGGGGGGTCACAGTTTTGGGCATGTAATATTGACCCCCTCTATGGAATTTTGACCCCCCTGAAATTTTTAAGTTTTTCAATTATTATCGTTAACTACACATCACTCCGTGCAGTAATGTAGAATCCATCGAATCAAAGGGACCTGAACACTTATTTTATGTATTATACGCATTGAAACTGCAACTGCCACATCTTCGATTGGGCCCATGTGCATCCTGTGAATCAAACGGAACGGGAACAGTTCTTTTATTCATTGTATTATATAACCAGAGTAGAACATAAAATTGCAATTACCATATTTTTAACAGGGCCCGTGTGGATCTTTTGAATCAAAGACTTCTGTACATCTTTCTTGCATTGTGCTTTTATACCCAGCGTCGATCATGCCGCGCTGCTATTGCAATTTATATGTAATGCTTCGGATTGCAATTACATACTAAGAACTCAAGGAAATTAAATTTGATTGGGTTTCATTGGTTTTGGAATTGCAATTATTTACTAAATATTCAAGGAAATTTATTTTGATTGGTTTTCAAATCTTGATTACATTTTTATTGGCCCATGTATGTTAAGCAGTTACTCATTTTGGCCCATATAAGGCAGTCCGATTGCTGGTTTTAGCATCTGAAAATTATTATTGACAAGTAATTCAAAGTCACTAATAATAAATCAAAAGGCATTAAAAGGGAGAAAACCATACGACAAACAATAACAAGATAATGGACATATTCACAGACAAAAATATAGGGGGTCAATATTACATAGAGGGGGTCAATATTACATGGCTGACAGCTATGTAGATTTGACCGGGGGGTCAAATCTCCATGGGGGTCAATTCTACATCTCACACCGGTCAAACGCTTTTTGAGTTCAGCAGTCATTTTTTTCTTGATTTTTTCAGCGGAGTGAGGGGGGGGGGGGGGGGTGGGTGGGTGTTTCAATGTACTTACGAAACATTGCTAGAAAGTCCTTTTGTGTACAAAGCGTTGTAAGAAGTTCCTCATTGTTGCAAATTGGTTGAAAATTTTTAGTTTATTGAGAAGTTCAAAGCTGTGGTTTTCTAAATGCGCAAACATTCTAAAGAGTCGAATACATAACAAATACACATTTTTCAGTTGAAACAGATTTTAATAGGAGGAATGTAACTGTAATTTACATTATTTTTCGTCTTAACATGTATTTTTTATTTTTTAAATTCAACGAGTGAAAAACGACATGGGTCATGTGACAATTAGTCTTCTGAATTTGTCGCCAATGGCAGAGGAGATTTTTGTTTACAAATGTAAGAATACATTATGTTTGTGAGGTGGACCTGAAAACAGTCATCTTTTACAGTTCAACCTCATCTACTCCTGCCAACAATGTCTCCACCAGTCAAGAGGATGGCTGCTTAATTCCACTGTCTCGCCAACCGTTGTGTAAATGTTTGCTCATCGTACGCACATTCTTCTCGTAGGCTGGGTCATTTGCTAAATTCACCGTCTGCTCTGGGTCGAGTTTCAGGTCGTACAATTCAGAGGCTTCCAGTGAATTCCAATCCGGAACATTGCGGTTCTTCCGAAATTTAACCCATTCTGTGTAGCGAAACTTTAGATTGCGTATGGAAAAGCCCATGAGATTGTTCCACTGGGCATTTGAAACCTGCAATAAAGGTCCTTGCAGTGAAACTGAACAATAAATCGGCCTGAGCTAACGTATAGGCAGCACGAACCATGTTTTTCAGGGTATAATTTCTGTCCGTGTCCTTCTACTGGCAAGCCACATTAAGATGATTGTAGATATGTCATGTTAAAATCACCCCAACTCTAAATAATTATTATAATTAAGCACATTTATGCCTGCGTTTCAGAAAGTTTTTTTTTCTTATAGGTATGCCTCATATTCATGTTACAATAACAGCACTTGAAATGAATATTGTACCCAGGCACACATGTACTTCTTTCATCGCTCTGCTACCAGACAACCCAGATGACAAAAAAAATATTGTCATTGTTTCGTCAATAACATTTTTTAACAAGTAAAAATATCGCCCAAATCTAAATATAAAACAAATGTTTTACTGAGGCCACAGACGAAGTCACCTATGCGTTGTGTTTTCATTCACCGAGTCGTGTTTCATGGGGAGAAACTGTATGTGCTGTTTCAATAGCCTCTGTATTGATTTAGCCCAGCCATTGGATGGGCCCATACAATGATGTGGTGTTTCAATGCTGGGGTGTTTCAATGCTATATGTGTAAACGATTTTTCAATATGCTCCTCCTACATTTCTGGTCCGATTGTTTAGAAATTTGGCAGGAATATTTCATAGGTACCTCGACGCAGCCCTACCACGTATTTCGTTTTTAAGAGATTTGGCGGAAAACGGCCAAATTTCAGAAAACACACAGACACACATACACAAAATGCTACTTTTGACCGATCGTTTTGAAATTCTACAGGAATATTTCCTAGAGATTTCTCTACCAGTCTTGTATTTTTTGCCGATTTGGTCAGTATTGGCCAAAATATTGGCAAAAAAAAAAAAAAAAAAAAAAAAACCGGTAAAATTCAGGAAATCACAAAAATGGTACTCTTCTTATCCGTCTTGCCTGCAAAATGTTCCCCTGAAATTCCTCCAGTCATTCTTGTATTGTTTTGGCAATTCCGTCAAAATATTGCAAAAAAAAAAAAAACGGCTAAATTTCTGAAAAAAAACACAAAATGCAACTGCCAGGGGCTCGATTTTTCACCAAGTGTAAGTTATGGGTAATTTTTCAGAATCGCTTACCAAGTTTTGCAGGCTGTATTCATAAACAGTTTTGCCTCCCCCAGAAGCAGAAATGCAGTTATAATAATCCCAAGTTTGACATAATTAATAATCCCGAAACATTGTAAACAGCGTTGAACAAAATTATATGCAAAATCGGTATATGTAAATTCAGAAAAACGCAAAAAACGCTACTCGTGTAGCAGTTGTGATTGAATCATTTTAAAATTTAACAGATATTTGTGGGTAGTAGTATTTTCGTTTTTGGTTCGGTAAAAACTGGCCAAATTTGACAGGAAAAATGTAAGACCATAAGCAATGGTGTTTGTTTCACAGATCCGGTCCGATTGCTTTTGATGATAATTTGATAGCAATGTTACTCAGGAGTCTACCAAATGTAAATTTGGTCAAATTTACCTTTATAATGTCTTCGCTTTCACGGTTAGGGAGAATGCCCATGGCAGTGTTGCCACACTATACTTTTTTTTTAAAAGTATATACTTTTTTTTTGAAAAATGGCCTTAAATACTTTTTTTTATACTTTTATACTTTTTTTTATACTTTTTTTTGCCTTCATACTTTTTTATACTTTTTTTTTTGGAATCACGAAAAAAAACTTTTTTTATTTCTTAATTCCTTTCAGGAAAAATGTTTCTCTTTCCGAAAATAAATACGTTTTACTATTTTCCTTGTTTAATTTTTTTTTTAATTTTTTTTTTTTTGCTTATAAAAGTATCTGCTGTTTGCTTATGTATTTTTATACTTTTTTGCCTTTATTCTTTTTTTATACTTTACTGTACTTTTTTTCAATTTCTGCATTCCTTTCAGGAAAATATTTCCCTCTCCGACACTAACTACGTTTTACCATTTTCCTTGTTTCCATTTTTGTTTCCTTATAAAAGTATATACTTTTTTACTTATGTATTGGTACTGGTTATTAAAAGTAATATCAAAGGGTGACCTTTAGATCACGAGCAGATGCTCACTTGTTAACAATAATATGTTTATTTGCCAAAGAAAAAAAATTTTTTTTATTTTTTTACTTTATTTTTTATCTTTTTTGCTTATTCGCACGAAACATATTTTTTGCGTATCAAAGTATAATCTGTTGTTTATTTCTATACTGTTATCGTTTTCTAGTCACGATATTTGAATGTATTAACCTGCTATATGATTTCAGATTACATACCGGAATGTAATGTTCAGAAATTAACATCTTGATTCACATGAAGTTAATGTTTGTTCTACATAGAAAACAGAGTTACAGAAATAGTCCTCCAGCAGTTACTGTCACTCGATTCTTGGATCTATTGGGTTTACTTGTGGGATGGGATAGGGAGGGATAAATCCAAGGTCGTAATGATAGTAGTCTGCTGGTAGGCTGATTTGCATTTTTTTTTCAAGACATTTTATGTTATATCTATAGATTTCCAGAGAAATACCTCTAAAAATTGCCCTTTGAACATCGCTTTCCAATTTTTTAAGCTCCTTTTATCAAGTATTATATTTTTTTTAGGGTTGACCATGTACGTATTGTTTATGACATACCAACAATCACCACTACATAAGTAATGATGGTAGAAATAAATGCGAGCGCCGAAGGCGCGAGCCGAAAAATTTTGCCCTAAAAAATACTTTTTTTTATACTTTTTTTTTTTTGAAATACTTTTAAAAATATTTTTTTTTATACTTTTTTTCATGGCAAAGTGAGTGGCAACACTGCCATGGACGTTCTTGTTTGTTATTTTTTTATTAAACGACAAAAGCGCCAAAAACATCAGTGCACACATACACCAGTGCAGTTGTAGGTTCTCGAAATTTGTCAAACTGGACAATGTGCGCTATCTTCTTTTTGAACAAATCCTGCATGGACTGCTTGACCAACACTTATCTGCGTGTTTACTTAGCTGGTGTATCGCAACGTCACAAAATACTTGCAATGGTATTTGAAACAATGGGTAATCCAATGTAGCTCAGGTCAGACCATCCTCAGGTATTTCAGCATAGACAATTTGCAACATTTGGAAGATTATGAGTTAAAAATAAAAATTTTTGCTGTGAACAGGAAATTATACCAGTTAATTGAACTTTAGCATCTAGTGACCTCGATGTTTTAGGACAGAGTCACCGAAAGTTAATCGTCGGCCGGCAATTGTTTCACTGAAACTGGTTACGGATGTCAGAAGTTATGCTCCGAAAAATGTAAAGGTCAATATTAGACAGAGGGATGGGCAGACACGTCAATATAATCGGGATGTCTTGCGTATTCGGGGGAGGGGGGGGGTGTAAAATTCACCCTTTCGCGCTTTCTTTTCAAACATTTAAGCAGTAACTTAATTATGATTTCAACCTATTAAACTACAAAATATCTGCTTATAAATTATCTACACAGTGTGAATGTTGATTTTTGCCTTTAAATATCAGAGCAAGAGAATGGAATTTTTCCTCTTTTTGGACAAAAAAACCAATGGTTTTGTTTAGGATTATTGGGTTCTGTTTCCCGTCTCAAATGTGGTTCAATTGTGCAGTGGTTATTTTTACCATATTATATATATATATATATATATAATATGGTAAATATATCATATATATATATATATATATATATATATATATATATATATATATATATATATATATATATATATATATATATATATATATATATGAAATGCGATGAAATGAAAGTTATCAATGGAAGGGTGCTGCTACCCAAAATGACGCGGCAGCTTGATGAGCTACCGTAACGCCGCCCCACAAAGGTTCGTGTGTAAAAGGCGCAACACCAACCTATAGCTCGGAGAAACAACTGAGGCAGATCTGCGGGCAAAAGAAACCTGAAGGTCATTGTTATATGTAATACAGTCTCCTTGGTTTAAAATGTTAAAACAAAGATTGCTTTGGCTTCTTCCGCATATTTCAACGAGTAATGTTCAAATTTGCCACCTTCAGTAAATTTTATGCACTGTGGTTAAAAAGTATGATAATGTCTGTGTACTCCATGACTTTGCAAAAATGTTTAAATTTGTATTTCTTACTTTTCCATTTCGTTTAACTTGTGAGAATACCCTTTGTTTCCAATCACTCCTTTTAGGGTTTTCAACTAACGCCATCAGGCTGGTACCCTCTCGACACACTTCAACATTTGCTGATTCTTTTGGACACAATGGCACTAGAACAATTTAAACAACAAGTAACATATTAAACTTATCGCTTCTAAACCTGTATCTATTTTATTATTAACAAAATATAGAAAAATACTTAAACCTTTTTAACATGGCTATTTAATTTAAAGTTGAATTAGCGTCAATATAGTGTCGAAGAGGAGTATGAGAAGAACCTGGCGGAAGTCCTGCTGCTTCCACAATTGTTGGATAAATATCTACGAACTCTGTCAATTCGGTTGTAATAATGCCGCCGTCCGTCTGCCCTGGGATGCGAATCATCACGGGAGCTCGTAGCGATTCTTCAAACAGAGTCCTTTTGCACCATGCATTGTGTTCACCTGCAGATTACACAAAACTGCAATTTGCTTTTACACTGTCGGTATTTTCTACAAAAGTAATAACATTTCATTATTGACATTCAAGTTTCATCATTCAATATTGTAGCAGAAGCCGAGGAATCCATAGTGGTGGCCAAACTCCATATAGCAGAATTCCATTATCTCAAACTTGAATATCTTAAATTCCATATGTATCGAACAATTTTTATTTGGATATCTCGGACTGAGGTATCTTGGTGGGTATCCAGACAGAAGGGCCTTGGACAAAAGGGCCTTGGACATAAGGGCCTTTCCCAAAACGGCCTTTCCCAAAAAGGCCTTTCCCAAAACGGCCCTAAATGAAAAGTTGGACAAAAGGGCCTTGAGAATTTTTTTCTAGGATTTTGAGTTTTAATTATTTAATAAAATATGTAATAAAATAACAAGTAAAAAACATTCATTGTGTTTTTAAAGATAACTGCCTTGATGGTTTGTTTCAGTTTCTCCCCATCACTCTCTTGAGATTTCCGAAACCCTGTGCCACAGGTAATCTCTGTTATACCAATCACTGGCTTGATGTTTTATTCATTGTAAAGACGCTTTCAGTTACTTCCCATCACTGTCTTTAGATGTCAGATTTCGGAGTCATTGTGCCACAAAAGATAATCTCTGCCCTTTGTTTCGTTCCTCTCCACTGTGCTGCTTAAACACACGCGCTAAGCCGGATGATGTTGGCGTGTCAGTGTCTTGTCGATATATGACTTCTGAATTTGAGGTCTTTATTTGAACTGTGGCCAACAGCAATGGATATAAGACAAAGTAATAAAGGACAGCCAAAAATTTGTCTCGATGAATCAGGCAATAAAATCAATAAACTTTGTTTTTGGAGTTTTTGTTTTATTACACAAAAAATAAAAATAATTTTGAGAACCATATCCGAAAAAAATTCTCAAGGCCCTTTTGTCCAACTTTTCATTTACGGCCGTTTTGGGAAAGGCCCTTTTGGAAAAGGCCGTTTTGGGAAAGGCCCTTATGTCCAAGGCCTTTTTGTCTAGGGCTCTTCTGTCCCGGATTCATCTTGGTGGGCTCCGCGTTTGCAAACGGAAAATTCAGAATGGCTGAAATTAATATCACGCAAATGTGACCCTATGACTCACCCAGTTGCCAGCCGTGGTCACCAAGAAAAGCAACAATGGTATCGTTTCTCAGTCCAAGAATATCGAGTTCATCGAGTAGTTGTCCAACAAGGTCGTCTATATAACTGATGCAACTGAATAAGATAAAATAAAAATATGCATATAGTAGCAATGCAGCTTGGACTCTTTTGTAAAATATCTACAGTTAAACAAAATGTCAAAGTAACATTTGATTAAGTCACCCCCACCCAACGTTACACGAAACGCCTGGGCATTAAAAGTTGTTTTATTTTTGGCTGTATTGATAAGTTTTTCAGTGGAAAGTGCGTTCTACAGCGTGAATGCAAAGTGCTGGTAAGAGCCTTGCCGTAAGTGAAACTGCTTTTGGACTTGACTTGAAATGAATCGGCATTGAGCTCACAAAACTGTCAATGAGATATGATTGTTGAGTTGTTCCTGTTACTACTTGAAATTTGCATTCGAATCCAATATTGTCCTGTGTTATTGTTTTTCTGACAGGAGTAAGAGGTTTGATTGTAATCCTTCAGATACCAGATAACAGCGTTAAAATTGAGGGATTAATTATTGTGACCGCCTGTAGAAACTAGATCAAGAGCAAAATATTTGCGGAGGCGAAGGAAGGTAGAGTCCTTTGCTGCACGGTAAAAGCGACGAAAGTGATGTGATGAGTTTCTGTGGTGATCATAAGGTTTCTTTGTAACAACATGACACCTAAATGGAACATTTATGCCAACACTAATAACGAGTTTGCTAATGTTTTTTATTTTAGTGTATATTGTTTCTTTTTGGATGATTCGTAACATAGGTAGAGGACAGGGATAGTTTGATTCGTTTGGTTATTTGAAGCATATCGTTTTAATAAATGAGATAAACTATTACAATAAATAACCGTTTTTTAAGTTTTTGAACTTTTTTTCGTCTACTAAAAACCACTTTTGCCTATTATAATTGTTATTATGGACACCATAACTGTTTGAAACATGTGGGCTGATTTTACAGATTTTTATAAGGCTTACGTTTCAAATCTTATTTACATGGTAAGCTTGCATGATCTTTGAAGCTGTTTTAATATATTATTGTTATTTTTGTTAGTCGAAGGTTCACACTGTATTGTACAGAAATTACCTTGATATAATGACTGAATGTTTAGATTTATATTTGTTACATTTGAAAACTACACTAAATTCTAGCATCTACAGATATGACGCTGGTATCTGTGGTGCACTCGTCTTTCAAATTATATAAAATTCTTGCATCATGATAGCTGTAGGTCTGTTTTATATAACACATTCTAATATTATGATATTCTAAAGCAGTACCTGTAATATGCACGCCTTAGTTCTAATATTTTGGATTCTGGTAGTGTCTCATTATAAGCACAGCTTTCCATAACATCCGATTTATTGCAAAGCCCACCACACCTGCTCCATGCTACATGCGGAAAATCCTCGGGAACGCTACGAGTTGACGGAAACTGTATGACATTTTCCGGATACTTAGCCAAATATTCTTCAGGAAAA
Source organism: Protula sp. h YS-2021 (assembly GCA_949752745.1). Lineage (NCBI taxonomy): Eukaryota > Metazoa > Annelida > Polychaeta > Sabellida > Serpulidae > Protula > Protula sp. h YS-2021. The sequence goes on along the minus strand of OX457028.1, from coordinate 66,509,320 downwards.
ACAAACGGTAAATGAGGCTTATAGAATCCAACAGCCAGGAAGAAATGCTGTGTACCACTCAATGCCGCAGGTGCGAGTTCACGCATGCGATTTAGTGCCTCCTGAGCCACCACTTGATCCCGAAGTGGAATCTGGGCTATATCCGCTGCTGAAATCGCGGCCCAGCTGTCTTCTATATCGTTGTAATTATTGTCAGGTATGTAGAAATTGTCAGACCTATTTAAAAATTCATGTTCGATGAACCATTTAAATGCCATTTTAAAGTCATATCTCTTTTGGAATCAAGTGCGAGGTCATTTGAAATGATGGGATCAAATTAATAAATTAACCCTTCGTTAATTTGCTCACTTCTTATCCAACATTGATATCACATTTTAAGAGAATGAATAATTTAGTAATATAAACTTACCAACTCATTTGATCTTTGACAATGTGAAACACCTTTCCCACTCCGGTAGACAGATAGCCACTGTCTTTGAATACTTGTGGAAGTGTTTTAAATTTACCAGCATCACGAAATCTGTCCTTAAGTTTGTATACTTGAATGGTTTCAGGGCGGCGGCCAGTCAAGAGCGAGGATCTGCTCGGGGCACACAGAGGATACTGTACGTAGGCACGTGTTAGCAGCAAGCTGTCGTCTGCTAATTTGTCTATATTCGGGGTGTGTAGTGGAGGTTGTACCGGAGTAGGGGCAAAATCACCACTGTAAGGCTCAAGCTCTGGGCGCATATCGTCGGAAATGATGAATAACACGTTTTTATTCGCTGCTGCATGTGTTAGAAAATAAATAAGACCAGAAAGGAGGAATTGGAGCGAACAGAACATATTTTACGTTTGACTTTGTCCTTTCGCCAACGAATACAAATCTCTGCAATATAACCAGAAAAATAAAGAATGCGTCACATATATTTGTCTTTAACTTTTACAATGATTGATATAATAGTTTGTAATTGCCACATGACTTATTTACAACTACGTTATGGCAGTGCACCGCAAAACATTCAAAATCTTTCACGAAGTAAGTTGAATTCGTGCGCAAGTTAGAAGAAGAAGCTCAGTTTCTTGAAGCTCTTCTATCATATCTCTAGCCTTTCATGCTCCCATACTGGATCTATTTTATTTATGACCTTTTTACACATAATAAAAACTGGTAATATCACACAAGTCTTTGCATATACAGATAAATCGGCAAACACTCTTTGACCACAAGGAATGTGTGCATTCCTTTAAACAATACGCCAATGTTCAATTTGAGATGTTAACAAGAAATACAGAAAAAGCAGAGAAATACTGCAGGCTTTATCACAAAACAGTACTTTTCAGAAATAAACAGAATGACGCAGCCATTCTCTACTTATTTCTCAAAAACTATTCATCAGATGGCTTTGCAGGGAAAATGATAGTTTTAGGCTAAATTCTTTTGGTTTGCTTCGACGCAGAAATGTCAGAATTATTAACCATATAGTGGTGTTAAGAAATCATCATGATTCAAATTTGAGGAATCGATGGTTTATGTTAAAACGAGCAAGGATCTACGTTAATACATTCTTCTCTTTTCTAGAGACTAGAATACCTTTTTTGAATTGCTTAAAGGTTTACAATTAATAAATGGTATTACAAAGTTTCTATAAGAGAAAAAGATAAATAGATAAATACAGAAGACATCTTTGTACTCTTAAAATAATTTTCACATTTCAGTTTTGCACTTACTCTTATTTTAAACAGTTTCAAACTTCAAAGATGTTTGTTAAAGCCAATCAAGAAACTCCTTGTAAATACTCTTAGCAGATTCATAAGCATTTCAAATCTTTAAGAAAACGTTTTTGCACTTAAAATACTTTATCAATTGAAACGTTTATAAAATTTATTTATCCTTGTTAGAATTTGCATATTAAAATATTATCTCAGCTACTATTATAAATCAAACCTTTCTAGCAATAATAATATATTTGAATTAAAACAATTTTAAGGTCACTATTCCAGTAAAATTTCTCTGAAAGATGTTGTAAATTGCTAATTTAACCTGTCTGTTTTATTTCTTTCAGTGTAAATTACGAGCGATTAACAGCATGTGCTGCTGGAGTATCTGAATGTCTCTGTTTTTCAATCAATATTGATGATTGACCCAGTGAGAGAGAAGTATGACTATGTCAGGTAAATCCGTTTGTTAAGAATTTTTTATAATAAATTCATACTCATATTTAGATTTAAATTTTTTAATATTTTTGTGCCAATCAAAACCTTATATACTGGGAAACAAACTTTATGGTTCAGTAGAGCTGCATTTTTGCTTTGCTAATTTGTTTTAGTTAAGAGCAAATACGTAATTAAACATAACAAAGTTTGACAAAGTATGCAAGCGCTACACCAGGAGGAAATAAAACCATATCTGCACTTTAAATTTGTGAAATAATCATAAAATATCTTTTGGACTAAATTGTTGTAATTATTGTAATTATTCTTATGTATCACCATTTGGCACGAATTTTGTTTTTATTTGTTTGCTATGCTGCTGCTTTGTCATTCGTCAGCTTTGCACAGTGCAAAGTTAAATGTTTGTCAAAACATGATTTGTTACGAACATGGTTTTCTCTCGATCACGAGACAAGATAACAAGGTAATGATTATCTTACAATAAACTGGCATATGTGTTTTTATTTTAGTAAATAATTTTAAATAATATTCGCCCAAAATAAAGTCTCCCTATCGTTATTATCATGTATCACATGGCGTGGATCTTGTTTTCATTTATTTGTATGCTGTTGCGTTGTCATATAAGACTTATATATTATTATATCTTTCAAACTTTTTTCTGCCCCTTTAAGTGAAATGTGTATGAGCAAACACTTTTGTTCGCACGTGCTTGTTCTTTTGGGTGACTAGATGGCAAGGAAATGATTCTGTGCTGGTAGTGAAAAATCTCTACTTGGTTATTCCGAAACGTACTATATACTTACTCTTGTATAATCCTATATCTGTCAGAAAGTTTATTCTTTCCTACTGAGTAATGAAATCAATATTAAACAAGATATGGCAAGTTATATCTATCCAGTAAATGAAGAATCTCGTTTTTCTAGCATTTTTCAAGTTTGACAAGTAAGCTGGGAAGAACAGTGTAATAGCTCTAAACACTCTTCTAAATCGCCTCACTGTTGGGGTTAGATAGACGAGTACTAGAAAAGTGTTCCCCAAAAGTGCGTTGTGTAGGTTTAGTAATTATTACCATCATTTGGGATGGGCTACAAATATTATAACATTGCATGTTAGTCATTGGTTATGATATAAAAATGTAGAGCATTTCATTATTCCCTATAATCAAGTTAAATGTCGGTCTGTGTTAACATGTAATTTTCCTGTTAAAGTAAGGTTTTGTGGAAAACTATGATTTACTTTAGAATTCCAATTTAATTTGAAGTTCAGTCATCAGTCGTCACATGTATAGAATGTTTGTTTATATCATATTCTTTCTGAACAAAATATAGCTCATATTTTTTTGCTATCTACACCCCTACTTTTTGTGTTTACTTAGATCAAACCAAACCAGATAAAAACAATAAAATAAGAATAATACATGGTCAACAGAGAAGTACAAGGAAATACGTCCCGAAGTCAAAAGTGAATACTGACCGAACCCATAGGGAGAGATCAAACCAAACCAGATAAAAACAATAAAATAAGAATAATATATGGTCAACAGAGAAGTACAGGGAAATACGCCCCAAAGTCAAAAGTGAATACTGACCGAACCCATAAGGTGAGGTTACTGTGTACTTTTGAACGAAGTCAAAAGTAAATATTGACCGAATCCGTAGAATGAGGTCGATATGCACTTTTGGGTGTGAGTCGTATTTTCCTGTAAATGCTGCTTGACCACGTTGTGTTCCTTTTATTACACATTTCGATTTCTTTTAGGTCGTTTAGGCTCATTTTGAAATCACTTTAAATTGATTTTTATATATTTATAAAAGAAACTAATCACGGTATTATTCCACCGATAAGCAGTATGTTAAGTCCGCCATGATTAAATTTTCTTTTGCTTACAGATTCCACTTTTAACAATTGTATCCAAAATATTTTAATAGCAAATTATAGAAACCCCCTACCATTTATTTAGATTAATATCTGTGTATAAAAAGAAAGAACAAAAATACATCCATCTGAAAATTTGAAGTAGGCCAGAACAGAGATGCTAGAACAGAGATGGTATGAAAATGGCACACAAAATATTATAAAAATATGATCGACAACTGCTCCGGATATAACCATAGTGACAGGACATCAAGGTGAATCACTGACAAAAAAGCACATGCGACTAGAGTGCCGGACGTAACAACTAGGGTGCAGTACGAAAAAATGCTGCACCTTCCCTTTCGCTATCATTTCATTACGTACTATACTCTAACCGTTTTATAGATAGTAAAATCACACCTTAAATTACGGCTGATTAGCTCCAATTGTTGTTTACCAGACTAGTTCTTACTGGCTGTTATTACAAGTGTATCATCATATATCTTATGAATGCATAATTTCAGTATGTACACCTACTTATTGTACCTTTACGGCCATACAATAAAGTCAAAATAACTGGTCAGTGACAATTACAGAAGTAAATGCTAATAATCTGACGTGCTTTAAAGTTTTAATGACAGTCAAATATAATTATACGATGTCAAATGTTGTTCCATATCAAAATATTTAAAATGTTCATCCTTTGTTCTTTTAGCGTATCAGTTTAACTAATACACAGTTGCTTGAATAATAACAACGCAACGCAACAGTATACAATTAAATAAAAACAAGATCCATGTCATGTGATACATGATAATAACGATAGGAAGACTTTATTTTGGGCGAATATTATTTAAAATTATTTAATAAAACACATATGCCAGTTTATTGTACGATAACACTGTCATTGTTTTCAGTGACGAATATGATTGTTAGAGTGGACTGTTAAATGGTGTAGTAAAACTTTTAATTTTAAGGTGAGAGTATATTTATTCTGATACATTGCTCATAAAAAGAAATTACATTTTGGAAGTCAACATAAATGACTCAGCCGTATACATAAATTCTATGTATTCTGTCATTAATTTGTTTGAGTTTGTTTTGACAAATGCTATTGTGTAACTGTAAAGCAATACTAAGCTTCTGGAAAATTTTCATGTCTCATTTACACATATTTATTGTTAATCAGTTATTTCAATAGATTATAGTCTTAAAACATTTGCGTGCAGGAGTTGGTTTTAGAGGTTTGAAAAATATTTTTGCATATTTTATCGTTTTTGGTAAATATGCGTTTAGTGTTCATGTCATCCTCAAAAGAATACGTACAAGGGAATACCTATTAAACATGCCACATTTAAGTACAATATATCAAATGGAAATTTTGCAAATCTGCTATGTGGTTCAAAATATTTAACGTCTTTTGAATGTTTGGTTATATACCAAATTTACATTCTGTTTTATAGCTTCCAAAGAGGAGGGTAGGTTGTCGTTGGAGGACATCCCATAGCAATAATAGAATTACTCGACGCATAGCTTATATTGCATCAGAATAATGTCGAAATAACTTCCGAAAAGAGATCTGATTTTGGTTGATTAGTGGGTTGTGACTTTGTTTTCATGACATGTTGCGTTATCTGAATTACCGACCAGACCTACCAATCTGTCAAGCTTTGACACGCCATTGTATGAGTGACATTGTAAATTAATTATCCACCTGCTTCATTAAATAATTTATAGAGAAAGGCACTTTATAGAGAAAGGCATATTTTATTTTTTTCCCCTAATGTCATATTTAGTAAAAAGATAAAAGTCATATTAGTAAATGTTATGTCATTTTTTGTGGGAAAACCACTTATAATTATAGCGTTATTTTAAAATCAAATTTACGAAGGCTAAATGATGCTGGAACTACGGAAGCTTCCAAAGACGTGTTAGTTTGCAAAGTTATTTTTTCCAAATCAAATGAGCATATTTAAATAAGCCATTGTATCTCCCAGCAAATTATAGCCTTTAATAAAAATCTGATCATTTGATTTCATGAGTTATAAGCAGAGTGTTCTTGTATTGTCATTCTAAAATTAACATCTTTGCTGTTCAGTTATATTTACAGAGTTTATTTCCAAATTATTTCGGGGCATTACAAAACGACAGAATGCGTACTATATCATTAGTATGTACATATAGCTGCACATACGACCACAACTCAAAACCACGTATATATGACATTGATTGCTACCATTTATTTGCTATGACAAAATATCGGCAAATAATGTTTCAAAATTTAATTGAAATATAATGAATTATAACAGGCATTCAGCGACAATCCAATTTGGCAGAAATAATAAGTAGATTTTGCGTAACTAATCTAACTGCCTCCAAAACTTTCACCGCATTTACTGGAAGGTCATAGGTAAAAGTCAACATGACTCTGACACTGGCTTCATGACGAAAAAGATATTCTGTTTGTTTTGTAACAAAAGTAACATGTAACGCACATAGAATAGCCCCTGAGAGGTAAAAAGAAGTTACTTCTGTTCCTTTTTTGCTACTCAAGGCACGATTATTTCCAAATTATTTCGGGGCATTACAAAACGACAGAATGCGTACTATATCATTAGTATGTACATATAGCTGCACATACGACCACAACTCAAAACCACGTATATATGACATTGATTGCTACCATTTATTTGCTATGACAAAATATCGGCAAATAATGTTTCAAAATTTAATTGAAATATAATGAATTATAACAGGCATTCAGCGACAATCCAATTTGGCAGAAATAATAAGTAGATTTTGCGTAACTAATCTAACTGCCTCCAAAACTTTCACCGCATTTACTGGAAGGTCATAGGTAAAAGTCAACATGACTCTGACACTGGCTTCATGACGAAAAAGATATTCTGTTTGTTTTGTAACAAAAGTAACATGTAACGCACATAGAATAGCCCCTGAGAGGTAAAAAGAAGTTACTTCTGTTCCTTTTTTGCTACTCAAGGCACGATAATACCTGTGCTTGTTACAAGCGGTAGACTATGGGGCTGTTCGTTCACAGACTTTTCGCCTGCGTGTTCGAATACAAAGCATCCAGGCCCACGATCTATCCCCAGAGTAAAGCAGAATACGTTCGAAACTGTTAATTAAATAACCTATCCACTTGCATTACTGTAAAGTATAAGATACTTGCCATATGCCATATTTGTTTTAAGTGACGTGCTCAACTATTATAAAGTAGCACACATATGAGTACATATAAAGCTCACATTACTAAAGCAGTAAAATAGAGAAATTCGATTTCAAAGTGAAAATATAGCTTTAAGCTGTAAATTAGTTTGGTTTCTTACTAAAAGTGAAAATAAGTAACACTAAGAATTATATGTAAGTTGTCATTATCCCAGTACAATTGAGAAAGATACAATTTGTTTACAATGTTTTCTACATTTTATGTTCCCATTCTAACTGTGGTAGTGACTCACTGGTTATTGTTCAGTATACACCAGTGGGATTTACTATCTATAAAAGCGAATTTGCGTTTTGTAAAAATTTGTAATAAAACAAGCTTCGTGAATAGACAGTGCACGTAATTTTTGTGCACATAGTTTTGTATGCTAGCAAATTTAGAAAGAAAATTATTATTATTATTATTATTGTTATTATTATTATTGTTATATATTGATTATCTTATAATGGCATAATAACATTCGTTTTAAGATTTCGCGTATGGAGGTGCTGTTAACAACTGCAAGGTTTAAAACAAAGGATATGTAAAATATCGGCTTTTTGAAAGTAATACTGTTCAATTACTTAAAAGTTTGTACCAATAAGGTACGACTTTAATGATCATGTCCAAGATGCACTCCTCCTATTAGAGCTGCTAAAGCGCCATTGTGTGTCATAATGACTGGGATCTTGTGTTGAAATTCCTCCCGCATTTTCTCCCGAAAGTATTCCCATTGGCTAAATTTTCCACTGAGATAGATTAAGCCTTGGTGACTTGTGCTGTATGAACGGAGAACCTCATTCCGTATGTGCAGTACAAGCTTAAGCACTACAGGGTCGAAAAGACTGCGGATGACATTTTCGCTACATTTTATGAATCCGTTACTGAATTTTATGCCCGGAACTTTCGAAGACATTCTTGCTATCAAATTTGGTACATCGCTTCCAGTTATCGTTTTTGTTCTTTCGTTCAGATCCCAACTGACTGGGATATTCAAACTTTTTCGAGTTGAAACATAATTCCGCATGCATCTTTCATATTCTTTGATCAGGTTTGACGGTTGCTTTTTGTATTCCTTAATAACATCAGCTCCTAACAATGTGTTCATATGTAGCACAAACAAATCGGACAGGTTTTTCATTCCGATTGCAAAGCAGACTCTTCCCGTGCACTCTTTAGAATTGTTTTCACCAATTTTGTAGGTGGTAATTGTAGTTGCAGTTTCTAAAAATGAGAAAATTAACCAAATAAATAATCTTTAAGAAACCCATAAACTTTTAAAAGAAAGTGCAAAGTTATAATTGCATAGTTAGAAACTGATATAAAATTATTGCTATTACTTCTTTGCAGTTGAAGTTTTTGTCAAATGATGATACATAATGATGACACATTTTAAACGTTCGCTGTTTGTCTTCCCGTAAAAGGATGTTCCTCGACAAGTTGCATAGTTGGTGAATCCCCACTCATATTATGCTCATTAGTTTTTGCAGCATCATTGTTAGCCTGATCATTAACAGTTATATCTGATGAGGTATATTTATCAGAAGTATTATTTAGGTCATTGCCTAGGCTATGTTTACCTATATTGCATGAGTTTATTTATTAAGCTTGTGAAAAACTAAAATAAAAGTCTTTTGAGCGTGAATAAAAGGCAGTCTGTATAAAGTTACCAACCTCCAGCGTTTATAATATAGAGCACAGCTCCTGCAGTGTGAAGCATATCTAGATCTATATTTTCACCCGTACTTCGATGAAATTCCAGAAACTCATACGCCTTTTTGGAATCAACATCAAGGTCTGAGATGGAAAGTTGTGTGCAATATGCCAGGAATGCTTCTGATTCTTTGCATATCAGAACGTTGCCTGCTTCCGATCCATCTGTTAAACCGCTCTACAAAACAAAAACACTTCTAGCTTGGTTAAAAACACCCAACACCAAAAGCTTACTCTTAGCCGTAACCACAATGCGGATTTGTAACTTTCATCAGCAGTCAAACAATATGCTTAGAATTAACAACTTTTTCTGATCATTCCATTAATCACAAATTCAAAACTAAAACATGAAATACCTTGTTTGCAACCTGGAATAGGAACTCGCGAGAGGCTTCGTCCCACATGTCAGGAACACTGATTGTCCAACGAACCAGCCCTGAACTGTGAAAGAATCTTAATTTTAGTTAATGTGACTAAAAATTTCCAGAAAAAGTGCGTGAAATATTCTACATTTTGTACAAAAACCCAAGTTGAAAATAAAATTCAATTCAATCATACATGATTGCATAATTGTATCAGATATCTCTGTCGGAAATTAAATATTTGTTGAAGAGAGTGATTTTACATTTTTTGAGGTGAATAATCCCTATTCACAATATAATAGGAATGTGGATATCATGTGTAAGCTGCTGTATAGATTGTATTAAATGAAAACATAGGAAGCAATAATAAGCATTATGTCGCAACTATTTATTTCTAATTGGTCAGTGTTATAGGGAGTGTCTATAAAAATGATCTTACTCCATTTTAGAGCTGATTTGCTTTTCGATTGTCTCAAAGAGATGATCCTTGATATACTTGATGGCTTGGGTGAAAAGAATACCAGCTTCACTAAGATTTGCATTTTCAGATTCAATCAGGGTTTTCTCCCTAATTTCCTGCAAATTGTTATAAAATTAATTTTTTCTTCGTGAGATCAATATTCTGGTACAATAATCAAGATAGATTAGATACTGATATCGTAGTTTTAAGTTGATATGTTATTTTAAGTATCATAACATACTTTCTTAACTTTAAGGACGCAATACTTATGTGACTTTAAATATATCAAAGTAACTATGTTACCGTTAGTGTCACAATGTACTCATTACATAGAAGGAAAGATTTGAACAGGATATGCGGATCTCACTTTACTTGCATCGCTTAGCTGAGATAAAAAGAGCTAATTTTCCATTTGGGATACTAAAAAAGGCTTTTGTCTAAGTGAAATATATGCAACTGACTAATCAAGAAAATCTTTCTATTAGACATAAATTGAAATATGCAAATCAAGAATGCTCATATGAAAATATAAAACACTCTCATATCCCATAAAACAGAACTGAAATGTTTCACGGAGAAAAATGATCAATGATCTTTAGAAAAGTACCAATTTACAAAGCTTCAGTAAATACTAAATGCATAAATGAAATTTCCATGAATTGTAATAAAGAGTAACAGAGTTCTAGCACAGGGACCATCAAAATTGATGAGAACAACAGTATTTGGTACATATGGAAACACAACTTTGAAACTAGCGAAATGTTAAACACTTGACCAAAATTAAAACGCAAAAATACTTCCTTCAATGGGTTATTTCTTGAATAATATATTGCAAACAACACAGCTTGAATACGTCTTATAAGCCGAGCAGTGTTTGGTTTCTGTTGACTTAAGGTTTTATTGACTGATCTAGCATACGCCGTGTTATCTATTTACGCAGTGAGAGCTCGCACAAAGCTCACTGAGCAACTGTGTGTGATGTGGGTTAAATGCTACGCATTTACTTGCAAAAATACACTCTTTTCACATGGCGTTTAAACAAAGAAAACGAAATCAAAGACGAAAATAAAAAGTGACATGCACATGTTCAGATCAAGCTCTTCATAAGTCCCAAGTTTCATGGTCGTAGGGCCCATAGTGTCAGAGGAGAAGAAGACACAAAAAATCGGAAAAAGTGTCAAGAAGAAAAAAAAGGACGAATTTTGCTCGCACAAATTCATATAACCCTTGCAAGCCAAAGGCTTGTCAAGTGTTAACAATGCGGTGATGGTTAGCTCGGTTTGAAAATAACGGGGTGACATTTAGCTCATTTTATTAGAGCCTTGGTCTGGTAATCCTAAGGTGCCGTGTCTTAATCTGCTCACCCCAGTTGCCACAGCTAAGCGAATGCAGTGTGCTAAATAACCTATCGAAGAAATAAACGCTCACTAAGGTTTTTGGCTATCCCTTTCAAAAGAAAAAAAAAATTTAAGTAATATGAGTTTATTCATCATACAAACCGCATGTTGTAAGAGTCAGCAATAATGCCTTACACAGGTATGAACTGGAAGACATTACGACAGAAAAGGAAAGCTCGTTCACACGTACTATACTGGGATAAAAAATGCATCAAATTGACCTTACCTGTTGTTTTAAAGTTGCGCCGAGGAACTTTCGATACATTTCGAAGTGTGTCTTTTCTGTATCTTCCATCCCATCAAAACTATCAAATAAATTTCATACCTGTGATTTAGCAGTAGATATACTTTTCTTACATTTTTCATTGTTTTATTATAGAAATTCAGTGTACCTAACATCTTAGTTCTTTAATGTCATGTTATTCATTTGAAAAGACTGTGACATATTATAGCATACAGTTGACGAGTTATTACAATTTATACAAATAATTGCAGGTTATGACTTTGGTACTGAGTATGCGGTCTTTAGACAAGAACATCCGAAATTTACTGGTATAAATGCAAGTGATGTTGCATTGACTAACTCAAAATAAAGTTAGAAGTAGTTGCAAATTTCAACCGTATTATCTTTATGGTTACATAAGGGAAGAAAGACGGAAGTGTACCGTTCTTCTGCATCAAATCCAAAAGCCACCAGTCTGCCCCTAGCGTCATGTAGAACGGATATTGGTGCATAATAAGAACTCAAAGCCTGAAAAGTCAATGAAAAAAAGCGAATACTTGGCTACATTACTAATAACATACTAAACTAAATTAAATAACTTCTTCGTTATGCAACCAATATATTTAAACTTCAAGTTGAATACGTTCCAGCAAACTTCTTTTCCGTTGCACCACGTTATCATCTAAGACAATGTTATTATTGTATTTCTTCTTCACTCATTAATTGTGGTGCCAGTGCATTTAATAACTACAAAAATCAACACATGCAATAATAGCGAGTATTACATGATGCTTTGCCAGAGTCTTGTCGATTCTAACGCTTTTCTTATCGGTCTTAAAGGAAAATGCCACAGCACAATGGTCACTGGTGAAATCAATCGAAGCTGACATTATGTACACGCTGGACATTTTTCGAACTGAAGCAGGTATTGGCAAAGGCTGTACTGTCGTCTGAATATCTAGATGGAAAGTAAATTGCTATGAATAAAAATGCAGCATTCATAATGACACGAATTGAGGAACATAAAGTGGTATTAGATTAGCAGTCTAAAGAAACATTCTAAACATTTCCGGCGGAACTATAGCGAGTTATAAAATGATAGGTGTAAACGCCTCTCAGCGTTTGGAAAAATTTGATTTTGTTGTAAACGTTTCATAGTACTTTTTTTGGTTTGACGTATAATCGACGTTATTTTTTTGAACGTCTTGTTCCCCTTGGGTGCGTGCGATGTAAGAGAGAAATGTTAGTTCCTTCTGGAGCTGAGTAGCTTTCTTGTTAGTGTGAAAGGCGTGTACTGTATATTTGACATTGTTAAAACGCATTTTACCCGTTGGGCTGGTTAAAAACGTCGTTCTAGAATTTCTGTGCTGTTTGAAGGATATTCGCATAACATGAATCTTTCTCTCGTTCAAAATTGTCGGCAGTAAAAAATATAAGTAATACTGCATTTTTTGTTATATTTACGTTGTTCCCATAATCAAAGTCAACCTTTTATCGCGTGAAAAAGTTTGAGAGCTTTGTCCGTATGTCGCACAGGTATTGTGACGGTTTAAATCTTAAAAATAAACTAAGTTCTATGTGTTTAAAATGTTTGCTTCTTTCTGGCGTTTCTGTGTCAGAAAAGGAGCGAAATTTTCTAAGGGAGCAAAAGTTGACCAATCACAGGTGCGCCTTTATTGTGGTCACGTGGTTAGCACTGCAGTTTCGCTCCATTCCAGTTTGGGTGTTTTTCAACTTAAAATATTTAAGCTGTATTTAACATAAATGTTATACCATTGTGCAAAACATAGTGTGTCTTAGGCCAGTGTTATGTTTAAACTGGTTTCAGCTTATTTACGCGTCTGTTAAGTAGTTTTTGACTTCACCATTTTCTGTTTTTCAATCGTGTCGTGTTTAATGTTAAAAACAAATGCATCGGTTTTATACATGTCATACGTTCAGTTTTATATTCCTTTAATGTCTCGCGGTGTTATTTACATGCTTAGTATCAGTTTGATGCGTTCTTATACGACCCTGGTAACAAAGCGTGAGTAGAGGCTTTTATGTTAGTGTCACCTTTTCTTTAGGCGATAATTCGATAACTGGTCGTCCCTTTGCCAAGTTAAAGTGTTGGTTCATTTTCTATTAGTATGTTGTTTAGTTTTCCTCTGCCAAAACCTTTCGCTCCTTAGAAATGAATACAAAATGTAAAAATAAAAAGTTGGTCCTCAAACAGGAGCGAAAATTGACCAATCAGAGCAGCCAGAAAAAGAAGTCACGTGATCTCTGACGTTGTATTATAAATACTCGCTGAAAATTAAAAGGCAACACACATCTCGTAAAGCATAGAAGAGCGAAGAACAATTGCAATAGCGCTTAAGCAGATTAGCGAAGAGAAAAGAAGTAAGAAGAGCAGTGCGAGCATAGTTTTGTGCGTTTAGAAGATTAGCACGAGATCGGAGTTGTAAAATCGGAGTATTGTGTCTTAGCGTGATGTTACGGATTAACGTCAGTAATTAAAGAAGGGTTAGAGTAGTGTTCTTTTTAGGGTGTTTCCAAGCAGTCAGGAGTACCTTTAGTTATAGCTATAGGTATGTTATTATCGTGTTTATACAGTTCAAGGACTAAAGATCGTAATGGATAGTAAGTGACATTATTTTACGTGTAAAAACTTGTTATTAATATGTCGGTTTATATCTTTCTCTGTTGGCAGAAAATCGCTACACTTTGCACAGAGTAGAAGGTGCCAGAAATCTTCACCCGTGTGTTAGAGCTCTCTGTCGTCAGTGCAGAAGGGCCACAGTAGCGCATTACTTGACGTGTTTTTGTTATTGCTTTTCTATGACGTTCTCGCTCGTATCTCCTCCCCCTTTTTTGGAGAGTCAGTCGTTCGGGTTATGAGTTGTTGTCGCGTGCGTGAAGGCGAATGCTATTGTTGAATAAAGAAATAAACTAGAAGCTGTGTTCCTTCTTGTATTCATTATCCACACACACACACACACACACACACACACACACACACACACACACACACACACACACACACACACACACACACACACACACACACACACACACACACACACACACACACACACACACACACACACACACACAAAAGGGGCAGGCAAAAAAATGTCAAACGTTCTGCCACATTAATCGAAACCTAGCCGGGTTTCTCTACAATAGCAAAAAATGAATTGATGGTCTAACCCAGCAGATTAATGTAAGACTAACCCAAAAAATCATATTAATCAAACACTGTTAAACTTTTGTTCATAAATAAACTTAGTCTTGGTTTAGGTAACTCTCGGGTTGTAGAGGACAGAAAACCAACTAAAAGGAACAATCTGTATGTGCATTTTAGGTATTCTGAAAGATATAAAGATAAGATATAAAGATAAGTTATTTGTGCTGCATGTATATAACGTAGAGAAGATGGTAAATACATGAAATATCAGGACAGGTCTTTGCCCTTTTTATTTTAATATGTTATTTGCATTTAAAATGACGCTAGTATATAGCCTAAACCATGCATAGTACATAAACTAGTTCAAAACGTCTCCACGCTGACGAGTTTAGGTATATATTTGGAATAGCAATAGCCAAAGCAAAGACCTATGGGTCATCAGGAAACCATCTTTGTTGTATAAACGAAGTAAAAAAGTCGATAACCTAAATTATTTTTTCGTGATAATGTTTGACAATTCTAGCTCATATAAAGTACGAAAAATCTTAAAATTAAATACAACAAATAAAATACGCCTTATTTTTGTAAGTGATCTCCTATTGCCAGCCATATCTTTCTTATAAAATCTAAAATGAAAGGTTTTTGAAATCCCTTCAACCAACTTGGCCAGTCTTAAGTTATTTTTTAAAATTGGTTACACGTTAACTCAAACTTGCTTTAATCCGGAGAGTTAACTTTTCAGTTATCTTACGGGTTCACCCAATGGGTTAATTAATTTTTGGATATGGGGCAGAATAATAATAATAATAATAATAATAATAATAATAATAATAATAATAATAATAATAATAATAATAATAATAATAATAATAATAATAATAATAATAATAATAATAATAATAACAATAATAACAATAATAATAATAATAATAATAATAATAATAATAATAATAATAATAATAATAATAATAATAATAACGGAATGTTGGCATACAGCGGTTAATCCAAGCTGTGGTTATTAGATAGTTTAATAAGTATTTTAATAAATATCATTCATACCACCTGATTCTGTGATAGATTTTGGTGTTTTCGTTTTAGGTAAAACTTTCGCAACATCCAGTCCAAGTGCTGTGAATTCGGTCTCACAGTCTTTAACTGCAGAAAGCATTTTTCCAGGATAATCTAGGCAAATCACAGCATAGTTAACGATGAAATATATTTAAAAGGTAAACTAAAACATGTTTGTTACATGTTTGTATAGATATAATTACTCTAACATTTAATTGCAAATAACAATATCTTCGAATAATCCAGATGTTCCACTCGTTTTAACTTTTTCATAATTTAAAAAAAAACAATGCTGTTTGATTTTTTCTCAGTATAAATTAGGGTGCTAACATAAACCAAAATATAAACCAATATAGTAAAGACACATCGAAACATCATTTACACACATCATTTACATATTCTATTCTAAGTGTTTTACTTAGTTGATGATAATATGTGGCTAATTGTTTGCAAATGGAAGTTGTCTTTAGCTCTTTTGTGGCACTGTCTTCTTATTTTGGGGATTTCGCTTTAAAGAGCTGAATGACAGAGGTACTGTTTTTATGAAAAGTTGTTTCATTCTGAATTGGTTTCAACTGCGTTGTTGTTCAACCTGTTTAACAGGATTGTTTTCAAAAACGAAGGCCTCCCCAGACTTGTCAGAATCAAGACATCTTAGTTTTATGAAGTGCAATCCCGCTTCAAGTCGAACATTTAAATTAGGGAAATATTATCAGCCGTTATACAATTGTAATTATTGCACATACTTTGTGCTGTGAAGCAATCACGAATAACTGAAACTGTTTGTCTGTGAAAGGAGCATTTCCAAACATTATCCCACGTCATTAAATAGCAAGGCATCTTGGAATTTATAAACTTTGTTCACTTACCCTTAATATCTAATGTAGGCATGACATTTGATTTTTTATATGGCACTAATGCTTTGCTTGTCGATGGGGCTGTGCAGCTGGAAACAGCATCTAAACAAGGCGTACAAAAATAAATCTCTTCTGTTTATTCATGGAAAAAATAGATAAAGCTATTAAACCATCTCTCTTTTGATAATTTTAAATTAAATAATGCTAATTCCGGGCAGCGCTGAGCAAGAGATAAGCTAGAGCTGTTCTTGGTAACATTTCTGCATCCTTTTTTTATTTCAAAATGAACACATAATGACACATAATGCGAAGACCAGACAGGTTACACAGTACCAGCATATCTGTATCTAAAAACAATTCATCCAACTCCGCCAGTCACTTATTAGCACACCTCGCAGCCTTTCTAGCACAGCTTCGACAGATATTCGTTCTCGTGGTTCATACGCAGTCATTTCACAGAAGATGCGTTTCAGCAAAGCCGTTAGTTTGTCATCGTCTGATTCCATCTCTACCACTGAGGGTATCACCTGTTTGTTTCTGTGACATTCCGACATTTGCTGCCCAATGGGGGTAAACCGATCTTCCTCTGAAAAAATAATTATTCAATAGATTCGATTTGAGACTGGAAATTTGCAGTTGGACAAATCATTTGCGCTAAAAATTATTTCACCATTTTACTACAAATATTGAATCAAATAATTTGCAAATGAATGGCTTATAAGGTAACAAAAACCGTCGTTTACATTATTTTTAATTTAAACAATTAATCCAATGTGTGATATGACAAATGACACGAACTTTTTTAAAACGCACCATTGTAGCATTCAGTGTTTAGGGTCTTTTTAAAAAGTTATGGACATGTATAGCCAGGTCATCAATTTAGAGAGGGGGCACTCTCGTATAAATTTTTGAACACGTTGTACCGAAAACAATTAGAAGAACGGGTTAATTTTGAGACCAGATGCGCTCGGCGTAGAGCTACGTTTTATTTAGTACTCCGCGTTTCCCATGAAAAGAGGTTCTTTAGGAATTATACTCCTCGTTTCACGTTTAGGGATCGCCTAAAAATCGTGGTCAAACAAAGTCATAAATATGTACATGAATGCCCGCCCTGGCACGTTAATAAAATTTCAAGTACTCTAGGGAAGTTTGCAAGAAATGACAACTATTAAACTATTCAACAAGTCTTATTTTGCGTTACACAAAATGAACTAGTGGTTGCAGGAGGGACTATAAAAGACCTTACCGCTGAACGGTATTAGGCGAGGATAAATTCCTTGTCTAAAGTCAAGAACAACTGTGAATAGAACGCCCAGGGCAAAAATATCTGCTGGTATCGTGAATTGATTTTCTCTTCTATTCTTAGAGTGGAAACACTCGGGTGCTCTGTAAAATATTGCTTCGTTTGTTTTTGAGCGTTCTTCGCCGTGTAGTTGTGAGTATCCGAAATCACTAAGCTTGACTATTACTTGATGTTTGTCTTTGGCTCTCGCCATTAATACATTTTGTAGCTTGACATTGCCATTCACTATTGGTGGATCCTGGGAGTGCAGGAATGCCATACCCTGAAGAATAGCTTCGATAATTCTACTTCTCTCTGTGATATTCAATTTATAGTTTGTGTCTAGGTATTGCTTTAAATTTTCCTCTTCAAATTCGACGAACATTAAACAGCTATCGGGTAGAAATTTTCTCCCCCTTTCTAAAATAAAATCGAATCTGTTTGTGAGATTTTCATGACCTTCAAGCATATAAAATAATCTGGTTAATTCCGACTCTAAATTACCATACTTTTTTCTTCCTTCCTTGTCATCTGTTTTAATGTTGATTTCCTTTAGAACTGGTTTTTGATTAGTGTTATTTGAATTTGTAGCCCTGCGAAGTGGCCCAAAGGTTCCATGGCCTACAACAGGGTCTATAACAACATAATAGGAATAATTTTTTTCTTCTTCTTTTGGCGAAGTTGATGTTCCCTCATAGTGGTAATATTTATCCATGTCTAGATTTTAATAAATAGAAGTTATTAAACTATGATAAATCATCTCAGACGTCATACGAATTTAAGACACAAATGATAAATATAAAAATTTCTGTTTCAATTCTGGTTGCATTGGGCTGTGTATTAACGATTCGATGAGCCAGTTTCTGCTTAATATTCCCTTGGCACTTGTGCATTTATGGCAAGAACTGATCTACTTATGAAATGCTTCTTACTCCTTTATAATTCATAACTTCACGTCCAACATTACTTCAGTCTCACGTAGGCTTTATTTGTAGAGTACCAGAGATCTAACTGTAACTCAACCTAAATGTATTGACACTTAAACCACTCCTGATTATGTAATCTTTTGTTGGTGGTGTGTATTAATTTTCACTAATACACTGTATTATACACCGTCTAATTAAATTAACGACGGATCCTCATCTGATGTGTCTTCCAATTGTTTTTCAAGAGTTTGAGTATTTTTTGAGCAATTCTTCGTCAGGACTGATTAGAAAATTAAAAAAAAACTAAGATTCATAACAGCTTTCGTCGCTAATGTTGTATTAATAGTACTATCCGGTAGAATATTTTGGATTATAAAAATTTCGTCCCGCTATCAATGGTTGTAAACTGGTCAGATAACTGAACTGAATGAAGCGCTTGCACGAAGCAAAGAACATAAATGTTGAAAGACAGTGTATTATGTAATAAGAATATTTGACACTACTCATCCGGCATGCGCTGTATTGTGAAAAGCAACGGACTTTAAATCGATTAATTAAAATCATGATCGCTGACACTTTATTTTTGATCCAAATGTAGTGTATTATGTTACGATTATATTTCACGTAACCATTCAAAGTCGTTGAGTCGTGAAACATAATAAATCTCGGGTGGCTACGCCACACTCGATGTATTAAATTTTGCACGAATTCACTCCTTTTCATGGTTTATCTATAACATAGTGAGCTTTTAAATAGGCGTACCACTGGCATTCATTTTGTACAATATTGTCAGATCTTGTTTTTCCTATATGTATTCATATACAGGATTGAAAAATATAGAAGGCATGATCGTATTATCACGAAAGCTTTATGACCATGAATGCTTTGGATTTTTCGACTTAATGCTGTATTTTAGCTTAGAATTTCTTATTCTACAAGGGAAAGGGGGGTTGTGGGAGCGGCCCACATGATATTATTGACCGGGGCTTCATGGGAAAATAATACCCGCAAACAACAAAAGGATTTTGAGTTGTGACGTTACAATCATGCTTTAACTGGTGAGAATTACCCCTCCCCCCCCCCCAACCTTTGAACGAAATTGGTACTCCACATAGAAAGTAATCCTTGAACTCCAGAGCTTATTCACACATTGCATCCATAGGACAGTTTATTGAGAAACACAAACCTCTTGAATACTGGCCACCATTCTCACACTGGTCTGTATATAAAGGGGCGGAGTGCTGGAGGAGGGCGGAGCAGGGGCGCGGCTGGTCTCACGAGTGGCACTTCCCAAAAGAATTTATGAACTGATCTCTGCGTCAGAAAAAAAACCGGATGAGGTGGGGAGAGCGCAAACATTATGCACACACACTTCATAATGTAAGTTTCTGTCCAGCTTTTGTATTTTTTTTTTTTTTTGCATTTAAAGCTACACCTGTTATCACAAATGAATAATTAAGTAAAACAAAATGCTTTATGTATATTTCATTTAAGACTGCATGTTTTGGGAGTGAAATTAAAAAGGGTATTGGCGTTTGGTTAAAAAGGGGTATTTTTCGAACGTGTCGTTTTAAAAATGTATGGACATGGGAATCACTATGTATGTGAATGTTCGCTTTTACAAAATTCCAGGTGGTTACTAGTATGCAAATCGTGTCACCATGCAAACAGATATTTGCACTGAGGGGTGCGTTGGTGTGCCAGGTTTTGGGTCCTCCATTTTGTTGCATGCGAAAGAAAATGACACTCCGCGAGCACTACGGTTTACCTTGAATTACAATTCCCTTCCCAACTCGAGACAGCAATTCAATGCTACATAGCAATATGCAAAAATTGTTTACTTGTCATATGTTGTATTGTCTGAGTCGAGTTTGTTGTTTGGCAATATCTGTGAAAAAATATCAAACGTTTTCCCCTTCAAGTAAAATGGAACCGCAAAAAAGATAAAAGAGTAGCTTGCGACTTTCCCATAAAAAGAGAAAAATAAAATACTTGTCTGTCATTTTAACTACTTTTCATTAAAAATTAAAATTCTAGCTTCTCTTGCCTTGTAAACAAGACCTTAGACATGGGGCTACGCATGCTCGCTATTTATAACAATTCTAGAATGGCGCTAAAAAGAATTAAGCCCTCCTAAGCAGAAAAACCAAAAGGCCATGACCACCCCCCCTCCCCTGGTGGTGCTGGCGTGGGGAAGGAGGGCTACGATCGGGTTTCAAGAGCACGTTAAATTTGCTCAAACCATAGAGCTTGTACTATTAGAAAATCGTTATAACAACATGAATTATACAGACATAGTGCTGGTATCAACACAATTGTGGTGAAGCTTTCGCTGTTTAAAAGTATCCGCCATAGGGACATATCGGATATAACGATATTAATTTTCTGTCCCAGCCATGTTCCACTAATATATATATATATATATATATATATATATATATATATATATATATATATATATATATATATATATATATATATATATATATATATATATATATATACTGTTTATATATATATATATACATATCTACAGAAAGGAAAGCATATATATATATATA